>OZ024737.1:5218189-6418189 GCA_964016875.1 Fallopia convolvulus
TATAATGCAAAATGCTTAAAGTTTTCCGAGAGGGCTTATCGCCGGAAACAGGAGGAGCTAAAGGTTGAGATACGAAGAACAGTAAGGTCAATGGTTGATTTTGAAATGTGCGCCAAGCCTCCAAGTATCATAAGGAAGATTTGGAGAAGTGCATGGGGACGAGCAATGAGTAATTAAAAGCACATGGGAGAAAGCAAACTCCAAAATTGGTGAAGGTGAAAAAATGAGCATTTTGATAAAGAGGCTAGAGAGGCAAATCTAAAAGAGGCCAAGGATGAAATACATTTCCTCGATCAAAGAGTGAAGGAGCTCAATGAGGAGGTGGAGAAAGTTGGTCCAACGTACTTGGAATTAGACAAGTATATGCTAGTACACATCAAGGAGAGCATGAATTTATTTAGTCAATCGATGTGTATTTGGGTTATACAAGTAGTCCAAAAGCTCAAAGACTACAATCCGTACATTATCTTCTAGATTCCTAACTACAAGGATAACATCAACGATCCTGTAAAAGAGCATGAAAAGTCTGAAAAGCCAACTGACAATGATGATGGTGTGGATAAAACTATCATTGAAGAACCAACGATGCTCTATGACCCGAGAGCCAATTATGATGTGCCCACGGTTCAAGTTGCTCCTCTCACCTAAATTCACCTCTTCTCCTAACCTTCAAGGGCGCACTGTCATCGAATAGTCAAGCCACTTAGGCCAAGTGACGTGTTTTTTCCTTATTATTTTTATATTTGAACAGTTCTAGTTTACGGATTCTACAAAAAATGTTCCAATGTCCCTATAAGGGCTTGAACTGACTATCACGCGGTACATTCAAGTGTTTTTTCTTTTTTATGTTTATGTTCTATTTAGGTGGTGTGGGAAAGAACAAGCCGTTCGGACACCAGTCCTACCCTATGGCTCAGGGTTCTCACTTTGTAAGCACCATTGAACCACAAGATGTGTCTAATACATGTTATTTTTTATATCTCTTGAAATTCATTGTTTTTATCAATTGTTTGTGGTTGTTTCATAGATAGATGGTGCATGTAATACCTGAATCGAAGAAAAAAAAAACCGATAACCTAGTTCCGTTCAAATTTGTACCTTTTCTACCAAATTATCCTTTTATCTCGTGGTGGGCCAAAGGCCCAAAATGTGAAGCTTGAAAACCCAACCCGTTTCTTATCCTTCTTTCTCCTTCTTTTCTAATCTATCTTCTACCCTAGATGATTGTGCCGCTCGTCTCTTTCCAACAGAGGCGGAGATCACAAGGCCCGTCCCTAGCCTAGCCCCCTTGGCTGTCCCTTCTCACACCACTGAACCGCCCTTTGTGGGTCGTCCTCAACACCAGCTTCTGGCGCTCGTACTCGTCGCAGGCCGTCGACCGCCCATGCCTCGCTGAACGAGTATCGCCGGTTCGTCACCATCGTCATTCCAGTTACGGTCGCCAAATGCACCGCGAATTCGTCGCCCACCTCGTTCTGTTCCTGCCTCCCTCCGATAGATGTCACCGGTCTCAATTGTAATCTTCCAACACCGTGCCACCAGAACCTCGCTTGAGTCCTTTCCTCGCCATCCTTTTCGCCACCGATCGAGATCTGATGGTAGTTCGGTCGACGGGCGCACCACGAACTCACTGTGCAGCTTTGGTTCAGGCAGCAACAAGGCTAACACCTCAACCCCGAAGCCTAACGCGTTCGCTCCGCTGCTGGTAAGGGACTCGAACCCGTCAATTCCTTCGTTCAGCCTTCCTCTTCTTCTTCCCTGAAATCCGGACTTGGTGGCGGATCGAGCTTGTCGCAGCTCCAGGCGCGAGTTCGTCATTCCGTTTGGTGGACCACCGAAGCCTAGCCTTAGTTCGAACATGCGGCTGTCATCATCACCTCCTTTTTCCAGCCTTCGGTGGTGAGCTATCGTGGTCGTGTTGGCCCTTCCGTGAACCCACAAGCTCGAGTTGTTCGACCCCTTGACAAGAAGATCGAGCCTCGTCAAGCGCGACTCTTGCCTAGTGGTTCGGTCCTATCTCGTAAACTCAGAATGTTGTTTTAAATGTTAAATGCGTTGAATTGTTGTCTTGTAATTGCATATGGGGAATTGCTATTTCAAAGTGTTGAATGGTTCTTTTAATTATGCCTTGTATGGATTTTGTATGTTGTTCTAATTTCGTTAAGAGCATTGTTCTAGTTTCGTATATTGTGAGTGCGTGATATGACGTGTTTTAAATTTCCTTGTATGTTGGCTTATATGTTCGTAGATTACAATTATAAATTGTTAGTGGACCTTCGTTTGTTTAGTTTGGGAGATCTCAATCGGTTTTGTGGTAACCTCCGTTATTGGAAGGCTTTGGTTTTGGATGCTAGGTAGGAAGTCGGCAATATATAGTCCAAAGCTCATCTACGTGTGTATGTTTGTATGTGCACCGAAATTGGGGATTTGCGTCTTCGCTTGAGACTAGGACTTTTAAATTGGTTGCCCTTGAGCTTGTATGTTCGTGTCATTTAAGGCAAAGTAGAAAAACTTTAGTTGGTTGAGTAAAGTCGTATGAGGTTGCTTCTTTAGTTCGGTGCATGTTATTAGAGTAGTATGATCATTTCAAATGAAACTTGTTTGGATGTCATGGAATGAATCATTATAGTTGCTCTTGTTTAGGCCACCATATCTATGCATACCTAGAATCGGAAGTTTCTCCTCGCGGTTAGTCGGTTAACCGTGAATGTTATTATTCTTAGGTCTTTTAGTATCGACGCGTTCTTACTTCTTTCGGGGATCGCCTTCCAGGTAAGTCGTTCTCGACTTGCTCGGCTTTATTCTAGCCTTGTTAGATTTCATGCCGTGATTGTGATATTGGTTTTGGGAGTTAGTCCCGAATGTATGTTTTCCATGTGAAATGTTTTCATGCATGATGTGATGCGCTTTCCATTTCAAACGTTTTCTCGTAAAAGAAGCGTAACCGGCACGATCATGTGTGACGATTGTCGGTGGCGAAGAGGCGTCTAGCCATGGTCGTGTGTCGGCCGGGCCCCTTTAAAAAAATAAAAATTGATTGCTTGTTTTTGGCAAGTGCTCCGGTGGAGGCTTGACCAGGGGTTGGAAGGATGACGTATATGGAAAGTGGGAGGGCCTGCCTCTGCACTCGGTTGCAGGGAGTTAGCGTCGTAGATGGGAATGCGGTGGTGGAAGGGAGAATGACATTTCCCAATAGGATTGTGAATGGTTTTGTTGTGTGCGTGTGTGTGATTACTTAGTTGGTTTTCGACCTTGTGAATTCTTGCTACGCTTGATGAATTATTTGTTTCGTTGTATTTCCCTTTAATTGTTGAATGTCGAAGTGTTGGTTATCCAACTCCATGAACACCTCGGGTGTATTGTTTTATTTAAACGGCATCACAACAAACTCATGATGCTCATATCTTACTCGGAAAGTCGTCTTGGAATATCCCCTCCAGAATCCTCCATTGATGATAACCTTGACCTCAAATCCACCTTCGAATAAACTCTAGCCCCCTTAAGCTAATCCAACAAATCATCAATACGAGGTAGTGAGTTCTTGATGGTGACTCGATTCAACTCTCGATAATCGATACACTAGCGAATGGGTCCATCTTTCTTCTTTACAAACAAAATTGGGGCTCCCCAAGGTGAGACATTTGGACATACATACCCCTTCTCTAACAGCTCTTCTAATTGAGCGTTCAGTTCTTGCATTTCCATCGGAGTCATAAGATACGAAGCCTTGAGATCGGTCTCTTCCTTGGCTCTAGATCAATACTGAAGTTGATCTCTCTTTATATCCCTCACACCCCTTACTAAGTAACTTGACGGCCTTCAAAAGACTAGGCACTGGTTCCAGCTCCATCTTTTGACTCACCAGTACAGTCCCGCCACTCGTGGTCATTATGGTTGTACCCCTTTGTGTATCCAGCACCACTCTGAAGCGTCTTATCCATTCCATCCCCAAAATCATATTATCGTCCAAGGACAACGACATTACTATAAAATCTGCATATCAAACTCTATCCCTTAATCTGATAGGGCACTGTAGTACTCTCTACTTCCGCTCACCTTACTGCCATCGGGTAATCCCACCACAAAAGATACATCTTTTGTACAAGTCAAGCCTAGTCTAAACACACAGGCAGAGGACACGAAAGAGGGTGTGGCACCCTTGTCAAAAGAATATGGACAGATTTTAGACTCAATCCAAAACGTACCTGTATTTGTCAACGTATGTAAGACATCAGCCCTCCTCATCTCTAACACTTGTGGCTAGTTAGTCCTTAGAATATTGGCTCATATACCCCGTCCTTTGTTCTGGCTTGATACCGACTTAGTTGGCTATGGTGAACGACGAGCTCCTTGGTGAAACAATACTATCGTATACGGTTGAGCTTCCTGCAGATGAAGTAGTTTCGAACTAGCTTTGAACATTGGCTCTTGATGTGATCATTGCCTCCACCAATGAAGCACTCTCTTGAACTCGTAATAGACTGGCCCTGCTGAATTTAATCCTAAAGACCTTGTGATTAAGAACACGACCGGTTATGCTGAAATGAGCATAGTCGATTATTCCTCCTCGAAAGTAACATTCTTCTAACAGTCCTGTCTTAAACTCCACCAATCGAAAGCATACTCTTGTAGAAAAATCTGCACCAGAGACATCTTCTCCTCCAAGGTCTTATAGAATTCCAACGTTGACCCCATTCTCCTCAGCCACTGCTCAACACCAGTACCTGGGCCCCAAAGAAGCTTGGCACTCTAGTCTTCTTAACTTCGTGAGCCACTTGTCCGGCTAGGGCCCATCTCTTAGTGGCTCTACCACACTGTTAACTACATCTGGTTCTTGTACTTCTAGTAGCCCTCCTAGCCAAGCAGCTCTAACAGTACTCTGGTCTAGTGCCTTCATCTTAGTCCTTTGAAGCCCAACATTATTATTTTGATCACGAAAGACTCTAGTTATAACCCAACAAGCGGTGCATTTGCTCTAAACTAGGCCCCATTAGCTAGGGGTCCTACTCCAATGACAGACACATTAGCATCCTCACGCTCGCCAACAATCAAACCCTTACTCTCAGCAACTTCTCTCTAGGAGTAAACATTTTGATGCTCTTCTGGCTCAACAACAAAGGGAGTTTCTCCTCTACTCCTAACATGGCCTTTACCGCTAGCAACAACAACTCTTACTCCAGTTTGTGGGGCCATATTCTCAGAAAGTCCAACAGTCAAAACTTTAAACTTGATTAAAAGTTAAGGATTTACTTACTATTCTACGTGAGGACCTTCGGCGGATGGCAGCAGAGTCACGTCGTGTCATTTACCCCTATATGCAGCATGACTACCCCATTTAAAAACATTTTAGAAAACACCGGCCGGTTTTAAGTTTTCAGTTGGACCTCGTGTACACGTATTGCTCGATTCCATGTGCCCTGTTGCCAACCTGGCTCTGATACCAATCTGTAACACCCCGACTTAACGTCGGGGCATTACTTGGTAGTGGACCCTCCCGGGCACTACCAGAACTAGTTTGACAACTAAACATCTGGACCTTGCAACTCAAGCACGACGAGAAAACGAGTTTAAATTGTCCAACTATCATTTATTAAAATATATTTGTACAATGTCATGCAAGAAATCCCAACAAGTGAAACAAACCATAAACAACCTGACAACCCACATAAGTAAGCAAAAAGAGAAAACTTCCAAAACTGTAACTAAAGACTAAACCAAAACACCCAACTACTCTAGCACCTAATGACACTCGCGTAAAGGATCCACTGCAACATCCTGCCTAGGCTCCAACACGGGACCTGTAGAAGTACCTATAACTGAAAAATAAAATCCCCGAGGGGTCAGCTAATATCCTAGGCAAGCTAGATAACAAGCGGTAAAGGTAAGACGTTTGAAAAACAACAATTAGCCAACAACATAACCTTTAACAAGTGAATTGAACAAAACATAATGGGCCAACACACATTTCCACAACCTAGAGAATAGGTAAACGTAAAGGAAACGAGACATATCAATAATCAAACTAACAAGCACAAAAGTAAAGCATTTGTAATAATAAGCAACACTTCGACATTCAACAATTAAAGGGAAATACAACGAAACAAACAATTCATCAAGCGTAGCAAGAATTCACAAGGTCGAAAACCAACTAAGTAATCACACACACACACGCACACAACAAAACCATTCACAATCCTATTGGGAAATGTCATTCTCCCTTCCACCACCGCATTTCCATCTACAGCGCTAACTCCATGCGCCCGAGTGCAGAGGCAGGCCCTCCCACTTTCCATCTACGTCATCCTTCCAACCCCTGGTCAAGCCTCCACCGGAGCACTTGCCAAAAACAAGCAATCAATTTTTATTTTTTTGAAAGGGGCTCGGCCGACACACGACCATGGCTAGACGCCTCTTCGCCACCGACAATCGTCACACGTGATCGTGCCGGTTACGCTGCCAGCACAGAGAAAACGATACTATTTCTTTTACGAGAAAACGTTTGAAATGGAAAGCGCATCACATCATGCATGAAAACATTTCACATGGAAAACATACATTCGGGACTAACTCCCAAAACCAATCTCACAATCACGGCATGAAATCTAACAAGACTAGAATAAAGCCGAGCAAGTCGAGAACGACTTACCTGGAAGGCGATCCCCGAAAGAAGTAAGAACGCGTCGATACTAAAAGACCTACGAATAATAAAATTCACGGTTAACCGACTAACCGCGAGGAGAAACTTCCGATTCTAGGTATGCATAGATATGGTGGCCTAAACAAGAGCAACTTTAATGATTCATTCCATGACATCCGAGCAAGTTTCATTTGAGATGATCCTACTACTCTAATAACATGCACCGAACTAAACAAGCAACCTCATACGACTTTACTCAACCAACTAAGGTTTTTCTACTTGGCCTTAAATGACACGAACATACAAGCTCAAGGGCAACCAATTTAAAAGTCCTAGTCTCAAGCGAAGACGCAAATGCCCAATTTCGGTGCACATACAAACATACACACGTAGATGAGCTTTGGACTATATATTGCCGACTTCCTACCTAGCATCCAATACCAAAGCCTTCCAATAACGGAGGTTACCACAAAACCGATTGAGATCTCCCAAACTAAACAAACGAAGGTCCACTAACAATTTATAATTGTAATCTACGAACATATAAGCCAACATACAAGGCAATTTAAAACACGTCATATCACGCACTCACAATATACGAAACTAGAACAATGATCTTAACGAAATTAGAACAACATACAAAAACCATACAAGGCATAATTAAAAGAACCATTCAACACTTTGAAATAGCAATTCCCCATATGCAATTACAAGACAACAATTCAACGCATTTAACATTTAAAACAACATTCTGAGTTTACGAGATAGGACCGAACCACTAGGCAAGAGTCGCGCTTGACGAGGCTCGATCTTCTTGTCAAGGGGTCGAACAACTCAAGCTTGTGGGTTCACGGACGGGCCAACACGACCACGATAGCTCACCACCAAAGGCTGGAAAAAGAAGGTGATGATGACAACCGCATGTTCGAACTAAGGCTAGGCTTCGGTGGTCCACCAAACGGAATGACGAACTCGCGCCTGGAGCTGCGACAAGCTCGATCCGCCAACAAGTCCGGATTTCAGGGAAGAAGAAGAGGAAGGCTGAACGAAGGAATTGACGGGTTCGAGTCCCTTACCAGCAGCGGAGCGAACGCGTTAGGCTTCGGGGTTGAGGTGTTGGCCTTGCTGCTGCCTGAACCAAAGCTCCACAGTGAGTTCGTCGTGCGCCCGTCGACCGAACTACCATCAGATCTCGATCGGTGGCGACAAGGATGGCGAGGAAAGGACTCAAGCGAGGTTCTGGTGGCACGGTGTTGGACGACTACAATTGAGACCGGTGACATCTATCGAAGGGAGGCAGGAACGGAACGAGGTGGGCGACGAATTCGCGGTGCATTTGGCGACCGTAACTAGAACGACGATGTTGACGAACCGGCGATTCTCGTTCAGCGAGGCATGGGCGGTCGACGGCCTGTGACGAGTACGAGCGCCAAAAGCTGGTGTTGAGGACGACCCACAAAGGGCGGTTCAGTGGTGTGAGAAGGGACAACCAAGGGGGCTAGGCTAGGGACGGGCCTTGTGATCTTCGCCTCTGTTGGAAAGAGACGAGCGGCGCAATCATCTAGGGTAGAAGATAGATTAGAAAAGAAGGAGAAAGAAGGATAAGAAACGGGTTGGGTTTTCAAGCTTCACATTTTGGGCCTTTGGCCCACCACGAGATAAAAGGATAATTTGGTAGAAAAGGCCCACCACGAGATAAAACCCATTCTACGCCTGAGTTTCACCTTATTATTGATTGTTTGCGTCGATCCAAGCTTGACTTGGACCGTCCATATTTCAAAGAAAGTAGTTGTAACCCCAAACTTTGCTTGAGTTGCACCCTTTTATTGATTTTTCATGTCGATCCAATCCTTGCTTGGATGGCTGACTCGGCTAAAGTCGTTGTTGCCAAGATCAAAAATAAATAACCCTATTCTACTAACTAGTATAGTAAGCAAGCAAGGGGTCGAACCCAAGAGAATCGGATTTCTGAATCAATCAGCAAGTAACAAGACAAGGGTTTTGGAAGTTTCAGGCAAACAAACAAACAAGCAAATAATATTTTGGATTAAATCAATGGAAGGAAAGCAGAGTTAATTCAACCAATTCCACCTTTTTAATCATTCGATCATCAATTCATCCACTTTTCTATTAATTCTCAGGTTAATTCCAATCCTTATAAAAGATATCCGCTTGTCCACGGTCCAAGCAGAATTATGATATGAACAAGAACGCTTAATTCAAATCATGCAAAATATTAAGGATAGAAGGATATTAATTCATGCAATCAAACAACGAGTCTCATGCATAAAATAACAATCAAATACTCTTCTCAATTCTAGTCCACGGTCCTAGAAAAGAGTTGTTTCAAGGATAAATAAGATTGCACACACAACAATCAAACCTAATCCAAACAGTAGAATATCAATCAAATTCAACAAGTTGCGCACCAAGAGAAATCAATTGATAATCATAAAATTAAGCACAAGAGTTTTGATATTAACCAAGGGATAGAAAAGTTACCAGAATCTCACGAAATACATAAAAAGGCTTCCTTGATTAAACAAACTCCAAGGGAAATTAGTTCTCCATAATAAAACTAAAAACTGGAATAATATCTGAAAGTATGCTAGAATTTGTATCTCTAAAACTGAAAACGAAACTAAGCTTAAATAGTAGAAAATAAATCTGAAACCCTAAGATATAATAATAATAAAAGATAAAATAAAACGAAACAATGGCGGCGCTGAAAAACCACGAAACAATGGCGTGGGCGGATTATTTCGTACTCCTCGGCCGCAGATGCTCAACGAACCGCGAGCGCGGATCTTCTGACACCTCACTGGTGTCAACTTCGAAGGTGGTTTTAACCCACTTAGATTTGGAATCTGAACTCACCGTACAAACATATATTGTAGCTATTCGAGTTAGATTTCCAATGATACCAAATTCAGCTTCATCCGATCACCGTAGCTCCCGAATGATGCGTCACAAGAAAATGGCGTCAAAACAACTCCAAATCAACACTTGTCTTCAAAACTCTTGCAATTCTTCATATCGTGTCTTCGGTCTTCATATGACAATTATGCTCAAAACTAAACTAAACACACTTAAATCATACCTAAAATACAAGAGTTAACCCATACTAAATAGAGCATATCAATGGCGCATATTTCTAACAGAATTGGTGCAAGCCCAAGCTTCACTTGAATAGTTGAGTTGCACCTTTTTATTGATTATTTGCGTTGATTCCAATCCTTAGTTGGATCACACATATTTCAAAATGAGTTGGTTAAACCTCAAGCTTCGTTTGAGTTGCACCCTTTTATTCATTATTAGCATCGATCCTCAATCCTCGCATGGATTGCATATATATCAAAGTGAGTTTGTGCAACCCCAAGCTTCACTTGAGTTGCATCCGTTTATTGATTTTTTGTGTCAATCCCATGCCTCTCTTGGATCGTGCATATATCAAAGAGAGTTGGTGTAACCCCAACCCCAAGCTTCGATTGAGTTACACCCTTTTATGATTATTTATGTTGATCCCAAGCCTTGCTTGCATTGCGCATTTTTCATCCTCATGCTTGTTTAAAGTTCTTGGTGGTTGAGCTAATTCACTTGTCACCTTTATAAACAACCAATATTTAGTAGAAACAAAAAGAAAGTTTGTGAGCATTTACACATTGTATTTATTTTGATGCGCAATATTCCAAGTTTTGGTTAGCGTCTTACTAGTTTCATCCCTGAGTTTGAAAGCTCTAAGGGCAACTTTCTCTCCAATGAGGTATGGGCCTTCCCACTAGGGGTCTAGTTTTCTTCCATCGACTGTTCTTAAGATGAGGTTTCAAGTTATCAATCTTTGTGGACGTATTATTTTGCCATGGTATATTGCGACCCTTCGTTTGTACTCCACAAATTTTAGTGTTGCAACCTCGTGCCTCTCGACCTTCAAATGCATTTTCGCCTTGAATGCGACTTCATTTCTCTCTCAGCTAAAATCAAAGTCTCAAGCAAATAGAACTAGGGCCTCGGTTGGTACCACGATGTCTACCCCATCAGCCATGGCAAAAGGTATTTCTCCAATTTTCCTCTGCGAGGTTGTTTGGTAGGTTCATAGCAATAGACTGAGCTATTTGGCCCACCACCCCTGTTTGGTAGGTTCATAGCAATATGTATGGGATACAAAGAATTTCAAGGCAACGACTAAAGAAGTGCCTTAAAATAGCGTGTTTCTTCGCAATCGAATTGTGGGCCATGATCTATCATGGTGGGCATAGGAGCCTAAAATTGAAGACGAGGTTCTTCCATAAGAAAAAGCAAGATTGAACTTCAACAAGATTAGCGAAGTAAATCCACTTGGTGAAGTAGAAGAGTACCACAAGATTGAACTAAACCACCACAATAGCCTTTAGGAATGGACCTAGGATGTCCATTCCCCCACATGGAAAATAGGCAAGGCGCGTGGATTAATTTTAAGGTAGTTATCGGTGAATGTTGGATGCTTGTATAACAACAAAGGATATCTTCACGCCAGTAATATTAGGATATTAAAGAGCTCAAATTAATCTTATCTAAAGACAAGGATCAAAAAGTGGGTCATCGAAATGTACTAGACGAGATGTCGGCACAACAAGGGATGAAATTGGCTTTGCATCAACCATTTTACTTCGGAGCAAGAACTCACAAATATGTTTCTTTTTAGATAACAAAATAGACGAATTAGATCTACTAAGTTCAATATCCAAAAAGTAATGGAGAGGACCAAGATCACAAATAGCAAATGTTGAGTTGAGAAGCTATATAAAAGAATCAGTATCAGTAGGCAAAAATCCTATAATAATCATATCATCAACATAAGCCAAGATATATAAGATAGAAGAGTGATGACGCTTGATGAATAATGTTGTGTTTTATTTATAGGGTAAAATTATATGACGTAGAAGAAATAGTTTGAACTTACTGTAACCAAGCCCATGCAAGGTGTTTGTTTAAGACCATAGAGTGCCTTATGTAACAAGAAAATTCCATGTGGATTAACATGATCAGCAAAGCTATGAGGTTGTGCCATATAAACCTATTTGAAACATCATCATTGAGAAATGAATTATTGATGTCAACTTGATGAAGTCCCCAATTTTTGGAGAGAGAAATAGTGAGAATAATCTTGATAGTTGTAGGCTTAACCATTAGACTAAAAGTGTCAAAATAACCAACACATTCTTCTTGATTGAAACCCTTCGCAACCAAACATGTTGAATAGTTTTGTAGAGCCATCAACTTTTCTCTTGATGTTATAGACCCACATACAACCAACAATAGTCCAAGTCCCATTACACATAAGTGTCAAATTCAAAATGTATAGCATGTTGTCACTCAAGAATTTTTTTCTAGAATAAAATTTTAAGATTCATTGTAGAGGTCGGGAGAGTGAGGCAAGATATGTTTTGTAGAGCTAAAGGTTTGTCAAGTTAATAGCGAGTTACCATTTAACGGTGAGATTCGGCAATAAGTCGAAAATATGAGGGATGAAAGGGTGAATTAGAAACAACAATTTGTAAAAGAGAGTTAGAAGGAGAAGTGTTCCGTAAAAACATGGAAGGACCATCACTTGAAGACACTTTCGAGGATGATGATACATTTGATATGCAAATTACTTCTATTATGCTCCCAAAAATGGAAGTGATTTGGACAAACACTTGGTGTGCAAATCACTTAGTGTGACAATACTTAGTGTGCTTTTTTTTAGAGTATAATGGAAGTGATTTGGACTTGGTGTGTAAGAATATGAGAAAATACTACCTAGGCATTTTCACAAATATTTGGCGTGCAAGAATAACTAGTAGACTAAAAATCACTAAACCAACGAAAATTATTTGCCAAAACATCACATAATCACCATTAGGATTTTCTCGGATCCTAGCACAATCAAGTACTCACTTATAATTTGCACGAACAGACATAATAGGCCAATCCGACTATCATAAATATAATAAAATTGAAGAGAAAAGAAAGAAATATAGAGAATGGATAAAAAAATAATTATCATTAACCTAAATTTTAAGTTTCATTCAAAGTTTAGAATGAAGTTAAGATTGAATTCCTCTTCTAAATCTTCAATTGCAAGAAAGCTCAATAACCTAAAATGGATTTTAGAATTTAGATCAAAGTGTAAAACTAGTACAAATCTAGATAATGAAAAAGAAAATTTAAGAGATATGAAATGAAGATGAAAGAGAGTTCCAACCCTAGAAAAGGGGGGGGGGGGGGGTCGAAAGCATTAGGTATTCAACTTGCCTTCACATAAGCTAGTTATACGAGCCAGAAAAGCAAGTTGGATTTGAATGATGTTTTGATGCGTCCAAAGCCAACATGGTAGCGTTGGCCACCTGGCCAACAATGAGAAAACAAAACATGAATTTTGAAGCTACAAAGGCACCCCAACCACATTGGTTACCATAATCGCCCATGGTGAAAACAGTTTATTAACTTTTTAGCATGTGAATAAGTGTTGGTGAGTTGTCGACACCCTCAACTCTTCTTGAAGGTGAATTTTTCTTTACTAAATCACCAAGCAAATGCCCTTCAAATCTTATCTCATCTCCATCCAAGTCTAAATCACTTCTATTATGCTCCCAAAATGCTCCTACAAGATTCGACGAGAGGGTAGAGTTTTGAAGAAAGGTCCAAAAATCCTACAAAATGGATAAGAAAGTAAGTCTTTTATGAACACAAGTGGGGATAATATGGGCTAAGATGTAGCAAATAAACATGTTATTAATAAACGTATACCATAGACCTCTTAGGCAAAAGTTTTCATCTAACCTTCCTTTGAAATATATGGAGGGAGTGTGTTTTGATGGCTGCATCATGTCTTACAAACAACTTTCCCTTATCTATTTTGAAACAGCCAAATCATTATGAACCTTGGTTTATAAAAATCCTCCTCTCGTTCATCTCAATAAAATTGGGTGCTTGTGTTATGATTCCAAAAATTGGAATAGTATATAATTTTAAGAGAACTTGGGACACGTTCTAGGAAATTTGGAGTTTCATTGAAGATATTAGACACTTCCTAACATGTTTTGGTGAGGTTAGAAATCTCCACTAGTATATGAAAGGAAACATGGCTACAAACTTCTTGGCATCCAAAAATTGTGATAGTTAAATCATACAACAAAGTTATAGTGATATTTTTTTTAAAGATTGTCAACTTAGATAATTAAGAACCTCATAGTGTTTACCTATTGTAAGAAAATAATCATATCAACCTTGCAATATTTCCATCTTTAGCAATTTACAAACTCAACAAAATCGATTGTGCTTATAATTAGTTATTTCGGCCTATTAATCTTTATACGAGCCAACTTCTAAATAATGGGACATCATCAAGCAATATTAATTTTTTTGAAACATTATTATTACTTATCATTAGACTTGTCAAAAACCGACCTAACCCGCTAACCCGACCCGACCCGCCCGATAATTTTAGGGTTAAGACCAGAAAATTTAAACCCAAAATCCGAAATAAACCGAACCCGATAGAACCCGAACCCGTTGGGTTGACCGCTTTAGCATATTTATAGATTTTTTTAAATTTATTTTGAAACTTATAATATATTTTATTATTAAAATAAATAAAAATAATATATTTTATTATTAAAATAAATGATAATAATATATTATAATTAAATATTATTATTTAATTAAAAATTGATTTTAATAATCATAAGAAAAAAGGATATTTTAGAACCGCTGGTCAACCCGACCCGACCAAAAACCCGCTATAACCCGACCCGATTGACCTGTGACCCATAACGACCCGGAACCCGATTTAACCCGAACCCGAAATGACCGAACCCGAACCCGAACCCGCCCATCCCGACCCGATTGACAAGTCTACTTATCATTATGAATCCTGTCTTATTTTCAATAAAAGTTTTTTTCAAAAATATTGTTTGGATGAAAATGAAAAATCTTATGTTTAAAAATCATATGTTTAAAATATGTAGGTAGTACCAATCCTATCTTATTTGTGATTTTTTATGAGAAGCTAATGGGCAATCAAATTGTGAAATCCACGAGAACTCTAAATGAAAAAATAAAATAGGGATGGAAAATCTCTGATGGGTACGAATACCAAAGGGGATAGGGACGAGAATAATTTTCAACCCCCAACAAAAAATAGGGACAGAGATGAAAATCAAAATTCTAAATGAGGATGGGGACGAAAAGGGTATTCCTCGCCCCGAACCCGCCTATAGCCATGAATATTTTTTTGGATTAAATTTGTTGTTATTGAATTTGGGAAATTGAAAATACGCAAAATTACATTGACCGTTCAATCTGAAATGTTAATCGGTCAAGAATTCAAGATTGGTCGATGAATATGGAAAGCTGGAGAGAATTTGGGCCGCATTTCTCTCATTTCAATTTCCATTTCGCACCCTCCACCACTCAAAAAAAGCAGTTCTCCCTCGCCTTTTTATTTCCC
Source organism: Fallopia convolvulus (assembly GCA_964016875.1). Lineage (NCBI taxonomy): Eukaryota > Viridiplantae > Streptophyta > Magnoliopsida > Caryophyllales > Polygonaceae > Fallopia > Fallopia convolvulus. The sequence goes on from OZ024737.1 coordinate 5,233,297, forward strand.
TTGGCAAAATTTCCGAACCTCGTAATTGTTCTTTGCTCTTCTTTTCTCTTTTGTCCTTCCCCCCTCTCTCTCTCTAATCTTCGTGGATCTAAGCCAAAACAAGTAGATTTCTCCTCTTCTATTGATCATGTTCATTTCTAGCTACATTCATCTTATTGTTTGTGTATCTGCATTCTCTTTTCTTCTATTTCTTGTTGTTGATGAAACAGTCGTGTTAGATCGGTGCCATTATGTTGTTTAAATCTATGTGTGTTACGATTCCATGATTGGTATTTATTCTTCTTAATTTCGGGAATTGGTTGAGTGTATGTGTGTCTCGAATTTGGAAATGTTTTTTGTTGAAAAGTATTACGAGATTGATCTAGATCGGAATTGGGGGTTCCATCATCTGGCATTGTTGTTTTCTTATCTAATATGTATTAAATTGCCTTTTGTGTCCACATTTAACATTCTGTTTCCAAGATTATGTGTTTGACCTCAACGATCCCCTTTTTGATTGCTGAAATTTGGGGAAAAGTATGTAAAAAGGTTTTTGTTTGACAATCAAAACTTGTCTAATAAGGCTGAACATCTTTTTCTCAAATACAGTGTTCACATAATATGATTCATCTCCATACACAAAAAATGTGATATTTAATTGGTACTACCTACATATTCTCTTGGTTTTAAAAGGACAAAAAATATATGATTGATCATATCTTTTGAAAATGAGTGCTATCGGGTGATTCGGTCAAATTTTTTCCTTTACGGTGATCTAGGCTTACACATTGTATCTAGAGATAACTTGTTGAAATTATATCTTAATTGAGATTTGAGAGTATTTCTATTGCCACATAACCATGGGCTTGAACATGTTAATTGGTTTTATTACCATATTAGAATAACCCATCTCTGGGTGGGGTTTGGGTGGAATAAATACTTACCTTATTGCAATTTGCAAACCAATAAATCTTGATACATACATTCTCATTCTTGAACTAGTCTCACATGTCACTGGATAATTAATGGACATTGATCATGTGAACATGGATGTTTCTAGTTTTGTGGTTGGATAGTATTCAATTTAATATCATTAATTTAGAGCAGTCTTGTTCTAATGCTAATTAAATTTCCTGATTGGTTTATTGGTTTTGATGGCATAAAGATGATGCATTCCAAATGTGTGTATGTATAATAACATGTCAATTGAGAACTATAATGTGGTAACAGTTTGTTTATGGTGTTGCTTCTAATTTTAAGTACTTGTTTTAGGCTTTAGAAGATGGCTGATGGTGAGGACATTCAACCTCTTGTTTGTGACAATGGAACAGGCATGGTCAAGGTATCATATACAATAGTGCTTTTGGTTCTTTTTGAATGAACAAATATCTGCTACAATTAATTTTAAGTACTTGAACTGTGATTTTTTTTTAATAGGCTGGATTTGCTGGAGACGATGCCCCAAGAGCTGTATTTCCAAGTATTGTTGGTCGTCCGCGTCACACTGGTGTCATGGTTGGCATGGGTCAAAAGGATGCATATGTTGGGGATGAGGCTCAATCAAAGCGTGGTATCTTGTCCTTGAAATACCCAATTGAGCATGGAATTGTGAGTAATTGGGATGATATGGAGAAAATTTGGCATCACACCTTCTACAATGAGCTCCGAGTGGCTCCTGAAGAACACCCTGTTCTTCTCACTGAGGCTCCTCTTAACCCCAAGGCCAATCGTGAGAAGATGACTCAGATCATGTTTGAAACTTTTAACGCTCCCGCTATGTATGTTGCCATCCAGGCTGTCCTTTCCCTCTATGCCAGTGGTCGTACAACGGGTTAGTTCTCTTGTTGACTATGTCTCCAAATCAGTTAATCGTGTAATAAGATGAGGCTTGAAAAGCAAAACTTCAATTAATTTACCTGGTCATGCTATGGCTGATTGATTTTACCGTTTGTAGTAGTTGAACATAAGCTTAAAAATAAATTTTCCTTTTATTTTCATAATCACTTTATCTTTGAACTTCTAATTCAATTTAATATGTATAAAACATCTTTAACCTATCTTCATTGTGTGATCATCTATTCATCTCGGCCTTAGTATGCAAATAGTTTGGAAATGTTGGACGTATGATTTCCATGAGAATTTTGTATTACAACATGAAGGTAAATTAGAGGAGGATAAACTTTTTTTTAACATTATACCCTCAATTCTGATAAGTTGTCAAAGTTGTCTTTTGAAAAATGTTGTTTTGTTTGGTAGGTATTGTTCTGGACTCTGGGGATGGTGTGAGTCACACTGTCCCCATCTATGAAGGGTACGCTCTTCCACACGCAATCCTTCGTCTGGATCTGGCTGGACGTGATCTAACTGACCACCTCATGAAGATCTTGACGGAGCGCGGTTACGCATTCACCACCTCAGCTGAGCGTGAAATTGTTAGGGACATCAAGGAAAAGTTATCATACATTGCCTTGGACTATGAGCAAGAGCTTGAAACCGCCAACACAAGCTCTTCTGTTGAAAAGAACTACGAGTTGCCTGATGGTCAAGTTATCACCATTGGAGCTGAGCGTTTCCGGTGCCCAGAAGTCCTCTTCCAACCTTCCGTGATTGGAATGGAAGCTTCTGGCATTCACGAGACAACATACAATTCCATTATGAAGTGTGACGTTGATATCAGGAAAGATTTGTATGGAAACATTGTGCTTAGTGGAGGGACAACTATGTTTTCCGGCATTGCTGATAGAATGAGCAAGGAAATCACCGCATTAGCACCCAGTAGCATGAAGATTAAGGTGGTTGCTCCCCCTGAGAGAAAATACAGTGTCTGGATTGGAGGCTCCATTTTGGCATCTCTTAGTACTTTCCAGCAGGTATCATCACTTTCAAGTTTCAACCAACCAAAATATTGATTGATAAATCCATATGAAACCATACAGATTTGTTCTACTTCCGTGTTCTTAATGTTGAAAATTATTTGCAGATGTGGATTGCAAAGGCAGAGTACGATGAGTCTGGGCCATCAATCGTCCACAGAAAGTGTTTCTAATTCTAAGAAGACTTGTGTGTGGACATCTAACAACCTTGATACGTTTAATGAGAAATTCTTCTACCATCCTTATTTTTGGCTCTATGAAGTTAATTCATTCTTGCAGTTTTTTAATTTTTGCAATATGCCACTGACAATTGAAATTGTAAGAGGGGTAATTGCTGGTATAATTTTATTTCTTTCATTGTAGTGTTATTAGTAGCAGTGTTCATGAATTTCTGCTACTTATGTTGTAGGGGTTTTGGCGGGAAAACACTATGGATTAATTTCTATTTGTTCGTTTAATTTGTTTTGTGCTTCTAAGAAGAATATTTGCTGGGGTTTTTTTTATCTGAAGGCAGGCAGGGCCTGGTTATGTATTAAAACAATCTAGTTCTCCATAGGAGGAGTTACATTATTATTAGCATCAAAAGAAATAAAATTCGTTATGCTATCAGGAAGGACCATTAAATCTAAATCAAGTTGAGAGTATTTGAAAGAGAGTTGTGCCAGCTCATGTGCGGCTTTGTTAGCTTGGCGGTTTACATGAGAATTTTTCTCCTCTCATTAAATCTGAGTAAGCCCAAAGTTCATGTTTATTTTCTTGTTTGTCCAAGAGTATTTGTCCTTGTGACTTTCCTGCCTGGCGACGGTACTCTTTCATATGTAGAGTGCTTGTTGGTGGGTTTGCTATAGCACCCTTTCTCCCGAGCTAGTTCATGGTGGTATGGAGTTTTCCTCCTGTCGTCGACGGTTTGCTATCATTTTTATCATGTTCTTGCTTATTCGGTCACTAATTATTTCGGACTCTCGATTGCTCCATCCTCGTTTGGCCAATCGAATTCTTATCTCTTTCAAAAAAAAACATAAACCGAAGAGATAAAACAAAAATATTTCCGATTCGGTTAGCCAAACCAAAAATTTTCAAAAAAAAATATTAGTTTGATTAACCTAATAAATTAATGGGTTTTTTTTCGGTTCAGTTTCGGTTTTTTGGACCCGAATTTAGTACACATCTTGGCAATTTCATATCATTTACCTGCCGCCATCCCCTTCTCGACCGTTACCACTGATCTATGCGGGACGGTGTTAAACACGCAAAAATGAATTTCATGCTCAAGTTAAAACCCAAAATCCGACGACCCGCCTTCTCCTTCCATGAAAATCCTCGGCTCCTCTCAGGCTCATCGGCTTTGCACTATACCAATGGCGCATCTCAAGTTGAGGTTAATCAAGAAAATTCATCAGATTTCAATACTGTGAAAGAGATGCCTTCAACGTCTCTATTATCTTTGTCCTCTGACCCCAAATTCCATGTCTCCTGTTTGCAAAATTGCAAGAACATTTCCCAGGTCAAAAGGGCGCATGCCCTGATTGTTGCAACCGGGATGCTTCAAAACCTTTTTGTTATGAACAAATTGCTGTATATATACTGTCAATTTAAAGCCATTGACTGTGCCGTTTCTGTTTTCAGTGGGATGGATGAGAAAAACCCATTTTCTTGGAGCGTGATGGTTGGTGGGTTTGTTAAGATTGGGGATTTTTACAATTGTTTCAAGACATTTAGGGATTTTATTGAATCTGGGTTTCGACCAGATAACTATACACTGCCTATTGTGCTAAGGGCTTGTAGGGATAGGAGAGATGTTGAAACAGGCAGATTAGTGCATCATGTTGTCCTCAAGTTTGGGCTGAGTTCGGATCCATTCGTCTCTGCTTCTCTGGTGGATATGTACGCCAAGTGCGGGGAAATTGAAGAAGCCCGCAAAATGTTCGACAAAATGCCTGTGAGAGATCTTGTTACTTGGACAGTTATGATCAGTGCACATGGAGACTGTGGGGATGCAAAGGAATCGTTGGCTTTATTTGATCGAATGAGAGAGGAAGGCTTTGTTCCTGACAAGATCGCAATGGCGACTGTTGTAAATGCTTGTGCTAGACTAGGTGCAATGAACAAGGCAAGGTACATTCAAAATTACATAAATGACAGGGGGATTTCTGTAAATGTAATACTGGGGACAGCAATGATTGATATGTATGCAAAGTGTGGAAGCATTGAAAAAGCTAAGGAAATCTTCGAGAAGATGAAACACAGGAATGTCGTAACATGGAGTGCTATGGTAGCTGCATATGGGTATCATGGACTGAGTCAAGAAGCTCTTGAATTGTTCACTGCAATGTTAAACGGTGGAATGCGGCCCAATAATATCACTTTTCTCTCTGTTTTATACGCTTGTAGTCATTCTGGCTTGGTTAATGAAGGCCTTAGGCTTTTCTCCTCAATGCAGAATGACTACGATATAAACCCAGATGTGAAACACTATACATGTATGGTTGATCTTTTGGGCCGCGCAGGAAAACTCAATGAGGCTGTTAAGCTGATTGATGATATGAAAGTAGAGAAAGACGAGGGTCTATGGAGCGCTCTTCTTGGTGCTTGTAGACTAAAAGGAAACTTATTGCTTGCGGAGAAGGCTGCAAAGAATCTTCTAGAGTTGCAGCCCCAAAATGCGGGCCATTATGTTTTGCTGTCTAATATTTATGCTAAGGCGCAGAGATGGAACGATGTGGCGAGAGTCAGGGGATCATTGACTCATAAAGGACTGAAGAAGGTTCCTGGATGGACTTGGATTGAAGTTGGTGATGAGATCCACAGATTCAGTGTTGGAGATGGGACCCATTTAAGATCAAAGGAGATCTATAAGATGTTGGAATGCTTGAAGAAAAAATTGGACAAGGCTGGTTATGTGCCGGATACGAATTTTGTGCTACATGATGTGGATGAGGAGGTTAAGGAGCAAATGCTGTTTCAGCACAGTGAAAAGTTGGCTATTGCGTTTGGTTTGATTGCTATTCCTGATGGAACTCCTATTAGGATAACTAAGAATCTGAGGATTTGTGGTGATTGTCACAATTTTAGTAAGATGGTATCTCAAATTACAAAGCGGACGATTATTGCCCGCGATGCAAATCGATTTCATTGCTTTTGTCAAGGTGTATGCTCTTGTGGGGACTACTGGTGATCTTGCTGGTATAGAACTCTAGGGAAAAAAAATTACTCTCTTGGTTTCTGTTTTTACTCTGGAAAGCATGGTGTTTTTGTTAAAGTACTTATTGCACTCCTGGGAAAAGCACTCCTGAACAAGAATTTTACTTAGTGCTCTCAAACTCTTCAATTCTGGTGGTAATAACATACACTTTTGAGTTTTGACATTTGAACAAGTTGCTAATGAGCAATGAAAGATGAAGAGAAGTTTTGCCTGCTAAGCTGGCATGCTTCACAGGTAAAGATCTTGCACATCTCCAGGAATCACTAGTTACAGTCTTTCAAATACGGTAAAAATTGCTTCTGACTTGTACACGTACTGAGTGCTTATGGAATTCACATTTGCAACTTGTGCTTTTATGAGCAAACACTTGCAATTTGGAGAGATTTTTTTTTTTGCTTGGAATCTTGCATTTAGTGAAATATTGGTCTTGGTGTGCATTTACCTTCACTAGTGGGTTGAGCTTTCTAGGAAAAGTAAATTCAAAGAAAAATCTTAGGACATATATGGGTGAACTCACTAAGGAGGGATAGATGTTATCAAGCCTCACATACACCAATATAGATCCAAGTGTACACAGAAATATATATTGTAATTTGTAAACATAAATTTATATGATTTTTTGCATGTAAATGAAAGAAGGGTCATTAAACTTGATTTTCTTTGCATTCCAATTCAAGATGTCAACATTTGATAGTTGTTCCTAGAATTTATTTATTTTTTTCGGGGGAGGCCGGAACCAAACCCACTATACTACCATGATAAAGTTTGTGATCGATAGGCAGATTAGAGCTAGATGTGCTCGCATGGATGCGCGGATAAGCTCAACATAGAAGCGCGATGAAATTTCATCCTAAAACAAATTGAAAGCCTACCAACCTTTATTTCACTCAAATAGCTATGTGGGAATTGAAACTTATACCTAAATGTGTTATCTAATACATGCAAGATTGTGCTCCACCGGCAAGTTATATCAATGGCACTACGACTCTTCTTAGATGACAACGCAAAACCCATACGTTTGATATCAATGACATGACCAAAGTGGGCAGCCTAATTAAGAGAACCGAATTATTAACATGAAATATGAATATAAGTCTGGCAGAACCAACTTTGCACTAAAGAGTCTTAAGCTAAGATCACTTGTAGAGGTAGAGGTAACTTTGATTTTCTTAACTGCTTGATGGTGAAATTTGTTTGAGTTGGACTAATGTAGTGATCTTTAAAAGAGAAAATTTATTGGAGTTGGACTAATTTATTTTTAGAGAATATAATAATTATTTTTCCATTTTGAGGAAAGTTTTAGAGCACCTCTTGAATTAATGGTCTAGTCATCATGTTTTTGACCCTTTTTTTTTAACTGTTGGAAGGCATGGGAACTTTCATGCATTTTTTTCCAACTCCCATGTGATAGGGTATATATGACTATGAAACCAGAATATGTACCCACCAGAAAATAAAGTAAAGATATCTAATAATAATGGGACGTTAATTTGAGTCATGGATCGTAGTTGAGGGGTGGGAAAGAGGGTAGAAATAATTGTTGCATTTGGGTGTTTGGTTTTATTAAGGTAAAATTTCCTTTCACCGTTTTAGCTCCGATCTATATAAACAATTACTGAAATGGGTCACGTACGTTATTAAATTGATCTATTCTCTGTTTCTGAACCAAATATTCGCTTCGACTACAGATTAATTAGCCAGCCAGCCTTCCTTTATAATCAATTGGTATGCTCCAGATTATTCATTAATTAAATATAAATGTGCGTTTATTAATTAAGTTGATCAAGTATTCATAAAACATCATAATTAAATAAGGCAGCAGCAACTGGTGGTGGTACGTAGACTTTTCGAAACTAATAATAACCCATATATTTTCAATAAATATGTTGGATCGTGACGCGTTAGTAACAATACAGAGAACTAGTAAGGTTTCCTGGGCAGCGGAAATAAACAGTAAGAACACAGAATTTATAGAGGAAACCTTCTGTCCGACCAACAAGTCGTAGAAAGAAAAACCTCTACCCCTGAGACTCCTTCTCAGAGGATTTTCAATAGAATACTTTTATTAAGTTTCAACGATTACAAGGCAAGTCTAGTAACTAAGGCACCCACCAAAGTTCCCTTGGTAACCACGGCACCGACCGAAGTTCAACCAACTAGACTTCTACAACCCTAAGCGTAAACCTAAATCGAAAGTAAACTACTGACTTACTTGTGGATTCTTCACCGGAAAAAGCAACACACTCATACACTTGAAAAGCTCTCTTCTCAAGTTCTTCGTCTTCAACCACACCTTTTAACCCTAGATAACCCTAGCTATTTATAAGATAAGTCAAGTCTGATCTCACACGTAATTCTTGCCTAGTTACGCTGATATTCCATTTAACAAATCCCACACAATAAGGAAAAAGATTGTTTGTGATTTCGGATCCTCAACCATGTCGAATCTTCCCAAAACCGAATGATCTCGGATTTCCCAAGATAAGATCGTGTGAAGATTGATCTTATCCTCTCTTTTATCTCCTTAAGCAATCGCCTACAGCTGTAGAATCTTCGTAGAAGATCGCTCTCAAAAGATATGGTAACTTGCCATTTATAGAAAGTCGTGTTCCTTCTCAGACGCGCTTCCTAAATATGTCACTCGTTCCCTCCATCGTTCCTCACGATGTTCCTTCACTCGTGACCATGTACCTGTTTTCCTGAAACACTTACATGTAGAAGCAAGTTATATTAACTAAGTTTGTTATCATCAAAACTAAGAGAAACCATGGAACAACCATTGTTCCAACAATTTCCCCCTTTTTGATGATGACAAACCTATACAAAAATGCACGTCTAGAAACCAGTAGAATTATAGATCATAAAAAAATTCATGTATGGTTCCCTCTAATCAAATGCACTGGTTCCCCCTTAACAAATGCACTGGTTCCCCCTTAACAAATGCACTGTTGTTCCTACTCATCAGAGGTAACAACATATTCCCCCCTTAGCCAAAGTTTCCTCTGTATTTCCTGGATAGAACGCATCTCTGCATTTTTCCTAACTTCCCCCTTTTGACATCATCAAAAGATCAACAATCATCAAGCAAAAACATAGAGCAAATGAACAAATTCAATTGAAACTTAAACCATTCATAAGCAAAAGATAGTTATTATTATAGATAATTGTCGTGGGAATCACAGCCAGAGAAAACAAAAAAATATCAAAGTCTTAGCATCCAAGAGAAACGAATGAAAATTTTAAATTAGGGATAGATAGGCTAGGGAACAAGAAAGGGTTCACATCATGGTTCGGAGGAGGTGGAATTAGCAGCAACAGTGTCAATGTCTCTTTTAACAATTTTCTTCGATTAACATCTTGGCATTAACACTTCCACCAACCTTCTTAACAATTTTCTTTGCCATATTTCCCTTTTGAATCACCTTGGAACTTCATCCTCGAGATATTTCTCATAACCATGGGAAAGTTAAACTTCTCCTCAGTAACACATAGATTTTTCTGAACTGCAGAAGTAACTTGATAAGTTCCTCTTTCTTTTATTTTAAAACCTCTAGAACATCTTTTCTTATGGAGCTTTTGCTTCTTCACCCACTACTTTCTGGATTCACATTCCCTTTGAGCATTGTTCCCCTCCTCGTTACCACGAGTGGATAAAAAGGCTATGTTTGAACGGACAAGGGACTAGAGACGTTCCATTCAAACTTTTTGGGGGCTGAGAATATTTTTGACATCCACACAATTATTCCCCATGTCAAGGTAATCAAAAGAGGTTCATAGGGAACGTTTGTGTGGACCAGGCTAAGGGACAGTCTTATAACCAACTATCATTTCGGCTTGAAGTGAGGGATAAAATAGATCAAGTTGGTTATTTTTGGGCCAAAAAGAAATCTTGGATGTAAGTAATTATAGTTTCAGTTCCTTTTAGCATGCAACATTTAACAATTTCTAATATATACAACATCTATGCATAGAGGAAAGATATAAGCCATTAGAAAACTTGTCAAATGATATGTAGTTACCTGAGATGTTACCTTTTTAGTCAGGCACTGTGGGAATAAAGGACCAGGACTTGTTTACTCCAAGGAAATCATTCCTAGCAACATCCTCAGATGCTCATAGGGTTTTCTAGTCCAAAGCCTTGGTGAAAATATCTGCCACTTGATTTTCAGTCCTGTGAATAGAAGAGAAAACCGAATAGTTGCACGATTTATGATGTAGCAAGTAATACAGATAGCCTCGACCCAAAAGGAACGAGGCAAGTTACTTGCCAACATCATAGTACATGCCATAGTTTCCATGGTTTTGTTCTTCCTTTCAACTTTGCCATTTTGATTTTCCAAAGTTGTTGACCAGGCTCACATCTTTCATTTTCAATCGGATCTATATCATTTGTTCCTATGATTTCTCCTTGTTCCTTGTCGCCAAAGGAAATGCTTCCTCCAGCCCCTTTTTGAAGTGAGGACGAAATTCTCTCGTTCCCTGTCATGAACACCCGTTGTCAAGGATCCAACAAATGTTCCCCCTCACTTCAGCCTGCAAGGAATAAAATCAAGTTTTGACGACCCAGGCTTGCTTAGCCTTCCCGGGTCGGTTAGCATAGTAAACAGGATAATATATCTGAGATTGCGAGATAGTTCCCTTCTGTGGACTCTTGGAACTAGAAGCAATGTTTGAGGGATCAACATGTTTTTCTCCTTTTTTATTATGAGATTCTTGCTTCTTGTTTGGTTGGTGAGCTGATTTCTTTTTATTTTGATGAGATTTGTCATACCCTTGATTTTTCTTACCAGACCATTGTTTCTTGTTGTTCCCTATATTCTGGTTTCTAGCCTCCTTTTTAGACACACCTAATTTAGCCTTACAGTCCTTTTGAACATGACCTCCTTTACCACAGTGATAGCACACCCTATAATATTCGCCGAGATAGCGTTTGGGATGTGGTTTCTGGAGGGTACGTTCCTTTGCTTGTTCCTTGGAAGGAACTCTATGCTGGTTCCCTTGAGACTGTTTTAGATATATCTTATGGGTCGTTTTTCCAAAATACCACTCTGAGTTATTACTTAAATTACTCTCAAGAATCTTAACCCTACCCTCTAGATGAGTAACTTTATCTCTAGCAGATTGAAGTTCCCTAGCTTTTCTTTTCATCTTTTCTTCAAAGTTAAGGTCATCAGAAGGATATTCAGATTTATCTTTTCCATAACCAATACCACACCTAGCCGGATTAAACACAACCTGAGTTCGTTTATTAAGCTCATTCTCTAATTTCTCCCCTTTGAGTTTAAAGACAAGCAAATCTGTTCTAAGTTCGCTATTGGTTTCAGTGAGAGTTTTAATATCTTTCTTAATATCATCACACTCAGAACAAGGAACAACACTGGTAATAGTTGATTCTGATAATTTTACTTCAAGATTAAGACATTTCTCATCGGCATTTTTTATTTCATCTTGCATTTTCAAGATATCTTCAAAAAGCCTTTTAAAAAGAATGACAAGATCAGATTGTTTAACGTTTTTTAAACTAGCAAGGAATTGTTCGGGAGTTACCTCTTGGTCGACATCTTCGGTCTTTAGAGCCATGACACAGATCTTTGATTCAGATTCAACATCTGAGTCAAGATCCCATGCAGCAATGTAGGCCTTCTTCTTCTCGTTCCCAGACTCGTTACCTTTGGGACAACTTTTGGCATAGTGACCGTTTTCTTGACAGTGAGTAGGTAACGTCCTTGATCTCCTTCTTATTAGAGTTGACCTTTTCTTTTTCCTTCAAGGCTCCTTGCTTCTTGCCTCTCTTGTAGAATGCCCTCATGGTTTCTGTTATGAGAGCCACGTCAGAATCTTCTTCCAATGTAAAGACTCCCCTTCTGGTGGTGATGTTTTCAACGACGTTGTGAGTGTTGTTTGAGTTCATTCTGTATTCCTGCACTAACACACAATCTAGAGCAAACCTGCTCTGATACCAATTGTTGGATCGTGATGCGTTAGTAACAATACAGGGAACTAGTAAGGTTCCCTGGGCAGCGGAAATAAACAGTAAGAACACAGAATTTATAGAGGAAACCTTTTGTCCGACCAACAAGTCGTAGAAAGAAAAACCTCTACCCCTGAGACTCCTTCTCAGAGGATTTTCAATAGAATACTTTTATTAAGTTTCAACGATTACAAGGCAAGTCTAGTAACTAAGGCACCCACCAAAGTTCCCTTGGTAACCACGGCACCGACCGAAGTTCAACCAACTAGACTTATACAACCCTAAGCGTAAACCTAAATCGAAAGTAAACTACTGACTTACTTGTGGATTCTTCACCGGAAAAAGCAACACACTCATACACTTGAAAAGCTCTCTTCTCAAGTTCTTCGTCTTCAACCACACCTTTTAACCCTAGATAACCCTAGCTATTTATAAGATAAGTCAAGTCTGATCTCACACGTAATTCTTGCCTAATTACGCTGATATTCCACTTAACAAATCCCACACAATAAGGAAAAAGATTGTTTGTGATTTCGGATCTTCAACCATGTCGATTCTTCCCAAAACCGAATGATCTCGGATTTCCCAAGATAAGATCGTGTGAAGATTGATCTTATCCTCTCTTTTATCTCCTTAAGCAACCGCCTACAGCTGTAGAATCTTCGTAGAAGATCGCTCTCAGAAGATATGGTAACTTGCCATTTATAGAAAGTCGCGTTTCTTCTCAGACGCGCTTCCTAAATATGTCACTCGTTCCCTCCATCGTTCCTCACGATGTTCCTTCACTCGTGACCATGTACCTGTTTTCCTGAAACACTTACATGTAGAAACAAGTTATATTAACTAAGTTTGTTATCATCAAAACTAAGAGAAACCATGGAACAACCATTGTTCCAACAAAATAAAACGGCATGCATGTGGTAATTTCGTGATGTGTCAAAACTAAGCATGATGGATTAATGGATTTCACCAACAAGGGCATGCACACAAATTAAAGTTGTCATCGGGCATCGATCAATTTAGGTTAATCGGTTCGCTTGCCTTAACAAGCACACGTCTTTTATATAGTTGCTTTTGTGTGTGACTCACGGTTGATACTTGTTGTGCATGTTGTTTTGATTTACCCTAAAAACGAAACTCGATCTCATGCTTGCGTTTGGCAGAGGCGCGCCGTGGATAGTGGATGTTCAAGTGGTGACAAAAAGTATACTCTTCCACTCCCCATGCATCCAGTTAAATTACTTCCATTATACCGTATTTACCTACCACCTTATAATCTTTCTTTTTAACTTATTATTCAAATTTGTGTATCTTAATTACTGGACAATAACTTTTTCGATCATAGCGTGGAGGGAACGTCAGTTGTCTATTTCGCACGCCCATGAGGGGTCGACTTGTTACCTGCGGCGCTATTCTTATAGTGTTTTACTCGCCCCGATCTCAAACTCTTCTTAGTTCTTATTTTTCGGAGATTTGTAGTACTTTTTATAGCTATTCCTGCTTGTCTTTTACTCTTTTAGTCTTTCTCGACTATCGCTTTCTTACTGTCTCTCGGATTACTAAGTCTGTTTGATATTCCGAATTCTTACCTCATCAAAAAAAATAACCTTTTTTCATAGATTTTCAATTTTTTGAAAAAAATTTATTCATATAGTAATAGTTTTGTAAAAAAAATTATTCAAATTTGTGTATCTTAATTACTAGACTATAATTTTTCCGATCATAGCGTGGAGGGAACGTCAGTTGTCCATTTCGCACTCTCATGAAAGAACCTACGACGCTATTATTATAGACTTATAGTGCTTTACTCGCCGCGATCTCAAACTATTCATGCTTGTTTTTTACTCTTTTCGTCGTTCTCGACTGTCGTTTTCTTATTGTCTCTCGGATTACCAAGTCTGCTTGGTATTCCGAATTCTTACCTTATCAGAAAAAAATAACCTTTTTTCATAGATTTTCAAAAAAAAAATTAAAAAAGTATTCATATAGTAATACTTTTGTAAACATATAGATTTATAGATTTACAAAACAAAAATCATTCATGTAAAATTTTCATAATTTTTCTTGTCCATATGATGTTTAGTTGGTCATTACAATGAAGGGAGATTGAATTCAAATCGTTCATCCAACCAATTAATTAAGCTGTGAAAGCTTGACTTTTTTTTTATCACGATGTTAGAGTAGGAAGCTAATAATGTGACTTTATAATACGTATTTTAAAGGGAACTCATTCTTTTAATTAATATCCTTTTGGTTAGCATAATATCAAATACATGTATGTATTGTTTTTTTTTTTTTTTTGGTGAGAACATGTATGTATTGTTGTATTTAGTTCTTTTCCAACAAAAAAGAAACTGATCGATCAAACAGAAAAAGAAACACGGAGACCAAATTTCAATCCATTCATATACCTAAAACAGTTTTCTTTAAATAAATAAATTACATTCATGCAAGTTAACAGGAACACATATACAATATTTAACATAGGCATGGATTTAAATTTCCTCGCTGACTAGGGAACAAAAGATAAATTTCATATACCACGTACAAAAGAAATTAACGAATACTATAGGCTACGCAAATGAAAATAAACTAGTTGTATCCGTCGTACCATGTACGACTACGATTCGATATTTTATAGACATTATAAATAGCAAATTAATAAATAAAAATTTAATATAAATTTTAATATAAGTAATTTATTGCTTGTAAAATGTATAATTTTATAATCAAATATTATATTATTCATATTTTAAAATATTATATCACCTATTTTTATTATTATAAAAGAATATATATATATATATATACATATTCGTGAAAAGATATTCTGTTATAAGATAAAAGATATTTATATTTATTTTAAAATATTTTAAATTTGTTATCTTTAATTTTAAATATTTGTATAAGGAAGTTTACAAAAGATATTGTTATACTAAATAGATATTTGTTTGATGTGAAAGATAAATTAAAATAGTTAGAGAAGAATTTAATAGAAAAAAGTTAAAATATTAGAAATAAAAAATAATTTTATAAATATAAGGTGGGGCCAGAGTCGTTCTGGTGGCTTTAAAAAGAACAACTTTAATATATAGTTATAGATGATTTTCATTCTCGTTAAACGTCATTTAGAATCCTTCAGGGATGAAAGATGCCCAAGTTTGTTTGTAAATTTCAAAGATATTTCAGATTCTACAATCCTAGAGCGCCGAAGGGTGGAATTAAATGGACAACTTTCAATTTAATTGGAGATGGCACTATCCTTCGAGTAGTAACTAGATTGACCACCATTCCTTCATAACTTACCACGAATTTCTATTAGTACATCCAGTATTAGGAACTATTAGTCATATTCTCTCGTTTAAAGCCTTCCCATTAATTCATGTTATTAGCATGGGTTATTGTTCGTGTTCATGCCGGTTTGTCATGCACATTAAGGAAAGAAGAGTATAAGTGTCCACTATCATAGCCAACGCACAGGGGCACAAGGAAGAAGAAGATGATAAAAGCGTAATTGTATTCGATCTTTGGAAAAAAAAAAACAAGTGCCAAAACTCACTCACTATACATAGAGATGACCTAAGGTTTTGTGCCTCTTTTGGAGTGAATAGTAAAAATATCTAAAAGTGAGCATTGAGAGCTTTCCAAGGAAGAACAAGGAAGAAGAAGACATCGGCGACGAGTGTCCGATCTCGACGACAACAAAGACAATTCCAGAGCTAAAGGAAATTGCGACCGGATCGTTTGAGGTTTGATTTCTTTAATTAATTGATTGAGTGAGCTTAGGAACTAGTTAAGATGATTCATTAGTGTTGCTAGAATTTGGTGATCGTTAGTGACAAAGATGTTTAAATTTCTACTATGTAACTAAGGAACTAATTGATTAATAAAGTCTTCATTCAAAATCGTATAAGAAGGTAGAAGATTACCCGCTTAACTTGTTGGTCAACGTGAAGTTCCTCTATAAAGGACTTGTATAGTTGTATCCTTGTTTTAATTTCTATTATTAGATTTTTTTGTTTTAATTTCCGTTGCGTAAAAACCCGTCCTAAAACAATTTCTTCTCTATTTAACTAATGCCGTTTTTGTGCGATTCTTTGCAAAATAGCGAGAAATCGACCGAAGAACCAAAAGGGTTGAAAGATGAGCGGAATTAGTCTTGTTTGAGTTTTCCATGATCGATTTTTTATTTTTTACTCTTTCAATATATGATCAGAATCATAATTAACAAGATAGAGTGGATTCAAGAAGGCGAAGGAGAATGGATTTTGGTGACGGATTAAGGATTGAACAAGTTGGTAGAAGAGTCGATCAAAGGGCTGAGGAGTATGATAAATTATATGGTAGGAGGTGTTTAAAAGTGATATATGATAATTGGGCTGATGAAGAATACATTGATTGTTTGTGAATCTAGGAACAAGAATTTCAATTAATTCTTATGATTGTAATCATAGATCTTAAGATGGAACTTTAAACTCTAGAACCAGGTTTCACAAGTATAATAAATTCATGAAAAACTAATTAGAATTTGTGATCTAATGTATTAGACAAGATTACTTCAATCCATTGTTATGGTATATCACCAAATAATTTAATTTTAGATATCTACTATTTTTTTTTGCACTAAATCTTTTATGTAACTATGCTTTTTGGATATCTATGAATTTTAGATATCTACGATTTTTTTTTGCACTAAATTGCAAAAAAAATGGATTTGGATAAAAAAAAATAAAACTAACTATGCTTTTTTTTATAACTTATTGTTATTAGGATTAGGATTTTAGGCTCATTTTTTAAAATAAAAAAAGATGGAATATAGAAGAAAGAAACGTGGGAATAGAAGAATAGTCTAGTAATTTGACCAAACTAGAGAATTGAAGCTTATATATAGGCCAGTTCTCCGGGGCTTTGTTAAGATCAAGATCAACGAAAAACGAATGAATCCATAAATCTAGAATCTAACCCCTCTTAAAATATTATCTTGGTAGAATAATACATAAGTAGCCCTGGTTCTCAGCCGCTTGCTGGGTATTGATTTATTCGTATCCAAAAGTGGGTTTTGGAAGGGATTAATTAATACTGAAGATGAATTACATATATATAGTGTGGGTGATTAGTTTGTTGATCCTTGGCTTCAACAATGGCGTGGCGGAAGGCTCTCACAAGAAGAACCCCACCTTTGACTCCATACACGCCCTCTCTCCCGTCAGTAAACTCCTCCGCCCCGCCTTCCATTTTCGGCCACCCCAGCACTGGATCAACGGTACCTCTACTTTCCCATTCCCAATTTCATTTTATATCTTTAATTACTTTGTTCGTTGTACATGTTGAATGTTGATCTTCGATCAAATAATATATCCGAGTTAATTTAACTAATTCTTGATTATAATCTTATGTTTCATTGTCTCGATCGATCTCCGATCAATGGCGGCGACATGACACTGTGGACATATATAAATGACCTCAAAACACGTCAACAGATCCCAATGGTAACGACTTACTTAATTTTATATCAAAAAATATAATTGGTTTCAATGAATTAATGTATATGATCGATCAGGACCTATGTACTACAAGGGAGTGTACCACTTGTTCTACCAGTACAACCCCAAGGGCTCGGTGTGGGGGAACATAGTGTGGGCCCACTCGGTGTCGACGGACATGGTCAACTGGCAGTCGTTGGAGCCCGCCCTCTCCCCCTCCAAGCCCTTCGACATCCAGGGCTGCTGGTCCGGCTCAGCCACCATCCTTCCCGGGACCGGGCCCGCCCTCCTCTACACGGGCCTGGACCCGGACTCCAACCAGGTCCAGAACATCGCCCTGCCCGCCAACCTCTCCGACCCCTACCTCCGCGCCTGGGTCAAGCCCGACTACAACCCCCTCGTGGTCCCCGCCCCCGACATGAACACCAGCTGCTTCCGCGACCCCACCACCGCCTGGCTCAGCGACGGCCACTGGAAGATGCTGGTAGGCGGCCGCAAGCGCCGCAGCGGGGTCGCCTACCTGTACCGGAGCAAGGACTTCAGGACGTGGATCAAGGCCAAGCACCCTTTGCACGCCGCTCGGAACACGGGCATGTGGGAGTGCCCCGACTTCTACCCGGTCTCCGTCACGGGTCGGAACGGGCTCGACACGTCGGCCGGGGGCGACAAGTACGTGCTCAAGGTTAGCCTTGATAGGACGCATTACGACTATTATACCGTTGGGAGGTATGAGAAGAGCATTGACCGCTACTTCCCGGATGACCCTTCTCTTGACGGTTGGAACGGTTTAAGGTATGATTACGGAAACTTTTACGCGTCCAAGACGTTCTTTGATCCGAAGAAGAACCGTAGGGTTCTGTGGGGTTGGGCTAATGAATCCGACGCCAAGCCAATGGATGTGCAGAAAGGATGGGCTGGAATTCAGGTACTAATTAATTATTCATTAATGTACAAATCTTAATTAGTCTCATATTATTATTAATAAATTGATGATAGGCGATTCCAAGGAAAGTATGGCTTGACCCGAGCAGGAAGCAGTTGTTGCAATGGCCTATTGAAGAATTGGAAACTCTAAGGCGCGACCCGGTTCACCTCAAAAACCAAAACATTCACAAAGGCCATTTGCTGGAAATTAAGGGCGTTACGCCAGCTCAGGCTGACGTGGAGGTGGTGTTCACTCTGCCGAGTAGCTTGGAAACGGCGGAGGCGTTTGACCCCAAGTGGGTGGACCCGCAGGCTCTGTGTGGGCAAAAGGGCTCGACCGTTGAAGGTGGAATTGGGCCGTTTGGGCTTCTCACGTTGGCTTCAGTGGGCCTTGAAGAGTACACGCCGGTCTTCTTTAGGGTCTTTAAGGCCCATAACAATAAGCACGTCGTGCTCATGTGCTCCGATGCATCCAGGTCTATTTCAAATTCATTTTTTCCCATAACAATAACCATGTCGATCGTTACAGTCATTAAAATTCTTTTGCTGGTTTCCTACCAAATTTTGCAGATCATCTTTGATCTCAAACAAAGACATGTACAAGCCCTCATTTGCCGGCTTTGTCGACGTGGATCTCAAGGACAGAAAACTCTCTCTCAGAAGCTTGGTATGTGAATTGCCTCCATTTTGTATATCGTTCAAGTGAGATTTCAATTTCATTACTAAAACCCAACATGTATGTAGATTGACCACTCGGTGGTAGAGAGCTTTGGAGCGCAAGGAAAGACGTGTATAACATCAAGGGTTTATCCGACTAAGGCAGTGTTTGAAAGAGCTCACTTGTATGTCTTCAACAATGGAACCTCCCCTGTGACCGTTGAGACGTTGGATGCGTGGAGCATGACAACTCCTGCTAAGATGAATCAACCTCTCGCCTAGGTTGTAGTAGCTTAGCCACTAATTATGAGGAAGCTAAGACTTCTTTAGTTTCTCGAAGATGTTATATATGTGTTCTTCGTCATTTTTTAGGTTTCAGCCTGCGCGTTTTCTCTAGTTATGTATCTCCCATGGATAGGCTATCCAGGAAAGAAAGATCGGAGTGAAAATTGGTAACTAGACATGAATAAGATCTTTCTAGTTCTAGTTTTATTGCGTATGTCTGTCACCTACATCTTACAACATTACTATTATTACTATTACAATAATCAGAGGCAGACCAAAATAGGGTCTTGTGGAGTCCTGTAACTCCAATTTGTGCCAAATATTAATCAAAATTAGAGATTAAATACATGTTCCATTGTTTGTTCCGTTGATAACCAAGGCTAAAGTTTTGTCACCCCGTTCAATTATTTTGCCGCTTTATCGTTTCGAGATCAATTCAATTCTCCCTAATTTGGAATCAGAGCTATAGCTGCAATGACCCCAAATCCTCTTACAATGTGCAAAATCCTGCGCTTCGAGGGAACTGAGAATTGAGAAGTAACCCACCTTCACCGTGTACTGATTTTGACAGCTCAGTTCGAAAACCCGTGTGCCTGGAAATGGTGGTTCTGAATGTATCAAACTTCTTCCACATCTTCAACCTAAACATGACACAACCTTGCAATGTAATTTATGGTAACTAGCCTGTGCTAAGAAAATGTTCCTTCAAATATTCTCTTACCTGAAGCTCCCGAACAATCCTTCATAAGGCTTACATAAACAATTCCTACTTGATGAATTCAAATTTAGTATTATCTTTCTGCCTGGCATTAAAAAATAGAAAACATATAAGATTAGAGCAAAAAATTCAAAAACATAGGGCGGCGAAAAGAAAAGCAATATATTGTGATACATACATAGAGGCAAAACTTTCTAACTTGCTTTGAGTTCCACTATTTGATACTCTTTTGGAGCTCAGACTTCGCGTTACATTCACTTCTCTCACTTTCTGCTGTGAACTGGAGCTGTTTCTCCACAGACTTCAAAACAGCAGTTCGGTAGGACCTTATTCGATACGGGGGAGATGCATTGAAGTTTTTTCTAGAGTAAAACTCAAGCGTGTTGTCACACTGAGAGGCTGGTGTTTTACAACAACGGTCATCATCGCAGTTGCTAATCTGATCCAAAACATTAGGGGATTGAGGCTGCGCCTTTCTCTTCCTCATTATCGAAGGAGTGTTGGGGAACGTGCTGGCAGCGAATCTCAGAATAGATTCAGGGCTATTTGTAGACAAGCTGTTACTATTCACACAGCCAGGAGTCGGAAATTGATGCCTGAGAGGAGTAACATCAACTTTCTTATCATCAACCGGATGATTTATCTCAGATACATAATCATTCAAGCGGTTGTCACACGGGGAGCCAAAGAATTGAACTGGGTCATAGAACTCCGTCTTAGTTTTACTCTCTTCTAGTCTACCAAATTCTGTAGTGCCTGATGAAGTTTGAGCAGATGAATCAGATTCCTTCTTGGATGAAGGAAGCAATTTGCATCTTACTGCTGATGGCTTCTTTTCATCTTTGACACTGCCACTTTGGGGACTACTCTTCCATACAGGTGGTAGTTTACCCGTAGTTAGGTAGAAGTCCTGTTTTTTCTTCAACGAACTATTCCAGTGATTCTTAATCGAGTTGTCACTCCTATATGCACAGTTTGAAAACAGTCAATTTATGATCATGAAAGCAAACTGAATTAAAACAAGACTTGTCATAAATCAACAAAAGATACTCAATTCTGAGCACCAAATGACACACATGAAGTGTCAAAAGATGTTGATATTACTTTTCAACAGAGAATAACAATGAAAAATGGATGCCAAGCAAAATGATCTACCGAACTGCTTTTAGATATATAACGTCCAGACATGGTTTACAAGTATTACTAAGGGTACCCTTTTTTCATTTCTAAATAAACTAGAGAAAGTTACTTCTAGTACCTTCCTGGCAAGAGCTTTGCAATTTCAGCCCATTTATTCCCATGCACACAATGAGCATTCATGAGAGTTAACTCCTCCTCTGACGTCCATGCATCCTTTTTTATCTCTGGGTTCAAATGATTATGCCACCTGCAAGAAATGTATAGTGAAAAATAACTTAAACAACCAAACCGGATAACAGAACAGTCAAAAGAAGCAATCAGTTTACTCCGTATACCAAGATCACACAACAAAACAGAAAATCATTGTCATAGTTAAGGCAAATATGATTTATAAAAGGAGAATGTCTAAGTCTACAGTAGACTCCCTCAAAAGGAAACATTTCCTTCATCATCGCTTAGTTAGGTGTGGAATTCAGTATGCATCCCATGTTTTTTAAGCAATAGGATGTTGACCATGATTTAAGAAAATGTATGCAAAGATTTCTTATCGTTTAAATAACAAGTAAATAAAAAGGATGTTTTGCTGAGATCAAGAAACTTTAACACGTTTATAAATAAAATCACTAATAGGGAAAGTAAACAGTACGTAATCCTTCTGATTAAGGCTAGAATGATGCTGCAATCAATGAAGTCTAAAATTACCTTTCTCGGCATTGCTTCCCTATGCGTCCTGGTAAAGACTTTGCAATCACAGACCATCTGGTTGGACCATATTTTGAAACTAACTGAATAATTTTTATATCCTCCTACAACCAAATAATGTCAACAATTGAATACATATAATAATTCTATCATGTTTATCGTGAGAAAACAAAGAAGTAAGAAGTGGCATGCACCTCCTGACTCCATGGTCCCTTAACAAGCTCTGGATTAAGAACTTTTTGCCATCTATGTAAGCACTGAACTTCAGATCTATCTGGGAAAAACTCCGCTGCATACAAATTTCAACGCAAGCTTGAGAAAGAAGAAATCCAGTGGCATATAAATTTTCAATGCAAGTTTGAGAAAATGAACTGCTGGTCAAGACTGAACACAAATAGAAAGAATTCGCAAGAAGAGTATCTGATAAACAGGTAAAACAAGAGCTGAGTTGCAGTGTGCTGAATACAAGAAAAGACAAATCCTTGTACAGAAGCAAATACAACTTCTAAATTCTAATCTCATTTAGCCCACATAAAATGCACAGTTTCATGGATTTACAGAAGACTAATCATCTTTCCCTCTGATGTTACGGTGTGCAAAGTAAGATCTTTCCCCCTTCAATTATACGATGAATTTCCAGCTAGGGAGGTACAAAATCCAAGGACCTCTACAAAATTGTACTAGGTCTGCATGCATTTAATAGTGTAAAGGGTAAAATGTCCCCTAGAGTTTGACTGCTGATCTTATTTGAACTAAAAGTTGAAGCTATATACTTTCAACAGGTACCAATTCAGTTGAGCATTGTTTAGAAGAAACATACCTATTTTCTTCCAATTTTTTCCATTGTAGATAGCAACTGCAGTGCGCAATGTTTCATCCTGTAGGAATAGTAACACGCTAATTAAAAATCCATGTAAAGTGTAGTGGATGATAGAACCTCACTGAATTAGAATTCAAGTTGCAAGAATAGAAGAATATTTTGTTAAAAAGAGAGAGAAGAATGCACATTGATTACTGCATATGAAAATGAAAACAGAAAAATGTTATTGTTTTAACATAGCGAGAAGAGGAACTGACCTCTCCCAGTGTCCAACCACCCTTTGCTTGTCTAATGGGGCCTGTAGTCCTCCTAGAACAGAAAAACAGAAGCTCATGTGTTTGCTTTCAAATGACAGTTCAAATACTATAACATCCATATAAAGTGAAAACAAAGATGGTTCATCGCTATGTGTAAATACTGTATATTTAGGAAGACCATGGCATCAAACAATAGATATAAATTTGACAGAAAATATCGATTGTGTTCTAAGCCATAATCAGTAATCAGCATAATAGAGATGCTATGTAGCAAGAGTGGAACCAAATAACTATTAAATCTGGAGTTCTTCTGTTTGGACCATAAACAGCAAAACCCATTGCCACCATCATTCATATCAAATTCAAATATGATTCAGTTCAGCAATTATAGAAGCAAAATTTACAAGCAAGATACTTGACTTGATGCCATATACTCTAAGGTTGTAACTGTCACAAAATTAGACTTAAGATATAAACTAACAAATGATCATGATATTGATTATCATAAGTATATGCCTTCAACTAATGGACTAGACATGAAAGGGGGGAAAAAAGGCTTCACAGAGCTTAAAAGAATGAAATGCATAGATGTGAGTTAGTATAAATACCGATGGGAGGAGGATGTTGTAGGCAGATTGCTAGAACCCGGTGACTTCAAGCTGATACTTGCACTGTTTTCAGGAACCGAAGAACTCAAAGCTGCTGGTGAATGGTTTTCCTTTATGAAGCATTCACCTTCAGCCATTTCCTACAACTGCGTATCAATCAGAATCGCTCACTCTCATACTTAGAACCAAAGCAAATACAGAATTGAAACACCAGAACTAGGGAGTCCGCAAAGCCCGAATTTGCACTCGCGCTTAAACCCCGCGAACGAACCCTAATCAACTCCCCCAAATCTAAAAACAGCATAGAGCCAGCATAGATCTACATCTAACTCCTGAATTTGAAGAAAAGCAGGGGAACTGCATACAAATTGTCCAATCACTCCTAGGGCAGCCCGATAAACAAAATTCGAAGCAGAAGCATTGCCAAATCCATTAAGAAATCTTGATACACGAATCAGTTATTAGGCAAATCACTCTAAATAAACAGCAAAATAAAACAAACACATAAAGAAAACAGCTTTAAAAAAACAGCAGAAAGATTGTTCGGAATTGAACTCACCAGGATCAGAAGAGGATATACTGGCGAGAATTAGATCATAAAAAACTCATCCTTGCAGATGAAGGCGAAGAAGGACAACAAAGAGAGAGGAAAGAGGGAAAAGAGAAATAGCACTTGGGTTCGAAGAAACACGTCCGTTGATAGAACTTGGAAGAGAGAGGGAAAGAGAGAGAGAGTTGATACGAACAGAAGAAAAGAAAATGCAAAATTGAAAAGTCTTAACGAATATAAAGATGACCGACGTTGCCGTTTGGTCCGTTACGATTACGAGGTTGGAAGGCTTCCTTGGGAAGCTGAAAACTAAATAAGTAAATATGGGTCGGGTTAATCATTTCTAGGAAACGATTTCAACATCAATAAATGCTAAGATGTCATTAGTGAAAAATAAATGTTGCCATCAAAATTAAAGAGGAAATTTGCGAAGTAAAAGAAATATTTTACTCCCTCCGTTCTATTTTACTTGTCTTTTTAGATTATTTCACATATACTCCATATTAAGAAACTCATTGAAAATGTAGAAAATATCATTGAAAATCTAAAATTTTCTAAATGTAATCACAAATTAATTACTAACTACCCTTTATAGCCAATAGATAGAGAAAAAAAAGTCAATATGAACCCTTTCCAATAAATTAATTAAATAAAAATCCTAAATGGACAAGTTTTGTTGAACAAAGTTTTGAGGCTAGAAAGACAAGTAGAATAGAACGAAGGGAGTACCTAATTGGGTGGATGTCTACAAAACCTTTTTTATTTGTAACCTAATAATACTTCCTCCGATCCAAAATAAATATCATTTTATATTTTGACACAAATTTAAAGAAAAGTATTAATCTACTATATATATGTAAGAGAAAGAGTCTTGTGCGAATGGGCGTCTGTGTGAGAAATAAGAATAAATCTCGCTCGTTCATTCCAAAAAATCAACGTCCCTGATTAAACATTCATTAAAAAGGATAAAATACGGCACGGGCGAATTTTTCCCGTATTTTTCGCGTATTTTTCAATAAAATATGACACGGACGAATTTTTCCCGTATTATTCACGAATTTTTCGAAAAATACGTTTTTATGAGACGCGCCTAGTTTGTTCATCAAAACTAGTGATTTGTTCATCAATATTCACCAATTATTCATCAATACTAACTAATCGTGCATCGAGTTTTTGATAACATTGTTCATCGATTTCGAACTTATTTAATTTATAATTTTATTTTTTAACCTTATTTATGTGTAGGAATACAATATTATGTAGTTTTTTATGCATATATAATTAGTTTTGATATTCCCATATTTGTTCATTGATATACGCGTATTTGTTCATTGATATACCCTTATTTGTTCATTGATATACCCATGTTTGTTCATTGGTATACCATTATTTGTTCATTAGTATACTTCTTTTTTGTTCATTAGTATACCATTATTTGTTCATTGATATACCCCTATTTGTTCATTGATATAACCTTATTTGTTCATTATTATACCCTTATTTGTGAATTGAAATAAACTTATGTTTATGTGTCAATGCTATCAACTTGTACATTTAGGACTATTAATATCATCAACTTGTACATCTAGGACTATCTATTTGTGCATTTTTGCATTTATTTTGTGTTTTAAGGCTATCTTGAATGCAAAGGTAATACGAATGAAGTGCTTTAAGGCTAACTTGTCAATACGAATGAAGTGCTCAATATAGTACCAAAATAAGATAAGTTTGATGTAGAAACTTGAATGCAAAGGATAATAGATAAAAGAATCTGACTTTGCAATAATATGGTGTATGCTAAGAGAACGAGATAGCAACAAATCGAACAGGAGTGATTGTGCCTTATTTAGCTATGAATAAATTGATGTTATTAATGAACAAATATGCATATAATAATGAACAAATTGAGGTTACTAGCGAACAAATATGCATCTAACAATGAACAATTATATGAAAAAGGCAATGAACAAATATGCATAAACCAGTTAACAAATTGATGTTACTAATGAACAAATATGCACAAATCGATGAACAAATATGTCAAAACCAATGAACAATTATTTTCATTTTTACGAACAAAATCACAATGTTGATGAACATATTGCATACAATTTTGATATACACTTGTTCATTTTGTATGTATAAACAATAGAATTTTTTATGCACAAGCAATAGTTTATTTATGCACAAAATCACGGTTTTGATGAACAAATCCACAATATTGATGAACAATCTGGACGCGCGTCCTATTTTTGTTTTATTTTTCAAAAATATGCGAATAATTCGCCCGTGCCGTTTTTCCACTTTTTAAGTGAAATGATCAGCGTCGTTGATTTTTCTTCATCCAACGACTCTTGTTCTTTCTTATTTCGCACCAGGGCACCCATTCGTACCTGAACCGGACTCAAAAGCAATAAGGCTTGGAGCCATTTTCTTGCGCCACCTCATCATTGTCCACATGTTGTTCCGAGAATGTTCCACGTCGGATTTACCATGTTTCATCACCATATTAATCCATATATTTTATTTCCAAAACACCATAAGAAAATTACAATTTTTGGTTTTATAATATATTAACAAAATCTAAAAGATAATTTTCCTTTTTGTTAATAATACGCTTTAAAAATAAAAGAAAACATAATACCAAAATAGAATCACGCTCGAGTGGCACTAATTGATAGGGTAAAAATGTGGGCATTTTTGGACCACTGGATTACATGTATGAACGGTCATGATTAAAACAAAATGATTTAACTAAAAAATACAAATGAGAGACGCGCGTCTGTTTTGATGGAACAAAACGTGATAATGATAAAATTTATGTTGGTAAGACAAAAATACCCCTCACCTAAAAATCACATCTCACATCATCTTCAACCTTCTTCTCTGAACGGAACGCCGCAAAGCACGATCGCCTCAAGCAACTAAACAAATTTGTGGGGGAAATCTACCATCAACTTGAGAGATCTCTGCACTTTAGCTCAATCCAAAGTGTCGATTTTGGTTCATTGATCAAAAGCATGAAGAAGAAAACAAAGAAAGGTATGCATGAATTGGATTTTAATTCTCTAGGGTTTGTTTTTGGGGTTTCAAGTAGAAATTTGCTTGCAATCTACAAGTGCTCCTTATTTATGATAGCAAGTTTGTTTAATTTTCTAGTTTAAAATTCTAAGTTGCAAAGAACAACTCAATCGTATAATTTTTTTTACTAAAATCAATTAACCCCAAATTCTCAATTTTTAGCCCTTTGTTGTTAGTAAGTAGAATAAGTATTCACTGATTTTCACATGTATGGGTCGGTGAAAAGAAGATTGTTAGTTCATTGTTGAAATGTCTACTAAGTCCTCTTAGGAGAAATCTTAATGTAAGTTTCTATAGATCTTGTTATATTAGTGACAAATGAGAAATGTGCATTTGACACTTGAGAAATTATATATTTGGTAGCCTATTAGCTCAAATGGTAGAGCATTGTGCATGTGTACATAGATGTGGGTTCAAATCCCACATAGGCTAATTCTTGATATAGTGATGTCTTTTTGTTCATATCGGTTGTTCTCTTAGTTCATGACTTTTTAAGGTATGGTTCATAGTCACATAGGCTAATTCTTGATACAGTGATGTCTTTTTGTTCATATCGGTTGTTCTATTAGTTCATGACTTTTTATGGTATGGTTCATAGTATTTCTTCTTATGGTTCATAAATTTTGTACAATGCTTTTTGTTCATAACAATTATTCTTTTGGTTCATGTTTGAATAACCTTAGGTTCATCAAAGTTTATCTTATGATCTATGTCTTTTAGTTTCATGCTAGTTATTATTTTCTTTTGTGATTTTTGGTTCATAGTACTTGTTCTTTCGGTTCATGTTTTTGTAACCTAGGGTTCATTACAATTCATATGGTTCATGACTTTTAATTCTTAATAGTTTATCTTATACTTCATGTCATTTGGTAGCTTATTAGCTCAAATGGTAGAGCAATGTGCTTGTGCATGCACATCGATGTGGGTTCAAATCCCACATAGCTAGACTAATACTTCATACGGTTGGTTCATTATAGTTCTTCTTTTGGTTCATGATTTTGTAATCTCAAGTTCATAATAATTTATCTTGTAATTCATGTCTTTACAGTATACTCGTTGTTCAAATCCCACATAGACTAATACTTCATACAGTTGATATTTTGTGGGTTCATGTCCTTATGCGGTTAGGTTCATAGCAATTGTCATAAAGGTTCATGAAATTTATTCACACAATACTTGCTATTTGTGTTATATATTCTAGTTCATAAATGATATTTCGTGGGGTTCGTATATTTGAATGTTAGGGTTCATAATAAGTGCTCTTATGGTTCATGAACTTTTTGCTCGTAGTAGTTAGTGTCATGACTTTAATTGCAATTTAAACACATGGAATGTCAATATGGTTCATGACATTTTATCAAAGAAGAAGCAATAAAAAATAGAGAAAATTTAAAAAGGTAAAAAGAGCCCAAAATTTTAAAGTTTACCATTTGGGCATTTTATCGAACACATGGTGGGCAATGAAGAAAAGTGTGGCCATTAGCCTTTGTTTTCAATCAAAAAAGTTCAAATCGCAATGCAAAACATACACAAATCTTCATACATTTGGGTTAAGTCGATTTGCACATGTACGAAGCTGGAAGATGATTAAATCGTAAACATGAGGAAGAAGATTCTCCAATAAAATAGCAAAAAGACGAAAATAACCCTCCGTATTCTCCATTTATAAAAATTCACTTAAACACATGTAAACATCTTGGCCATTAAAACACAACGATCGGACGGCTCACACGTGCCCACATAAAACACTATAGTGTTAATACGCATCTGATCGTAATTCTAACAAAATATAGAAGTTATTACTAAACAAAAATATAGAATATAGAATATAGACTAGAATATCTACGAAAAAAATAAAATAAAATTATAATTTTTGGTTTGATAATATCCTAACAAAATGTAAAAGATATGATTCCCTTTTCATCCGATAATATGCTTGAAAAATAAAAGAAAATATACTACTAAAATGGAGAAGATATTATCAAATAAAATATAGAATAAATATATTTTGGAACTACGATTTATAAAATATAGTTTTAATTAATTACTTAAATCATTTTTATCTTATTACATATTTTCTACATACACGGGTAATATTAAAAATATACAATATGTTGCATGAGATATTTAAAATAGATACAAAGTGACCTCGCTTGAAAACTAAAGATATGTTGCATAAGATATTTCTTACCTGTGAAATATTTAAAAAATATAGAATAAAAATATAGATTTATACTTTCCTTTTTTAAAATTATGTGTAATTTTATTAAATATTTTCTACATACATTTTGAAAAAAATATGAAATAATTCACTTTGTATCTACTCTTATATATTATTTTTAAATAATAATATCTCATACCAAATCTCATTATTATGTTATAAGTCAATTTGTTTTTTTTAAATTATTATGAATTTTTTATATATAAATATAAATTCGAAAGAAAAATTGTGAATCATTTATTTAAGATATATATTTTCAAAATTTTAGTTCTTTTATTTAACCATATGGATATTTTACAAATTATTATTGTCCATAAACTAAATTTAACAAACTAATAAGATTATATGTATGTAGAGTTCGGTTCGAATGAAATAAGCTCTTATCATGAAACGTGAAACGAATGCACTTTTTATAGTTTTTAGTGCACTTTTCATACAAAAGTGCATTGCAAAATACAAAAAGTGCAATTCGAAAATACACTACAGAAAGTGCACTGTAAAGTACAAAAAATGCAAATCCGAAAAAGTGCACTCTGAAATAGGAAAAGTGCACTACGATTTATGAAAAGTGCATCCGTTTCAGGATAGAGTTTTTTCACGATAAGAGTTTGTTTCATTTGAACCAAACTCTATGTAAGTAAGCAGATTTTTTTTCCAAATTAAAAAACTAAATTCTTAAGTTTCTAACAATAGATGAATTTCTAAAATATAATTAAAAGGGATAAAATGCAGGACTAATTTAAATTTCATGCAATTAAATACAAGGAAATGAATTCTTACCAAAATGGGAATGCAAGTTATTCAAAAAAATTTGGTGATAATTTTGTTATAGAAAAATTTAGGAAAAGATATACTCACACTTTCGAACATGGTAAGTTCAATTTTATAAATCAAGAAAAATCAATATTATTTAGGTAAGAAATCTTAACCATATTTATAATTGTATGTACCTATTATTTGTTATTTAAAACATATGGGTCTTATTTATTGAAAGTTTAAAATAAAAAAAAATACAAATTAACATTTATGTTTTTTTTGTTCCATAATGTGATGTAAATTATTTTCACATAGTAAAATTCTTGGTAGTTTAGTTAGTGGGCTTTGTTCTAAAAATTCTACCTATGTATTTGAAGTACCCGACTCATTTAGTATTTTAGTTTGCATAGGCGTCTGTTTGAATCGTCTAACTAGGTGGACCTTCCCTGCTCAAAGTTTTTTAACATTTTTTAAAATATTGTTGGTGGGTGATGACAACCATGACTACTAGGTTATGAATTCGAATCCTCATTCAACTATACTAACGACTTAATAGCTCTTACTATACCAATTTTTTATTCACATAAATAACACTATTTTTAGATAATCTAGATTTTGAAACATTAATAAATGATAATTTTGAATAAAATTCTACAAAATTCGCGTGCAACATATCACAGGTAAGAAATAAGGCCATTACATTAAGTCACCTCGATTTTATAGGGTGTTTGTTCGGCGGTGCTTATTTTGAGCTTATCCAACCTTAAGTCAAAAAATTTATTTATACCATCTTTTCGGTGCAAAGAGTTGATGAAGCTTACTCAATATTACGTGACATGATCGAAGTTCAAATTTCACCTAAAATTTGAGCTACCCCTCCCAACCTTATTCGAGCTTATGGATGCTTATTTGATTTTTTTCCATTGATTGCCCTTGGAATTCAATTTTTGGTGTGTATTCAATCTATGATATGAACATATGTTAAATCAATATACAAAATGATTCATTTTAGATATAAAATTCAAATAAAATTTTAACAAAATCCGCGCATGGTGCGGGAATTATGCTAGTTAAACTCAAAAGCTTAAACATTTTCTCAATCTTATCACTCAGACACTCACCACCTTTTTGGACCAGTAAATGAATAGTTTTAGTCAATAAAAACACATTCCAATAAGCATTCCCATAACTCACTCTTAATCAATTGCCTAGAAAACTCAAAGCGATACATAAAAATTAAAATGGATCAAAAATAAAGTATTAAAACGTCACTTATTTTGGATCAGATGAAGTAGTTTTTTTGGTAGTATGTAACCTAACTAATAGTTAACCATCATAGTACCATATATTGTTATAATTTTACTATTGATGCAAAAATTGGTACAGTAAATTCTGATACAACAATTAAACAAACAGTCAAATAAAAAATAACAAAATCACAATGAATAAAGAGAATTAGGATTTGAATTTTTAAAGAGAATATGCACATTCGATTTATGGGGAACCTCTTATAAAGGGGAGAAGAAGGCTCTTTTGACACTTGTCATCAATTCATAAATAAATTATTTTTATTATTTTATTTCATTAGTGAAAGGAAAGAAAAAAAATAAATGCAATTTTGACACTTGTAAAAAAACCAAGCTATTGCCCAAAACATTTGGTGGTCATCATGATGACCAACGACCTTGGCTAAATCCACCAGCAACAGAGGATTTTTCGCCCCAAGATGGGACGTGTTGTTAGTGATTTGCAGAGATAGAATCGGCCTTGAAGAGATAGACATGCATATTATTCGTTATATAACATTTTACATAATTGTGGGCTTGTATATTATTTAAACCATATAAAATATTGTTGGTGGGTGATGATGACAACCATGACTACTAGGTTATGAATTCGAATCCTCATTCAACTATACTAACGACTTAATAGCTCTTACTATACCAATTTTTTATTCACACAAACAACACTATTTTTAGATAATCTAGATTTTGAAAAATTAATAAATGATAATTTTGAATAAAATTCTACAAAATTCGCATGCAACATATCACAGGTAAGAAATAAGGCCATTACATTAAGTCACCTCGATTTTATAGGGTGTTTGTTCGGCGGTGCTTATTTTGAGCTTATCCAACCTTAAGTCAAAAAATTTATTTATACCATCTTTTCGGTGCAAAGAGTTGATGAAGCTTATTCAATATTACGTGACATGATCGAAGTTCAAATTTCACCTAAAATTTGAGCTACCCCTCCCAACCTTATTCGAGCTTATGGATGCTTATTTGATTTTTTTCCATTGATTGCCCTTGGAATTCAATTTTTGGTGTGTATTCAATCTATGATATGAACATATGTTAAATCAATATACAAAATGATTCATTTTAGATATAAAATTCAAATAAAATTTTAACAAAATCCGCGCATGGTGCGGGAATTATGCTAGTTAAACTCAAAAGGTTAAACTTTTTCTCAATCTTATCACTCAGACACTCACCACCTTTTTGGACCAGTAAATGAATAGTTTTAGTCAATAAAAACACATTCCAATAAGCATTCTCATAACTCACTCTTAATCAATTGCCTAGAAAACTCAAAGCGATACATAAAAATTAAAATGGATCAAAAATAAAGTGTTAAAATGTCACTTATTTTGGATCGGATGAAGTAGTTTTTTTGGTAGTATGTAACCTAACTAATAGTTAACCATCATAGTACCACATATTGTTATAGTTTTACTATTGATGCAAAAATTGGTACAGTAAAATTCTGATACAACAATTAAACAAACAGTCAAATAAAAAATAACAAAATCACAATGAATAAAGAGAATTAGGATTTGAATTTTTAAAGAGAATATGCACATTCGATTTATGGGGAACCTCTTATAAAGGGGAGAAGAAGGCTCTTTTGACACTTGTCATCAATTCATAAATAAATTATTTTTATTATTTTATTTCATTAGTAAAAGGAAAGAAAAAAAATAAATACAATTTTGACACTTGTAAAAAAACCAAGCTATTGCCCAAAACATTTGGTGGTCATCATGATGACCAACGGTCTCGGCTAAATCCACTAGCGGCAGAGGATTTTTCGCCCCAAGATGGGACGTGTTGTTAGTGATTTGTAGAGATAGAACCAGCCTTGAAGAGATAGTCATGCATATTATTCATTATATAACATTTTACGTAATTGTGGGCTTGTATATAATTTTAACCATATAAGATTTATAAGATTAGAGAATAAATAATGTACAATCAAATAAATATAGCAAATCATTTAAGTTATAAGGAAATTACAAAATTTAATTACGTACCACAATTATGATATTGCCTACTTGAGGCATCGAGGGTCTTTGGTTCGGATTGAATCGGTTTCTAGGAGACGCTCTAAGCACCTTCGTGTGAGAGCGTAGCTCGAACCATTCCATATAGCCAAGAGCCACATCTCACCCATGGGTAGCGCGGGGCAAGTCCAAAATATAACTTTTTATGTGTTCGTCGCGAACCGCCCATTTGCAATAAACATTGTTGTATTCAATCTTGTATTTTTTAGGCTTTGGCCCCCTCCTAGCAGTCTTTGGTAGGATGGGATTCCAAGGAATGTGTTGCACAAATCCAAATTGTCGGGTGCACCTCCCAAGCATGTACGCTTCTTGGACATTGTGATATTGAATCACTCCATGGTATAAGGAGGAACGATAGGCTTGATGGAAATCAAGCGATGCATCAAATGACATCCAAATAACCTATAAATGAAATTGTGAGCGATAAATCATGTAAAAAGTGAATAAATAAACTATAAAATTTTCTTAAAAAGTTGCTAATACCCGGTCAATTGTGTACCGATCCAACACTTTGCGAAAATGTTGTAGTCTACTCTTATCATCAATCGACAATTTTCGATCTACACCTCGGCGCACTCCTTGGGCCCTTGAAATCTTGCCATCAATGGCTGAACTACATGGGGGCAGAGGTGGCCCTGCCCCCCCCCCCCCCCCCAAGCAAAAAGTTATCAATGTTTGAAGATTAGATGTATGTAAACTACTTTTGTGTCTTTTACATAATCATAATACCTTTATGCTTTGTTAAATTTCATATCTTCATACTATAATTGAACCCAAGACATTCAAAAGAATATGTTATATTAATTAAAATGATTGAGTATCATATAATAAATTACGAATGCATATTTTAAGTAGTTATTCTAGTACCTTCGGGCAACTAGCTAGTTAATAATTAAGATTGGATGCAGTACCATAGGTCTACGTTTCGGCTCGCATAGGAAGTTAGTTTCCTTGATATAAAAAGTCGTTATGCTAGCTACGCATTCTAATCTTCAAGTTTTTTTTCATGATTTTCAATATTGTAACACCCCCTTACTTACCGTGGAGGCATTACCGCCAGTAACCCCGATTAAGACTAAACCGAAGCTACCCAAGGCTTTAAATTGACTGAACAAACTAAAAGAAACATTACAGCGGAATAAATACAATTGGTCTTATACAAACCTTAACTCAAAATGAAATCAATAAATAGAACAACCTTCTATTTGAACAAAGTCTTTAAAATGTCTCTTTAAATTCTTAACTTCTTTTACACTTCGCTTTGCAGCAACTTAACCAAGAACTTCACTTTAAGTATAGCCATTGGAAATCTTTCTTCAACTTTTGGAGCTTCAAACTTCTGAATCCGCCTCTTGAAACAACTTCCAAGAAGAACCTGATGTGTCGTAAACCAACGGTGGACACCAGCCAATCATATAAAAGAAAAGAAAATGGACGGGTTAGTCTAATGAAAGACTAGCAAGCGGAGAATCTAACTTGGTTCTTTCTTATGGTTGTAACTAAACATATTGGCATCCAAAATCCGAATAGACTCGGATTATGATCCAACAGTTAGCAGTCTTATAGAGAATAAGAAGGAGACTCGCATAATCAAGAGAGAGAACACCACCGCTTCTGGTTTCTTTTAAGAAGCATAAACAGTTGTTGGGAACTCATATTCATCACATAACAATTTGAAAAGCCTCCATCGACAAATCAGATTAACTTAATCAAAGTTGATTAAGAATCATTCATAACCAGAAGCAAGAATGGCTTTCCGACTGGACAAACCATTCAGGTATATTAATGTGCCTAACGCACTTATCTTATATTAATTTCAAAACTTTTCATAACCAAGTTGGTGGCTTTTAATCGGCTCGAACTACCGCCGAAATACTCTGGTATTGTAGAGATCATCGGAGTATTTCATCCATGGTCATCTTCCCTGTACCGAGATCGCAGGACTTAAGCTATCCTTGATCCCTCATTTGCATATGGTGATGTAGAGATCCCAGAGGCCTATTACCAGGTCATCTACACTACACCGTGCTGAACCTGCACTTAGCTAGAGTGCACATCAAACCCCTTGCCCAAGCACAAGGGAAGAGTCATGACTCACCATTAGGATTAGGCCCCTCCTAATGCAATATTGTTTTAAAGAGATGATATGGAACCACGTTCCCCTCCCTCAAACTACCTTAATTCAATAACAAAGTCTCAGCGAGAGACAACAACCAAGGTCACCTATAACGGACCTAAATCCAGTTCTACCGCAAAACTGAATAAACAACAAGGTCATTATTTCTAACAAATATAACAACCTATCAAATTTTATTAATCATACAAGTTGTTCCCAACGCAAATATTAAATGGGATCCAATTCCTCATTTAATAACAATAACGCAAGAGAGAATCGTCCACTTGCCTTATAAGGCGTGCTCAACGTCCTTAGCAATTCCAACAGTAATCTTTATCATCCTTCTGACAAATATAACAAAAGGATTTATCAGCAACGAGCTCACAGAAACACTTCTTAGTTGTATTCTCAACTCCTACAACTTCCTAATCGATAAACGAT
Source organism: Fallopia convolvulus (assembly GCA_964016875.1). Lineage (NCBI taxonomy): Eukaryota > Viridiplantae > Streptophyta > Magnoliopsida > Caryophyllales > Polygonaceae > Fallopia > Fallopia convolvulus. The sequence goes on from OZ024737.1 coordinate 5,269,427, forward strand.
TTAATTTCTGAATATTGATATATAGTAAATCCTTAGTTATCATGCTTCAAGGAGCCATCTTGGCGGAATTATAACTAATTATCTGCTTCTCTTTTGAAACAATTTTCTAAACAAAATTTGTTCATTAGCAACAGTTCTTAAAGGTTACCAAATTTCGGATCAAACGGATTAACAACGAATCCCGAGTAATTATCCGAAGTCCCTTACCTGCCAATCGGTATCCAAAACTTGTATTTGTTATAACGAAAGATCTGGACGTCCGTTTCCCAAGCGGTTTGAACCTGTGGTACCGTATCAACGTCAAGATTATAAAAATCATAAATTTAATTAGCAAAGCGGAACCAAAAGGCCCTTACGGTGGCTCCGCAATCAGTCCGCTAATTAATTTCGATCGTATATACCTTCACTCGAGCCCATGGCTCGTGTGGCTCGATCATGGCTCGATCCCCGAGCCCGAGGGTGGCTGGGCGTTGCCCTCCAGCAGCCCTTGCTATAGGTGGTGGTCGGAGAGGCTAACGGTCGCCGGCGACGTCGCTTGGCGAGGCTAGAAGAGAAGACCGGCGGTGAAGACGTCCTTCTCCCCGAGCATGTCGTTTCGTCCTTGATTCCTCTCCTTCCATGAACATGACAGCAGCAGCAGCCCAAGATGAAGAAGAAGAAGAGGTGAGGTAGGAGATGAAGATGGAGGTGGAAGATGGAGGTGAGGAAGAAGATGTAGCCGGCGGTGAAGAATGAATTCTCCCATGTCCCTCGTTCCGTCCTTATCTCTCGATTCACTTTGACGAGGCAAGAAGATAAGTGTGCTAGCACGAGCTCTTCCAATTCTATCTCTTAATTTCCTTCAACACTAAGGCAAGAAAAGGGTGGTTTAAAAAACAAAACCCGTCTCGGAACGGGACTCGCGTTAAAGTGGTAAAATTATGTACTTCGGGTGGAAAAACTTACAAAACGAAAAACGTCCCGTAAATTATGTAGACCAATAAAACCAATTTTCCATGATTTTATCTTGCTACCTTCAATTTTTAAGGCTTCCATTTCGTATTTTAAATCCTTTACAGTACATAATTAAAAAGACGGCTTATCCAATAAATATTCTTTTTCCACCGAAAAATCCTAGAATTCACACCGATCCATAAAATCATTTCTTTGTGATTTTAGGATATCACCAACAATTTTCTAGGATTTAATCTGCAACGAAAATATTGGATTAAGCGTTAAAACGGACAAAAAGGTTAAAAGGATATCCGAGAAAAATTCAAAAATATCCTCAAAAATCGCAGTTATTACAAATATTATGTATGTTTGTTAGCTACACTGGAAAATTTTTGGCTCCCTAAAATAAATTCCTAGTTTCGTCCTTGCTTGCCGTGGGAGGGAATTTTGGTGTCTTTCACATGCTAAAATTAGAACATATAAATACAAAAAAATAATCAAATGTGTATGAATATAACATTATGAATATAAATAATAATCTAAAAGAGATTGAAATAGGTCTCTTCCATCCTGAGTGTTCAGGTCTCTTCCATTCTGAGTGTTTAGGCCAAATGTGTATGAATATCCACTTGTCTTGAATTCGACTTGCTCTTCCGAGCATAGATAATTCCGTGAAATATATCAATTTTGCTTATTTCATTCCTTAGTTTTTAATTCATATAATTCCAATTTATATGAATAAAGAATTATCTAAATTATTATCCTAATAATTTAGCTTATAAATTTCAATAATAATATTTTTTATATTATTATTTCATGACAAGGACTTTTATTATTTTATAAAAATTATAGCTTATTAAAAAAGCATGCATTTAATTAATTTTATAAAATCCTAAGATAATACGATTTCCTATAAGAATAATGAAATTATAGCTTATTAAAAAAAGCATGCATTTAAATAATTTCATAAAATCATAAGGTAATACGATTTCCTATAAGATTGAATGATTCTAAATGAATATAACGGTTCAAAAGATTGAACAATTCTAAATGAATATAATGAGTTCTTATAAGAATGAACGATTCAAAAGGTTTAGAGCGCTTTCTTATAAGAATGAACAATTCTAAAAGAATATATTGATTTGTTATAAGAATGAACGATTCTAAAGGAGTATAACAATTTCTTAAATAATATAATAATTCCTTATAAGAATGAACGATTCAAAAGGAATAGAGCGATTTGTTATAAGAATGAACAATTATTAAAGAATATAATAATTCATTATAAGAATGAACGATTCAAAAGGAATATAGCGATTTCTTATACGAATGAACAATTCTAAAGGAATATATTGATTTCTTATAAGAATGAATGATTATAAAGGAGTATAATGATTTCTTATAAGAATGAAACATTCTAAAAGAATATAATAATTCGTTATAAGAATAAACAATTCTAAAGATATAGAACGATTCTTATAAAAATGAACGATTCAAAATAAATATAACGATTTCTTAAATAATTAATGATTTCAAAGGAATGTAACGATTTTTTACAAGAATGAACGATTCTAAACGATTTCTTAAAATAATAAACGATCTAAATCAATATAACGATTTCATATAATAATGAATGATTCTAAACAATCTCATATAATAAATTCTATAAAAAAATCGATCAACCCAACAAGTTTCGAGTTTCAACCTAACGGATTTCGGGTTCTATCGGGTTTTAGTCAAATCAATGAGTTTTCGGGTTTTATTTCGATGTATTTCCGTAATCAATCAGCTTGTCTTGCTTTGTTTTCTTAACCATTATATAACATTATTTTTCATCCATATTAAATTACATATTAAATATTATTAAAATAAATTAATTTAACCACTTAATAATATTAAATTGTGAAATTGAGTGGAGATCCGACCTTGAAAGTCGGTTCTCTAGAGAACCGGTCTCCCTGCCTGACATACGTCACATCCCCGGGGCAAAAAATCATATGCCCAAAAATACCCTCTCTCCTAATATTTTATTAATAAAAGCATTATCTCTCCTCTTTGCCCAAGGTTTTGGGCCACCGCTGTGCATACTCTTAAGGTTAGGGTTTAGATGAGGATGGGATTAATTACTAAAGTTTTATTAAGTTGGTTAGCTTATTTAATTGGTCAAAAGTTAGTCCACCACCAAGCCCTTTTAAATGTCACAATTTTATGGTCAAAATCTCGCGCATTTAAAAATGACCCATATCAGCGGCTTCATACGAGGGTCCCAAGACCCCCCCCCCCCAGTATGGTGTGCCCGTCAAGGTGCCCGACTACCTTCCGGAGAATCCTCATCAAAACCAGGTATCCCATAGTCCCTCTGAGCTAAGTCCATAGTGTGTCATACCCCTTTCATTCCTCATGTGAACGATCTTTACGTCTCACATATCATATGAGCGATTTTTGCGCCTCATACAATTTACGAGGGAATTTTGTGTCTCGTATGATTTTCAAGACGCCATTACGTCCCTTCACTTTCTACCAGACGTATAAACCATGCCTTTTAGTTCTACGCGACATGTCGCAGACACCCTTCATTCATCGCACAATAAGCGAGAATACCTTAAGACCTGCGAAATACTCAAATAATCTGCAAAATTCCGAATCCCACAAAGAACATCCTCTCAAACAATATATTTTATGTACAATTTTGATACACATTCGTCTATTTTTTATGTACAAACAATAGACTTTTGATGCACAAATAGTAAGTTATTTATGCACAAAATCACAGTTTAGATGAACAAAATCACATTGTTGATAAACAAAATCACAGTGTTGATGAACAAATTCACATTGTTGATGAACAATCTGTGCACACATCCTATTTCCGTTTTTTTTCAAAAATACGCGCCCGCCGTTTTTCCCCCTTTTAAGTGAAATGATCAGCGCATTTGATTTTTCTCCATCCAACGGTTCTTGTTCTTTCTTATTTCGCACATGGGCGCCCATTCGCACCTGAATCGGACCCTAATAATAATAATAATAATAATAATAATAATAATAATAATAATAATAATAATAATAATAATAATAATAATAATAATAATAATAATAATAATACCCCCTCCGTCACATTTTGTTTGTCCACAAAGACAATTCACACACAAATTAAGAAAATGAGATGGAAGAAAAAGTAGCCAATAGGGAGAAGAGAGAGTGTATGATGTTGATGGATAAAGATGAGAAGAAAGAGAAAAAAGGAAGAGAAATGACTAAAAAGTTGATTGAGAGTAGATTTTATATTGATTAATGTAGGTAAAAAGTGGGATTGAATAGAGGTAATATTGTAAGAAAAAATGGATATAAAAGGAAAGAAAAAAAGTTGAACAAATATTTTGGGACAACTAAAACGGAAATTGGACAAATAAAATGGGACGGAGGGAGTAGTAATAATAATAATAATTTTTTGGTAGAATAAGCTTTAATTAATTATCATGAAGCAATTCAAACTCTTTTCACATTGGTGCTTTTGGTTTCCTAGAAAAAATTAAAAAGTAGAGAGAATCGCACGGATTTCAAGAATATTAAAAGTAGTTTTTGGGGAGAAAGGGTTTTTGTGTCTAAAGTGAAACAAGGCCACTCGTGTCTCTTGGGTTTGAATTGTTAAATTCATGTCCGGAGTTCATGCGTTGTTAACTCACCCTAAAATTCAACTCCTAAAACACCAAATCCATACCCTACCATCCGAATTTGAAATCTAACAATCTAACCATTTTAAGGATTTTTTTTAGAGGGGCACACAACCAATTTTGGAGTCATCAATTGTCAAGCCACCACAAGACATACCACGCTCTCTAGCCGCACCCAGACAAGCTCATTCAAGCCATGTTTGATTTTTCCCAACCAAGGTTACATGGAAAACAAACCCAAAACCTCCAGAATATCAAACTAAAAAGAGTTAGATTTTTAGCAGCAACCAGAATTTTCCTAGAATAAAGTACACAAACCAGCTAAACCATTCATTCTATTTAAAAACATCATAAGAAACATTAGTAAGACAAAGCAAAGTGCATTTTCAGTGGCATTGCTTTCATTTTCGTCCCTTGTATTCTTCCACAATTTAGCATTTTTTCAAACAAAATGGATCTTTAAAAATTACGTCTAAACTCTACAAGAATGTCTAACTTTTCATAATTTTCACGACCAAATTGACGCATATCAAATCGAGCATAAGCACATGAAAAGAAGAAGCTTCTTTTTAGTGGCGTGGAAGCAAATGCAATACAAAAGTAGTAAACTGTGAAACTATCAGGAGAAAGCAGGAAAAAGACGAGCAGAGACTCATTTTGCAGCTACTGTATCTCCATACTGCCAAGGACTGAACTCAATCGATTTGAAATCGTCAGGCTCGACGTCACCAGAGCTATCAACAGCCGCACGGTGTTCAGCGTACTTACCATTGTAAGAGTAGACCTCCATGTCACCCCATGGAGTAGTAGTTACTTCACCCGAAAAATCAAACCATTTAGGGGTGAAATTTTCGCCTTTTGCTTCTCTGTTTCTCTTTTCAGCTCTTTGCCTTTCCTCCAAACTGATCAAAAGGGCATAAAAAAGATGTGACCAAAAAGAAGCATTCGTGTAAAGCCATGAACATGAAAAGAAGGTGGTTGTTACCTGCTCTTCTCAGAAGCAGCCTTTGATAGGTCTCCCTTTTCAAGAGCATATCTATCAGGACGTAATCGAGCATCTGATGCCAGCAACTTCTTGGGTGCTGTATCGAAGCTGTTTAACTTGTGCGCAAAATGTGTGTACTGAAATTTGTCATTTTTTGGGACATCAGCAACTCTCCAGACCTGCAAAACATTCACCAAGATTTGCAATCACCCGAGAGACGTATTAAGATATACAAAGTATTCCAACATGGAAAATTAGTCCTAGCACTCCAATCCTCTCAAATCATGATCACCCACTTCAAAAAGGAAACAAAAAAAAGGGAAGGGGTTTCAAAAATAAATTTTGACTGGATCTTTATCAACTGGACACCAGAAGCTTGAAGGATTAGTAATTCCACTAAAGCATAATATCAGCCTTACCTCTTTCAACTCTGTTCCTGGCAACGGTTCCCCTTCCATGTCACATGGCTGGTAACTCATAGACTCATTCCATTTTCCCGTCATCAACATCTTCGGTTCTTCGGCAGCATTATAAACATAGCCATCCACTTCATAGCGACCAGCCCTACATTGGAACCAGACATCCATCATAGCCGGGTAAAGTAAGACTCTTAACGATATCACAAGAAGAAAATATTTATCAATTTTGTATTGCATATTTCACTGAACTTCCAGAGTGAAGGCAAAACACGATGGAATATTGTATCTGCACATCATAATCAGTAACATTCAACATGACACATTTGGACTGATTAAACAAGATAATGAAGATTATCCATCAACTAATCGACCACTCATGTAGTCACGTTCCACTAGAACTTTAATATCTTATTCTGAAACTTCAAAACAAAATAAATACAGATAGATGGAAAGGTAGATATGTGAGAGAAAAAAGTTAAAAAGAACATATAACAAGGATCAACGAGGATATTGAGGTAAGGCAAATAACTGTACATGTTTTATACATATGTATATATATACACACTGTGTTGGGCCTGCTGGCAAGCAGGAAGAAGAGCTAAACACATAGCATGACCAAAACAGCAGAAGGAAACATACCCAAACCAGCCACATGGTTGAAAATATAAGACAACTTTGTCCCCAGTGGTCAAGTTAGTGAGGATCATCTCTCCTGGATTATCAACCCACGTTCTTCCAAAAATAAGATTATGAACTTTTGTCGGAGGAGGTACCAAATCTAGTACTACACCAGCTTTTTTCAGGGTCACACGTGTCCTGCGAGTAGCAATGAAGAGAAGAAATGAAGCATTAGGCCAGTTGCCTGTTACTGAGGAGATTATTTCAACAAAACAAATATATCCAAAACACTCACCAGAGCTAAAGTCTATTAAGATCCTGATATCAATATTTAGCCCGCATTACAGCTCATAATAATGTATTGAACGTGATATACCAATTAAGCACCAATTTTAAGTTTATAAACGTAGGAAACTAGCAGACACTTCATAGAATGTAGGAATCTTCAAATAAACCTATCTACTCTACAAATGCCAATGAGTAATATAAGTGGGGGCAAGTGAGGTTTTTATTTTGTGTGTAGATTGGAAGATGAAGTAATTGACCGAGATAAAGGTATCTTTGTTTCTTGAAGGCTGAAATCTAACTTCCAGAGAGAAAAAAATAACTAAAATAATCAACATATACTCCCCGCCAAGGAGATTGAAGAGGAAAGGCAATGTGAATGCAGTGAAGATGATTCTCATCAAAATTTACAAATAAAGAAAAAGCTAAATCTATTATTGAACAATTCCAACTCTATATAATTTTCCCCTAATAGAATTCTAAATGGAAAGTGATTTACAACCCAAGCTATTAACAGTGAATCAACAAAGCTCATCCATACAAATAATAAACTTTTCTTGTATCCAGAAGGCAACAACAACTAAGTGACTTACTCATAGAGACAAATTCTTGAAAGCATACTTTGTAACCCATGACAAAGCCATTGCAAACTAATAAAAACTTGTCCCAATGACATGGATAAGATATTATATTATATATTTGCTCAAAAGATGCATCTCAGAAAATAGCAATGAATACTTAAAAACTAGATCGATATTCAATCTACTTTAAAGATATTACCTTCCAACAGGGTATATATCGATGGAGTTCCCTAAAAACTTGGTCTTTAGCTTTGATGTTATATCATAAGTAAAGTGCTCATTTTCAGCATGTCCAGCACTCATTGGAGGATGGTGACTGACCTGAAATCATATCCAGTGTAATTCAAATAAAAGTACCATCTCACAACTAAGAAAACAAAGTTATGCATCTAGTACTGTATATAATTTGAGTTCAATAAAATGGAAGACATCATCATCATCATTGACCCAGTGGAGCTCCGCTACAGCGAAATCTGGGAGGTCAAGATGGGGGTACCCCTGCCCAAGGGAAAGGGGTACGCCCGATAGACCCAAGAAAAACTGAAATTCAGCTATGTGACAATAATAACTGAATTTAGTTAGAATGCACCAAAATTGATATAGGGACTAAATCCATCTCAAAGGCAATGTATAAAAGCCAATGAGCATGAGGATGCGCCCAGAGATAAGAAATGCAGCAAAATAATAGGTGGAAAAAACTAAAAAGAGAATAAGCCAGAGATTACCTGTTCAGATATAAATGAAATGCCTCCATGATTTGTCAATTCATAAGTCTCACCAAGAATGGGATTGAAAGGCTTCCAGGTCCTTTGAAATGGATAATAAATAGAGATAAAAAATGAAGCTGTAGAAAGTAGGTGTCATATCAGGTAATGCAAAGAAAAGAAAAAACAAAAAAAAAGGTAAGAGAAATGTAGTGTAAAGATGTTTACCAGCATAAACAAGCCTCATGTGAGGGTCTTCACATTCATCTGCTTGATCTAACAGGTAAGTATATTCCATTAACTGTGACAAATACAACACAGTTTACTAGATGCAATGACACATAGAAGTAAAATGTAAATTAATGTACAATATTGACAAAGAAAACAATTACCTCTGCCATTTTTTGCACCATAGTCATTGGCTCAAAAATTATAACTGGAAGAGTAACCATTGAAGTTACATCAGATCCAATGTATTTTTGCATCATCTTCCAGTAACTATCTCTGTCCTGTGACAATATATGGTGTATGTAGCTTAGTTACCAGCATAAACAATAGATTTCGTATGTTCCCGTTAAGTGTACACAGCATGTTTTCATGGACTCTCAAGCCTTTCTTTTTCATCTAATCTCACAAAATTACTTACACTTCAGAATACCAACTCAACAATCAACATACACAAGAAACAAGTGATTTGTAAGTAGGAACTGCTAAAGTTATGTTAGGACAAATTTAAAAAATCACGAGGATAAAATATCCTTTTACTAAGATATAAAGAAGTACAAGGATCAATACATTCAAGGATCATTTGTTTCTCAGTCATAGAGTACATCAACAACAACAACAACAACATCAACCCAATGTTATCCCGCCTCAGGCGGGATTTGTGGGGCCATGATGTACACACCCTTACCCCAATATAAAATCGAGAGGGTGTATGAAGAAGGCCCAAGTATTATTATTGCCCGGATGACCCAAGGAAAACTAAAATTCAGCTATGGATAGCTGAATCTAGTTAGAATGCACCAAAATTGATATAGGGGTTATATACATCTATATCAATTTTGGTGCATTCTAACTAGATTCAGTCATAAAGTACATATGCATATGATTTTCTTTTATCTAATAAGGAGAATATTTACCTATCATTTAACCAACCACAATTTCAGAAGTTCATCAGAACATTTAGGAGCTTCACCAGCAAAGAAATATAATAAAAACACTCAAGCTTGCATCATTATGCTAGATAGAAGGAATTTGGGAAGCTTGAATATTAGAAGGGATAACTTAGAAATGAGTCCCTTTCGAATTTACAGTCATTCTTGATCCAAAGCTCTTAATTCTAAGTCATATTACTATAGCTTTACCCAAATAAGAAGTGGGTATGACTAATGAAGTTTGACCTAGCAAGCAAATAGAATTTACACCACCGCATCTGCATCACCTAGACATAGAGGAAAACTAGAGGAAAAGAGGAAACAACAAGGTGTTCTTCAGTGGAGATTTCAAGAGCCAGAAAGAGCAATGCACACCTCCTGTTTCCATCTACCCTTCTGTGCTTCCTCTTGTGCATCTTCTGTTCCTCCTTCTGGGTTTATAACTTCTAAACCCTCATAGTCCAGTAGACTGAAAATAAATTTAAAAAAAGTCAAATTGTCGACGAAATGTGTCAAATAGGTGCAATGCAAAAGCAATGTTTTCTCTTTTCACATGCAAGTGCAATATAAGTATTTTCTTTCTCCTAGAGCATGAATAAACCCTGTTATCTGCTTCTTTGATATGCAAAATTAATATTTCTATAACTAAAAACTTTTACAAAGCAGTCATATCTAAACATAAAAATATATAGACACCTATCTATTGGCTTTCTAATGGGGCAAATGGCAATAATTCAATTTAAGCCAGAAGTTACACAATTGGTAGCTTTTACAGTGACAAGCACTCTATGAATACCTATCATTGTCATCAAGTATTCACAGTGAAAATTGATTGCCTATCTACACCCCTTCATCAAGCTCAATGACCAAACATTCAAATGCATTGATTATAGATGCAGAAATCAACATCTGAAAGTTCACTGATGTTATGCTAAGTGTAGTGTTTCTCGTCTTGGGAAAATGCGATTGAGCTCAAGGGAGGACCTTGTTCCACCACTATTCGAGAATGAAATGTATATGCTAGCTCTTCTAATGAATGGTCGAATCCACTGACAGTTTCAAGTTTCAACCCTAAACCTCAATCGACACGCTGAATTCAGACAATCAAGTATAGTTTCTCAAAAAAAAAACAGCAGATCAGACATAGCGACGACACAATCCTTGAGTTAATTTAACCAAAAATTCAGTTGCAAATCTAAAGCGGGCACCCAAAAACATTATCTCAAAGAGGCAAATAATCGAGATCCAGAGTAAGGCCACCTCTTCAAATTCAAAAGCAAAACGCACAACTGGAAATTGGACGAAATTAGAGAAAGAGTGGAAAAGAAGAAAACGGATCGGAGATTAAGTTACCCGTTGACAGATTTGTGCATGGCAGAACCGACGGTGGAAATGGCGGAAGCGATCGATGCGAAGAAGCCACCGCCAGAACCTTTTGTGTGTTTAGAATCCGTTGGCGTCATCTCTGAAATAACTACAAAAAGATAATCGAATTCCGAAAGCCGGAGATTTTCCCGATCCTACTAGTAAGACCGAAAGCTCAATCGATACAGAATAAGGAAGATGTGAAGAGAGCGATGAAATTAGTACGCACAATCGCTGGCAAGTTTGAGAGGAGGGGAGAGAGACTGGTCGTCCGCCTGGAGTCGTTGACTTGTTTAGTTACAATTTTTCAAGATTTTGCAAAGTCTTAACAAAGTTAACACAAAATCATTCAAATTTTTCTACCAAAAAAAAAAATCATTCAAATTTGAATTTGTTATCGACAATCGGGTGTAAAAACGATTAACCCAATCGGATCTATAACCTGATTTATGGATTGATCCAATGATCCGTAAGAAAAATAAACTTTCATAATCCGACAAATCGGATTACGGTTTTTTTTATAGGCTTACGGACAACTCGTTAACCCGAAATTAATTAAAAATTAATAAAAATTAATAAATTTATAATAGTGCTATCAATTGATTCCTTAGTTAATCAATTATTTATTTTAATTAACAATCAAAACGAATCAAAGAATATAATGTTCTATGTGTAGTTTTTAAATATATTGCGGGCCTTACGGGTCAACCCGTAACATGATGTGTCAACTCATAACCTGAACCGTAACTCGTAGCGTCAAAAACTCCAACCCGATACCCGAATCGTAAATTGTGGGTCATGTCGGGTCGAGTTATGAGTTAAACGGCCCGTTGGACAACCTTTTCATAAAGAGTGGTCGTTGACAAGGATGCCAATAGGAGCAAGACGTGTGGTAAATGACACGCATAATATAATTGCAAAATAAAATGAAATCCCCTAATATATCAAAAGAACGCACCTACAACGTGCTTCGCCATTCCGAAAGCTCGGCACAAACCCTAGTAGACTCTTGGTCGCCACCTCAAAAATCCACCAATTGTGTCGGGGATCTCCAATCCTTTCTTGTATCTTCTGGCCAAAATGGAAGAAGACCTCTCGGATCTCTCAACCGACCTACCCGAAGGCCGAATCCAATCGAGAAAAGGTGTGGATCGGGAAAGCATCCTAGTCCGATCGACTAATGGGATCCGCCTTCTCTCACTACTTCTCTATCTTTGTGGCTTATCATTGAAGCTCTTCGTCAACCTCATTGGTGTACCAACATTCTCCTTTCCATCTACAACTTTCTCGTTCATGGTGGAAGGCATGAAGACGCATCTCATCTCGATCCCATAAGATCCTACTAATCACCTAAAATCTTTTATGCGGGATGCCGGGAATGTGTGGCTCACCACTTTTGGGTGTTGATTGTGGGTCGAAAGATTGGTAGCGGCTTTAGGGTTCTACCACCACTCTTCATTGATGAGGGCCTTGCTTGGATCTACTATCCCTCTCAAGGTTTGTCTTCCTTTTTCCCTCCACTTTTTTGGCATTCTTTGTTTATGTGCTTTCTTTGTTGGCTAGTTTCTTGCTTCTACCATTGGCCTGGTCATCCACGCCTCCTCTGTTATACCTTATTTCTTCCTCCTTTGTTCTTTTTTTCCTTTACTGTTTTTAATGTCAAATTTTTTTCCTTCTTTTTAGGGGCAAGGAGCACGATAAACCTCAATATAAACTTTTTATCATTCTAAGGATTTGGGAAGCCTAGGTTTTCAAATGTTTGAGGCCAATCCCTAACAACCTACAAATAAATGTGTCAGTACAAATTAACCCTCAATATGGAAAAAAAGCTACTAAGGAAAGTACAGATATTAACAATTTTGAAGTGCTTATTCCTATTGAACTAAGGCTTTTGAAAATAGAAATCTATCCCTCCTCTTTTTTAGAACACTATCCAAATGAAAAAAAAACTTTGGTCTTAAAACAAGTTTATCATTCACAACTCTTTCAAATGAAAAATTCCACAATAAGGAGAACTGCATTGTAATCTTGAACATAAAGATTCGATCTATGTGCAAAAGAATAACCTCATTAGCCGCATACTTGATGATATTAGCAAAGCTTTTACCAACAATCTTGCTCTCCAACCCAAGCCCTCTTGTGTCTTTCTTATTTGTTTCCTCCTTTGTCTGATTTTTTTTTTTGCTACTTTCTACTGCCTTGTAGGCCTTGTTTCTTTGATTATTGATATTCTTTGTGCCTTTTGATTGTTGCTTTGCCCTCGTGGTTGGTTTGTGTTTTGTTGCCTTTGGTTTACTATTTTTTTTATCTTCTATAGTATTTTTTTTCTTTTTATGGCCTTATGTTGAGAGGTGTGATGAATTCACCTTATCCTATATCCCTTTCATGTGTGCATATTTTGTAGTTAGTCAATGGTTACCTGTACAAGTAAGACTCACAAACAACAAGCTAATTAACATCACTTCTGAGTCAAAGAGTGCTAACTACCCAAAAAGTGGACAACTAAGCATAACAAAAAAGGAGTCAGATACTCCATGAACCAACGTTAAGTGGTGCATACAACACCTCCTACATTTCATTTGGCGCCACTAGAGTGACGTCGTTGATATTCCTCCTCGGAGTCGGTCTTGTCTCTAGACGACACCTCGTAAACCTGTTCGTCGGAGGACGCAATACGGTTGGGGTGCGAATGGTGTGGTCGTCGTGCCTTGCGACCCGTGTAAGTCGGATCGTCCCGAAGGGTGCGGCTCTCCTTGATGGACTCCAACCTATTCATCATGCCGTGTTGCGGCGACTCTTAGATATGAGTGTTGCCCTTCGCTTTGGCCTTCATGAGGGTACCTTGGTCTTCGCCGTGGTCTTTGACACTAGGATTGGCCATAGTGAACTTGGATTGTGCCGTTTCCTTGGTGAGCAAGCGCTTGAGCTTCTCTGGTGGGTTTAGATTCTCCACATTGTTCTCTCGGTCCTCCTCATGTCCGGACCCCGAAAGTGTACCATGGTAACACTAGTCATAACACAAGTCAAATGTTTTAACACAAATGGCAAAAATAGAGTTCGAGAACAGTTAAGTCACACCGACCCTACAATTTAAAGTCACAAGAATAAGGTATGAGCCAAGTCGGGTGGGGTGGCTTAAGGCTATCTCGAATTAATGCAAGTAGAAGATTAAACACCGCAATCAAAGTAAATATATGCAATGAAAGAAGGAAAGAAAGATATGATATGCTCGACCAAAGAGGATAAGCGAGATATAAGAGAGATAACAAAGATATATTCCTAATAAGATAGGAAGGAAAGATATGATTAGATTTTGCCTTATTTTGGCTTGTGATCCGATCTAGAAGATCTTTTTTTATATATTCCGATTTCCCTTTTTTTAAGGCAACTAACAAGATATTGTATGAATTTTATCCTCTACAAATCTTCAATAAATATTAAAAATAATATCAAGGCAATATTCGAACCGTATCTTACGTATGGATTTTATCCTCTACGAAGACTTGATGAACCGAATCAGAAATAGATTTTATCCTCTTTCCACGTCTAGAACACCAATAACACGAAGAACATATTCAAATTTATGCAAGGCAATCGTCAAGACAAAAGCAAGAACAATTCCATGAATAATGTACCACAAAGACACAATTGAATCACCACTACATGAAAGAATTTTGAGTAGGACAAGTCTATTTTTGTAATCAATTAAACGCAAGCAAAAAAAATTAGGGTTTTCAAAATTCACCTCTAATCATTCATTCATTTCAATTCAAGTTCACATTTCCCTACTTAAAGGATGACATATCTCGTGTATTTCTCCAAAGAGTTGGACTTGAGTTTTAGTTTCGGACTGAGTCATCTAGAGCCATGTCATTTTTGTGCTACAAAGCTTTTGAAGATCCTTAATTTGGGTAGATGGAACGTATGTAGTTCATTTCGTATATTTCGAGTTTGGTTGACTTATTACCCGACAATATATTTAACGCTTTACTCTCATCCCGAGTCTAAACTCATACAGCGAAACAAAATCCCTGATAGGCTGTATTGGCAGCCAAGTAAGAATGGTTGGTATTCTATCCACTCGACTATGTAGTGGATTCACAAGAACAAGGGAGAACCCCAAAATAACTTAAAGTGGATAAGTAAGCTAAATATTCCACCAAAAATAAAAAATTTCTTTTGGAAGGTTGCACGTAACAGGCTGCCCACAAAATGCCGGCTTGCTGAAAAACATATCAGTGTCGTATAAGGGTGTGTCGTGTGCGACAAACCAAACGAGGACATCAACCATATCTTGCTTGAACGCAATCATACAAAAACTACCATTAACAATATTAACCCTAAAATTGCTCAGATTATAAACCAAATCAAACCAAAGGAGAACAAACCAGCCCAGATTTCGGATGAGATTTGATCACTATCGTCCAACTCAGAATTGGAAAGCCTTACTTGTCCGTGGTGGAGTATCTGGTTTTTTTAGAAACAAAACTGTTTTTGAACCATCTGGATCCAACCATGTAATCCAACAAGATATTATTTGTAGGGTTGTGCAAATTTAGGTCCGGACCGGAATTTTGGACCGGACCGGACCGAGGGTTAACCGGTCCGGTCCTCGGTCCATGAATTTTAGAACTTTCGGTCCCGGTCCGGTCCAACTTTTTTAAAATATATATAAAATTATAAATTTATATATAAAAATAATATTTCTTATGTTATAAATTTTATTTTTTATTATTTAACTTTCACTTTTATGTATATACTTCGTAAAATTATATTTTTCATAAATAATACGTAATTTTTTTTACTAAAAACATAATTTTTTCTTTGAAAAATATAATTTTTTTTAAAAAAATAATATCCAGGTCCAAACCGGTCCAAAACTGGACCGGGACCGAGACCGGACCGGACCGAGAAATTTAGGTCCGGTCCTAGGTCCAAAGATTTGGAGGATTCGGTCCCGGTCCGGTTTTGGACCTATGCCCACCCCTAATTATTTGTGAATTCATTCGCCATCAAATCAAGGAATGGCACAACACCAAAAAGAATGTTGACTACGCCCCACCTTTTGGGGACCAAGATGCGAAGCATAAACAAAACTGTGCCAAGTGGAGTAAACCCACAACTGATTTTACTAAACTTAATTTTGATGGTGTAGTTAATGCAAAAGGGATGACATCGTTCGGGTTCGTCCTCAAGAATTACATCGGAGACCCCATCCATTATGACAAAGGACTGATTGGTCGGCAGTCTGTTCTTATGTCCGAGACTATCACTTTGCGTGAGGGATTTCTTGAAGGTGACAATCTTCAGCTAGTCAAGGTCATACTTGGCGACTGGCGCTGTCTGCTTGCCCACTTCCGGTTTTGGAGCATTGCCCATATCTCTCGGGAGTGCAACTTAGTGGCGGACTACATTGCTGTATCGTTCACCGTGTCTCTTCTGTCCCACTTTCAATTGATATGGTTCTTCAGAATCTCATCCGTTAGGATGCTCTAGGGAGGTCGCTAGCTTGTTAGCGGCCGCCCTAATCCCTTTCTTTATCAAAAAAAGTTTATATTATAATAAATTTGGGAGAAAAACAGAGAGATTTAAAAGAAGAAGAGAGATCAGATTCATCTTATTAGGTCACTCATAGGGGCATTTTATAGAGAGAGTATAAGATTTAAGATAAGATCAAATCTAAGGTTTCCATATGTACATCTATAATAATAATAATAATAATATAACACTCCCCCTTGGATATACATCCCTAATTGCCTTGTTAAAAACCTTGTTTGGAAAACCCAATGGAATAAAAACCAAGACTAAGGGAAAAAGAGTGCAGTTATGATTCTTCCTCTCAACTTGAAGTATATTCTCCTTGCTTGACTGAATTGAGCATCTATCCTGCCTTTGAGTTGAACCTTGTTGTTTGAGAACACTTGATGATATGTACTTTGGTTGATCAGTTCATGCTGAATTCTCTTCATACATAATGTTGGCTCCTTTTAACTTGATTTGATGGATGGATAAAAACTTCATTCCTTCACATATCTCGAACTTCAGGCCGAGATTGTCTCATCAGAGACCTAATATGACGAACTGCCTCATTAAAAACCTTGCTTGGAAAAACCCAGTGGGATAAAAACCAAAGCCAAGGGAAAAAGAGTACGATCGTGGAATAATGCTTCCCTTTAGTTAAACATACAATCTTTATGCAATAGATATATGCCATCACCGACTTTTTGTAGAAGAATTGGTACTTTTGGAACAATAATCTTTATTTTATGTTTAGGAAGACAAATAACTAATTTTCACATCAAATGATGTTATTGAGGTAATGAAGCAAGTTACAATAATGCAACTATTGTACTGAGATATGGTACTTCAAGACCTAATATCTCTTTCATTTTTTGATCAAGGGAAAAAGGTGGTCCTTTTTCCACACTTTGTGATCTTACTTACTTCCATTCGTGTACTTAATTGGTTCACTTTAACCACAGCCAATGGGCGCTTTATCCCATTTTTATGCTCGAAATACAGGTCGAGACAATGCTTAGTTCTTTTCCTTATTAGACACTTGCTAATGCGACCCTACTACATTCTGTCTAATTAATTCAATCCATAAAACGTCCATTTAAGCTTAATGAAATACATATGACATGGTTTAAAATGTTTCATGCATTTTCAATCCTTTTGGGATTTTCATGTATATGTCCATGTCTAATGACCCTTATAGGTATGTTGTTGCCACATTCATGAGTTGCATTTTAAGTTGTTCAATAAGTGCTAAAGCAACAAGGAACCTGAGTGTTGTTGCATCCACTATCGGTGAATACATTTCCATGTAATCCACTCCAGGTTTTTGCGAGAACCCCTATGCAAGCAGTTATTACAGACTGGTTTTGCACTATCTAGTTTGTTTAACGAATCCAATTCTGCTTTCCAGCTTTCCCAACCATTTCGATGTCGACATTCCTCCATTGTTTGGAAATTATTGTCATCTTCTCCAATGACTTTTAAAATAACTGAATAAGCAAAGATATCTTCCCGATACCCTATACCGATACTTACATAATTAATCAACTATTTCCTCTTCCGGGGGTTGGTATCTTTAGAGCCTAATACTCTCACACGCTTTCGGCGTGCTTTTGAAAACTCTAAATGACTAGTGTATTCTCAACTAGTATTTATGTCTTAGTCACTAAACTTCTGGTTTAGTTATACAATATGTTAAACTTCTGATTTATCTTTCTTTGGATAACAAATTGCATCCAATACAATCTCTTAATTTGTAGTCTTAGTTATCTTTGTAGCAACCCCTTCTTACCCTGGAGGTATTATTGCCAGTAACCTCGATTAAGACTAAACCGAAGCTACCCAAGGCTTTAAACTAACTGAACAAACTAAAAATCCAAAAGCTGGATTCATTTAAAATAGAATTATGAAAGTGGAAGACCACAAAATGTTGTAAAACAACTTAATCTTTATTACTTGATAACTAAAACGTTACAAAGTTTAAAAAAATATTATAGCGAAATAAATATAAATGGTCTTATAACAACTATAGCTTCTATGACAAGATGATAGAACAATCTTCTATCTGAACAGTCTTTAGTATGTAAACTCTTAACTTCTTCTTTCCCAACATAGCTTTGTAGTGGCCAAACCATAAATTTCGCTCAAACACAACTTCTGGAAACATTTCTTCAACTTCTTGATCCACTTCTCAAATCAACTTCCAAGAAATACCTGATGTGTCGTATACAACGGTGAACAGCAGTCGGCCATGCAATTGAATAAAGTGGTCGTGTTAGTCTAATGAAAGACTAAACAAGTGGAGAAATTGATTGGTTCCTATTGTATTGACTAAACATATTGGCATCATAATACGAATAACAACCGGTCGATGATCCAACAGTTAGCATCCCCATAGAGGATAAGAATGAGGCATGCATATTCAAGAGATAGGACACCACAATTTGTGGTTCTTTTACGAAACATGAACAATTGTTGGAAACTCATATTAATCACATAACATTTAGAAAAGCCTCCATCGACTAATCAGATTGATTTAATCAAAGTTTGATTAAGAATCATTCATAATCGGGAGCAAGAATGGCTTTTCGACTGGACTAACCATTCATGTGTATTAATGTGCCTAACACACTTATCTTATATTAATTTCAAAACTTTTCACAAACAAGTTGGTGGTTTTTAATCGGCTCGAACTACTGCCGATGGAACACAATGCTATCGAGGTCAGAGGGCTTATTTCATCCTTGAACAATGAATAGCACGAGTCCCGATGTTGTAGAGATTAGAGGGCCTGTTTCATCCATAATCATCTAACAACACCAAGATCACAAGACTTAAGCTATCCTTGATCTTTCATTTTGCACCTGGTGCTGTAGAGATCAGAGGCCTATTATACTGTCGTCTACACTGCACCGTGCCAAACTTGCACTTAGCTAGAGTGCGCATCACCCCTCTCACACGAAGAGCAAGGGAAGAGTCATGACCCACCATTAGGATTAGGCCCCTCCTAATGTAATATTCTTTTAAAGAGAGGATATGGAACCACGTTCCCTTCCCTGAAACTACCTTAATCAACAATAATGTCTCAGCATGAGACAACATACAAGGTCACACATAACGGACCTAAATCCAGTTCTAGCGCAAAACTGAATAAACAACATGATCATTATTTCTAACAAATATAACAACCTATCATATTTTATTAAGCACACAAGTTATTTCTAACACAAATATTGAATGGGATTCAATTCCTCATTTAATAACAATAATGCAAGAGAGAACCGTCCACTTGCCTTATACGAGATTTCTCCTCTTAAGGTGATTAGTTCCATCTCGAACGACGTGCATCCAAGACTCGAGCTCGGGTTGTACCGAAAAAGAATAGAGAAATAAATTATAATAAATTTATTTCCATTTCAAGATTAACTCCTACAAATTATTATGTCCTTATAGTAAGTTGTCAAGTACTTGCTTGACTTAATTCGGCTTTATAACTTAACCAATTACTAGATTCGATAAATCATGCTTTACGAGATTTAATACGAAAACCCAACTTTGAATGATCTTATCCTAAAAATCATTCTATATTATAAGTCAAGCTCGAAAGACGGAAATTACCTAGCGACTCATTTTCGGGATTTGCTTGCATGCAAATCAAAGCGGCACGTGAAACGATGCAATATGTGAATCAAGACGATCCATCAGAATTCATGGCATGCATATTGAGGCAAACCCAAGTCCACACCCCTTTCCCCTTTCCCTTGTCCTTTTCTTTTCACTTAAATCCATATAAAGGCCCGAAAAAACAGTGAGCGACGAACCAACTTCGTCGATAGCTAGCGGCTTCGTCTGACATCCGTTTTGGGCGATTCAAGCGACAGTTTGAAGTACTCATCGCCTTATTTCTAATGTTGGCAAGGAAATTTCAAGTGGTTGAGTAAATACGGAGAAAGAAGGTGACAAAAATCACTTACCGAAGTTGAATTTCTAGCAAAAGAATTCAGCAGCAAAATTGGCCGTGAAGGCCTGTTCACCGACCTCTAGAGGAGAAACCAGAGGCGGGGTGGCAACGGAAAATGATACAGCTGCAAGTAGAAATCCTGATCTGCCTACTGTCGGTTGTGGCAGCCAGATAGGTGGCCGGACAGCTGCGTACGAAGCCCTCGAAAACCACTGGTCATCAACCTTTGAAAATCTGGAAAACCAGTACCACAAACTGATTTGGTGGATTTTTGCTCATTTCTTGAATCTTTTCATCCAAATTGATTGAGGGATATTATAAGGCATTTAATCATCAACATTTAGAGACTGGAATCACGGTTTTTGGTTAAGAAACGAAACCACAATCAAATTTTGAAGTTTTGGCCAAACTTAGGTAAAAAACACAACAATGTTCAAGCTTTAATTCCAGACACCAATCACGAAATTTGATCAGCTCCTTCCTTTTTATAGTACCATGCTTTGTCTCCCTACAATTACCTTGCCACGCATCACACTAGAGTTCAGCCAATCGGCTTGTTCAGCTCGTGCCAGAACACGACGCAGAAAAAGAAGAGGTGTAGGTGGCGTTCATCCAAGCTTGTGACGAGGCAAAGCTAGGGGAAGATAGGCCTTTCGGCTCACAGGTGTGACACCATGATGATGCCGACAAGATGAAGGCGGCACAACCCTCGAAACGCGGGTCGAAGTCGATTCGGAATTCAAACAAAACAGAAGATGCGACAAGTGGGATAGTATGAGAAGAATGTAAAATAGGGAACTGATTTCTGTAATAACATTGAAAACCAAATTATTAAAGCAGTTTTGGCCTTTTGGGTGTCTTATTTCCATGTGTGAGAGGTCATGGGTTCGAGTCCGGTTACACACACCCTTATTTTTGCCACTCTTACAAACTTCCTTATTATTTGTCATCTTCTTACACTTTTACAAATTTAAATTTTCCGCTAAATACAATTTAACTTGCCAAAAATTCATTCATAGGAAATAAGTTTTCTTTTTGCAAGTTTTATCCATTTATAGCAGATTTAAATTAAGTGTAACTTTTTACTTATTATTAACTCGAAAGAATTAAAGTAATATCTCTTTATTAAAAAGAGTGGATATTACAATCTTCTCCTCCTAAAGTTGGGATTTTTCACCTCGCCAAATTGATACGTTTAATATCGAGCAATATATTGATCACCGCTTTTATGCTCAAGGTATTCTTTAAACAACAAGGACCTAATCCTCTTGTTTGATCCCAACTTTCTTTTATTGTGACACTACTCAAAAATTATGTGGGGTTGGAGGACATATATAACATTTCCATTAGGAAAATTTTCTATAAGCGGTCGGTCTTGTCGAATTAAATAATAGATATTCATATTCATGACTCTATTTAACCACGACTCTTCCAGGTCGCATATTCCATGTATAGCACTTGCCTGGCTATCAATTATGACCGCATTATTGACGACTCTACCTGGGTCGTTTTGTGAATATGTGTGAGAGCTATCCAATGCTCAATCACTACACATATTGATTTATTTCATTCTCCTCCATTTTTCTTGGAACCAATGGGTTGAGGCATCTTTCACTATTATCTATCTATATATCTATATATAACAATAAAAAGTTGTGTACGAAGTGCATTTATTGTACTTAATTAAAAAATTAAATATAATAATCAATTGTATTACTTGTTAAGATGAACTACATAGCTCAATTGGTAAAGCTTGCTCTTTATAACGAAGGTCTACGATTCGAATCTCCAAATAATTATTTTTTAGCCCTTTTGTCATTTTTTCATAATCAAACCATTCTAACTAAAGGTCCAAATTTAATTTGTAATTTTCGGTAACACTTTAAAAATTAAATTCATTATAAGTATGATATTAACATCATTTATATTTATTTTCTTAAATTAAAAAAAATTCAATTTGTGTTAACGTAAATGAATGTTTAAAAGAAATTTTCCCTACTATATTACAACTCTTAAACATTTTTAATTCTTTTTGTTTCTTTTGCAATTAAAATATTAATGCGTCACTAGACACATAGAAATTAATTTCTTTTGCAATTAAAATATTAATGCACCACTTCTATCAAAAAAAATATTAATGCACCACTAGACACGTTATTTTAAATATTTGACTTCGAATTGACACGGTTTTAATCGTACATATGCTATGGTCGGCACATAATTGACCTACAAGGATAAAAATATAATTTTCTTTTTATGTTATAAATATTTGAATAATATTTTATAATGTAACTTTCTCTGATGATAAATAAAATATTTGCATATTTTATCTCATAAGATTATTATCTTATAACATTTAAAATGTTATAAGATTGAAAGGTTATAAGAGTTATTTTCTTATATTATAAAGTGATAATTATGAACCATATAAGTTATGGTATAAGGATTATAAGCCTTTCTTCTTGGTAAAAAAGTTACAAGAAAATATTTATAAGCAATATGGCTTAACTATAAAAGTCTATAAGTGTTATAATTATATTTTATAAAAAAGTGTATAAATGGTTTACTAGAGTTTTAATGAAATAAAATGGAATAAGGTTCATATGATTTTATTTGAAGTACAAAAGTTAAGAGGAAATGACATTTTATTCACTTTTACAAAACAAGAGGGTTGTTTGTTCAATTATTCGGAAATGAATTGAACCCGAAATGGGTAGTCTTCAACCTTCAGCCTGAAACTTCAAATGGCTATAACTTATTCGTTTCTTAACGGAATTTCGATATGATTTATCAAACCCCTCAATCAATCATTGCAAACAATACGAATTTTGGGATCGAAATTTCTGCACATGTTCGAAAATCTAAATGCTTGAATTAGACATTGATGGCTCGAATTGGATGGATATGTTGACATGTATGGATAAGGATGAGTAAAGGTGATTTAATTGGGTGGTCAAAACATTTAAAAAGCTAGTAACAAAGGTGTAATGGGTGTTTTAAAGTCAAAAAACGCTTTGTTTGAAGGTGTTTAATGGAGGAATTAATTTGGGGTTATCTTGGGTGCGATTGGGGCTATAAATTGAGTTTTTTTTATGAGAGACAGAGACAAACAATTTCCCATTCGAAAATATCTCAGAAAAGCTTCCTAACACCTTCGAATTGTGCTCGAAAGTTGTCGTTGCTCTCGTCGAAAAACAGAGCACGCCGCTCGGTTGTTGGCCTCGTTCGTCCGCCTTCCAGCACCGCAGCCTACGCCGCCGCCACCTTTGGGTTCGTTGTTCTCCAGCGCACCAGGATCCGCCTCTTCCGTCCCCGATCGTCGCCCACAACCGCCGAAAGGATACGCTCTGCTTCGGACTCTGTTCACCGTTGTGTTGTTGTACGTAGGAGTAAGGAGATAGTCGGTAAATAATACTGGATTGTTTTTATTATTTTCGATTTTGCCTTTTAAAAAAACTTTTGTCAAATTTATGGGTAAAATGTTTAAATGGGTGATTTTTTTTAACAAAATTATATCCATGGGTATTTAAATGAATATTTGAATTTAATTTGTAAGTAAGATTTACGAATAAGTTGTTATTTTAAAAGAAAATAATAAAATATGTACATATAACTAATGAATAAATTTGGGTAAAAATTATGTTATGGGTATTTAAAAGAATGTATATGAATTTTATTTGATATTGTATATAAGTTTTATTAATATGTTAATATGTTATGAATAAAGAAAAAAAATAATAAAGATAATAAGAAGTTCTTATTTTGGTATAAGATTGAAATAAGAATAAGAGTAAATAAAATTAATTAATAAACCCAAACAATATTTTGTTATATGTGTTTAGAAGAAAATGTCTCGTGCATCGCATGGGTATGTTTTCCTAGTAACAATAAAAAGTTGTGTACAAGGTGCATTTATTGCACATATTAAATTTGTGAAAATGATCTTACATATATTATGCCAATTGTTGTATATGTCAAGAAAAACACATTAGTTCAATGGTTGAAGTGTTGATAGATGTATTGAAGGTCTAAAGTTCAAGTCCCTACATAATCATTTTAGACAACTTTTTGCCTCAATAAATGTGAAAAGATATTAAAATTTAATTTGGACTTGAGCTCAAGCAAATTATTTATACAAAATAATCCTCGCACATAATTTTGTCCAATTATATTATGCTAATAGTGCATTTGCACATAAAACTAAGTTTTTTTAAGAAGATACATTAGTGTGTTCTTTACTCAATGTTCTTTTTCAAAACTATACACCAACCATTACAAAGATTTAATCTATCCAAATTAGTTATGCTAAAAGTATATTTTTCACACAAAATGTATGAATTATTGTTGAAAACATTTGAAAATAAAAACACATGTGCCAATATAAATACACGTACAATTGTCACATAAGTTGTATAAATAATATTTATCGGTTAATTGAATTATATGAATTAGTTAAGTATAATCATTTTGATCCTAAATTGATTAATGTATCTATCTATCTATCTATAAACATATAAACTAGAAAAAATAATGATTAACTTTCATGTCTTTTATAGAAACTAAACTATATGATTTCGTATACATTTTCATAACTTATTTTAATAAGATATTAAATGTCAGTTCCAATCTAAAATAGAAAATACCAACAAGAAAGAATTTCTGTTTATCTATTACATATATTGTAAAATAGATTATAGTTTTACGAGGAATCAAATCAATTTGGCCAATATATAATTATATTTTTTGTTGTATCAAATTTTTTTTTTATAAAAGACAATTGAAGATATATATTATACATAATATAAACTGATATTTTTTTTGGTCGAAATATAAACTTATATTTTTTGGTGTATCAAATATTTTTTCTCCCCATAAACAAATATTTGAAATGTATGTGGCTGGATAAAGTAAAAACTTAAAGTTAGTAAAAAAATATTCATTAATAATCAAGGAAAATATATATTATAAGTTTTTCTATCATCAATTTTCATATTATATTCTTTTCCAAATATTTTTGCAAAAAAAAATGAATTTTAAAATATGATAAGAATCATTTTCAAATTTTCCAACAAAATAAAAGTTCTTGAAAAAATTATAATTTACAAACTCAATCAGTATTACTATTAATTATTTTCAAGCAAAGGTTGAGCTTATGAACAATGAAGAAAAACATAATAACGGTGGGCAATTCAACCATCAATTCATTTTCATACCAAATTAAATACAAATTTAAATATGATTCACATTTATATGAAACCGTTATATGCCCAATCAATTCTCCCAAACCGTTACACACCTTTTAACCCAATCAATTCTCCCAAACCGTTACACACTTGTTAATTTTTTTTAATTAATTAACGATCGTTATGTCAACCCGATTTAAGAGAGTATATATCAACTTTACAAAACGGCAAAAGAGATGACATTCTAAGGCTGATTGAAGATGAAGACGACGGGTAGAATGGAGAGAGCCAAGAGCATTCTAGGGATGACCCCTCACAAGGAGATGGCATTCTATGAAGATTTCTCCGTTCATGGCCTCCACATCCGCGAATTCAACCAGGCCTTATCATTTGCTCACTTAAGGATTCAACCAGGCCTTATCATTTGCTCACTTAAGGTTTCCCTATGCCTCATCATAAGCCAATTCTTATTTTTCAACATTTTAAAAATCGTTGGATTGAATTACAATTTGAAGTTTTCTATTCAAAATTATAACCACCTATAGGTATGTTTTTCATCCGATCTTCTTGGAAATGGCTACTTGAATTTCACCTCTTATTGGTAAGGTAAATAACAATTTCGTCTCTAAATATAACTATCTATATATGACTAGTGATTTTAAGCTTCCTGCAACATTAGTTTCACAAAGTGTGGCCTGAATAAAAGCTATTTCTCTATGCTTTAGATTTTGGAGCGATTTTCAGATTTGGTGACTTGTTGTTTTCATATGATAAAGATGGAAATTGGTGTACACCCAGGGCAATTGTGAGATTTGTTGATAAGTCGGTGCTACATTGATTTACAGAGAAGGTCAACCCATGATTGTATATGTCAACATGGTTGTCTTTTACATGAGATCTAGTCCTGTAAAAGTAGACATAAGTCATCCATTTCTCCTAGATTTATCTGTTGATATGCCTAAGGTTCAAAATCACGTAATCCTTTTGCTTTTTTGATGATGAATTGTGTGATTCTATTCTATATATGATTATCTGATGTACCTGGTAGGATGAGCTAGAGGTGAATGCAAGACTTATGGGGATGAAGGAAAACATTGTTGCTACCCGTCATAGCCAAGGATACTGAAGAGATAATTGCTGAAGGCCAACAAAATTGAATTGATTCAATTTAATAACTTTAAATTAGTTTTATATTTAAATAAACCAACCCAAAATTAAATAAAAAAACCCAACCCAATTGCCTCCTTTCTAATCTGTTTCAACCACCAAATTTTTTAACTCTTTGCTAAACACAATTGGAAGGGAGAGAGGGATGACATATCAAAGGTTTTTCTTTCTTCGATCTTTACAAGCTTCTTGTGATCTTCTCGATCATTCTATCTAGCATCTCATCTTCTACAACTTATGGATTTTTTTCAAGATTCACTATTCTTGTTATGATACGAAATTGAAAAGAAAGATGGGAAATAAGTTTGTGGCAAATGTTGTAGATCATAAGGTTAACTTCTGCCAATGATCATGTTTAATAGGAAGGAGTAGAGTTCCATCAATTTAGGGAAAAATAAGCTGATTTAGGGGAACAATTAAATCAATTATATTATCTCGGTCAATAAATTTTAAAATTTTGGGTTCATTTTAAATCATTAATAAAAAATGAGAATGCATGAATATTTGACAAGTTTCTATTAAGAAGGTGCAATAAATTTAAGTCATGGTCATGGTGACCAAGAGTTACACGTTGGAAGAAGAACAAGCTTTCCATCCTTTACAAAATAACATGGAACACTTAGTAACCGACCACTATATTGTTAAACAATTTTGATAATCGGCTATGTAAACTATATGATCCATATAACACAAAAAATACTATTACCATTATCATACTATTTAGTCTATTACACTTTTTTTACCAATAAAACACAAAACATACAATATGTTGAAATATGACAATGATATTTATAAAAAATACAATAAATACATTATTTTTAAAAATTGTAAAATACATGTCCCGTGCATACGCACGGGTCTGTCCACCTAGTGATAATAAAAAATGGTCCACATGGCGATTTAGCTAGTCCTCTTATATCACTTAAACTCTGTCAAGGAGCATATGAGACTTTGTATTTACTTGACTTATACTGGCCTTGTTACTAGTTTACCAAGAACACAAGCCTTTCAAGATTACTCTTAGGAAGAGACTTCAAGTCTCAAGATCTTTTGGACCTATACCGATCATGGACATTATTATTTCACTTGAGTGACCAAGTTAATCATGCCACAAATATATCTTATGATTAACTAACTTCCAGTTAGTGATAATGCATTATTCAATGGGATATACTCTTCTAGAGTCATCTTTGTAATACCCGATTTCGTTTTTAGTCGGATTCTTTCTTTCTTTTTCTTTCTTGTCTTTCAAGTAAACTCGTTTTAAAAATAAATAAATAAATAAGACAGATTAGTTATTGATTTGTTTTTCGAACCAACGAACTACATCCTTATTTCGGTCCTTGTTATATAAATTATATCTATTATTCTAAGTTAACAAATTTGTTTTTCTTCAAAATTAATTAAGCAATTTATCCTTTAAACAAGTCACAAATTATATTGTTTTTAAATGTATCTTCTATCCAAAAAAAAAAATTGATTTGATCAAACTAACAATTCTATATCTTTATACATATATACTTCTACCTAATTTATTTGACTAGAGTTAGTTACCCGAAATCTAGCTTGATCACAAAAATCTACCCAAACTCTATCTCCTACTTAACCCTAATTATATATTGCTTCGGACCTCAACCCAAACAATTATCCAAACTCTATCCTTTAAAAACTTGAAACCTCCGTCTTCGGTATTCTTCTTATCTTCCCCATTGTGATTGTTGAGCGTCCCCTGTGAGTTGTGTCCCTTGTTTTTCCGTATTTTCCGGCGAGGTTGTCGGAAATCTTATCCTCCTGTCTCCGTTTCCTACCTCTACCTCGACTTTATAGCATCGTGGTCCTTTAAAGACGCCTCCCTCGCTGACCGGTTCCGGCGTTCATCTCGTCATCGGTAAGATGTTCCTCCCTCTCTGGTTTTCCTTCTTGGTTTCTTCGATTAGATAGAACTAAGTTCGAGAGTACCGCTGTTCGTCGCCTCGTTGCTTAGTGGTTGTGAGTTTGGGGGTAGAAGTCGATCGTAGTGTGTGTGTGTGACGCTGGGACGGGATCGCCGACCGAGTTGATGTTGGTCGTAGGGAGAGAGATCGGAGCTGACAATGATCGTGTTGTTGGGCATTATTAGTTTGTTCAAGAGGCTACAGAATTTAGTAAATCTAACCTTAATAAATTATGAAAAGTAATTTGTTTAAACTTATTGTTAGAAGTTCGTATTGTAATAGGTGATGCTTTTGATCCTTTTAAAATATTAGTATATATATACCTTGATCGTAATTCCATTAGTGTAGTTAGAATTTTAGTAAAATCTTTTACACTGTTGATAGTATACGGATTTGAGTTTGATGAGGCTAGCTAGTTGGGTGAGTGGTTTCGTTGTTACGTGGGCTAGAATCCTGATGTTTGTATTTGTAGGATAGTAATAAGTGACGTGTTAGGAATTCTCTTTATAGATTTCGTTAGTTTCAAGTGGAGTAAAGACGACACCTTAATCAGGTTACCTTGGTTCGACTTGTATTTTAATCTAACCTCTCACTTTAAAAATTCTTTTAGGGAATTGTTTCCGTTCGCGTTCTTAATTTTCCTCTTCATCAAGGCATCCTTAGCTTCGAGGTAAGTCGTTTTTCGACTTGCTCGGTTCTTTTCTCCCTTGTTAGACTGCGTATCGATATTGTAGGACGGGTTTTGGGAACTATTCCCGAATACCTTTTAAAATGTTTTGAGCTCCTTGTGTGTTGTGTGCGTTAATGATTTTAAATGTGTTTTATCGGAAAATATTTTGGAACGTTTTCTCTGTGTTGGTACCGTTTCCGACACGGCCCATTGTAGCTGGTGTTGAGGAAGAGTTGGCTACTTTGACCCGTGTGACTGGGAAAATCGTACCCCTTCAAACGAAAATTATTATCTGTGTGTTTTTGGCAAGCGCTCCAGTGGAGGCTTAGCCCGGAGTTAGAAGGGAGATTGGGAAGTGGAGTGGGAGGGCCTGCCTCTGCACTCGGCGCGGTGATTAGCGCCTTGGAAGACGGATTGTGGACAAAGGAAGAACTGCATTGTTGAATGACTGTGATTGTATCTGCGTATGTGACTGTTGTGACTGATATAACTAATATAGGTATTGGCCTTTAGAGTTATGATTGCGGTTGTGGATTTGTATGCTGACTATGGACAACTGATTTTAAAACGTTCTATAATCTCCGTACTCTTTCTAGCTTGGTAGATTAGACGCTGACCCTTCGGGGAACATTTTTCAGTTCCAGGTATGAATCAGGGAGCCGTGCAGGAACCGAGGCAAGATGGCGGGCCGGAGCGGTAAAAGAGCGCTTGTCATAGTGGGATCGGTTTTTAGTAGTTATTCATAATAGTTAGGATGTTGATTTTAATATTTGTTAGACAGAGTTGGTATTGCGTTTCGTTTATTATTATTTTTGGATAGTTCAGTTTCGGTAGGTGTGGTAACGTTTTTGGATATTTATGATTTTCGGGAATTCATGCATAACTAAGTTTTCTAAGTTTTATTAAAATAAAGGTTGGATGTTTTATTATGTTTTCTCGTCGTGCCCGAGTTGTAAGGTCCTACAGTGTAGTTGTCAACCTAATTAATAGTACCTTGTAAGGTCTATTTCCCAGTAGCGCCTCGACGGAAGTCGGGGTGTTACAAATTGGTATCAGAGCCAGGTTCACAACAGGGCACATGGAACTGACCAACAAAGAGTACCCGAGGTCCAACTTAAAACCAAAACCGGCCGGTGTTTTCAATTGTTTTTACTGGGGTAGACATGTTGCATATAGGGGGGTAGGTGACACGTCGCGACTCCGCCCCATCAGCCGAAGAACCTCACGTAGAATAGTAAGAATTAGGTTGAAAAATAGAATGTTTAAGTTTTGACTGTGGGACTTTCTATTATAGATGGCCCCACCAACTAGAGCTAGAGCTGCTGAAGCTAACGGAAGAGGCCGCGGTAAAGGCCGAGGTAGAGGTCGTGGTAGGGGTAGAGGAGAGGCCCCTGTAGCTGCTGAGCCAGAGGTACAACATGATACCCACCAGGAGGAGGTTGCTGAGAGTCAGGGTGTGGCTGCTGTTGTTCATCGAGAGGACAGTGCATCTGTCGCTGGAGGAGGTCTCCCAGCAAACGGGGCTCAAGTGGGAGGAGGAGTACCACCAGCAAGATTGGCCCCAGAGGTGAATGCTGCAATCCAGCTGTTATTGCAGACTTTGATGGGCGCGGAAGCTGCACCGAATCTGAACACAGTTGCGGGGCAACAAGGAGCTGAGAGGAGGGCACCAAGA
Organism: Fallopia convolvulus; assembly: GCA_964016875.1. Taxonomy (NCBI): domain Eukaryota; kingdom Viridiplantae; phylum Streptophyta; class Magnoliopsida; order Caryophyllales; family Polygonaceae; genus Fallopia; species Fallopia convolvulus. Next base: position 5,300,252 of record OZ024737.1, read on the forward strand.
CTAGATTCTATTTTGGCTGCTCAGCTAGGAGCAATGCCAGATTCGAGAGGACCAGTGATAGCTGATCATGTGGTCGAACCGAGAAGACAGTATCGTGAGCCTCAGCCTGACAAGTGGCTTGCGGAGTTTAGGAAGACTGGAGTGCCGAACTTTGCTGGAGCTCAGGGTTCTGACGTAGAGCAGTGGTTAAGGAGGGTGAAATCTGCGTTGGATTCCATTAAGGCACCGGAGGAGCGGAAGATGTCCTTAGTACAGAGTCTGCTACAGGAGAGTGCTTTTGACGGGTGGGAGTTATGTAGGGATCACCGGACTGAGGTGACTTTCGAGGAGTTTGAGAGGCATATTCGAGATCAGTATTGTCCTCCGGTGGTGAGGGCGGCTCGAGAGGCTGCTTTCCGGGATGCTGGGCCCGAAAATGTCACAGTATCTGAGACTATTCTGAAGTTTCAGCAAGAGTTGGCAGCGGTGCCAAATGCTGCCCCTACTGAGGAGTTGAAGATTGCGACCTTTCTAAAAAGGTTGCAGCCGCATTTACGTGCTTATGTGTCTGGACTTAGACTCACGACATTGACAGAGGTTCAGCAGTCTGCTTTGGCGTATGCTATAGCCACTCTGAGGCCGGAACAAGTGGATGCTCAGGTAGGAGGGGGTAAGAGACGGAAAATGACAACTACTGCGACTTCTAGGGGTGACGATCAGTTTGGACAGTACCCGCAGAGTAGACTTGAGTTCCAGCCATTGGGACGCCAAGAACGATCACAGCAGAGTCGGGTTGCCGGGAATCAAAGACAGTGCTACAACTGTGGAAGCGCTGAGCACTTGAGGAACCAGTGTCCTAGTCCAATGAAGGATTGCTTTACATGTGGGAAGCCCGGACATCTTCAAAGGTTCTGTACGGTTGGCGCGCCTTTGCAGGGATCGGTACCGGGGACGGGAAATCGGGGAGTCCATCATCGGCCACCAGCACGGCAAACACCAGATCAGAGTGTGGGTCGGAGTGCGGGAGCCAGCAACACAGGAATAGCTCCACCGAGAGTGTTTGGAATGAAGGGAAGTGGAGAACAAGATGTCCTCGATCCACCTAATGATCTATCTTGAGCATTTCAGACAAAGTTAGTCTAGTCTATGGTATATTAGTTTCTTCTATAGGACGTGAAGACCTTTACTTGTTCTATAAGTTTTCTGGCTGTTTTGAATCGGGATTTTTTTTGCTTTGTTTATGACTGGGTGTTTTATTGATTGTTGCTCGGATAATTGTTTTGTTTGGACGCTGTTCATGAAAACGAGATTGTTTTTGTTTGTTTATTATGGCCTTAATTTTATACCCTAGTTCGTAAGATGTTTTAGAACAGCGGTTCAGGGACAGACCGTTTTCTTAGAGGGAGGTATTTGTAGAACTTGACAATAGGTCTAGTAATCTCTTAATTATTCCTCGGTTACTTCAGTTCCGTTCATTCCTAAGTTTCGGGACGAAACTTTCTTAAGGGGGTAGTATGTAATACCCGATTTCGTTTTTAGTCGAATTCTTTCTTTCTTTTTCTTTCTTGTCTTTCAAGTAAACTCGTTTTAAAAATAAATAAATAAATAAGACAGATTAGTTATTGATTTGTTTTTCGAACCAACGAACTACATCCTTATTTCGGTCCTTGTTATATAAATTATATCTATTATTCTAAGTTAACAAATTTGTTTTTCTTCAAAATTAATTAAGCAATTTATCCTTTAAACAAGTCACAAATTATATTGTTTTTAAATGTATCTTCTATCCAAAAAAAAAAAAATTGATTTGATCAAACTAACAATTCTATATCTTTATACATATATACTTCTACCTAATTTATTTGACTAGAGTTAGTTACCCGAAATCTAGCTTGATCACAAAAATCTACCCAAACTCTATCTCCTACTTAACCCTAATTATATATTGCTTCGGACCTCAACCCAAACAATTATCCAAACTCTATCCTTTAAAAACTTGAAACCTCCGTCTTCGGTATTCTTCTTATCTTCCCCATTGTGATTGTTGAGCGTCCCCTGTGAGTTGTGTCCCTTGTTTTTCCGTATTTTCCGGCGAGGTTGTCGGAAATCTTATCCTCCTGTCTCCGTTTCCTACCTCTACCTCGACTTTATAGCATCGTGGTCCTTTAAAGACGCCTCCCTCGCTGACCGGTTCCGGCGTTCATCTCGTCATCGGTAAGATGTTCCTCCCTCTCTGGTTTTCCTTCTTGGTTTCTTCGATTAGATAGAACTAAGTCCGAGAGTACCGCTGTTCGTCGCCTCGTTGCTTAGTGGTTGTGAGTTTGGGGGTAGAAGTCGATCGTAGTGTGTGTGTGTGACGCTGGGACGGGATCGCCGACCGAGTTGATGTTGGTCGTAGGGAGAGAGATCGGAGCTGACAATGATCGTGTTGTTGGGCATTATTAGTTTGTTCAAGAGGCTACAGAATTTAGTAAATCTAACCTTAATAAATTATGAAAAGTAATTTGTTTAAACTTATTGTTAGAAGTTCGTATTGTAATAGGTGATGCTTTTGATCCTTTTAAAATATTAGTATATATATACCTTGATCGTAATTCCATTAGTGTAGTTAGAATTTTAGTAAAATCTTTTACACTGTTGATAGTATACGGATTTGAGTTTGATGAGGCTAGCTAGTTGGGTGAGTGGTTTCGTTGTTACGTGGGCTAGAATCTTGATGTTTGTATTTGTAGGATAGTAATAAGTGACGTGTTAGGAATTCTCTTTATAGATTTCGTTAGTTTCAAGTGGAGTAAAGACGACACCTTAATCAGGTTACCTTGGTTCGACTTGTATTTTAATCTAACCTCTCACTTTAAAAATTCTTTTAGGGAATTGTTTCCGTTCGCGTTCTTAATTTTCGTCTTCATCAAGGGATCCTTAGCTTCGAGGTAAGTCGTTTTTCGACTTGCTCGGTTCTTTTCTCTCTTGTTAGACTGCGTATCGATATTATAGGACGGGTTTTGGGAACTAGTCCCGAATACCTTTTAAAATGTTTTGAGCCCCTTGTGTGTTGTGTGCGTTAATGATTTTAAATGTGTTTTATCGGAAAATATTTTGGAACGTTTTCTCTGTGTTGGTACCGTTTTCGACACGGCCCATTGTAGCTGGTGTTGAGGAAGAGTTGGCTACTTTGACCCGTGTGACTGGGAAAATCGTACCCCTTCAAACGAAAATTATTATCTGTGTGTTTTTGGCAAGCGCTCCAGTGGAGGCTTAGCCCGGAGTTAGAAGGGAGATTGGGAAGTGGAGTGGGAGGGCCTGCCTCTGCACTCGGCGCGGTGATTAGCGCCTTGGAAGACGGATTGTGGACAAAGGAAGAACTGCATTGTTGAATGACTGTGATTGTATCTGCGTATGTGACTGTTGTGACTGATATAACTAATATAGGTATTGGCCTTTAGAGTTATGATTGCGGTTGTGGATTTGTATGCTGACTATGGACAACTGATTTTAAAACGTTCTATAATCTCCGTACTCTTTCTAGCTTGGTAGATTAGATGCTGACCCTTCGGGGAACATTTTTCAGTTCCAGGTATGAATCAGGGAGCCGTGCAGGAACCGAGGCAAGATGGCGGGCCGGAGCGGTAAAAGAGCGCTTGTCATAGTGGGATCGGTTTTTACTAGTTATTCATAATAGTTAGGATGTTGATTTTAATATTTGTTAGACAGAGTTGGTATTGCGTTTCGTTTATTATTATATTTGGATAGTTCAATTTCGGTAGGTGTGGTAACGTTTTTGGATATTTATGATTTTCGGGAATTCATGCATAACTAAGTTTTCTAAGTTTTATTAAAATAAAGGTTGGATGTTTTATTATGTTTTCTCGTCGTGCTCGAGTTGTAAGGTCCTACAGTGTAGTTGTCAACCTAATTAATAGTACCTTGTAAGGTCTATTTCCCAGTAGCGCCTCGACGGAAGTCGGGGTGTTACAATCTTCCCCTTCACACCAAATTTTTCATGCGCATAATTGTGAAAACTCCTGGTTTCCAAATAATATGTGGTGTGAGACCATTGAAAAATGTCGGTGATCCATACATAAGTTTGGGAGCTCATCAAATCAAATCAGATAAACCATCTTGATATCAAAACTAGATGCCTCAAAATGGGTGTATTCAGAACTTTTAATATAGATTAGACCGGTCTGCACACTAATACTCATAAGGTGTGGTTCTTGTACAAGACTGATGTTCAGTTATGTCATTAATGGGATATCCCTTATCTATATCTCATATGTTCTTCTAGACATCAAAATTAAGCCACAACATCCTAACTATAAGTCATAACTATGACTAACAGCCGCATGTGTAATATATTGTAACCTCTTTCACACCCTCTTCTAGAGGAGGCATGCTTCCGACATGCAAGAGGTTGGTCAAACAGGACCTTGAACTTCTAATTCATGCTAGGTAGGTGTTCATTTAGACATAGTTTTGAATAGTGTATAGACCCACATTTCTTGTACTACTTCTAGAGTACATGTCACATTTCCTATACTACTTCTGGAGTACATGATTTGGTATGTAATCTCTTAACTCCCCAAGTGTTTTAATGATCTCTAATTATCAAAATCCAAATCTTCAAGATCGTATGCAGTTGATGATATTAGTTATCATAAATGCTTGGCACAATTCTACCGAAATTTGAAGTGCTGCATAATTCTCCCAAACATCTCATTTGTCAACTTCAAGTGACAATGAATAAATTATCTCTTTAACCATTTGTCATCTACTTTTGGAGATGATGTATTCATCTACTTACAAAGATGAATTCTTCTCATCACTTACTACAAGAAGTAATGAATTTTGTATTCAAATCCACTTCTAGGGATAATATTCTTATGTATTGAATAATCATCCACTTCAAGAGATGATAGTTGCCACCAAAATTTTATCATCTTCTTCAAGAAGTGATATTTTCTATCATTACTCACTCCAAGAAGTAACGAGATTTATTATTTCATCTCTTTGGGGATGATTTTAAATTGTTACTACTGGGATATACTAGCATCCGCTTCAGGAGATGACAAGTTTTAACTTTAAGAACAAATAAAAATGTATATATGCAATAACATAAATAATTAAATTCAATTTGAAAAGTATAAATAAGAAATAAAGTATCATAAAATATTGTCAATTTCTAGTGACAAGAGATTGAATACGAAGTCTTCTAGACTTTTTTCCATCACATACTTCAAGATGTGATTATTCAAAAGATATTTCAATCATATACTTCAGGATGTGATTTCAATGACACCTAGTCACATACTTCAAGATGTGGTATTCATGTGGTTATTTTATTATCTACTTCAAGAGATAATGTTTGTCATATGAACTTTATCGTCTACTTTTGGAGATGATATTTTTCTTTTCCAATTTGCACATGAATCATGTCATTTATTTCAAGAGACAACTTTAGTATCACCAATCACTCCAAGGAGTAGGAACTTTTATTATATTCATCCACTTCTGGAGATTGATTCAATTGTTTCATCCACCTCAGGAAGAATGAGGATTACCACTTCAGAGATAATATTGTTTTTTACATTCAATCAACTCTTCAAAATATATCATAATTAAGTATATGAACATAATAAATAAATAAACAATATAAGAACAATACAATAAATAAAATAATTCATTCACTTTAGGGAATGAAATTTATCACTTCAAGGATAAAATTATAATATTGTTTTGTAAATTCAACTATTCAAAAGGAAATAATTATCGCTTCAGAGATAATACAATGATATTTCAATCTCTTCAAGGGATGGAAGTAACCACTTTAGGGGCTACATATTGATGTTTCATACGCTTCAAGGAATGAAAATTACCGCTTTGAGGGTTATATGATCTTAATATATTCAACTCTTCAGAAACTGAATGATAAAAAAATTATCGCTTCATGGATAATTATTGTGCACCTTTTCAAGTGATGAGAGAATGATTTTATTTGTCACTCCAGGGACAAATTTATTTGTGACCCATAAGCTTAAATAAGATTAAGATACAATATTAGTATTTATGGTCTTATAATTACACCAAGACAATTCACGTACATATTCATCATGCAACTAATTCGTACATGTAAATGGTTACTATATGCATATGAAGAAACTATATATATGTACCATGAAACATATATGTATGTATATGTAGATGTGAACCGATCGAAACATTCAAACATTACATGAGCAATTTGTATACCACAAATAGCCGATCAAAAATAAAGATTCGGAGCATTACTAATCTAGCATGCAATCAAATAATATGTACACGTATTCATGAAATAATATCACACATGCAAACTTCATGTACATAAAATATCAGGGAATAATTTGTGAACAAGACAAGATGCATATATAGTCGTTCGAAAGATAATCAACATGAATTAATTGTATGAAAAAACTAATCCCTCTATGAAAAAACTAATCCCTCTATGAAAAAAATAAGAGCATGAAATTGAACGACGTACATATCATATCATATGCATAGAGAAATAAATCACATATGCATAGAGAATTAAATTAGAGCAATTCGTACGTGTTAAAAATTTGGGAGAAAAACAGAGAGAATTGGAAGAAGAAGAGAGATCAGATTCATCTTATTAGGTCACTCATAGGGGCCTTTTATAGAGAGAATACAAGAGTTAGGATAAGATCAAATCTAAGGTTTTCTATATGTACATCCGGAATAATAATATTATAACATATATATATATATATATTGATCAGGTAAGATTTAGGAGGCTCTCCACTTAGGGAGGACGTCCTGTAGCATCCTAACGGATGAGAACATTAAGTTCTGGGTGATTCATGATACCGCAGGTAGGAAGATTGTGGCTCAATCTAGCAAGTTTATCAGCCACAGTATTGCATTTCCTAGGCACATGGGAGATTTGAACCGATTGGAAGTCAAGGAGGGCAATAAGGATATCGGTTATGATGATTTCTATTTCTCACGTGCAATTCTTTTCTCCTGAAGCTGCTTTGATTACTTGTATATTATCACATTCAATTTCAATGTTTTTATGCCGTCCTTTTTTTGCTAGCCGTATGCCGTCTGTAATATTCGGTTCGTTTTTCCGTTAAAAAAACGAGTTTCTTGGACTACAAGCAATCAAGCGTCCTTGACCCGTAGGTAACCTGCTTTATTAATCTGTTTGGTTAATCCCAAAATATATAGGTATTTCTATTCAAAAAAAAAAGAAAAGAAAAAAAGAGAGCCTAATCCTATCCTAACTAATTCCATCCGTTGAAGATTGAACTTGATCACTTTTTACTAGTTAGTCAAGCTCGTTTGAATCGTATCATAACTAACATAACCAAAATTTTATCTTAAACAATATTTATATCTTAATTGTTCTTTTTAACAACCCGAGCCCTCCTTGTTCAAGCCGTCTCCATCTTCACGATCAATTTCATGCTCTCCTTTTGTAAGTTACCTTCAACTCCGATTCTTCCGCTACTTCTCCGTCGACCTAAACGGGCGATCGTGCCATCATCCACTCCGACGAGTCTGACGGAGAACGCTCCTCCCGCAAGCCACACCGTCCTCTTGCGTTTCTTTCAATGATTCCGACATCACGATCTGCCGTCGGAGACTAGTCCCGTTCGACTGCACCATTGTCATCGTCGTCGTTCTGCCGTTCCACTAGTCGTCTATCCTTGCCGGCGTTTCTGGGTAAGGATCAACACCTTGTTGCACTCCTTCGTTGTTTCCGGGTTGGGTGTTGTTCAGTTTCGGGGAAACGATCGAGTCTATATATATATATGGGCAGGAGTTGTTTAGTGCTAATTAGTGAAATTTTCTTAGTTGAGCTCGTAACTGTAGACGAATTGCCTGTTCGAGCGTATAAAATGTTGTCAATGGTGGGGTACTGATTCATGTTGGTGGCTTAATTAATCTAATCTCACCTATGTTAGCAGAGTAGGTATATCTAGTTTACTAAGTCTAAAGCTCGTCCCTTTCAATGTATATATAGACTTGTTCATTATTTAGATACGTATATCAATATATGTACAAGTTGTTGTGCACTGTGAAAAGTGAAATTAGCTATTTAGTAGTATTAAGGTGATTCAGTTAGTCAAGATTCAATTTACTATTAGTTAAATTAAAAACTCATATAGTTATACGTATACAAGGATTGTCAAAAGGTTGAGTACGTTAAATCTTATTTAACTAGTCGGGTTTCTGGGTTTGCTTAAGTGGAGTTTAACTGGGTTATGGGTAATAAGTTCTAACGAGTGACCATGTTGAATTTGTCTCCATGGGTGGGTCATATAATTGTTAATTAAGAATAGGGTAGAGCGGTGTCCGACCGATCGAACCGGGCGAGCCAAAAGGCAAGACCAAAAAAAACAATTAAGAATAGGGTAGTGGTGCCCTTTTACTAGTCTAACAGGAGGTTTATTTTTTTAAAAGAAATTTTAATTGTAATTGACTTTAGTATATTAGGTTAAACGATCGGGTCTGGCAGAGATTGTGGGTTCGTTTATTTTTATTAATTTGTTTATTTATTTATTTATTTATTTATTTAGAGATACAATTAGTTGTTTTGGTTAATGATTTAACTATACTAATGAATCGGTTTTTAAGTCGGGTGTGTAGAGCGAGTTTTATTCGTTTAAGTATCGCTAGGTGTGTGTCAAACCTAAGGTAGTTGTCATGTCAAAATTTTCCATTAGGGCATCATTTCCGTTCGCGCTCTTAATTCTGCCTTCTTCAAAAGATCCCTAATTTCGAGGTAAGTCGTTTTTTGACTTGCTCGGTTCTTCTCTATCGTATTAGATTGCATACCGTTATTGTAGGGCGGGTTTTGGGAACTAGTCCCGAATACCTTTTCAAATTGTTTTGAGCTTCTTGAATTGTTGTGTGCGTAAAATGCTTTTGAATGTATTTTATCGGAAAGATATTTTTGGAACGTTTTCTCTGTGTTGGTACCGTGTCCGACACGGCCCATCGTAGTTGGCGTGAAGGAAGAGTTGGCTCTGTATGACCCGCGTGACAGGGAAACCATGCCCCTTCAAAGCGAAAATTATTATCTGTGTGTTTTGGCAAGTGCTCCAGTGGAGGCTTTGCCGGGGTTAGAAGAGAGATTGTGAAGTGGAGTGAGAGGGCCTGCCTCTGCACTCGGCGCGGTGATGAGCGCTTTGGAAGTCGGATTGTGAAAAAGGAGGAATTGCATTGTTATGAGGTTGTGATTGTAAATGTGTATGTGGCTATGTATGACTGATTATAACAAATTTAGGTATTGGCCTTTAGAGTTATGATTGCGATTGTGGATTTGTATGCTGACTTTAGAAATGTTTTCAAAACGTTCTGCAATTTTCGTATTCTCTTTAACTTGGTAGATTAGAAGCTGACCCTTCGGGAGATATTTTCAGTCCCAGGTATGAACTCGGGAGCCGTGTAGGAACCGAGGCCAGATGGCGGGCCGAAGCGGTAAAGAGCGCGTGTCATAGGGGGATGGGTTTTACGCTAGTTTATTCATGATAGTTAGGATGTGGATTTTATTATTCAAGATGGAGTTAGTATTATGTTTCATTTATTATGATTATTATTTTGCTTGAATAATGCAGTATTAGTAAGCGTTGTGTCGGATTTGAGTATTTATATTTTTCGGGAACGCATGCATGATTATGTTTTCTATGTTTTACTAAATAAAAGGTTGGATGTTTTTACTATGTTTTCTCGTCGTGCCCGCATTGCAAGATCCTAAAGTGTAGTTGTCAACCTATTTAATAGTACCTAGTAAGGTCTATTTCTAAGTAGCGTTCCGTCGGAAGTCGGGGTGTTACACCGTCTAGACTTGGGTCTTGCAAACCGGCGGTTCCGGTTCCCCGGTTCCGGTTCCCAGTTTCCGCTGGTTCCAGCGCCGGTTTCTCCCAGTTCCGGTTCGGAACCGGGCATTTAAAAAAATAATCTCAGTCACGCCGCGATCACGGTAAACACACACCGGTGACGGACCGAGAGCGGTGTGTGTTGCCGCGATCGCAGTCCCAAAAAATAGAAACTCTGTTTTTTGAACAAAGTCCAAACCGCGACCGCGACCTGAGGGACGCGATCGCGATTGCCCATTACGCGACCGCGTCTTGATATCAGCAATCGCGGTTTCGATTTTGGCCCAAGCCGAGCTGGGAAATTGGACTATGGCGAATAGGCGATTAATGCTTGTTCTTCAAAACAAAAAAAAGTTGGATAATTAAAGGGCTTGGACATAGAATTAAGTTGTCTACGTATCCTCTTGGGGTTATAGAGGAATCAAAGCCCACGTAGTTCTCTTACCTTTCGATATGAAACCCCGATTTGCTTACCATCTACGTCGATGCATCCGAAGAGCTTTGGGATTGGGACGTCTTGGCCGTCCGAGTCGGATGTTTCGGATACCTCCACCTTTTGTTGACGAATTTCCGCCCTCTTCCAATCACATACACACACTTGGGCTTCCAAGACATAGGGCTTTAAACTAGATCATTTTGCGTCAAGGACGTGTCCTCCTTCGCTAAATGTTTGCTCTACCGATACGGTCGAGGCGGGAACAACAAGCACTTGAGACGCGATCTTGACCAAGGTTGGGAAAGTATTCTTGTGGGTCTTCCACCAATCTAAAATATCAAATTCTCCTTCACCAAACTCAAAGTGGGTTGTTAGATATGTTTCAAACTCCGCATTCGAGCTCAAATGTCTCGATTTCTTGGTAAGGGTATGCAAAAGATTAGCCCCCCACCTTTTAGTAGCACCGAGGGCACTCGAGCTCGAGGAGGAGGATGAATGTGGAGGTAATGGAGAAGAACTAACACTAGATGAATATTCGGTAATCAATTCCTCAATTGATCATCTAACTTTACTAAGTATATCCCCAACACTAGCAACATCATCATAAACATCCAACTCTAATGCATCATAATAATTGGTCAAAAACATTTCTAAATCACTTATCTTAAACCTAGGATCAAACACACAAGCAACAAGATAGATATCAGGGATAACTTTATAATAGTTCAACTATTTCACTTTCATAGCATCAATGGCACCATAAAGTTCGGGGAATTTACGCCCCTCATAAAAACCGCCCGCCACATTCAATGCTTCAAAACAAAACAAATGAGCACAAGGTTTATAAACATGACTAAAAGTTAATGTTGCATCATGAAATATTTTCAAAACTTCTAAGATTTTATAACAATAATCCCATACTTGAGAAATAATGGGATTGTCGGGAAAATATATGGACGCAAAAGAAGTCAAAAGATCTTTGTAAGGCATGCATGCATGAAGTAGTTTAAAAGTGGAGTTCCAACGGTGTCAAACATCTTTTGGAAATGTTCGGGGTGGAACACCTTTTTGAGTAAAAAACGCCGTCCAATCTTGGGCGGTTCGGGGGATAGCCCACATACGACTAACAATATATCTAATAGGAGGAATTATACCCGACACAACATTTAAACCATCTTTGACACAAAGGTTTAAAATATGGAAAACACATCTTACATGAAAATACTTCGCTCCAAGAATTGGTTGACAATGCGGAACCAATTCTCGGATTGAAGCGGTGTTGTTAGATGCATTGTCAAACGAGATAGAAAAAACTCGATGAAGTAGTCTATACTCTTCCAAAATAGTACTAATAATGTTACTAATCATTAAAGCGGTATGAGAAAAAGCAAATACTCTATAAACCAAAACACGTTTTTGCACATTAAAATGATCATCAAGAAAATGACATGTTAAAGCCCATGTATGAATGATTTTGCCAATGATCACTCCAAATATCACTACAAATTGAAACTTTAATATCATTTTAAGCAAAAAACTTCACCATGCCATCTTATGTGTTTTATATGCTTTCATCACATTTTTTGACCGAGTTCCTAGTAGTCGGTTTATAAGCGGGTTGTACATGATTAGTCATCCAATTGTTAAATCCTAACTTTTCGGCAAAACTAAATCATAAGTGATCAACACAAATAGACTCGGATACGGCATACATGCTATCAATATGGTTATAAGTAAATAAATGAGGGTTATGATTAGGATTAAAGGAAGAAGAAGTTGCAAACCCGGATAATTGGGATTGTCCTCGCATCATGCCTATCTTGTCGGGGTGTTTGTTCTTCACGTGATCGGATAATGTTCCATAGCCCAATCCCGACAACCATGTGTAATGCTTAGGACAATAGTTACAATGAACTTGAAATTTCTTGGTAGATGCATCATAAGCTCCCTTTCGAAAATGTTTTTTTTTAAAATATCGGATTTAAGGCTTGGAGCCTCGTTCGCCTCGGAAGGCTCGAATCCATGATCCACACCCACTCCCTCATTTTCATCGGGAGTGGACGATCCCGGTTGTACTATATTGGAATTGGGATTCGTAAATTCCGACAAGTTAATAGGGGGTGCAAATTCTACATTTGCACCACTCTCTTGTGAGCCAAAAATTTGATCAATGTTAAGAAATCCTTCCATTTTCTTAAAATATAACTAAACAAGTAAGTAAAAAGAGTAAACTAGTAAAGTATGATAAAGAAATATGTAATTAAGCAATAAGATGTAAGGACAATTGTGCTAATTTTTGAAAAGAACAATTAGGAAAGCAATTGCAATTTGTAAAAATTGGTAAAGATTGGGAATTGAGAGAGCTTTGTAAACTTGAGAGATTGAGAGAGATTGGTATTGTGGGTGGGAATGAGATCATTTAGTGGATATTTATAGGTAAATTTATCAAAGAGCTGTTGGAAATGTGAACAAGCCGTTGGCATTTTAACCAAAACTGCGACCACGATCTTGAGGGCCGAGATCTCGGTTTCCCATTCCGCGACCGCGGCCCGAGACCCGCGATCGCGGTTTAAGTTTGGCTCAAAAAACGAGCTTTCTGTTGAAAAAACCGCGACCGCGGGTCTCAGGATGCGGTTGCGGTTTCGTTGAAAAAATATAGCCGTTAACCTGGAAATCGGCGGAACCGGACCCGCCGGTTCATAAACCAGAACCGGTCAGAAACCGGCGGTTCGCCGGTTCGGTCAAACCGTGACCCAAGTTTAAGGTCGTCTCTCATTGATAGGGTCTCTGCTTTGATTACCGATATTCTTCAATAATTTCTTGTTATTAGGAAAAAAAGTTTATATATTTGTACCTTTTTACTCCGGGTGAATTCCTTCTGTGGTCCTCAACCTATCACATAAAGTTATTATTAGTCCTTAATCTTTGCAAATGCTTTTTTAGCTTCGTAACCTTTAAAAAGTGTTACTATTTGGTCCTTTTTCATTTTAGACTTTAAGTTTAATTACAACTAAACACCCAAACTTTATATTTATTTTGTCATAATACCAATATTTATTTATTTTAAAAAAAATACCTCAATCTACACATTTTAGGAAAAAATAATAAATTATCACTCCATATTTACTCCTTTTTTTCAAAAAATAGTACTTTTTATTAAAAAAATATAATTTTAAAAATAAAAGGTGAGTTATAAATATTTATTGCCCTCTTATTGAATTTAATAGTTAATAAAACATTTTATAAAATTAAAAAAAAAACTAATTTCTCAAAAAAAAAAATTAACTTCCCCTATTTACCCATCATTTATAACTTTTTATAAAGTGATTTTTTTAATCCATCACTTTTTATAAATTATTTTATAAACCTCATAAAAATTTGATAAAAAAAATTTTTATATAAAAAAATCAGCCCTCATTTACCCTAGCCTTTGCTAAAAAAAAACTACTAATATTTACCCATTGTTAAAAAAAACTAGTACAGTGATTTTTAATCCATCAATTTTTTGCAATTATTTTAAAAACTTCATAAAAACTTGATAAAATAATTTTTTATATAAAAAAATCACCTCTTATTTACCCTTTGTTAAAAAAATATTTCTAGGTTTTTTTAACAAAGGGTAAAGAAGGGGTGATATTATTAAATTCAATAATAGGGTATTAGAAGAAATTTTTTTAATTTTATAAAATATTTTAATAACTATTAAATTCAATAAGAGTGAAATAAATATTTATAACTCACATTTTATTTTTAAAATTATGTTTTTTTAATGAAAAGTACTATTTTTTTATAAAAGGATTAAATATGGAGTGATAATTTATATTGTTTTCTAAAATATGTAGATTGAGGTATTTGTTTGAAAATAAATAAATATTGGTATTAGGATAAAAATAAATAGAAAGTTTGGGTGTTTAGTTGTAATTAAACTTAAAGTCTAAAATGAAAAAGGACCAAATAATAACACTTTTTATAGATTAGGGACCTAAAAAAACATTTGCAAAGGTTAAAGACTAATAAAAACTTTATGTGATAGATTGGGAACAATAGAAGGAATTCATCCTTTTTACTCCTTTGTTAGTTTGTTTCCTTTCATACCACCTCCTTGAAAAAAACATCATCCGTGAAGAAAGCTCCAAGTCTCCAACAGAGTGAGAGGCTTATAATTGATACAACCCGCACTCAATCTCTTCTTCGGGTGTCTCCTCTCTTTCAGCTGGGCCGTGTGCATGAATCCGCCGCGATCCTTCTCTAAAGAGTCTCCTTGATTTCCATGGCGGTTCGGGCGGTGCACACCTCTGCAATCTTCCGCTCCGCTTCTCCTTCTGCCCTTTCTCTCCCGTCTTTCCCATGCCGCCGCCGCTGCCTTCCCCTTCTCCGACCGTTTCGATTCTGGAAGCGCTCTATTATGCAGCTTCGTTTCTCGCGCTTCGAGCCGGAGCAGAATTTTCTAGGATTCAACTGTTCGACTCAAATTTACTCGGTTCATAGTCTCGCCGATTGTATCATAGAAGAGTTCAATGCCTCGCGCAAGGCTAAGAAAATTCGCGCTGCTGCCAGGTTTCTCCCTCTCCCTCCCACGCGTTGCCATTCTCATCGCCGTGGTGTTATCTAATTGACTGATTTTCTGCTGATTGAGCTTGGTTTTGAACGATTATATGATTGTTTATGCTTAAGGCGGCGAGTAGAATTTAGAGTTTGTGATGATTTACAGAATCATTTATAGGTTGTAAACACAATTGGGCCAAATAGCCATGGTTATTGCTATGATTGACAATGGCAGCTATCACTGATACGTGCCTGCACCAAGTCCATGCAGAGTTTAATTCTCTTAAACTGTTGGTACTTGTCAGCAGCAAATTTTTGTATATTGACACCTATTTCTCAAATTTTGCTTGAATCAAGCAGCATTTCGAGAAACAATTCAACTACCATTTTCTCCGTACTGTTGAAAACAAAAAAAAAAAATTCTCTCAGCGTTTAATGAATTGGGTATGTTGAGTTGTTAACCCTTCCCAGCGAGCACTGAGAAGTGGTTGGTCGAATGGGACTTTAACCTCTGATGCTGTGGTCTTACATTGAAACACAAACTTGGGTTGCCTTGGGTGTTCAGCAATTGTAGATTTGCAGCTGGAAGTTTATTTAATTTTTTTCCTTTGGGCGGGTGAGTAGTAGGTAGGCTGCTATATGAGTGTGTGGTTCAGCCAAACTTGAAAATTGGAATCAGGACAAGTGCTTATCTAATTATCGTCCCTAACTAGTGCACAGGTGTGTGAGCCCTTTGTATCTGCCTTTTGTAAAGTGCAAAATTTTGGCTTATTGTAGCTGACTAGTGGTCAGTGGTCAGTGGTGCAATCTCAATGTGCTAGTTGCCTGTAGCTGCTATGGTGGCAGCCTTTCATTGAAATTTTGATTCTATGTCATCATTATCATTGACCCAGTGGCCAGTGAGGCTATGCTGTAGCGGAATCTGGGGGGTCAAGATGGGGGTACCCCTGCCCAAGGGAAAGGGGGTACACCTGATAGACCCAAGAAAAACTGAAATTCAGCTATGTGACAATAATAACTGAATTTAGTTATAATGCACCAAAATTGATATAGGGACTACTAAATCCATCTCAAAGTCAGTGTATAAAAGCCAATGAGCATGAGGATGCGCACGCAATTTTGATTCTATGTGCAGATCTTAGTACCGTCCATTTTTTATGTCCAATTCTAGTTTTATGTTATCTTGTTTTTGCTGAGGAGGGTCCTAATAATCTAAATTATAACTTTCTTTGGATGAATATTGAGAAAAATCTCGCACTCTGTTGTAATTTCTATGAGCAAGGATCATCGTTCTCTCACTTTGCAGGCTGGGATTAACAAGCAGTGAAGAGCTCCCAGTAGAGAAACTGGAAAAGCAGCAACTTAGGCAAGGTTTGCTACTGGAGTTTAAAAAGGACTCTGAAAGGGTTTTGCTAGCTGTTGCTCAGAAACCTGATGGGAAGAAAAATTGGATGGTGTATGATCAGGTTTTAATAAGGAACACCATAATCCTATTAATTATTTCCCCACATCAAGAATATGATTTGTTTTCGCTTATTAGATCTTCTGTTTTCTTAACGGACAGAATGGTGTCTCAACCTCCATTAAACCACAGCAGATAACCTACATTGTTCCTGGTATAGAAAATTTTGACCATACCCAGATCCCAGATTTTATCCACAGATCTCAGGATAACTTGGTTAGTATCAATGCTTATGAAAATAATCATTGAGTTGAGGTTTTATTAACCATTAAATTTACCAAACAATTTAGCTTGTAAGTTGATGCAGGATCCTACGCTGCTTGAATTTGCCTGGAATGAGCTTCTTGATAAAAACAAGTCGGTGGTTGCGGAGGAGTTGGCTGAGGTAGTCTATTGCTGAAATTTTGTATTCTACTTCTTTGGTTTTGGTAACTTACATATTTTGTTATACAGATGATTTTTGGCAGTACAGAGCCTCTTGAAAGCTATTGTGCTCACCTTTTACTGTCTAACGATGAGATATATTTTTCTATATTGGAGAGGAAGGGTTCTCATACCATTTATTTACCACGACCTTCTGCACAAGTAAATTGTCTCTTCTTGGTCTAAGTTTTTCTTTCTATTTTGAGGTGTAAGCATTAGTTATTAACTTTATACAATCTATGTTTTTCACCTTCTATTTTTCCTCTTTTTGAAAATCCTGTAATGAAAATTTGCAAGTACTGATACTTGTTGTCCAGTATGAAAAAAAAATCTTAATGGACTATGTGCAATTGTTTTGTATGATTTATTAGAAAGTGTGAGTGGGTCTGGCTGTTGATTACTGATACTTCTTTTTTTATTTTCGGCGAGGGAAGGGTGAAAGGCACAAGATGTGTCACTAGCAGCAGAGGAAGATGAGTGGTAGAAGGAGAATGAAGCATTGTTTATCTAGATTATAGCCTTACTAGACTGAATCCTGGTTAAGAGATGGCTTTAAATATTAATATTATAGAGTACTAGGAGAACTTTTCCTTAGGCTTAAAACTTAACAAGGGTGACTCCTGTGTGCAGGAGAATTCATCTTGATTATACATTTATTGGATTCCCAAGTCTAAATTTCTCTGCAATTCTACCATGTACATGAATATCCTTCTCACATGTCAGTATTATGTTTTCATTCTAGGTTGACCTTTGACTGTAAACTTTGGCTGTTTCATTTACAGGTAGTCACAATATGATGTTTTTCCATAATTTTCTTCTCGAACATAATATGATGTGTTTAAAATTAGGTAGATGAGCTTATAAGGAGGAAGCTCTCCCGGGATGCAGCTGAAAAGGAATTTCAGGAATTCATAGAGATAATCAGATCTGCTAAAGCAATGCCTGTACATAATAAACCTCTCAAGTCTTCCTGGATGGAAGAAGAAAAGACTAGGAAGCGCATCGAATCCCTTGAAGCTTTTGCCATTGATGCTTGCAAAACAGATGAACAAAAGAGAATTGCGGGACAGGTATCTTTTGTTCCAGTCTTCACCTTTGCTTATTTAGTTTCTGCTTTCCTGCTTACATTTTGTATTTGAGTTTTTTTTCTTTTTAAATTGTATGAGTTATGGAGTTGAGCATGTCTATTTGACAACAATATGATTAATTTATTTTGTATAATTTATCTTGTCAGATTCTTAATGCTATGGGGCTAACAAAGATGGCGAATTCCGCTGTTAATCTCCTCATAGATATTGGTTTCTTTCCAGTGCATGTCAATGTTGACCTGTTGAAGTGTAACATCCGCACTGAACACTCCGAGGTGATTGTATCAGAAGCTGAAAAATTGTTGGCAGAGTCTGATACCATAGATGAGGTAGTTTAGATGCAAATTTGATCTCTATCCTATATATACTACGGGCTGGTATAGGTTATATATCTTGTTTGTGTGCACCCTGTTTTTAGTTAGGTCCACCACTCCAAGTCCACATCAGCACAATGTGTGTTCTTTTCTTTAGTTTGCGGAGGAGCATTCACCCCTTAGGTTCCATGGTTGCTTCTCAAAGTCAATGTGGATTTTCATCCTTCAGTTCTTTTTTTCCTTTGCTGGCTGCTTAATCTTGCACACTTTCAACTTAAAAAGCAAATCACGTTATTATTTATTTGCTGGAGTAAATATAGATTTTAGATCTTTTATTCAGCATAAATATCTCTTTCTTTTATTCACTTTAAATATCTCTTTCTTTTGTTTTGAATTTCATACTTAAAACATTGATGCTAGCTGGACATATATTATGTTGTCCTTTCGCCTTTGTATGAAAAAATGTTTATGAGTACTTATTTTTTTAATTACCGTGTATGTATACTTTATAAGTCCCATGTACAGGCTCTTCAAAATTCCTTTCTTCTCTTTTTTTTTTAAGAAAAAAATTATGTTAAGCAAATTTTCTTTTCTTTCCCTTGAATCTTGATACTGTTTTTTTTAATATGCTGTATAAAATGGCATGAAAATTCTGTTTTTATTCAGGTTGTTAGTAAAATATTTTCATCTGACTTCAGTTGCTCTCAGGTTGATAGGATAGATCTCACTGACCTGAAGGTATATGCAATCGATGTTGATGAGGCTGATGAGGTAAAACCAATTTTTTTAATTCCTTCTTATGTGAAGTTGCCTTCACTGCTAGATTGCTAATACAGTTGGCAAAATGTAGCTTGATGATGCCCTCAGCGCTTCAAGATTGCAAGATGGACGGATTAAAGTTTGGATTCATATAGCTGATCCCACTGCCCTAGTTCATCCTGGAAGCTTAATGGACATGTAAATTATATTGCATTAGGGCATGCTGCTTGATACTCTGTGATATGGAACCTTTTCTTCATGTATTTCGTGATATTCAGGGAGGCTAGAAGGAGAGGAACATCTATTTTCTTGCCCACTGCAACATATTCTATGTTTCCTGAGAAGCTCGCCATGGAAGGAATGAGCTTACAACAAGGAAAGGATTGCAAAACTGTTACTGTATCTGTTGTACTGCATCCTGATGGCAGGTAGTCCATTTAAAATTTTGAATTGTTTTGCAAATTTTGTCAAGTAGGCTCTCATATCTCTCTGTAATATGTAATTACGTCCTGGACCTAGGTTTCAGATTTTCCCTGATAGCTAGGTGGTTTAATTTTTACTATTTCATGATTACTTTTCGTAGCTGTGAAAGCATATGGACAAAATATTGACAGCTTATTCTGTAACATTGTTTCTCATGGTTTACATTATTTTTGGTCTTTAGCATTGCAGAATATTCAGTGGATAACACAATCATCAAGGCAACTTATATGCTCACATATGAGAGTGCATCTGAGCTGCTTAACTTGAATCTGGAAGAGGAGGCTGAATTAAGGATTCTATCTGAAGCTGCAACTCTACGTTCACAATGGCGTCGTCAACAGGTGTACTTTTCTTATCCATCTCAGTATTCTTTCCTGAAAAGGGAAACAAATGAAGAAGAAAGTGTCCATTTCTAGAAGAATGCTCTCAAGAAATGAAAACACATTCTTACTACTGTTTGGCCAAAAAAAGACATGTTCCTTTAACTGCCTTAATTTTGAACAACATTGGTGACTTCTGCAGTCATAATTGGTGAAACAAAGAATTTTAATTACCATTAATCACAAGATCCATACCGTCCTAAAGAGATATGTTCTAAATCTGTTCTTCCAACCTATTTGTGAAAACATCCTTTGATCACTTGAAGTAAAGCTCTGATGGACACCTCATTTTAACTAATTTAGAATGCATGGCAGCAGTGATTATGCTGCTTCATGTCATGATCTTTTGATAAATGTATGAGCCTTCCATATGTACTTACTTTTCAAGTAATATATATTTTTTTTGAAAATACTTCTCAGTTGCTGACTTACTGGACTATTGCCTTTTTGATTAGGGTGCCATTGACACATCAACTATAGAAGCTCGCATCAAGGTAATAAATCCTGAAGATCCAGAGCCACAGATAAACTTGTATGTGGAGGATCAAGCTAACCCCGCGATGCGGCTTGTTTTTGAAATGATGATACTTTGTGGGGAGGTTATAGCAACATTTGGATCTTGCAACAACCTTCCTTTGCCGTATAGGGGAGTTGCTAGAACATACACAGATCTATCTGCTTTTTCACATCTTCCTGAAGGACCAATTAAGACTGCTGCTATCGTCAAATCACTTGGTCCTGCTGTGTTGGATTTTAGACAACCTAAACGTCATGGAGTATTGGGGATTCCTGGCTATGTGCAGTTCACCTCCCCCATTCGCAGATATGTTGATCTTCTTGCTCATTATCAGGTTTGTTTTCTCTTCAGATTGATGAATGCCTCATCCTCTTTTAAATGGATCCTGTCGTGAAATAATTAAAATTTAAAGTTACACATAAGTTTTTATTTAAGAAGAAAAATAATCATCATCATCATTGACCCAGTGGGACTCCGCTACAGCGAATTTCTTATCCATAATATCATCATCATCATCATCATCATCATCATCATCATTGACCCAGTGAGGCTCCACTACATCGCAATCTGGGGGGTCAAGATGGGGGTACCCCTGCCCAAGGGAAAGGGGGTACGCCCGATATATGGGGTTTTTAGTTTTTCCATGTTTCTTTCTTGGTATTTGTCATTCTATCCGATAGGAATATGAACGGGTCACTTTTCAAGTAAAAAGAGGGGTAATTATTTGTTTTAAGACAAAATTAAAGTTTTCCTTAATAAGTGTGCACAAGGTTAAAATCCCATTTATTTTAGGATGGAGGGAGCATATATTTGTACGTATACTTCTTGCTTTGTGTACCTTGAAAAGTTGCGGTTTGTCAAATGCATAATACTATGAATTTGAGGATCATAGACATGCCTTTCTAGCAATGATGTATGACGACTAGTGATTTGGTGCTATTGACTCCACGTACTATTTAATGCTGCATTAAATTCTTGAATTATGGCCTGCCTTATTGCTGTTGAGAATTTAATTTGATTTCTTCAGGTAAGAATTTGCAGTTAATGCACTCTGTGCTTTCTTTTTTGTTTTTCCATTAGGTAAAAGCATTCCTTAGAGGTGATGATCTTCCATTCAGTGCTGGAAATCTGGAAGGGTTATCATCACTAGTTATGGCGCAAACAAAAGCTGCAAGGCAACTGTCCAACACCAGTCTTCGCTATTGGACGATAGAGCATCTCAGACGACAACCGAAAGGGAAAAGATTCCGTGCATTGGTTCTGAGATTTATTAAAGATAGGTTTGCATCCTTGTTGCTTACAGAGGTAAGAACCAAACCAATAGGCCTAGTACTTTGAATGACTCATCAAGAATGCTGTGTTGCAAAAGGGCATGAAAAAAAAAGTGGAATTGGCTGAAAACCACCCGTATAATATGACATATTTCACTTAATCACCCGTATTTTCAATAATTACTGAAAACCGCCCATATTACATGCTCCGTTAGTTTTTCAACACCCAAAACCCAGATCCGTTTGATTCCGTCCAAAAAGAGTGACATGGCACCTCAAACTTTAATTGTTTTTTTAAAAGCTTGCCATATCAGACACATATCAACACATAAGCTTCCATTTCCTCAAAAAAAAATTGTTAATCCAGTTTTGCTACTTTTCAGGTTGGATTTCATTCGGCTGCATTGGTTTCTGTGGGAGTGCAAGTTGGGGATGAAGTACTAGTATCTGTGGTAGCAGCTCACCCAAGAAACGACGTTTTGACTCTCAAGGAGATTGTCACTTGATTGAACAGCTGATGTGGAAGCTCATGCTCACTGATTAAGGAAGGAATCTGCTTGTATTTTGTTGATGAGAAGGCCAACCCTTTTCTACGATGAACAGTAAAATCATTGGATGATGTCCAATTGTAGTAGCAAACAAGCTGATGCCATGGAATATAAGTGGACCAACGCACGTTTAAAATCACGAGCATCCATCCATTTGATGATCCCCAGAGGTTCAGCAACCCAGCCATCATTTTTACTTCTGTGCTTATAAAAAGATGTCTGCTTTAGAAATTACTCGACTCTACTTGAAGCCGTGTCAAGTGTAGCATCTGGGGGTTTGAAGTTTCAACTTGTCATTGAACGAACGATCATGTGGTAAGAATGTTTCTGTTCAGTGCAATTTTGCAAATATTGGAAAAATTAGAGAAAATGAACCCTCTATAGAGATGGTTAGTGTTGTATTTGTATATGAAGCAAAAAGGGCATCATATGATACAAATGTAGTTTATTGAAAGCTGCCGGAAAGGCGATTGACCTATTACGAATGTTGCTTGTAGAAATGATTTTCTTCTGTTCAATTAGTAAGGATTTTGTATGGCTCGAGAATGTCATATAATTTAAACTACGATCATACTAATTTTACTGATTATGCAAGTGACGGGTTTATTTTGGGTTATTCCAAAATCAGGATATTCTCGTTTCTAGGGTCATTAGTTTTCAAATTTGACAGTTTTGGATCCAAATTCGTAGGAGTTTGGTTATTTCGCCTGGCTAACCAAAATTTAAGCAACTTGATAAATAGAAAGAAACTAGTTAATGTACCCGTGTCCTACATTATAAATAAGTACTTATTTTTAATAATAAAATCTATTTTATATACATATATAGATTTAAAGGGATTTATATACTTATTGTAAATAAGTACTTATTTTTAGTGAATATTAATAATTATTTTTAAATAAATTAAATATAACTTAATGTTAATAAGTTCATATAATTTAACCTCCAAATACTAAATAGAATAACCAATAAGAAAATATGTTTGAAATAACTATAAAACTAAAATAAGAAAAATATGGTCGAAATAATGTTTGAGAAACAAACTTTATATTGTAATATTGCAATGATTTGCATTGGATATGCAAACAACTCAATCTTCCTATTTGTGCTTCATAGTTTTTTGGAATTGGAAGTGAAAAGTTAATCTTCGGTAAGTTTGTCTTCGTTATCATCATCTAGGATGAGGTTTCATTTGAACACTTAGAAGGAATAAGTGGTTCATTCGACGATACATTGTAATGTACTTAAGGCTTAAATGTGATTTGTGGCCTAGATAAGGTAACGATAAATAGAATATATGGATTGGACTTTAGCAGTATATTATTATTAATTGCTAAGAAAATGTTTGCATAATTTTTATTATACAAATTTTACCGGATTTTTATATAATAATTTTATGATGACATTATTGAAAAAATTTCTATATGATAAATCTTGTTAAAATTTTTACGTATTTGAGAAATTTGAAGATTAATTAATTTTAACCAATAAGTAGAGGTAAACTAATTAAGAAATATATAGTAATTATTTTATACACATTGATCTTAAAGAGTTAATACCTTTTATAAATATATATATATGTTTTAGATACTACAATTAGAAAAGGTAAGTATAATATGACAAATCACCAATAAGTAAAGTGACATAATTAAATAGTATTTGAAAATTATAATGTGGTAGAATTAAGTAATATTTGAAGATTTAGTTGGGCAAATTAGTAAATGTAAAAATTAAATTGCTTAGGTTGCATAGTTAGATGATTGACAAATAGGATTGAGTGATTCGACTTTAGTTATAGTATATTGATATTGACTAGTTATACCCGTAGTGCCATGCACGACTACATTAATTTAATACTTAATTTATTTAATATAAAAAATTATCTGTTAGAAAAAAAATTATATAAAATTTTACAATTGGTGTCATGTGAAACGGGGCCAAAATTATTAACGTGAGTCCACTATAATTTTGATGGCTTAATGATAATTTATTTATGTAAAAATATAAATAAAAATTATTTGAATTAGAATCATTTAATTTTAAAAATCTTTTACAAAAAATATAAAAAGTAAAAATAATCTAAATTCCTTTAATTTTTTTTATCAAATTCAATTCTTTAACAAATTTGAATAAAAAATAAAAATATAATTAATAAGAAATGATGAAAAAATATAAATAAATAATGAATTTTTAATGAAAATAAAATCATTTATATTTACATAAATAATTCAAAAATAAAATTAAGGAAAAGATAACTTTTTTTATTTATCAAAAGTCAATTTAGGCAAGTAATTATCTAGATTGAAAGTTCTATTTTTTTTATCAAAATTTTATTTATGATAAATTTTTTATATAAATATATAAAAAATAAAGATAGAATAATTTTCTTTAATTTTAAATAAACTTCGAATTTAATTTTTTCATATAAATAGATTGAAATTTAATTGGAAAAACTAAATTAATATATCTATCTTAATATATAATATATTAATATCTAATGTTTCATAATTTATTTTAATTTTAGATAAAATCTTTAGATCTATCTTAATTCCTAATATTTAATAGATAATATCTTTATTTTAGATAGAATCTTTCATGCATTAATTTATCCTATTTCTATATTATCCTAAAAATAATATCAACATATATAAATTCCCAAAATAAAAAATCATATGTGGCGAAATTCTAGGTGGCTTAATGTGGGAACGGCACGTAGGAAAATCCTAGGTGGCGCAATGTGGTGGCCTTATTCCTTGCGTCTTTTATATATATACATAGACTAGTTATATCCGTTTAGTTTAATATTTAATTTTTTTAATAAATATGATTTTAATTTAATATAAAAAACCTATTTATTAGAAAAAAAATTATAGAAAATTTTACAATTGGTGTCATACTGTCATGTCAAACGGGGCCAAAATTATTAAGGTGAGCACACTATAATTTTGATGTCTTAATGATAATTTCTGTATGCAAAAATATAAATAGAAATTTATTTGAATTAGAATCATTTAATTTTAAAAATCATTTACAAAAAATATAAAAAGGTAAAAATAATCTAAATTCTTGTAATTGTTTTTATCAAATTCAATTCTTTGAAAATATTTGAATAAAAATTAAATATATACTTAATAAGAAACGATGAAAAAGTATAAAAAAATAACGAATTTTTTAATGATAGGAAAATTATTTTTATTTACATACATATTTCAAAACGAAATTAAGGTAAAGATAACATAATTTTTTTTAATCAAAAGTCAATCTAGGCAAGTAATTATCTTGAAAGTTTTATTTTTTATTAAAATTTTATTTAAGATAAATATTTTACTTAAATAGATAAAAAATAAAAATAAAATAATTTTCTTTAATTTAAAATAAAATTCGATTTTTTTTCTTCATATAATTAGATAGAAATTTAATTGGAAAAAATAAAATAATATATCTATCTTAATATATAATATCTAATGTTCTATAATTTTTTTAATTTTAGATAAAATCTTTTAGATCTATCCTGATTCATAATATATAATAGGATTTAGGCTCTGGTGAAAACATTCCTTACGCTGAGAAATGGGAACAATTTGGAGCCATTGGATGAGATGCGTGGATGGTATAGATTTAAACAAGTCTGATCCAAACAAATTTTAAAAGAAGAAAATTGTGGCACGAAAGGTAAATTGTGTTAAATTTTATTGTCAAGACAAAAATACCCTTCCTTCCCCCATAACCATCTTCTCTCTCGTTCATTCTCTCGTTCATTCTCTCGTTAACCCCTCATAGCTCTCCTTCCCCAATCTCTGCCTCCTCATTGAATGATACACTCCGAACAATCCTAAACCATAGAATCTAAAATCCAATCCCTTCAATCTGAATCTCATGAAATCCCCTATATCACGGTGAATCATTTCGCTTCAATTTCTTCTAATTTCTTTGAAGGAATGAGCAATTTACATACATTTACCTAGATCCAAACCCGTTCAGCGAGCGGCCCAATAGTCTACAAATAGCGCGAATTTTCTGTGGATTTTCTCTACAAATAGCGCAAATTTGGTCGACTCCTTTTGTGAATTCATCGGCACTGATAAATTTCTGAGTAGATCGCATTTGCTTTTCTCGTCGAATCATCTAGAAGGTGGACTTCTGCAAGCTTTTTTAAGGCTAGTTTTGCAAGTTTGGTTGAACATGAACTTGTTTACAGGTCTGATTCTAAACCTTTTGAGTTTCGATACTCGATAGTCTTGTGGATCTGAATTTGAGAAATAATAGCTCTTATACAAATTTGTCATTATTAAGAAACGGGTACTTGCTTATGATTATGGCTTTCTTCTTTAAGATTGAGGTCCTGTACAATAGAACAATTTGAATGTTGAAGATCCTTGCTGTCTTCATTATTTCAAGGGACTTCAAGCTGGCTTTTGTAACTAGTTTAGGTTTTGGTGTGCGAATTTGGAATTGGAATCAAATTGGCATTTTCATATCAAATGTTTTTGTTTAATTGGTTCAAGAAATAGTGTAAGAAAAGTAGTTTTTAAATTAAAGAAAGCTGATTGTTTAATTCTATATGATATGGTTTATTATACGTGTTCTTACTTCTGTAATGACTCTAGGTTCGTAATAATTACTCTATTAGTTCATGATTTTGTATACTTAGGTTCATATAAGTGTCAATTACAATTCATGTCTTTGGTAGCCTATTAGCTCAAATGGTAGAGCAATGTGTATGTGCACATAGATGTGGGTTCAAATCCCACATAGGCTAATTCTATAAACGCTTTATATATTTTGGTTCATTATAACTCTTCTTTCGGTTCATGATTTTGTAAGCTCAGGTTCATAATAGTTCATATTACATTTCATGTCTTTTTGGTTCATGACATTTGTGCTTTTGATTCATAGTAAATTAAATTTTGGTTCATAATAGTTCATCTTACAATTCATGTCTTTTAAGTCATACATACGTACTAGTTGTAATTTTGGTTCATGACATTTGTTTTTTAGTTCAAAGTACATTAAAGTTTGTTTCATGTGTTTGTAAGTGTACTTGTTATCTCAATTTATACTTGTAGGTTGATTGTATACTTTACATTGTTATAACAATAGTTAACTAGAAGCAGATCGAGGAAATCACTACAAATGCTACGCAATGGAAATGGTCCATTTAGAGAAAACAATGTAAAAGATTGATCTTTGATTACTTACAAGGTTCATAGAATTAATTACAAGGTTCATAGTGTTCGACATGAAGGTTCATATTGTTACACATGAAGGTTCATAGTGTTCAACATGAAGGTTCATGGATTTTAAATAATCAATTCATTTAACAAAAAATGCATTAAATTTGTAAAGAATACATTCATCTAATTGGGTTCAATGTGAAGTAAAAATCAACCTTAAAAGCAATTACAATGCAGAAAAGTGATTTGTCAAATACAAAGTAACATAAAAATAGACAACTTAATCCCCAAAACATATAACAACTACTAAAAAGACAAGTAGAGAATTGGAACTTCAATGTTCAATCTTGGGAATGAAATAAGGACAATCTTGTGATAAATGAAGGTGTCACTAGGTTCATCGTAATAATTCGGTAGAACTCCATCAACATTCTCATCATTATCAAAACCCTTCAATGAAACTCCATCAGTACTAGCATCATTATCCGAATGAGACAAGTTAGGATGAACAGAGCTTGATGAATAACCTACAACAAAAGAAAGTAAAAAATTAAGCTAATTTATAAGCAACATGGAACACATAATGGACAATAAAAATGTGAAAATAAACGTTTTTCTTTTGGTTCAAAAATATTGTCATTACGGTTCATATTATTACACTATAAGGTTCATTGAAAATCACAATGCGGTTCATGTAAATAACAATACTATTTGACATAAACTGTATCAAATTTGGTCATTTTTTGTTGATCTGGAAACCAAATGACTAGTATCTATTAGTTTACTTCAAATGTAAGGATGACCGGAGCTTGATGAACCCCATCAACACTAACATCATTATCAAGACCCTTCAATTGAACCCCGTCAATACTATCATCATTATCCGAATTAGACAAATTAGGATGACCGGAGTTTGATGACAACCTACAATTAAAAGGGGGGGGGGGGGGGGGGAAGAAGAGATCTAGTAAAAATGTGCAAAACACCGTTTTTCATTTGGTTCACAAATATTCTAATTGTGGTTCATAATATTAAAAAAGAAGGTTCACTGAAAATAACAATACGGTTCATATAAAATAACAATACGTATTGTAAGTGAAACGATCTAGCAAAGGTCACAAGGGTACTAATTGTTGATTCAAAACAATCTTCAACTAGTCAATGTGGACAACTATGCATAGACATATACACGAAAGCATCATATCTAACAAAGCATACTAAGCATCATATCCAAACATTTATTTTATCCACAAGGGGGAATTTGAACATTAAAACATCATCAATACATGAAAAGGTCTTGCAATTTGTCCACGTTATCTTCATATTCAATAACTAGAGCAGTAAAAACAATATTCCAAGACAAATTAGCAAAACATGTTCATTGAGACATTTTATCAAACACTTTGTGGGCAATCAAATAAGCATACAAATTTTAATTCTAGTTTCTATAAAAATTTGTTTCCAATCCCAAAACCAAGAGTACAACACATTTCTCCATGTTCTCAAACAACAAAGAACCATAAACAACAAAAAATTTTGGAATTATTTGAGAGTAAGAAATCATCCACCAAACTAAACTCTTCTTAAGTATTCTTCATAACTACTTACCCAAATTCATTGTGCCTTCAATTTGGAGTAGGAGTACGGATCGAAGGAAGGGGAGATCGAGATTGAAAGGGAGATCGAGATCGAAAAGGGGATCGAGATTAATCATGCTCGTCGTCGTTGCCGGATGAAATCACTGATGGTGTCCAAAATGGTAAAGTAGGAAGCGGGCCCGGGACACAAGTAATAAATAGATCCAACGGGACTCCCAAGGTGGATTCTGGGGCCCACAACCACATCCGTCTTTTAAATTAAACAAAATTCCTATCTCCGCGAGGTCTCTCGAAACCTCGGAGCGAGTTCTAAACCTCATTGCCGACTCTCAAACACCCCCGCCCATCTGAGCTACTCAGCTGTCGCCGTTCCCCCGAACAGATCACCGGTTGCCTCACCTCCGGACCAATCAGAGGCCTTGATCTCGGGCGTCCCACATCAAGTAAACATTAAAACCCGACTCCTCAACTCTCTACAAATAGAGGAGAACCTCGTAGGTGGCAAAGGGTCGAAAAACATCTTGAACTCAAGAACTATCTTGCTCGTTGAAGATCGACGTGTTGAAACATCGTCAAAAGGCCTCGCTATAGACAAGTGAAGTCCACAAAAAGAATTCAAGTCACACAAAGCTTTCGCTCACACCAAAGACCTTGCTACATAATCTCGCAAGCCATCATCACCACGCTCGAACTCAAAACTCAGCCTCGCCACCAAAATCCATCAAGTGACCTGTAGGTGGTAGAATCTCGTAGCAATTAGGAGATCTCGAACATTGTTAGATCGAGATCTTGAATACTCTTAGGAGGTCTAAGGTGTAAATCTCGTTTGTTTGTAAACCTCGTAGCTTGTGACCTCGTTGTAATAAAACAATAAATAAAAAGCAAGTGTTTGCGCAATCGATTAAAGAATCTCGTTTCTTGTTTTCTAGCGACGGTTTATTTCGGGTCTCATCACTGGTACCGTCTGTGGGAAGGTCTTCATCCTAAGCAGTCTCCCGATTTGTGCAAACCTTGGCTTTGAACCCCCCAAAAATGGCTTGTCCAAACAACTTTTCCCCCCAACACCCCGATAACATGCCCGAGACTTCGCAATGGATGGCCGCGGGACCTCCGGGTTGTCCGTTCGTGGTCCCTCCGGGCTGGACGTACAATGCCCCACAAAATCCCTACCCATTTCAGGGGTACAAGCCGGGCGGTGCGCCCGCGAACCCATATCCCTACCCGGGCTATGGACGTTACCGGTAGGTCTTCGCTCCCTCATACGTCCCCGTCCCCACTCCAGGCCAACCCCACTCTGAGTACGTACCCGCGTACGTTCCCGGGCACGTTCCGGGACACGAGACGTCCACCAACGGCTCGTCAACGGAGAGGCCTCCCCGAGACCCCATGCAAATCTCGCGATCCCGTTCACGACGTTCAAGGATGAAGGACACGGAGTTGTCCAAAACGACAGGAAGTGTTATGCACCCCATTAAATCGAGGTCGCACCGATAGCCCGTTGATACCGGGTGCACCTCCCCGTTCGTGGACGAGATTTAGGGCGCGCCTATGCCCAAAGGTTTCCATTGGCCACAAATGGGGCTTTACGACGGCACGGTTGACCCAGAGGAGCACGTGAAGCACTTTGCTGTCCAAATGAATGTCAACTCCTACAATGACGCCATATTTTGCCGCATCTTCCCAACCACCCTGGACAAGGCCGCGATGACGTGGTTCATAAGCCTCAAGATAGGGTCTGTGGCCTCGTTCGCTCAATTGTGTGAATCCTTTGTCACACACTTCAACGGCTCGAGGAAGCGCAAGAAGAACATGCGGGATCTCCGCGACATTAAGCAGGGGGAGGGCGAGTTGCTGGGCACCTTTTTCACGAGGTTCACCACCGAGGTGGCGGAGATCATACACATCGACGAATCATCAGTGCGAGATACCCTTATGGGCAACCTGTGTCCGAGGCCTTTCAAAACCTTCATTTTCTTGAAATGCCCAACAACGTACGACAACCTGTGCGCCCGGATCACGTCCCAGGTGTATGGCGAGGATGCCACAAACCAGAGCTCGTGACCGAAGACCGATAAAGAAATCGTCGCCGAGACTAAAGGAAAGGCGAAGGTGGCCGCGCCGGCCGCGAGGGATGCGTATGTAACGTAGGCCCAAAACCCCATCAACAACAACAACAACAGGAACTACAACAGCAACAACAACAACAGAAGCAACAACAACCGCGGAGGCAGTTGGAACTGCTTCGGAGGGAAGCAGCGCGACTATAGGGGCAAGGGCGGCCCTTTGTACAACCCTAACGAAAAGGGACGTGCCAACCCCACGTCGGGAGCCAAAACTGCTCCACAAGGCCCGAGTCAGGCTCGAGCCAACAACGTCGAGCGGCAGGCTCCCGCAAAGCAGGCATAGTCAGGGCGGACAACAACACTCGACGGATATATCCATACCATCTCGGGTGGACCATTGCTGGCTGGATCAAGCCAGGCGGAGAGAAAGAGATACGCGAGGGCAAGCCACCATGAGCCCTCGGTATTTATCGTTGCCCAGACCTCGCAGTCCCACGAAGGCTTGGCCTTCACCTTCGAGGAAGCCGAGGGACTCCACATGCCGCACTCTGACCCCCTGGTGGTGCAAGCTCAAGTGGGCTCGAAGATGGTGAAGCGAGTGCTGGTGGACACGGGCACATTCGAGCAATTGGGCATCTCCGAAACATCCTTGAAGCCCTACGCTGGGAAGCTCACCTCCTTCTCGGGAGACGAGTGACGAGCACTTTTATGTCGCAGTAAAAGCACTGTCAAAGAAATATCCTAACTTCCTAACCTAGGTATAGTGGAAGCAAGGGTCGAACCCACAGAGACTCAAATTATTCGTATTTAAATAGTATTACCAAATTAAAGGTTTTTTTTTGTAATTTTAAACTAAAAATCTAAGCAAGTAAAATAAAACAAGTAAAACGATTAAAGATTCAAATATAGAGAAAAGTGTCCAACTAGTTTCGTATCCATTGCATACATGACTTTTGATCCTCGATTATTCTTTTTTCGATTTCCCTTGACTAATCAATTGTGAATTTATGAAATTCAAGCTTAAGGTGGTTATTAATATACACCGTCTTTAACAACCTTTTAACCAATTAACCTAGAAAACCTTCTATGTCAAATTGATCATGCAATTAAGTTCAAAGCATTCAATAGAAACAATAATCATGAATTCCACCGTCTATTCATGAAGTCTTGTGATTAAATTCTCCGTCTTTGATTAACCTTATTCCACCGTCTATAAGTTTAATCAAAGGATTCATCCATGAATAACCAAATTCCACCGTCTATTCAGTTATTGTAGTTGTAATTCAACCTAGAAATAGAATAGGTGGCCAAGCTATTATAATCCTAAGCGAATTTAATCAATCAAGCATGGAGAGATTCAATCTAGTCAAGGCAAATAGAAATAATTCAAATCTCACAAACAATCATGCATACAACTTCAACAAACTAGTTGGACATGAGAAAATTAGCTAGAAATTGACATTAAAGAAAAATAAAACTTACAAGAGTCAAATTTCTCTTCAATTGAAAATCTAGGGTTTTGTCTCCCACAAATCTCCAAATTCAAACAAATGTAGAACACAAAGTAAAAGATAGCATAAGATAATCCAAAGAAACCGTAGGAAAAGTATTTATATCGTATATAAAAACATACAAGAATACTAATAAGGTCGGCCCATAAGATCACACGGAGGCCCGAGTCGGCGTCGGATCAACGCGCCGAAGCGCGGTTTGGTCCCATGAAAGCGCGGTTGCGGAATGGCTACTCTGCCCGTGCTTTGGCCTCAGCAACTTTAGCGACACTTTAGAGGCTGTTTTGACCATCTTCGAGTTGGAATTTTGACTCGGAGTAAAAACATGAATTGTAGCTCTTCGAGTTAGCTTTCCATTGATACTGAATTCTGCTTTATACGACCTCTATAGCTCCCAAACCAAGCATTTCAAGACAAAGGTGTCAAAATAAGACTCCAATGCATGACCCGGGTTTAAGCGTTCTTCTCACACAAGCTCTTGGGCCTTAGCTCTTTCAATCTTCACTTGTATCACTCTAAGCTTCATCAAACTCCACCATAGTCCCCTAAGCATCGGTCCTTAGCTTCACATCAACCATGCTTCACCTTCCGACCTACAATTAAGAACACAAACGCGTAGATTCCGAACTAAACCAAAATAAAACCTAAACTACAACTTAAAGCAAAATTCTAGCTAAACATGCATAAAACGGGAATAAAAACATGCTCTAACACCTATACCTATATGGTCTATCAACAAGGTCGATGTGGCAGGTCTCATAGACCTTTGGATGACGCTGGGCACTCGCTCCACGAGGAGAACCGAGATGGTGGCGTTCACAGTGGTACACTTGCCTTCGGTGTACAACGCAATCATCGGGAGGGTATCCCTGATGAAATTCCAGGCGGTGGTCTCCATCTACCACCTAGAAATGAAATTCCCCGTCGATGGCGGGGAGGTTAAGGGCAACCAAGAGGAGGGTCGCGTTTGCTATGCGACCTCGACAAAACAAAAGTGTCCGGTGTTCATGGTGGAGTCCCCCGGCGAGGCCGACCTCGAAGTTCGGGATTTCATGGTCCCCATCCCCGAGGCAGAAAGAAGGGTGATTACCCCCTTCGGGAATGAGTCCGAGAAGATCTACCTGGGAGAGTGTCTCTCCGGGAAATCGGCGACGTCGCTGGAGGCCCTGCTGTCCGGATTCCGCGATGCGTTCGCCTGGACTGCCAAGGACCTCCGCGGTGTCCCTTGCACCGTGTCCCAACACTCCTTGAACGTTGACATTACCACCCGCCCTGTGGTGCAACGACGGCGGAAGATGAACGAGGAAAGAGCGAACGTCGCAAATGAAGAGGTGGCTAAGCTGTTGGCCGCGGGGTTTATCCGCGAGGTCCAGTACCCAAAATGGTTGTCGAACGTTGGGCTGGTAAAAAAGGCCAACGGCAGGTGGCGAATGTGCATGGACTTCAATGATCTCAACAAAGCATGTCCCAAAGCCAACTACCCCTTGCCCTCATTCGACGAGCTAGTCGATTCAACCGCGGGGCACGGGGTCTTGAGTTTGCTCGACGCGTACTCGGAATATAATCAGATCTCGATGAGTCTACGCGATGAGGAGGAGACGTCCTTCTTCACGCAGCGGGGTACATACTGCTACAAGGTCATGCCTTTCAGCCTTAAAAACGCAGGAGCGACCTTCCAGTGTCTCGTTGACCGGGTCTTCAAAAACCATTTGGGGAGAAATGTGTCGGCCTACGTCGACGAAATCGTGGTGCGGAGCAAAAGCACCGAAGAGCATCTGGCCGACCTCCACGAGGTCTTCGTGACCCTCAGGGACAATCGTCTCAGCCTGAACCCCGAGAAGTGCGTCTTCGGTGTGTCATCGGGGAAGTTCCTCGGCTTCATGATCAGCGAGCGCGGGATCGACGTCAACCCCGCCAAGGTCGAGTCGATCCTCTCAATGAGGTCGCCACGATCTCGCACTGAGGTACAGTGGATCAACAGCGCCGTGAACTACTTGGGGAGGTTTTGCTCTCGCTTGGCGGACAAGTCTGTTCTCTTTTTTGCTGCCCTAAAGAAAAACGATAAGTTTGTTTGGGACGAGGGGCTAAAGCTCGCTTTCTCCGAGTTAAAAGCCTTCCTATCAAAGCTCCCTACATTGTCACCTCCAACGGCAGGCGAGGACTTGCAGTTATATGTGGCGGTGAGCCCGGAGACGGTCAGCGCGGTGCTAACTAGAAAAGCTACACACCTAGTCTACTTCACAAGTCGCTTGCTCCAGCCTGCGGAGCAGCGATACTCCCCGGCGGACAAAATGGCACTGGCTGTCGTGACCGCCGCCAGGCGCCTGCGCCCCTACTTCCACGCGCATCCCATTCAGGTCCTCTCTGACCTCCCACTTCGACAAATCCTCCACCAGCCCACCCTCTCCGGGCGAATGACGAAGTGGGCAGTCGAGCTCTCCGAGTTCGGCATCAGCTACCTGATGTGATTCCATCGATGTCCGAGCCAACTATGGAGCACACTTCGGAACACTTGGAGGAGCAACACTTGGAGGAGCACACGTCGGAACACTTGGAGGAGCCTCGGCATACCCTAGACGCGCCAACAAGCTTGGATGGTGGAGCGCCCTTGCCTTCCGGTTTTTATGGTGCCAAAGCTCAAGGAACTACACCACCTTATCTAGGTCGTATTACGCGATCCCGAGCTAATGCCATTCTATGTCAAGTGCAAGAAGAGCTCATGGGGTGTAGCTTTCCGAAAGAGTGTAATGAAGATGGTTGGAGTTTTATTCTACTTCATGGTTCTAAGTGACAATTCTACGGAAAGGATAATTATTAAGTTTTCGGGTTTTCGGGTTAATTTTTGTAATTTCCTTAAGTGAAGGGGCTAACATTGCGAGGTTGCTTTCTAGGTTATATGGTCGGCCCCCTCACCCTTTGTTGGTAGACTTGGACGAAATTTGCTTCTCTTTTCCTTGCAATTTCAATTCAAAGTTCTTGTTTTGTTTCGTTCAATTCTAGTTGTTCAATTGTTGGTGAGTCATATCCGACAATTCGAGCATCCTAGTTTGTTTGAGAGCTTGGTGAGTCATATCCAAGTTATCAAGCATCCATATCCCCTTGTTCTCTCCATTTTCGAACCATCATCCATCTCGGAGGTTTCTGCACCATCTCAGTAAATTCGACATAAATTTCAATCCACTCATCATCTTTCTCTCAAATTTTGAGGGATTAAACTAGACTCAGAGATCTAACTTCTAGAATTGGAATCACTCAAATCCGAGTTCGGACGAGGAAGATCCATCCAGTTGAATACGGGTCAGTTGCGTGGTGTTTGTTGTCGGAATTCCTTGGATTCTCGTGGCGATCCCTTTGCACCATCATCCCCTCCATCGATCCTCTCATCAGGTGGTATCAGAGCCACGCGAAGGTATCGCCATCTAAACCTTGTTCCGACCTTGAATTTCCACTTGTTGCAAGGTTTTAGGTTCGAACTCTTTATTGGCTGCGTTGTGTTGTTGTGTGCGACCATAGTGTCCTTGTTGTGTGTTGTTGTGGTCATTGCTTTGTCTTGATCTTGTGGTTGTCTTGGCCGAGTGTGTGTTCAGCCATGGCTGCAAACCATGCTCAAAAAACGTTCCAATAGAACACCCAAAGGAGTTATCAAAAGTTGGTAGTTGAAAGGGTGCATTTGTTGCTTGATTAAAGTCTTCCTTTAGTGCTTGAAATGAATTGATCTTTGCTGAATTTTGCTGAGAAAAAAACGTGTGAAGGAGGTCCCAAACTAGCCTTGTTTGTTTTCATTACATGCTTGTTGTTGGTTGCGGTGCTAGGATACGAGAACGACACCAAGACGAGACATCTTGTGTTGTGTTTAAGTGTCTTGAAATCTTTTGTTGAATAATCAGAAAAACCTTGCCGGCGTCGTAAAGCTAATAAGGGGCCAGGCACAGAAAGAAAGATTAAAGACTAGAAAAACCTTGTCCGGCGGCGTAAAGCTAATAAGGGGCCGGGCACGGAAAGAGTAGTCATCTTGTAGTGCCTAGCAAAGGCCTACAAAAGTCGTCTTCTAGTAGTGCCTAGCAAAGGCCTACCCAAAACAAAAAAAAATTAATTAATTAATTTCGTAATACTTGGTGTTGAGTCTTGGTGATTTAGTAGCTTCCTAGCATTGTTTTCCTAAGCAAGTGTGTGGTGAATTCTCTCTTTGTTGCCTTTGTTTGCCTACTTGCAACTTGTCGGATTTTCATCTTGGGCAAGTCTTGGTGATTATTTCGTGTGACCTCTATACCTTGATCTTTGCCTTGTTTTTACGATGACAAATGTATGTGATGACAAGAATAAGGAACAAGTTGAGGAGACGTCCACTAGTTCGGTGGCTGCCATGTTGCAAACCATGCAACAATCCTTGCAACAATCCATTGAGGCTTTGGGAACTAGGTTGACTGATTTGGAGAGCCAAGTGCGCGGCCAAGATGATAGAGCACGGGTGTCTCAAATGGAGGCTCTACCAAGTGTGCTACAAAGCGCTAACCAAGTGGAGTCGTTACACGAGGAGGCCTCTACTTCTTACTTGCCAAACTCGGAGGCGCAAGCATCCATCGGTGTGAGCACCTCCATGGGGATTATGCCTCCTTACATTCCTCCGACGAGCTTCCACAATCCACACTTTGTGGCCAATTCCGGGGTAAGGCGTTCATTCGCTACATTTCCTAATAATATTCCTATTAGTGCTACTAACTTTTCAGGATATGGAGCGCCGAGCTATCAAGAGGCCAATCCTGCAACGGCTACTCAACCCCCACCTCTCTTGCATCTACCAAGGTGCGGCCAACCTCCTAGAGGGATGGCCAATGTTGGTGTCGGGCAGCCTTGGCATGGCGCGCCGGTGCAATAAAAAAAGCGGCTGCGGGATCCCCATAACGGCATCAAGCAGAACGTGCCGATGTTTTCGGGAACTTCCCACGTCGATTCCTGTCTTGATTGGCTTGCCAAGGTGGAGTCAATCTTTGACTTCTATGGCTATGATGATGCGAGGTGGGTGGCCATGGCGGCCATACACTTCACCGACTTTGCTTACCAATGGTGGCTCGAGGACAAGGATTTGAGGAGAGCACGTCGGATGCCTCAACTTAACACATGGCAAGATCTAAGAGAGGCTTTAGAAGAGAGGTTCGTGCCTCAAGATTACACGGAGCGCATCCAGGCCAAGTTGGAGCAAGTGCGTCAAGGAAACCGGACTCCTGATGAGTTCTACAACGAGCTGCGTATGCTCATCTTCCGTTCCCGAGTACAATTTCCCGACGGGTATGTCATCTCTAAATTTGTCAATGGGTTAAATTTGGAACTAAAAAATGTGGTGAGTATGCAACATTTTAGTAGGGGTACCGATATTGAGCAAGTGCTTCATTATACCAACCATATCTACAAGCAACTTGCTCAACGGCGTTCGAGTTCAACCACTTCTCGAACGTGGCAGCCTTCATCCACGGCTCCTAAAGCACCACCAACTCAGTTTAGGAAGCCGGAAATAAGGAAGGACTCGACTCCTCAACCGAGGAAAGAGTTTCCCCCACGTCCTCGGCAAGAAGGCAGTGTGAAGGCGAGCGACGTGAAGTGTTTCAAGTGCCTTGGCCATGGGCATTATGCTCGGGATTTTCCCAACGAACGGAAGGTTCTTCTTAACTCCCAAGGGGAGTACGAGTATGAGGAAGAAGGGGCTGCGGAAGAGGAAGAAGGGAGCCCCGAGGTTGAGGAAGACGGCCTCCATGTCACCGCCGAGGAGGGTGAGTGCTTCGTGGTACAACGGACGCTTTTCATGACGGAGAACACCACCACACCTAGCCAACGAGAGGTTATCTTTCACACTCGATGCAAAATTATGGATAAGGTATGTAGTGTTATTATCGATAGCGGGTCTTGTTGTAATATTATTAGTCAAGAGGTGGTGGATCGCTTTTCCTTGAAAACTACTTGCCATCCTTTACCTTATCCTCTATGTTGGTTGAATTCTAATGCCCCGATCCAAGTCAAGGAAAGGGCTCGTATTTGCTTTTCTATAGGGCCTTACAAGGATGAGGTGGAGTGTGATGTGGTGCCGATGACCGCTTGTCATCTTCTTTTGGGGCGCCCTTGGCAATATGACAAGGGAGCTATCATGATGGCGTCTCCAACGTGTATCACTTTCAAATGGAGGGAAAGAAGGTGACGTTGCACCCGATGACCCCCATGAAATCATGTTGGACCACGCAGCGAAGGAGCAAAGGAAGAAGCATGCGCTTCGAGAGGGAAAGAAGGACAAGAATCTAGCTCTAGGCGGCCCTTCTACGCCCTTGCTTTTGGCCAAACCGAAGGAGATTCTTCATACTTTCAAGGGAAGTGGCGTTTGCGTTTTACTTGTTTTTCAAGAATCTTATTTATCTTCCCAAGAATTAGTTGATCTTCCTCCTTCCATATCTACTCTTTTGCAGGACTTTGAGGAGCTTTTCCAAGAAGAGGTGCCACCGGGAGTACCACCGCTTAGGGGAATCGAGCATCAAATCGACTTTGTCCCCGGTGCTACTCTACCGAACCGTCCAGCCTATCGAGCCAATCCGGAGGAAACTAAGGAGCTTCAACGGCAAGTTCAAGAGCTCCTTGATAAGGGATATGTGCGTGAGAGCCTCAACCCGTGTGCCGTGCCCGTCATTCTTGTGCCTAAGAAGGACGGCACATGGAGGATGTGCGTTGATTGTCGAGCGATCAACAATATTACTATCAAGTATCGTCACCCGATTCCGAGGCTTGAGGATATGCTTGACGAGCTGCATGGGGCGAGTCTCTTCTCCAAAATTGATCTCAAGAGCGGATATCATCAAATAAGGATGAAGGAGGGAGATGAATGGAAGACAGCGTTCAAAACCAAGCAAGGCCTATACGAGTGGTTGGTTATGCCCTTCAGATTAACCAACACTCCGAGTACTTTCATGCGCTTGATGAACCACGTCCTCCGCCCTTTTATTGGTAAGTTTGTGGTTGTATACTTTGATGATATTTTGATTTATAGCCACGATTCATCATCCCATGTCGAGCACCTTAGGCAAGTGCTTGAAGCTTTGAAACGGGAACGCCTATTTGCTAACTTCAAGAAGTGCCACTTTTGTTCGGATCACGTGGTATTTCTTGGTTTTGTTGTGAGTAGGAAAGGACTTCACGTGGATGAAGAGAAGGTGAAGGCGATTCAAGAATGGCCAACACCGACAACTATGACACAAGTCCGGAGCTTCCTTGGACTAGCCGGTTTCTACCGCCGGTTTGTTCGTGATTTTAGTACGTTGGCTGTGCCTTTGACCTTCCTCACCAAGAAGAATGTTCCATTTATGTGGGGAGAGGCGCAAGAAGAGGCCTTTGCAGCCCTTAAGGCTAAGTTGACACAAGCGCCGTTGTTAGCTCTTCCCGACTTTGGCAAGATGTTCGAGATTGAGTGTGATGCGTCGGGAATCGCGCTCGGTGGTGTGCTTATGCAAGAGGGACGTCCCATAGCCTATTATAGTGAGAAGCTTGGAGGTTCCGAGCTCAAGTACCCCACGTACGACAAGGAGCTACTTGCTCTTGTTTGAGTGCTACGGGCGTGGGAGCACTATCTCTTGCCTCGGGAGTTTGTTATCCATTCCGATCACGAGGCGTGAAGTACTTGAGAGGGCAAGCCAAACTGAATCGGAGGCATGCCAAATGGGTTGAGTTCATTGAACCCTTTCCCTATGTCATCAAGCATAAGAAAGGCAAGGACAACGTCGTCGCTGACGCGTTGTCCCGGAGGTACGCTCTTTTATCCTTACTAGATGCACGATTGCTTGGATTTTCTTTCATGAAAGAGTTGTATGCTCATTATGCTGAATTTAGTGACACTTTTCATGCTTGTTTGAAGGGGTGAAGTCGGGATCAATTTTATTTGCATGATGGGTTTCTTTTTAAGGGAACTCGCTTGTGTGTGCCTAGTGGTTCGGTTAGGCGTTTGCTTGTCCAAGAGGCCCATGGTGGCGGCCTCATGGGACATTTTGGTGTCATGAAAACTTTGCATATGCTTAGGGAACATTTCTATTGGCCTCACATGTTTAGGTCGGTCGAGAGCTTTTGTGCTTCATGTGCTACATGTGTGCGTGCAAAGTCTAAAGTGCACCCTCACGGTTTGTATACCCCTTTGCCTATTCCTAGTGCCCCATGGGAAGATATTTCTATGGACTTTGTTTTGGGGTTGCCTAGGACAAAAAGGGGTTGGTACTCTATTTTTGTGGTGGTAGATAGATTTTCTAAGATGGCACATTTTATTGCTTGCCACAAAACCGATGATGCTGTTAATGTTGCCACTTTGTTCTTTGATAATGTGGTTCGGTTGCATGGGGTCCCTAAATCTATTGTTTCTGACCGTGATGTTAAATTTCTAAGTTTCTTTTGGAAGAATCTTTGGTACAAGCTTGGAACCAAGCTCTTATTCTCTACTACTTGCCACCCGCAAACGGATGGGCAAACCGAGGTCGTTAATCGTACCCTTGGTGCCTTGTTGCGTTCTATTTTGAAAACTAATTTGCGCAGGTGGGAAGAGTGTCTTCCTTTCATTGAGTTTGCTTACAATAGGTCCGTTCATTCCGCTACAAAGAAGACGCCTTTTGAGGTGGTGTATGGGCGCAATCCCGTTACACCACTTGATTTAGCGCCTTATGCTATGTCCGATCAAGAGAGTCGTGAAGGACGGGACCGGGCTGAGTATATTAAGCAGATTCATGAGGATACTCGTCTTCAATTGGAGAGGCGAACATTGCAATACAAGCGCCAAGCTGATAAAGGGCGCAAGGAGCTGATTTTTGAACCCGGCGACCTTGTTTGGGTTCATTTGAGGAAGGAGAGGTTTCCTACTCTTCGAAATTCTAAGCTTAAGCCACGTGGAGATGGACCATTCCAAGTGTTAGAGCGCATCAACGACAATGCTTACAAGCTTGATCTTCCTCCGAATTATGGTGTCCATGAGGTATTCAACATCTCCGATCTTGTTCCTTATTTTTCTAACGATGATGTTGAGTTTGAGCAGGATCTAGGTTCGAGGACGAACCCTTTTCAAGGGGAGGAGGATGATGTGATTCCATCGATGTCCGATCCAACTATGGAGCACACTTCGGAACACTTGGAGGAGCACACGTCAGAACACTTGGAGGAGCCTCGACATACCCTAGATGCGCCAACAAGCTTGGATGGTGGCGCGCCCTTGCCTTCCGGTTTTGATGGTGCCAAAGCTCAAGGAACTACACCACCTTATCTAGGTCGTATTACGCGATCCCGAGCTAAGGCCATTCTATGTCAAGTGCAAGAAGAGCTCATGGGGTGTAGCTTTCCGAAAGAGTGTAATGAAGATGGTTGGAATTTTATTCTACTTCATGGTTCTAAGTGACAATTCTACGGAAAGGATAATTATTAAGTTTTCAGGTTAATTTTTGTAATTTCCTTAAGTGAAGGGGCTAACATTGCGAGGTTGCTTTCTAGGTTATATGGTCGGCCCCCTCACCCTTTGTTGGTAGACTTGGACGAAATTTGCTTCTCTTTTCCTTGCAATTTCAATTCAAAGTTCTTGTTTTGTTTCGTTCAATTCTAGTTGTTCAATTGTTGGTGAGTCATATCCGACAATTCGAGCATCCTAGTTTGTTTGAGAGCTTGGTGAGTCATATCCAAGTTATCAAGCATCCATATCCCCTTGTTCTCTCCATTTTCGAACCATCATCCATCTCGGAGGTTTCTGCACCATCTCAGTAAATTCGACATAAATTTCAATCCACTCATCATCTTTCTCTCAAATTTTGAGGGATTAAACTAGACTCAGAGATCTAACTTCTAGAATTGGAATCACTCAAATCCGAGTTCGGACGAGGAAGATCCATCCAGTTGAATACGGGTCAGTTGCGTGGTGTTTGTTGTCGGAATTCCTTGGATTCTCGTGGCGATCCCTTTGCACCATCATCCCCTCCATCGATCCTCTCATCAGGTGGTATCAGAGCCACGCGAAGGTATCGCCATCTAAACCTTGTTCCGACCTTGAATTTCCACTTGTTGCAAGGTTTTAGGTTCGAACTCTTTATTGGCTGCGTTGTGTTGTTGTGTGCGACCATAGTGTCCTTGCTGTGGTCGTTGCTTTGTCTTGATCTTGTGGTTGTCTTGGCCGAGTGTGTGTTCAGCCATGGATGCAAACCATGCTCAAAAAACGTTCCAATAGAACACCCAAAGGAGTTATCAAAAGTTGGTAGTTGAAAGGGTGCATTTGTTGCTTGCGCCGGCATTGGCTGTCGTGACCGCCGCCAGGCGCCTGCGCCCCTATTTCCACGCGCATCCCATTCAGGTCCTCTCTGACCTCCCACTTCGACAAATCCTCCACCAGCCCACCCTCTCCGGGCGAATGACGAAGTGGGCAGTCGAGCTCTCCGAGTTCGGCATCAGAACCTCCCGAGGACCGCAATGAAGGGTCAGGCCCTTGCTGACTTCATGGTGGAGGTCACCTTCTCCGAAACTGACGCAAACTCGGAGGAGTGGAAGGTATTCATTGATGGCTCACGGTGTGTTGCCAATGGCGGGGCTGGCGTATTCCTCGCCGGTCCTTCTATCGAGACGGAGTATGCCCTTAACTTCGCCTTTGATGCCACCAACAACGAGGCCGAGTATGAGGCCATGATTGCCGGGATAAAGATGGCGTTCCTCAATGGAGCCCGCAAAATCAGGGTCTACACCGACTCTGAGCTGGTTGCGCGTCAGCTCAACAGGCAATACGACACCAGGACGGGGTTCCTGCCTGCGTACCAAGAGAAAGTTAAGGCCTTGGTGTCGTGCCTAGAAACTTTCGCAGTGGAGTCCATCCCACGAACCTCCAACGTAAAGGCGGATGTGTTGAGAGGGTTTCTTGACAACAAATAAATTTATAAGTCAAGACCCCGCTGATATAGCAGAGTCAGGTTCGTTCCACAGGAAGCAAGGTTGTTCGTTTATCAATTACTAAAAAGAACAAACAAAATCAAGCAAAAACACTCACAAGCAGCCTCATTAACGACGTTGTCAGGGTCGTTAACGAACCACCGTAAACAAAAGACTCAATCTAACGACCTAAATAAATTCGGTACTGAGCCAAGCCACGAATATCACTTAAGATAATTCAAATAAAAACAAAGATCTAGGACTAGGGACACCACAACATAGCCAAGCATATAAACTCGTAAGAAGATAAGATCATGCCTTTAAATAGATAGAGTCATCAACCTTCGTTGACTATCAAGTAAATTAACCTACTTTCGTAACCCAATTCACTTAATTGTTTGCTTTGGATCTAAAGCTTGAAACTTCCGTTGTCAAACAATATCAACCTTCAAGTTACTAACTTTCTCTTTCAATCAAGTTAAAAACTCAAATTACCTCAACTTTCATCTTGGTATAAGCACAACAAACAATCTCAATAATAGATAAAAGGCATTCAACACACAATCTCACTTATCAAACATGCTCAACTATGCCGGGCTTAACCCCGATCCTAGAAAAGAAGACTACTCACTAATCATAACTATGAAACAAATAAATTCAATAAAAGAAAACATTGAAAACAAACTACTACTCAAATTAAATAGAAAAATCTGTCTTACAGAAATTCAGAAGAAACCGAAAAAGAACAAAACACCGAACCAAAATCTCGATCAACGAACTCGGTAACTCTCGTTCACCGACCTCCGAACTCGACTCCGATCCTCTCTCTCCTCTTTGGTTCTTCCTCCTCTCTAAAATC
This sequence comes from Fallopia convolvulus, assembly GCA_964016875.1. NCBI lineage: Eukaryota > Viridiplantae > Streptophyta > Magnoliopsida > Caryophyllales > Polygonaceae > Fallopia > Fallopia convolvulus. The sequence goes on from OZ024737.1 coordinate 5,344,448, forward strand.
TCTAAAAAGAAGTCTCTCCCTTCTATGCTAGATAGAAGGGTATTTATACTAAAAACCTAAAAACTAAAAAAGGCTAGAAGATATAAACTTTTCTAAAAAGATAGAAATAAAACCTAAAAGATAGAAATAAAATCTAAGAAGATAACAAGACCTAAAATACATAATATAATAACCCTAAAAAATCATAAAAAGATACTCTACTGACACGGAAACAATTTCCCGCACAGGATCGGTGAGTCACAAAGTCAACCCTCGAATTTCTATCTCGTGGCCTCGTTAACGAGCCCTCACAGCCTCGTTAACGAGCCTGAGTTTGGTTTCTTCCACACTTTATCTCGTAAATCTTGAACTCTGACTGCTTCAAACTCGTATTCCTCCGTCTTTCACTATAGTACTCCAAATTCAGTTCCATATAGCTCCTTTTCCTTGCTAAAACCTACAAAATACACAAAATAGAGTAGCTTCCATACTTTCCACAGAAATATGCAAAACTATCCAAAAACACACAAAACTGAACCTAAACTAATCAAAACTAATCCTAATAAACAAAGAAAACCTACTGAAAACAATACTAAAAATACGAACATCAGGATGCTCTCGCGAGGTTAGGTTCGGCTCTCCCCTTGGAGATAGGGAATCACGTGATGGTGGAAAGAAAACTCTCGCGGAGTGTGACCAGCGAGGTCTTCTCCGTTACCACTGGGGACTGGAGTATCCCGATCACGCGGTACGTGGAAAGCAGTGTCCTCCCAGAGGACCCCGCGGAGGCTGGGAAGTTGAAAATGCAGGCGGCACGCTATTGCGTCATCGGTGGCCGGCTCTATCGCTGAGGCTACACTGAGCCCAACTTGCAATGTGTGCCGACCGAATCTACGGGGCATATCCTCTACGAGGCACATGAGGGGGTCTGTGGCGGCCCCCCAGGGTGGCAGGCCCTTTCACATAAAATCACCCATCTGGGGTACTTTTGGCCCACTCTCCGGCAAGACGCGAGGGCCTATGTCCAGAGATGTGACGGGTGTTAGAAGCATGGTAACCTCCAGCACACCCCGACCTCGCGTCTTCGCTCCATCCACACACCATGCCCCTTCGCGATGTGGGGGATGGACATCCTCGGGCCCTTCCCCAAGGCTGTTGGCCAAGTGCGGTACATCTTGGTCATCGTCGATTATTTCACGAAGTGGGTCGAGGCACAAGCAATGGCAAAGATCACTGGAACAAAGGTCCGTGACTTCCTGTGGAAGAACGTCGTTTTCTGCTTTGGCGTCCCCATCACCATCATGACTGACCATGGCCCCCAATTCGACTGCGAGGAGACTCAGACTTTCTGCTTTGACCTGGGCATAACCCTCGAGTTTTCCACCGTGGCCCACCCCCAGTCCAACGGCCAGGTGGAGAACGTCAACGTCCGCATCTTGTCCGATCTGAAGAAGCGTCTGGGCATGGCACAAGGTCGCTGGGCGGAGCTTCTTCCGCTTGTCCTATGGCGTATCGCACCACCGCGCGTCGCGCAACAGGAGAAACGCCTTTCGCTCTCACCTACGGGGCGGAGGCGCTAGTCCCGGTGAAAACCTTGGTCCCTTCGGCGAGAGTTTTTGATATCAATGAAAAAGAGAACGAGGCCAACCTCAAGGTCGAACTGCTCTTCAGGGACGAGTTGCGCAAGGTGGCGACCTGCTCTCCAGAGAATACAAGCGGTGCGTGGCGGTGTATCACGACAAAAAGGTGAGACCCCGGTTCTTGGCCACAGGTAGGCTCGTCTTAAGGCGAACCGAGGGGGCCAAACTGGACCCCAATTGGGTGGGACCATACCTCCTCGGAGAGGAGGTCGCACCCGGAGCTTTCAAGCTCAAAGACAGTGAGGGACGTACCATGAGCAAGACATGGAACATCGATGGGCTCAAAAAATATTATGTGTAAACTCTCCGAACTCTGCTATTTCCAACAAATTTTGTGAATAAAGCGTTGTGATATTTTCAAATCCGTCTCAAAAATGAAAATATGTTGCGAAGCCCACCCCTCGCAACCCGCTTGGGGTTGGAGATTCTCGTTTTTAAGTTGCGAAGTCCACCCCTCGCTTCCCGCTTGGGGTTGGAGATTCTCGGTTTTAAGTTGCGAAGTCCACCCCTCGCTTCCCGCTTGGGGTTGGAGATTCTCGGATTTAAGTTGCGAAGTCCACCCCTCGCTTCCCGCTTGGGGTTGGAGATTCTCGGTTTTAAGTTGTGAAGTCCACCTCTCGCTTCCCACTTGGGTTGGAGATTCTCGGTTTTAAGGTTCGAAGTCCACCCCTCGCTTCCCGCTTGGGGTTGGAGATTCTCGGTTTTAAGTTGCGAAGTCCACCCCTCGCTTCCCGCTTGGGGTTGGAGATTCTCGGTTTTAAGTTGCGAAGTCCACCCCTCGCTTCCTGCTTGGGGTTGGAAACAATCAAAAATCATCATGCGAGATCCAAGCGAGGCTTGTGATCTTAGCATAATAATCATCATGAATGATCCGAGCGAGGCTCGTGATCTCGGCATAATAATCATCATGCGAGATCCGAGCGAGGCTCGGGATCTTGGAATGAAAGCAATTATGCGTGATCCGAGCAAGGCTCGGGATCGCGGCAAAAAACTAGCACCCGATGTGTCCCGAGGGTGCCACAAATATTGTGACACTCGGGCCATGGGGTTGGATCGGGATATGTATACAATAGACTAAGGTAAGAAACACAAAACACAAAACAAAAAATAAGGAGAGTTGCATAAAATTGCATAAAAGTAAGGCCGCGAGGGCCGAAGTATCTTAATTATAGACCCCGACGGGGCCACCAACAAAAAAAACAAAAGTATAAACAACACATTAAACAGTCAGGGGCATCCTTCACTCTTTTGGGGCTTCGGCGGCGGGTTCCGTGGGGAGCTGGGGGACGGGTGCGGCGGCGATCACATCGGCGTGGGAGGATGGCGCATCCATCGCCTGTTGAGGGTCTGCGGTGGCAAGGTTTGAACCTCCCTGGACGAGGTCCTCTGCTGTGGGTGCCTCGGTTGCCACTGTTCCATCCTCTCTAAGGAAGAACTCGCATTCCCCCTCAGGCTCCTCCCAATCTCTTCCCCCATCGTAAGCGCGTAGTTGGGGTTGAAGAAGGCAATACGGGGGTCGATATGCCCATACTTCGCGACCGCCTGCTTGACCCCCATGCGGACGACCTGGCGGAACATCTTGTTCACACTGCCCACCAACTCTTCCTTGTACTCCGCAGACTCCACATACTTGGGACCCGCAACCTTCACTTCCTTGTTGAGCTCGCTAACGCGCTATCGGAGGCTGTTGATCTCCTCCTCGGCCTTCTAGAGCTCCGCTTCCTTCTCCTTGAAGAATTTTTGCTCCGCGGACAGCTTACCCCGGAGCTCCTTGTTCTCAGCCTTAAGGTCCCAAACCTCGTCCTTAAGACCCCTAATGGCCTTTTCCCCCTCCTCCTTGGTGTTCTTCGCCTCCTCCCTGGCCTTGGCGGCATCCTTGGCCTCATCCGCCGTCGCGAACTCCGCGGTCCGAATCCGCTTCTCGGCCTGCGCGAGGTCCTTGTTCTTCTTCTCGACCTCGGCCTCGCGGGCCTTGAGCTTCGCCTCCATCTTGTCCATAGTCTTGTGGAGGAGGACAATGCGGCTACTCTTGTCGTTCTTGAAGAAATGATTCTAAACAAAAACAAAAAATACGCGTTTTATAAAAAAGTACAAGCATCGAACCAACAAAAATACCAACCTCAGGGAGTTAAAGCTTACCATCGCCGAGTAGCGGAGGGACTCGTCGTGCAGGGTGGCCTCCGGAAGGTTTTTTGCCCAAGCAACCTCCTCCTTCCAATCAGTCCGGTCCCAGTCCTTGGGCACACCCCGGCCGGGCCCAGGGCAGTCAAACTTTACGTAGGAGGGCCGTCGACATTGATGACCCGGCTCGCGGGGCCGAGGCATTGGGCCGCCTCCCCTCCCGAGGATCCCCTCTGGCTATCCCCCTTCTGTTTCTTCTTGTCCTGGCGGGGGGGACCCTCAAACTCTTTTCTTTTGGATCCGGCTCCATCGTCGGATCCTCAGGGGGATTGGGAGGACGTCCTAGCAACGTCCCCCCTTTTGAGAAGCCCCCTCAGTAAACACTATCCTCGGCCTGAGGCCGAGGACAGTGCCAAAGAATTCTAGCCAACTTAGTGATTCCTCTTTAGCTCAAGAAGACAAAGGTGAAAACAAAGGGTTAAGTGGCTCACATCGTTTGAAAATGAAGTTTCAATAGAAAATGGGAACTTTGGCAAATATTGAAAGGAGAAATGAGTTGGATAAATATTTAGAAGAAGAATCTGAACCTGTAGAAGGAGAATTTAATATCTTGCAATGGTGGAAAGATCATCAAAAGAGATACCCTATTATTGTTATGATTTCTCGAGATGTTCTTGCAATACCAACATCAACTGTTGCTTCCGTGTCTGCTTTTAGTACCGGAGGTCGAGTGCTTGATTCTTTTCGTACTTCATTGACCCCTCAAATGGTGGAAGCTTTAGTTTGTCGTCAGGATTGGATGCGCACTTCGAGTATTCGTCTTCCCGCGGAAGAGAATATACTCGAATTAGAGGTTTTGGAAGAAGTTAGTTTATTTTCTTTGTACAATTCCAATTTGAGTACACGACTTAGTTAATTATATTTACTAACTCTATTGTGTTTCTATATTACATTTTATAGGTATGCAAAAACTTGTGTTGGAGCAACCCGTGATTGTAATTGACGAGTCTATTTCTCTTGTTGAAGATGAACAATGCATTTTATAAGGTTTTAATGGCTAAGGACCTAAGGTAAAGGAAGTAAATTTATTGACTTATTTGATTCATTGTCTTATTAGTTATTTGATTCCTTCTCTGCAATTGACTTGTTGTTTAATGTTTTTAGAGCATTAGCTTAATGACAATATGAAATTGTGAGGGTTTGAGGTTATTGGGCAATAAAGGTTTGATAAGAACGGTTAAGATGGTGATTTGAACATAATAATATAGTTGTAGAGAGATTGTGTTTGCATATCCTACAACTTATTATATTTTGGTTTGTTATTGTTTCAGTTTGTTTCGTTGCTGCCTTGCTGGAGCCTGAAGTCTGGAGTGGAAGCATTTTGCTTTGTATTTTGTTTTGAAATTCTATTTTGCTGCTTGGAAGATTTGTATTCTGCATTGGATAAGAGGATGATTGGCTATTTTTATATTTGACTTATTATATTACTTATTAAGTTATTAGTAGAATAGCATTAGCAAGATTTGTATTCTTGTAGGACACTGACCAGTGACCAGTGGACGCATATTTGATGCCTCTATTTTGTTTTTGTTTTGACTTTAAGTGTATTTGTGTCAAGTGTCAACTTCCACTTCCCCCAGTTATGTTAAATTTTAATTATTGTTTTATGTTTTGGGTGGAGTTATTTGTGTTAACTTCCAGTTATGTTAAACATTAATTACTTATTGTATTTCAGCAGGTTAATGATTAATTTATTAATTTTTAATATAAAAAATAATGTTAATTAATAATAGTTAGGCATTGATTGGATTTTGTTTTGGCTGATTTTTTAATTATGGTTAAACGGTAAACCGTACCGAGTTTCACGGTTAACCGTTAACGGTTAACCGATATTGAACGGTACGGTTATGGTTGTTGAAATTTACTAACCGAAGTTCGGTTAATAGATGTCCGGTTAACCGAAACTCCGGTTAACCAACCGTGCCCACCCCTAGCCTTAGGGGCCTCCTCGTAGAACCTCTCTTGAACTTTAAACACGAAGCCCGGTGGAGGGCTCAAAGAAGCTCCTCTAGGCATGAAAGAGCGACGTCCAGGCCACCAAAGGCGAACACCTGGAAAAGAAGAATGTTGAGACATCGAGCCAAGCCAACAAAAGAATACGCGAGGTAAGGACGGGAAGACAACATGTGGCACCCTAGGGATACTCATACAGATTGGATGGCTAGGGAAGAATTTGAAGCGCCAAAAAGAGGAAAGAGAAGGCGGAATGGAATCCAGCGGTGGAGACCCAAACGTCCCGTCAGTTGGGCATCATGACGTTTGGGTTTCCGAGGAATTTGAATTCCGAAACATCAAAGGGGGCGCAGAAACCCAACCGTCGATTGGCAAATGAAAGGTTCGAGAGCGTGGAGGTCGCCACCCTCGCCCCACCGCTTTGCCACCGTAACACTGGCGTGAGCCGCCGAAAGGCCACCGTCGCCCACTAGGGCACGAAACCAAGAAAGAGAAAACGCGAGAAGAAGAGGTTCAAGAGCGTCGCTCAGACATGAGCGCCGCCCTCACCCCCACCGCTTCGCCGCCATGACGCTGACACGAAACGCCGGGGTTAAAACGCTTACTTGCTTGAAGATTGACGCGGATGATGCGGTGTCGGACGATCGTCGGTAACCGTCTCGAAAACTGCTCGTCGGAAACTGGGAGGGCAAGAAGAGAGAGAGAGAGAGAGAGAGAGAGAGAGAGAGAGAGAGAGAGAGAGAGAGAGAGAGAGAGAGAGAGAGAGAGAATGTTGAAGGAAGAAGATGGAGATGAGGCGTTTGAGAGATTACTCTTATAAAGAACAAACTTGGGCCTCTCCCCGCTCCCGAAACGTTTATTGGGCCTGGTCTACCTCGACGGCCCATTAAGCGAAATACGGGGGAGCAGGCCCAGGAAGCATCACACGCATAAGCGGGAGAAAGGCCTAAGTGTCAGGCCTCGCTAGAAAATTTCTCGCAATATGTCCAACCAACCTCTAGACCTCGCACCTCGCAATCCTAAGAAGTGCACCCCCGCACCCCGGGTTTGACGAACCAAATTCCCCTCGTGTTTGTGACCTACGGTCCTCGGGACGAGGTCCCCAGGCCATGGGGTTGTTATGGTGTCCAAAATGGTAAAGTAGAAAGACGGCCTGGGACACAACGAATAAAAAGATCCGACGGGACTCCACCTGGATTCTGGGGCCCACAACCACACCCGTCTTTTAAATTAAACAAAATTCCTATCTCCGCGAGGTCTCTCGAAACCTCGGAGCGAGGTCTAAACCTCGTTGCCGACTCTCTGACACCCCCGCCCATCTGAACCACTCAGCTGTCGCCATTCCCCCGAACCAATCACTGGCTGCCTCACCTCCGGATCAATCAGAGGCCTTGATCTCGGGCGTCCCACATCTCGGGCTCCTCAACTCTAATTGATCCGGAGATTTCACAACTACACTTTGACTCGCCTGTTTGGCTTTTTAAATATTTGACTGGTGTGTTGTGTGTGTTGGATGGTTAGTATTGGTTATGGTTGTCTTTATCAATAAATTTCGGTTCGAGGACGAACGCCTTTTTAGGGGGAAGGGTTGTGAAATTTTGGGATATATATTTTCTTCGTTATAAAAGTTTCGGGACGAAACGTTTCTTAAGGGGGGTAGTATGTAATAGTCGCATTGTGAGATGGAGGAAATGCGTTGTTACAAGGTTGTAATTGTAAATGTGTATGTGACTATGTGTGACTGATTATAACTAATTTAGGTATTGACCTTTAGAGTTATGATTGCGGTTGTGGACTTGGATGCTGACTTTAGAAATGTTTTAAAACGTCTTGCAATTTCCGTATTCTTTCTAACTTGATAGATTAGTAGCTGACCCTTCGGGGAATATTTTTCAGTTCCAGGTATGAATCAGGGAACCGTGCGGGAACCGAGGCCAGATGGCGGGGCGGAGCGGTGAAGAGTGCGTGTCATAGTAGGGTTGGGTTTACGTTAGTTTATTTATGAATTTCTAGGATGTTGGTTTTATTATTATGATGGAGTTAGTATAATTACTTGTCTTTGTTTCCTCGAATAATTTATTGTTAGCGGTAATTTGTCGGATTTGAATATTTATGTTTTCGAGAATACATGCATAACTACGTTTTCTATATTTTTATAAAATGAAGGGTTGGATGTTTTTATCATGTTTTCTCGTCGTGCCCGCGTTGCAAGATCCTAAAGTGTAGTTGTCAACCTACTTAAATAGTATCTAGTAAGGTCTATTTCTAAGTAGCATCCCATCGGAAGTCGGGGTGTTACATACATGGTCCTCAGGTTGTCCTTGGTGTACAGTGGCTGCAGACATTGGGCAAAGTTTCTCATGATTATGCTCAACTCGTTATGGAATTCGTATGGAATGGTCAAACTGTAATTTTACAAGGCGATCGTGAGACACCGCACTTGATTTCTCTTCATACTCTGCAGTCTTTGTGTGCGTCTGAGCAAGTTGTTGAATGTTTTGAGTTGATTCCGTTAAAGCCTAACTCAGCCGCACCACCGCCCACAACAGCGGTGGATTTTCCGCCGGACGTCCACCAGGAGATCTTGCATGTTCAACGGCTGCATGTCGATGTTTTTACCATTCCGGTGGGATTACCGACTCAATGAGCATGGGATCATCGTATTCATTTGAACCCCGACTCTAAGTCAGTGAATGTACGACCTTATAGATATCCTTATTTTCAAAAGTCGAAAATTGAGCGGCAAGTACAGGATATGCTCCAGCAGGGTATTATCCAACAAAGCACTAGTCCATTTTCTTCCCCAGCTTTATTAGTTAAGAAGAAAGATGGCAATTTTCGTTTTTGAATCGATTACAGAGTGCTAAATGCGACAACTGTGGCAGACAAGTTTCCATTCCAACTGCCGACGAGTTGTTTAATGAGTTAGGTAACACACACTTCTTTACAAAACTGAACCTGCGCTCAGGTTATCATCAGATCTGTATGCACTCTGCAAATATTTATAAGACCGCTTTTCGGACACATGACGAACATTTTGAATTTCTTGTCATGCCTTTCGGCCTTACCAATGCTCCGTCCACATTTCAAGCAGCCATGAACCACATTTTTTCCTCTTATCTGCGAGATTTTGTCATTGTTTTTTTTTTACGATATCCTTATTTACAGCTCTACTCAAGACTTACATGTGTGCCACATTGATACAGTCTTACAGATTTTGTGTGACAATCATTTCTTTGTGAAAAGCTCCAAATGCTCTTTTGGGACGACCTCTGTTGATTATTTGGGCCATATCGTGTCAGCAGGCAAATTGTTAGCCCAAGTAAACTTGAGGCCATGGCTAAATGGCCAATTTCGAAAATTGTTCGGCAACTACGGGGGTTCTTGGGCCTCACTGGATATTACCGCAAATTTGTCCGAAATTATGCGCTCATCGCCACGCCGCTTACATCTCTCTTACAGAAAGATAAATTTAAATGGTCCGCAGAAGCTGAATCGGCATTTCGTCAGCTTCAATAGGCTATGATGAGTCCTCCGGTATTACAATTGCCTGATTTTACTAAACCCTTTGTCGTGGAGACTGATGCGTCAGACGAAGGAATTGGTGTTGTTTTATTACAAGTTGAGCACCCTCTTTCTTTTTTCAGTAAGTCTCTGGGTATGCGGCGTCATGAATCTTCGGCTTATCATCGCGAACTCTTCGCTATAGTTTCTGCGGTTCGGAAGTGGGGACAATATCTCTTGGGTCGTGAATTTCTTATCCGAACCGATCAAAAGAGTTTAAAAGAGTTGCTTTCGCAAGTTATATAGACGCCCAATCAACAATTTTTTATCCGGAAACTCATGGATTATAAATTCCGAATTGAGTATAAAACAGATACTAGTAACAAGGTCGCCAATGCTTTATCCCGTTGTATGATATCTGATGATCTGACAATCAATCAGTTTATGGCTTTATCTTCTCTTGTTCCGAATCTGCTGCATCAAATCCGTTTGGAAAATTCTTCCTTGGCCGATCTGCAGGAATGCCATCAGGCCGCTCACGAGGGCACATTACCGACTCCTTTTCGTATTCACGTTGGCCTCATGTACTATGGCCATCGGCTGGTTTTAGGCAAAGATTCAATTCTCAAGGTTCACGTGTTGACTGAATGTCATTCGGCGCCTTGTGCGGGACATCCTGGTGTTGATCGTACATTTCGTCGAATCGCTGAGGTATTTTATTGGCGCGATATGCGAAAAGATGTTAAGATCTTTGTAGACTCTTGCTTGGTGTGTCAGTCAACAAAATACAGTACCAAAAAGCCAGCTGGATTACTACAACCACTTCCCATTCCGACTAAAGTTTGGGACGAGGTATCCATGGATTTTATAACCGGTCTTCCCCCGTCCCGTGGTTTTACAACTATATTGGTGGTGGTTGATCGCCTTTCAAAATATGCACATTTCGGCACACTTGGTTCTAATTATGATGCCCCGAAAGTTGCTGCTTTGTTTGTGGAGATTGTTGTCAAACAACACGAGATTCCGGCAACTATTCTGTCCGATCGGGATGCCATTTTTACGAGCTTATTTTGGAAAAAATTACACCGTTTGAGCGGCACGACTTTACGCCATACACTGCGTACCATCCTCAAACTAACGGCCAAACGGAGGTGAAAAATTGGGGATTGGAACAATATTTAAGGGCCTTCACTCATGCACGACCAACTCATTGGGTCTTCTTTCTCCCATGGGCGGAACTAGCTTTAAATAGTACATATCATGAAGTCCACAAGATGTCTCCTTTTCAGGCGTTGTATGGGCGCGAATCACCGCCCCTGTAATATCTGCGATATTCCATGGTTTTAAAACTAAATATAATATAATACTAATTTTTATAATTCTTTTCTCTATGTAAAAGAGAATTTCTAATATATTATAATAACCCTTATTTTCTCTTTAAAAAGAGAATATTAAGTAAATTAAATTAAATAAAGTTCAAGAATGCATCATAAGGGTTATGAATAAATTAAAAGCATTTAATTAAAAATAATGCATTGTGAATCTCGAAATTTTATTAAATAAAATAAACTACAACAAGGCATTAAAATTTCAATAAAGGTCTAGTAAAAAGAATGCAAGACTTGAACCCGAGACCTCTTGCAACACACTCACACGCCCATCCCCCCTAAATCCGCTAGACCATTTGCAATTTCTTACTCATTTACCCACCTTTTTTTATAATAAACTCTTTTCTTCTTCTTCTTCTTCTAAAAAGAAATCAGACTTTGTTTGATGGAACTGACGTAGAATCAAAAAGGGGCCATTGCATGTCCTTCTTCTTCCTCTAGCTTGTAGGACTAGCTCCATGACATCACATGCCCTACATCACCCTTCATCATCCCTCAACTAGCACAATGGTGACCAATGGAGGATCCTCCTCCTCCTCTCCATTAGTGCACTCCCATTGCCATGGATCACAAGCTCCACCCCTTTGCCTATTTAAAGGGCTTCAAATCACCCTTAGAACTCACATCTTCAACCCATTCTCTTCTTTCTTGCAATTTACTCTCAATTGTCCCAAAAATCAGCCCCTTCAAGCTTGTTTTTCCATCCAAAGCACCACCAAAGGCCTCCTCTTTTTCCCCTTTGGAGACCGCCGACGTTGCCCCTGCCACCGCTTGCCACCGCGCGCCGCCCGACGTCTCCGCGCGCCGCCCCTGCCTCGCCGGAGCTCCTAGTGCCGCCGCCCCAACACCGTCGGCCCTCCCTTGCTCTTCTTTCCCTGTATTCTGTAATATAGGAACCCCAAATCAATATAATTCTAAACTTCTATTTTATTAAATTAGTTAATTTAAGTTTATTAAAAATATGCTAGTAGAAATAAGAAAATCAAATAAGGTTGATTTGCAAGTTTTAAATTTAATAAGAATATTATTTGAAGATCTTGTTAGTTGGAAAAGAGAAGATAAATAAATTAAATAAAGTATTGAGATTTTATTAGGATATTAAAATAAATTGTGCAAGACATGGTTATGTTCATATTATTAAATGATTCTTATAAAGTGTTTTATAAAATTACTAGCATAAAAGATGTCGCTTTGATATTAAAAACAATACTTCTATAAAGGAGAAAGTTTATATAAGATAATTATGTTGCAAATCTCTAAGTATAGAGAATTTAAGGATATGAAATTATTTATAACTAGTTGAATCCCCGTGATACTCACGGGATAATTTTACTAAATATTATACAATACTATGATATTAATATAAAATTTAAAACAATTATAGTTATATGTAATATCGTAATAAAATTATGTAATTTATAAAAAAATCCTTAAGATTGTGCCCCAAAATTTATCAACATATAGATAAAAAAATTATATACTTCATCTCGAGTCTTTTTAATAGAAGAAAAATTATTATGTATAAAATTAAATAAAAAACATTATATCAAGTTATTGTCACCATATCGATAAAAAAATGATATACTTGAATCTCAAATCTTGTTACAAGAAAAAAAAAATATAGCATAAAAAATATCAACATATAGATGAAGTTATTATATTATTAAAAATTGGATATATAAAAAGAATGATACAAGTAATTATAATATTTATTATTAAAAAACGTAGCATTATTTTATTCAAGAAATGTCACGTGACGCAATTGTTTTAAATTATATCAATATATAGATATAAATTTTATACTTGGAGCCCAAGTCTTGTTAAAAATAAAAAAAATATATTAAGACCCTAAATCTTGTTAAAAGATAAAAATATTAAATTAATATGGGAAATATCATCTCATAGGAATTTATGTATATAAATATTATATAAATTTGTTATCTATTGTAGTAAAGTAATATATAATCCATAACTAGAAAACTATAACATAAAAAATTATATAAACATGTTATCTAATTTAGTATATATATGTAGCAAGAATGCTTTAAGTTGTTACAAAATTTATTAAAATATAATTTCACATTAATTTATTCAAAAATGCCACGTGGCGCAATTTTTACGTCAAACTTGGGTTCTGCTTTATAATGTATTAGGGTAGATAGTGATAATTATGATAATAAAATTATGATTGAAGTTGCCATATCTCTAGGTGTAGAGATTTCCATAGATATAGCTTTTAATAATAAAAATATGGTAGTGGTGATAAAATCTTATATCATATTATAATAGTTACAAGACATAAGTTTTATTATGAATATGACATTTGTGATCTTAAATTGATATATAATATAATGTTATATTACTAAAATATCTTGCATGAAAAGATATTGTAAGTTATAGAAACGATATTATATTTGCAAACTAAGATATTATAGAAATATACTATAAAAATAAAGTAAGATCTTTTAAGCCATGATCATGTATAGGATATGGAAAGAATTATGATAATAAAATAAACAAGAATAATTCAATATTATCTTAGATAGCTTGCCTTATGAAGTAAGAGTTTGGTTCAAATGAAACAAACTCTTATCCTAAAACGAACTCTTATCCTAAAACGAATGCACTTTTTGTAGTTAGTAGTGCACTTTTCATACTTCAGAGTGCACTTTTTCGCATTTGTACTTTTCGTACTTTTTAGTGCACTTTTCAAATTTTTTTAGTGCACTTTTTCGTAATGCACTTTTTGTATTTTTCAATGCACTTTTATATGAAAAGTGCATTCGTTTTAGGATAAGAGTTCGTTTTAGGATAAGAGTTTGTTTCATTTGAACCAAACTCTATGAAGTAAATAGAAAGTTCTATTTATGGAAATTACTAAGAAAGTGGCTATTATTGTTTTATCTCTATATAATATGATTTTATAACTAGACAATTACTAAGGTAATGGATATTAATAAAATATCATTGAAAGAAAATAGTATTATAAATATTGTTATAAGTATTATTGATAAAAGATAAATATTATAATAACACTAAGATTGAGAAGTGTGATAAGGGCATAGTAGACTTCTTACAAAGATTTCCTTGCTTATTTATATTAAGAAAATAGCAAGTTAAGTTATAAAAGAATATTCCATTAAATTAAATAAAAATTAAATATTAAGAATAAGGATTTTTAAGGAATAAAAGGATATTACAAAATTAAAATAATATTAAAATAATATTATTATTTTAATTAGTCACCTAAATTATTATTATTATAATAATTTAGAATTCCTTTCTCTTATACTAAGTATATAAGAGAATTTCCAAATCTTAAAAAGGGATTCATATTTAAAGATCGTTCGTAAATTTCCGTGTCGATAGGTCGAGATTCTCGTTCGAAGTCGCGAACCACACTTCAGTTTTAACGCTAAATCCGTTATCGTCAGAACCAAGGCAAGTGGAATTTCCCCTTGTAACCTTATATATTCATCTCTGTGAAATTCTTGATGTTGGGAACAACTTGTGTGCTAAGTATCAAAAGGAACCTAGGAAATATCGATTATTAGATATAACGACCCCATTGTTAGTTCGCTCTTTATTATTGATAGGATTAATTATGCCAGTTTGGTTGTGGCCTTGATTGTTTACGGCCTCGTTAAGAGGTCAATGTCGAACAAACTAGTGAGGGGCGCGGAAGTAGCCGACGCCTCTATAAAACTTACTAAGTTGTAATGCCTATGTGGCTACGTGTTTGAAGTACGACTTTCACGATCTTGATCCAGTCCGTTCCGATTGCAAGGAGGGACGAGTTGCACTCTAGCTAAGTGCCGGAAACCGAGTTTCCATTGGTGGATCGGGCCAACTGAGCCCCCACCCCCTTTTTAAAAATCATCAACGAAATCGATTATTTTCGTCACTATATAAGATAAGTGCTCAATGCACATTTAAAGATATCAAAACCGGAACGGTCTCATATGATCGATCCGGCTCTCGGTCCGCTCAGGGCGCGAGAGGCTTTCAACTTGTATAAATTAATAACGTTCCCAACATACGTTCGATTCTAAAAGAAGTCTACAATCTAGTAGTTCTTCTCTCGATTATCGAGCTATCTCCGCTTGAGATACGCTCTCCTTCGTACCGTTAAACCCCACATAAATAAACCTTATCCTAAAACAAAACCCGTTAATATCTTCCTCGTTATTACTCAAATTACCGAATTACCCTTGGGAAGTTCCGTTCCCGCTTGCTTAGTCTCTTAGAATAATTCTTCTTTTCCGCATGTTTGTCTGGCATATTCTCGCCCCTCGCGAATTATGTCAGAACCTAGGAATTTCAACAAGGCGTAAGGTGAAGGGCAAAGGAAGGACGAGAAGTTCCAAGATGTATTTGCAAATCCTTTTGGTTTATTTCCGTTTATGTTTCAAAGACAAAGTTTTCATGAATTGTAATTCCGAACAAGCTTTTGGTTTTAAGTAATGTAAGTTGGGTTGTAAGAACAAAGTCTCCTTCGAGAGCTCCTTTTATTTATCTGATTATGTTTATTTCCGCATTTTATCGTTCTATATCATTCTAAAAGCCTTGGGTGACTTTGGACGGTAAAATCCGAAGTCACTGGCGGTAATACCCAATGTTGTAAAATTGGGGTGTTACAATTGTGGTATCAGAGCTAAACTTTTTGTTTTCAAAACCGAAAACTTTCAAAAGCCGAATTTTTTTGAAAACCGAGTTTAAAACCTAAGTTTTTCCTTCCGCTATCCGAAACTTCCATTTATGGAGAATTTCTCTTCCCCTGCCTTTAATAGAAAAGTGAGAATAGTAACCATCTAACTTAAACTTCTTAGCTAAGAAAATTTCTTAAAAATATTTGGAAACATTAATATTAAATAATTAGTTCTAGAACTGCTATCCTTACGAACTCCATTTTTCCACCCCTTTTCAAAACTTAAGTAATAAAAGTATTTCAAGCTTTTAATTTTACACTAGTTGTTAGAACCTTTTGATAGACTTGACTTTTACGAAACTTATTGGTAAAGTAAGAACTTCTTAAGTAAAATGAAAATCTTAGACTCTTGAATAGGGCCAAGAAAATGAAAAGTCCTAAAATAAAACATTTATATGTGGTCTTTATAAATGACGCCTCGACTTCCTTCACTTTGTCTTCACCTTATAGAAACTAAGGATGATTCTATATTAACGCCTTTCTTCTTTCCCTTCCTCAGACACCTTGGTTGAAACGAGGAGAACCACTCAGCTTAGAAATCAAATCGAAGAAGCCCTCTATGGAATCCAAGCTCCTAACCCATACTTCCCATACGACAATGCACATGACGATCCCTTCTATGAGCCCGAGGAGGCACACCCCGGGGAAGACATGGAAGTAGACTCCGAGGAGGATCCCAACCTTCCTATCAAGATGCCCAAGGAGTACCCGGCGCCGATCGCACCCCCACCATCCCCGATGTATGAACCCGAGGATTATCCCTCGAGGGACGAAGAAATAGCACCGAGCAATGACCCTGAAGACTATTTTGATAACGAAAATGGGGAGTGGGTGCCCGATTACCAACCAGAGGGAGTTGTACCCGACCTTAACTTTGAGCCCGGGGAAGAGGAGGGCGACGACTTCGAGTTGGAATGGCAAGCTCAAGTTGAGTGGGATGCCATGAACCAAGAGAATCAAGAATTTGAGGAGTTCGACAATTCCTAGGAAGAGGACTCGGACGGAGTTGTCATTGATCCAGAAGCACCACCATCACTGTTGATCCCAAGGATGGACTTTGTTCCACCGGCACCTCTACCACCCATGATCCCGATTCCGAGAGTAGAGATAGTCTCACCTCAACGAGTACCCGAGCCCGAGGGACCTATGCCGCCTATGACACACTTCTGGTGTCATGAGTTAGATGTACTTCTTTGACGGCTTCAGCTTGGGTCCATCAATGTTGATCGCTCGGAGGAGATATTTCCTGGCCAACCCACCCTGTACGAGCTAGAAAGACAAGCACCCAGGGAAATACAAATGGAGGGATTCGTCACTTGGATGGAAGGAGAATCATCCAACCGTCGGGCTCGTCAGCCCCTGGTCAACACTCCACCACCTCCCGGCGTTGTACCCACCGGAGGCCGTAGGGTGAACCGTGGCCTGCTGCAGAGCCACAGAGAAGAGTGGGTCAACGAGACGGAAAGAGAGCAACAAGAAAGGCTCCAGCATAGGATATGCATCGCGGAGCTACAGGCTCGCGAAAACCGTCATCGCCAAAGGGTCGAACAAGCCAACCTCCTCCTCAACAACGACACTGGGATCATTGACGAGACTCTTTTCGAGGAAGGATTCCTCGATACTTACACCGACCGTGTCTAGTTTTCTGTATCATTGTACTTTCCTTTCTAGGAAGTGAGCATAGACCACTTCTTTCGACTTCATTTTTGTCCTTAGGAAGTCGAATCGGCTTAGTTTTCTTATTACCTCGTTTGAAATGGCTTAGTTATAAAGCCTTGTACTCGATCGTATGAATCAGTTATAATAAAATTTTCCTTTCATTCCTAAGGGCTTGCACGTTAATTCTTATATATATATTACTGAATTAACAAATGAAACCCACCTAAAACATTTAGATGGTCAACACAAGAGCCACCAATCGCAGTGCCAACCCCGACGTCGTTGGGGAAGGTCATGATGAGAGCGAATCAGAGGTCAGAGGCGGACCTCGAGTTAACCCACCCCCTGCACCAGTAGCTCCCATCGCATTCAATGCGGAGATTGTAGCCGCGTTACGCACTCTAGTACAATAGCTGGTACAAGAGGCCATTCCTGCTGCAGTACCTAACCCAGCAAACCTCGAAGCACCATAGGAGGTGCCAGAAGAAGTACAGGAGGAAGCAACCCCAGTAGTGGAGATCATCCCCGAGAAACAAACCAGGATTAGCTTCGTAGAGGGGATCAAAACTTTCAACGCCATGAAACCCGACTCCTACGATGGGACGGGCGACCCGCCAGGAATCCAATATTGGTTCTCCCATGTCGAAAGACTTCTGAGGAATATACCATGTTCTGAAGCTGACAAGGTGCACATGGTTGCACTGAAATTGAAAGATGAAGCTGGTGAGTGGTGGGAGAGCTCTAGTCTGTCCAACCGCCCTGATTTGAGCTGGGCCATGTTCAAGGACAAGATGATGCACCGATTCTTTTCTGAGTCCATGAGAGATGAGAAACTGGACGAACTCCACTCCCCAAAGTTACATGGGCTGAGCGTATTGGAACGAGCTAAAAAGTTCAGCCATCTCCTTCAATACGCTGAGGATGAGATCATGACGGAACAATAAAAGATCAAACGCTTCCATCGTTGGATGAGCGACCAAATCAAACCCTGGATGGAAATTCGCTCCTTCAAAAATTTGGAGGAGTACGTGGACCATGCTCACAGAATGGAGACAACTCTCAAGGTCCCCGAGCGCAGGTTCGGTAGAGGAAAACTTCACCACTCCAGTCATAGTGGGTTCAAGAGGCCGGCATCTTCGCAAGGGTCTTAGTGGTCCAAAAAGAGCAAGAACAGGGCCTCGTCGGCTGGATCAAGACCTACCCCAGGCTCAGAATAAAAAAAGAGCTCGATTGTCTATCACAACTGTGCAGAACCCGGACACCTTAATCGGAATTGTCCCATAGCTCCCAGGAAGTGCTACAACTGTAATAGGGACGGACATCTCCGGTAATTATGCAAACAACCCACAAACCCGGCAGGCCAGACCCGTTCTAACACAATGTCTCAGCGCCCTCAAACTTCAAATAAAACAACGGGGACTGCATCGGTCCAGTCTACGGCTCACCAGAAAGGAAAGGGACCTATGCATCCTCAGGGTCAAGGGCAGCGGTTGTATGAGATGCGCACCACCGACAAGCCGGAGGAACCTATCTTCGATTCCGGCGCTTCGATTCTTTCATATCCGAAAAGTGTGTAGAACTCTTAGAATTAGATGACCTCGAAGAGTGTGAGCCATTTATTGTGAACCTTCCAAACGGAGAAAGGATTATAGGAGCCAAACAGTTAGGTAGTTTTCCTTTATGCATTCAAGGAGGAATCTTCAACTCCAACTTGATATGCATTCCGATGGACCCCTACGACATCATTCTCGGAAGAGATTGGTTGTCTCAACATGGAGCAGTAATCGGTATCTACACCCAAACAGTAACCATCAACTCTGGAGGGAAGCACGTGTGCAAATTCAAAGGAAAACGAGAAGAAGAAAATGGTAAAATGATCAACGCCATGAAGGCCGAGAAGCTGCTCCGACAAGGCTGCGTTGGGTATTTTTTTCTACCTCGAGCCGACGGAGAAAAAGGTCGTGGATTATCCAGAGATTCCTGTAGCCAGTGAATTTCCCGACGTCTTCCCAGAAGATCTTCTTGGATTACCTCCCCGATGAGAAGTCAAGTTTGCAATAAGCCTCGAGCCAAAAACCGGGCCAATATCCAAGGCCCCCTACAGGATGGCCCCGCTGGAAATGAAAGAACTCAAAAGTCAGCTCGAAGAGCTGCTTGAGAAGGGTTACATCCGACCGAGCGTGTCGCCTTGGGGAGCACCTGTGCTCTTTGTGAAGAAGAAGGATGGGACTTTCCGCTTATGCATCGACTACAGAGAGTTGAACAAAGTGACCATCAAGAAAAAATATCCTCAGCTGCCTTATTCACAACGCAACCATCGGGCCTCTCTTCAGCTACCTTGGCTACGGTCGCTGAGCGTGATCAGATTGTGGAGCTCTTGGGTGACAATTTATGCACTATGCAGCAACACATGGTCCGAAATGCAAATATCCATCAGCGTGAGTTGGTGTTTCAGATTGGTGACTTGGTTCTGCTGAAATTACAACCATTTTTATGGCCCCTTCAAAGTATTGGAACGCATTGGTCTAGTAGCATACCGCTTAGAGCTGCCTCCTAACGCTCGCATTCATGACGTGTTCCATGTATCACTTTTACAGCCTTTTGTGCCGGATGCTACAGGACATGTTTAACCATCTTTTCCTACTAAATTCGTGGAGCACCAGCCGCTGTCGAAGCCTCTCCGAGCCATTGCTGAACATGAAGTGCTCGCTGATGGAAAGCCACGACGTGAATGGCTGGTTGTGTGGGATGATGGATCCGTCGGTGACGCATCTTGGGAACCATTCGAACAAATCACACTCTCCTTTCCGGATTTACGCCTTGAGGACAAGTCGCTTCTCAACGGGGGAGAGATTGATACGGATAATCCGGAGCCATCAGTCAAGAGTTCGAGACCCATTCGTGATCGTCGACCTCCGACGCGTTTTAAAGATTATTGCTAGTATTTTTTAAAATTAAATTAATGTATTTTTTTAAACAGAGTATTATAAACTCCTTCTCGGGTTTTCTTTACGGTTCTTTCCCAGGACGCCTTTATTGAACCGTTAGGGCTAGTATAAATACTTCTCTGTTAATTTACTTCTAATTAATCAGAAAAATAAAAATTTGCCCTAATCCTCTTCTCCTTCCTTCTCGTCTTCGTCTATCTCTCTACCGGCCCCTGACCTTTCCCGTATTTCCTCTATTGGTTTGATTTTAGCATTGTGCAAGCAACCTCTACTTGTATCAAACTCATCCAATGAAACCCAAATTTTTGAATCTTTTTTTTTATTAAGTCACCTGGATGGCTTCTCTCCTCATCATAACCTCAATTTTGTTCTTAATTTGGGGTTTTTCTGTCAATTTTCGAGGTTATCATGTCAAATTTCCAAAAAAAAAATGAACAACACCGTAGTTGTCAATGGATCCTTTTCATTCGGGGTATTATTTTGGACCAGAAAATGAACAATGTTACTTTTGTGTCCTTAGAGAGGGGGTTGCAGGGATAGATAACCAAAGATATATGATAATCACTGGTCGTGAGATAAACGAATGTAAATAAGAACGAAAGTAATGAATATATAAGTCAAACTAGATGTAAACACAATACAATAAAGAAGAATTGCTTATCTCCTTTAATTAATGGTAAACTTGAGATTACAAACTGGCCGGCGTCTGGCGTTCAGGATCCAGGATTCCGTAGAAAGGCGTTTGGATGCCAAGAGAATCTAGAGTAATATCAGTTTCGATGGTTGCTTACACATGTGATTGAGAGAGGATTACAATATGTGAATGAGAGTGAGTCGTGCCCCTTTTTACATGGCTGAAATAACCCTTTTATATAGCTAAAGTTAGTGGAAGATAATGGGTAACTTCCCCTTAAAAGTAGGCTTTGAATGGGTATTCCACGTTAGGAGGTTAATGAGTAATAACCCCTAGAAAATAGGCCTTTGAAATGCCTAACACGATCTGGTCAAAGAGGTTACAAGAAATCCCAAAAATCAAGGGATTTCGTTGGTGCTGCAGGGCATCCGGTGAGCAGTCACGAGTCGGGAGCTGGTAGCCGGTGACCATCCGGTGTAACCTAACTGAAAGTTTTGGGCTCAACAATACCCCAAATTCATCTTGGATATTGACGTGAGGAGATGGACGAGATGAATTTCACCACGTGCGTAAAATCTTTCGTCAGTGGCAGTCGTCGAATGTCTTGTCGTGAAACATGACGTGGAAAACATGGTGCCTCAGAAGATGAAGGCTCATACCTCAGGAGTTGGGGGCTTGTGCTCTAGAAGTCGGAGGTTTGTGCCTCGAGAGTCGAGGGCTTGTGCTCCAAAAGATGGAGGCTTGAATGAGCAAGAAACCTTTGTAGAAGGCTTTTCGCTAGTCGGTAGATGTGCATAGCTATGGCTCAAAAAGTAGGAAAGTTCAAGCTAGCGTACGGGTGACTCGAGAATATACCACGAGCCCCTACCCGCTCGAGCGTTACCTATCTTGAAGGCGCGCATCTGACGAATTTTGTTCGGATGTCTGCAGTACCCTGACTATGGCTGTCGACTATCTGGCGTCTGCCTATTGTGCGGGTGTCTGGCATCTGGGAGATAAGTTCCCTGTCTTGATTATTCTGGCGAAAGATGCCCGTTGGCTGGCGTTCTCTAGAAGGAGATGCTCGTTTGCTGGTGTGTTTCTGGTGAAAGTTGCCCACTGGCTAGCATTAGCATTCAAGAATCCTAATATGTTTGTACATTAGATTCTGGCGAGCGGCGTCTGGACCCTTATCTTGAATTCTCGCAGGTGAATATTGCTTTTTTCCCTTGGATTTTCATCAAGGTAGCATCGAATATCAAGGAGAGATGGTCGTGGGTTTCCCTAACGACCCTCCGACGCTTAAGTTAGTAATGGTATTCATGAGCAATTTATAAAACGAAAAGTATAATAACAAAAGAGTTGTGAGATCTTTAGAAATGATACGGATGAAACATGTGTTTCCCTCGATTAAGAGTCACTGCATTGTTGCAAACCTCGTTGTTGTCATCCGAGGTCTCCTGATCAGATTCTTTACCGTATGGGATCCGGAGGATAGGTTTAGGAATCTAAAAGTCACGGTCTGGGATCCTGAAGTCATCTTCCTTGTCTTCTTCAAGGCGGATGTGAGCCATCGCCTTAGCCTGGACCTCTTCAAAGATTGTAAATGGGTACTTTGTCAACTCTTTGTAGAGTTCATTGGTCCTTTCAAGACCTTGGCGAAATGCTTCAATGGAAGTCGAGACATCGCAATTGGGGATTTTGAAATTTTCTTGAACGAATCGATTCATGTAATCACGGAGAGTTTCGTCATACCCCTGCACAATTTTGTATAAGTCATTATAATACTTTTCAAGATGTCGACTACTTATAAATTAAGCCTTAAAGAGATCTATGAGATCTGCAAATGATTCCACAAATCCTTGTGGCAAATTGATGAACCATCTTAGGGTTGGGCCGTCAATAGTTGCCCCAAAACTCTTACACATGATGGCTTCACGTTCCTTCCTAACGATGGAAATCATCATCATCTTTTGTTTGAAGATCGAGACATGATCATTAGGATCATCGGTGCCGTCATAGCTTAACATGTCCGGGACGACGAACACCTTTTGGAAATCGATAACGGAAATGGCTTCCACAAATGGAGAAGTTCGTAACTGTCTTCGGGTTCCTTCTCTATAGGACGCGGGATCCCAAAGATTCTTGCAATCTTCTCATCGAGAGCCTTCAGTTCCTCTTGGATCTTTTGCTCGAAAATGTCCTTTAGTTGCTCTGGGATAGTGGTTGTCGCCTCAGAAGGAGTTGCTGCAGGAGCAAGGATCCCGGATACTGGATCTTGGATGGTAACAGTCTCTTCGGGAGGAGCAACCGGAGGAGCTATGATCCTTAATTTCTGTATGCATCTGCGATCTCAAAAACTCATTTTCACTTGTTAGTTGCGCCACTAGGGCGTTAGATTTGGCTGTTTGGGCTTTGATTTCATCTAGGTCTTTTTTTAGGGCATCAAGTTGTGCAAAGAGATTCTCTATGGTGAAGGGTCGGTTTTTTGTAGGAGGTCGATCGATTTTCTTCGGCTACCGGCTCCACAATGGGGACCAAATTGTTTTGGACAAAAAATGAACAATTTTACTTTTATGTCCTTAGAGAGGGGGTTGAGGGGATAAATAGCCAAAGATATATGATCTTCGCCGGTCGTGAGATAAACGAATGTAAATAAGAACGAAAGTAATGAATATATAAGTCAAACTAGATGTAAACACAATACAAATAAAGAAGAATTGCTTATCTCCTTTAATTAATGGTAAACTTGAGATTACAAACTGGTCGGCGTTTGGTGTCCAGGATCCAGGATCCAGGATCCAGGATCTCGTAGAAATTCGTTTAGATGCCAAGAGACTTTAGAGTAATTTCAATTTCGATGGTTGGTTACACATGATATTGAGAGAGGATGACAATATGTGAATGATAGTGAGTCGTGCCCCTTTTTACATGGATGAAATAACCCTTTTATATAGCTAAAGTAAGTGGAAGATAATGGGTAACTTCCCCCTAAAAAGTAGGCTTTGAATGGGTCTTCCACGTTGGGAGGTTAATGAGTAACAACCCTTAGAAAATAGGCATTTGAAATGCTGAACACGATCTGGTCAAAGAGGTTAAAAGAAATCCTGAAAATCAAGGAATCTCATTGGTGCTGTAGGGCATCCAATGAGCAGTCACGAGTCGGGAGCTGGTAGCCGGTGACCATCCGTTGTAATCTAACTGAAAGTTTTGGGCTCAACATGTATTTATGCTGCCTTGGAACCGTTGATGGTGTTGGCATTCTTCCTTACATTGGTGCTAGTGTTTTTCTTGAGTAACAAACACTAGCTGATATTCTCGTATCGTTCCTCTCTTCTCCCTTCTCTTTCTCGTTCTCTTATGGATGGATAACTTTCGATGATCTATGGTTTTTTTGAAGCAATTTTATTATGACCATGCCGATGAGGCTTAAACACAAAACAAAGTACTCGTTTATCAGAACTTAGGATCTATGGTTTAGGAAGCCGCACATAATAAACATGTTGTTGACCCAGACTTTTGTGGATCCTTTCTTGTGCTCTACGCTTTACCCCTAAAGCTTGTTGATGTACAAAAAGAAGGCTTGTCTAATCTTGCTCCTATACGGCATATTTTGACAATCAAGTGGAATTCATTCTTCTACTAGAAAATTAAAGAAAACATTAAAATAAAAATCAGATTCATTCTCCTTAATCTTAGTGTTTTTTGGATTTTTCTTTGTTGCTAATGAACAAAAAGAACCCCTTTGTGCAGCATTTATTCTCCTCCGCCGGCTTAATCGCCTAGCTCTCCGTTAGCGGTATGGCGGTCCCAGTTGCTTGTTTGCAAGCTTACTGGAAAAGTAGGAAAAGAGATAACTAAAAAGAAAAATAAAATTTCTTGGCCACCAAGTTGGAAAAAAAGTAAGAAAAGGAAAATTAATTTAACATAATATTTAGTTTTAAAAAAGAGAAAAAAAACTAAAAGCATTATAGTACTTGTCCTCCAAGATAAGTTTATGGGTAAATTGCGTGACAAATTTGTCATCTTTACTTGGGTAGCAAGTTTTATTTACTTGTGAGGTAAGTATTTTATACTTGAAAAATAATAATTTAAAATTACATTAAGCTATTAAAATTATATTTGGCTCACCTTAACGATTTTTGTTGTATCTCATGTTATATTGGGCTCAACTTAATGATTGTTTTTTCTAATAAATAAATTATTTTTATTTTCACATTAAATTAAAATACTATTAATCAAATAAATAAATTATTAAATTGATATAGGCGTGCATAACACAATAGATATAACTAGTTACTAGTTTTACCCGTCGTACCATGTACGACTACGATTCGATATTTTATAAACATTATAAATAGAATATTAATAAATAAATAAAAATATTACATAAACTTTAATATAAGTAATTTATTGTTCATAAAATGTTTATATAATTTTTTAATCAAATATTATATTCTTTCTATTTTATTACTTTTCATGTACGTAAATTTAGAGTTTATCAAATATTTCAATATCTATTAAATATTTTATTATCCATTTTTATTAATTTAAATTTTTTAACTATTTATTCATTAATATTTTTATAAAATAAAATCACTATATTTCTATAAATAAATTCATCAAAAGATATATGATAAAATATTTATATTTATTTTTAAATATTTAAATATTTTATCTTTAATTTTAAATACTTGTATAAGGAATATTTCAATAAATATTGTTATACTAAAAAAATATTTTTTTGATGTTAGAGACAAATTTAAATAGTTAAAAAGAATTTAATAGAAAGAAGTTATAATAATAGAAATAAAAATTAATTTTTTAAATATAAGGTGGGGCTAGAATCGTTCTGGTGATTCGAAAAGGTACAACTTTAATATATAGTTATAAATATTACCTATTTTTATTTTTAAACATTATAAGTATTTATCATTAATTTTTTATTATAAAAGAAAAAAATATCTATAAATAATTCGTGAAAAGACATCATGCTAAAAGGTAAAAGATATTGATACTTATTTAAAAATATTTTAAATTTATTATCTTTAATTTTAAATATTTGTATAAGAAAGTTTTCAAAAGATATTGTTATACTAAATAGATATTTGTTTGAAGTTAAAGATAGATTCAAATAGTTAAAGAAGAATATAATAGGGTAAGTTAAAATATTAGAAATAAAAATTAATTTTGTAAATATGAGGTGGAGCCAGAATCGTTCTGGTGACTCGAAAAGACACCGCTTTAATATATAGATTATAGATAGATTATAAAATTTATATTACATTTTTCTATATTTATATCCTATTTACAAAATGTCTAAAAATAATTTAAAAATCCGAATCACAATCACACACGAAGAGACATAACTAGTATCTTATATTCTTATAAAAGATATAATCTTTCCCTCACCAAAAAAGATGTAATCTTCCTTGTTTGATTTTTCCATCTTTTCTTATCTGGATATCTATTATTATCCATCATTATTCTATCTAATAACATATTTCTATCTTACTCCTTATTTGGACTTTAATTTAATCATACGTGTGAAATTCGTAAGAAATAAAATAAAAATTTTAACCAAAATAGAAGAAACACTATTTTATATTATTATATATATATTTTTAAGCTCTTAAGAACCCTAGACCTACTAGGTTAGGTCGTGGTCTTCCGCTACCGATATCTATATATAGCCAAATATCTCTTGCCGCAAATCAAACCTTTTGGAGGTTACAAAGGTTGTTTCTTTTTCTTTTGTGTTTGGAAGTCAGTACGCAATGGCGGTGAAAAGGACCAAAGGCGAGAAGAAGACGGCCTACGATGCGAAGCTGTGCCAGAATCTGGACGAGTTCAACCAAATCTTGGTGGTGTTGGCCGATGACGTGGGATCGAACCAGCTGCAGAACATTCGCAAGGGTCTCCGCGGGGACTCCGTGGTTCTCATGGGCAAGAACACCATGATGAAGAGGTCCGTTAGGATTCACGCTGAGAACACCGGGAACCATGCTCTCCTTAATCTTATCCCTTGCTTGGTGGTATGTATAATAATTTTATGTGTTTCAATTTCTTCTTGTTGTTTGTTGGGTTAATAATTTTGTATTGATCGATCAATGATGTTAATTTATTTATGGGATGATGATAGGGTAATGTTGGATTGATCTTCACCAAGGGTGACTTGAAGGAAGTGAGCGACGAGGTCTCCAAGTACAAGGTTAGTACATATTTGCTCTGCCGACTAATCTAATTAATCTTCCTATTGAGTTCTTTAATTTTTCTGGACGTTATTTGACGTTAGTGTCGTTACGGTTGAACTTATCTGGAAAGTGAATATGAGTTTATCAGAATCACATAATATTTTAATTACCACGTTGTTCGATCTCTAATATAGAATTATTTCGTTGCCCATTGATTACTTGTACTAACTGTTTTTCGGAGTTGGGAAAGAACTCCATCGATAGAGTTGAGAAGATCTTGATCTTTAAATAACAATTCAACGACTAATATTGTATTCTTGTCCACCCATATCAACTTATAATTTTTTTCGACGAATTCATTAATTTTCTATAGGGTTTTACATGGAATCTTATCTATTGCTTGCTGTTACATATATACGTACTAGGTCGGAGCTCCAGCTCGTGTGGGTCTCGTTGCGCCAACCGACGTGGTGGTCCCACCCGGCAACACCGGTCTGGATCCCTCCCAGACCTCTTTCTTCCAGGTCCTAAACATCCCCACCAAGATCAACAGAGGGACGGTCGAGATCGTGACCCCCGTGGAGCTCATCAAGAAGGGCGACAAAGTGGGGTCCTCGGAGGCGGCCCTCCTCTCGAAGCTCGGGATCAGGCCCTTCTCCTACGGCCTCACCATCCTCTCCGTGTACGACAGCGGCTCCGTCTTCAGCCCTCAGGTCCTCGACCTCACGGACGACGACCTCGTCGCCAAGTTTGCAGCCGGGGCCTCCATGCTCGTCTCGCTCTCCCTCGCCCTCTCGTACCCGACCCTTGCGGCCGCTCCCCACATGTTCGCTAACGCCGCCAAGAACGCCCTGGCGGTTGCTGTTGAAACTGACTACTCGCTGCCGCAGGCGGATAAGGTCAAGGAGTACCTGGCGGACCCCAGTAAGTTCGCCACCACGGCTGCTGCTGCTGCTGCTCCTGTTGCCTCTGGATCTGCTGCTCCTGATCATGTGGAGGAGAAGGAAGAGGAGGTATCTGACGAGTCTGATGACGACGTTATGGGCAGTATCTTCGACTAAGTGCAATTTCTAATTAAACCACTGCTGCCTGTTTGTTTATTTTACCTAGTTTTACTTGATTTTTATTATTATGAGATGCCTGGATTTTCTGATTTTGATTTTTAAGATAGTTTCTTTGTTTTTGGATTCTCTGGTGAACTCCTTTCAATCTTAATTACTACATAACGTGCAGTGTCTTTCAATCTTTTTTCTACGTGCTTGCGTGAACCTGAATTAATTATGATTGTCGTTACGATGCATTGGAAGTGATGGACTGATGGTGAGATAAGGGAAGAAGTAATTGTGTATGAAATTGATGGCGAGGGAAGTGATTGTTTATGGAAGTGAGATTGTGATCGAGAGTCGAATTGATATGAATTGAAGACTAGGGTGCGATCATATAGCATTAATGCATTTTCATCTCACCATAACTCCGAAGTTAAGTAAGATGATGGGTGAGCTCTTGGAAATCCCGTCATTGGGGGATAACGCTTCTAAAGAAATTTACATTTTTTGTACAATCTTACATAATTTCAATTAGTGAATAAAATTTTATATTCTCTAAATTTTTTATGCTATAAATTTTTTATGCCCTAACTCTAACAAATTCTCCATTTTGAAAAATCATATTTATATTTATATAATGTTATAAAATCTAATTTAACAATTTGGAAGAAGACGTGATTGCATATACATTTAATGCATTCTCTAAATATTTTTAGAGAATTCCCTAAATGTAGAGATGTCTAGTTATTTTAATATTTAGAGAATTTCCTAAATGTAGAGATGTCTAGTTATTTTTGAAAATGGAGATTTTGTTGGAGATGTTCTTACAAATTATTGTGGTATTAAATTAAAGTTAGTACCAACGGTGCGTTGGTGCAGTGGTATGGGAGCTGCACTTGGAAGGGCGAACCCCGTGTTCGATCCCCCGCAACGTCGTTGGGAGGAGTTTAAAGCCGTAATTCACTACCCCGCTCCGAATTCGAATGTAGTCCTGGGCTTAAGTCCGGCCTGAATCCACTGGGGCAGGGCGAACCGGATGGGAAACCAAAAAAAATTAAATTAAAGTTAGTGTTTTACTGGTGTTTTCGTGTGAACTTAAAACTATATCTTTCTCGCACATGTTGGTGACAAATTTAACGTTTTAATTCAAATAAAAAGTATTAAATGCAATGTTCCTCAAAAATGAAAAATTTGTTGGAATTTGACAGTTGATTCTATATTTTAGAGAAAGTCATAGAAAATCTGTGTTAGGCTTGCTCTAAATAAAAAAAATACTACATCTGTTTCACAATTTAGGAACTTTTAGAATTTTTTACGTATGTTAAGACAAACTTAAAATAAAGTACTTATATGTTTAATAATTATTTTTACATTTATTTATAAATGTATCAACTTACGAGTAAATTTAATAAATTTAATTATGAGTAGACCTATATACTTCGATAGCAAAATCTTGTTTAAATGAAGTTAATGATATTTGAATGAATCCTTAATTTGAAAAGTTTTACATTAAATAATGAGAAAAATAAACTTATATTTTGAAAATTAGTTAAAACACGAACCACGCCGCCTTAGCATATCTCAAGACTCAGACGACTCTCAATAGACGCCATGCTAGATGGATGGAGTTTATGGAAACTTTTCCATACATCATCGCCCATAAGAAAGGAAAGGAAAATGTCGTGGCGGATGCACTGTCACGCAGGTATGTACTCTTAACCCAACTACAGGCCAATTTGCTCGGGTTCTCCTTGATTAAGGAGTTATATTTGCATGATCCGTTTTTTAAACCGATCATGGAGAACCTCGAGTAAAGTCGAATTCATGAGTTCTATTTTTGGACAATGGATATCTTTACATAGCCGGAAAGCTTTGCATTCCGACCTCGTCTGTGAGGCATCTATTGCTCAAAGAGGCTCATGACGGTCGAGGCCATTTTGGCATAGCCAAGACCCTAACAGCACTTCGTGAACATTTCTTTTGGCCACACATGGCCTCCGATGTGCACAAGTACTTCCGCGGTTGTGTGCCGTGCCAAACAGCTAAATCGAGGTCCCAACCTCATGGCCTATACACACACTTGCCAATTCCGGATACCCCGTGGGAAGATCTCTCCATGGATTTTATCACGGGCCTTCCAATGACAAGGCGTGGAAAGGATTCGATCTTTGTAATTGTGGACCGCTTCTCCAAAATGGCTCACTTCGTGCCATGCAAAGGGAACAACAATGCGACTGAAATCGCAAATTTTTTTTTGAGCATGTCGTGAAGCTTCATGGTGTGCCTCACACTATTGTTAGTGATAGGGACACAAAATTTTGTAGCCACTTTTGGAGAACGCTTTGGGGAAAGCTAGGGACATAATTGCTCTTTTCAACATCTTATCATCCCCAAACCGAAGGTCAGACTGAAGTGACCAATCGGACCCTGGGCACCCTTCTTCGAACGGTGCTAAAATATAACCCACGCCGGTGGGAGGATCTAATACCATTTGTTGAGTTTGCATATAACAGGTCCAA
Source organism: Fallopia convolvulus (assembly GCA_964016875.1). Lineage (NCBI taxonomy): Eukaryota > Viridiplantae > Streptophyta > Magnoliopsida > Caryophyllales > Polygonaceae > Fallopia > Fallopia convolvulus. The sequence continues at coordinate 5,374,780 of OZ024737.1, forward strand.
ACACTCGGCTTCTCGGAAGACGCCGTTCGAGATCGTCTACGACCTCAGCCCACACTCTCCAATGGATCTTGTTCCTCGGCCCATGAAGAATGGCGAGCACGTCGACGCCTCCAACCGTGTCGATGCCATACGCAGATTGCACGAGAGGACGAGGACACAATTGGAGCATCGGGCAAGCCAGTACCAGACACATCATAACAAGGGAAGGAAACGGCTGGTTTTCAACTCTGGAGATCTCGTCTGGTTACATCTTCGGATGTGAAGGCCAGCCCTGCGTGGAACTTCGAGGAGTGGTCGACGTTGAAAATCGAGGACTCATAATGGTTGGCCCTCGCATAGCTCTTTCGCTCTGATTGGCTTGAGCCCACTAATAAAGGACCACCCGAGATGGTGTGAATGAACCCATCGGGCATTGTGCGCGGACCGGAGCGTGCCTGCTTTGCGGGAGCCTGCTGCTCAATGTTGTTGGCTCTCGCTTGGTTTTGGCCCTGCGGCACATTGTTCGCGCCTGAGGCGGGATTTCCTTGGCCGTTATCTTTTGGCTTGTATAGGGGGCCACCCTTTCCTCTGTAAGCTCACTGCTTTCCTCCAAAGCAGTTCCAACTCCCGCCGTTGTTGTTTCCCTTCGTGTTGTTTTTGTTTTTGTTTTTGTTTTTGTTTTTGTTGTCGTTTTTATTCTTCACGAGGTTCTAGGTCTACGTTACATATGCATCCTTGGCGGAGACGATTTCCTTGTCGGTCCTACCTTCGCTTTTCCCTTAGCATCGGCCCCGATTTCCTTGTCGGTCCTCGACCGAGAGCTCTGGTTGGTTGCATCCTCGGCACACACCTGGGCGGTGATCCGGGCACACAGTTCGTCGTATGCCTCTGGACACTTTAGGAAAATATAGTTCTTGAACGCCCCTTGACATAGGTTGCCCATGAGAGTGTCTCGCGCCGACGTTTCGTCGATGTGCACATTCTCCGCAACCGCGGTTGCGAACCTCGTGAAGAAGGAGGTTCACAACCAGAATGGGTGAGAATCCGCCGGCCTCAACGTGGCGAAGTTGTGAACGCGACCTCAAGGTTTGCACCACATTTCCCGCGGTCTCGGACATCTCCGGACGCTGCGTCCGGGAACGTTGTGAGTGAGACCTCGATTTGCATGGGATCCCGGGGAGGCATCTCCGTTGACAAACCGTTGGTCGATGCTTCGTGCCCCGGAATATGTTCGGGGACATACTCAGATACATACTCGGAATGGGGTTGTCCAGGCCCTATGATGAGAACGTGCTTGGGCAAAGGAGGAGCATAGCCGTGGATAGGCGAAGGGGCGAAGCCTTGTTGATATTGCTTATACCCCGGGTAAGGAAATGGGTAGGGATTCTGCAGAGCCGGAGATTGATTCGCGTATACTTGGAAAGGGTACGCGTTTTGTAGGGCGGCATACGCCCACCCTGGACTGAGTTGCCCCGTTCATCCACTTTGAGGTTTCACACATGTTATCGGGGTGGAGACGGAAAATGTTGTTCGGACATGCCATTTGTGAGATTGAAAGTCAAGGTTTGTGCTTGCCGGGAAACTGCTTAGGATGAAGAGGTTCCCACAGACGACACCGTGATGAAACCCGAAATAAACCGACGCTAAAGACAAGAAACGAGATTATATATTCGATGAGACAAACCCTTGCTTTTATTAATGATTTCTGAACGAGGTTACAACAACGAGATTATGCCCCAAATCTCCTTTTACAAGATTCGAGGTCTCTGACTAACGAGGTTTGAGATCTCTTTGTTACAACGAGGCCAGGTTCTTGTCGACGATGTCGGGATTGTAGCTTGCAAAGAGGCCTTTACGATGATTCCAACACGTCGATCTTCAACAAACAAGATAGTTCTTGAGTTAGAGATGTTTTTCGACCCTTGCAACCTTTGAAGCTCTCTTTTATTTATAGGCGCTTGTGGAACTTTGCTCTTGCTAACTTTCGATGTGGGACGCCCGAGATTCGACCATTTGATTGGTCAAGAAGAAGGCGATCGATTATTGGTTGGAAGTTATGTGGCTTTTGACTGGTCGAGCGGGGCAGGGATGTCAGCTTTTGAGTATGTGAGGTTCGTCCTCGTTGCTTCTTTGAAGTGAGCTGCCTGGCTATCTTTATTGGAGAGTTTCGCGATGTTTAGACCTCGTTCCCGCGATTTGGGGCTTTCGGGGACAAGGGACCTCGATTTTTTGGATGGGTACGGAAAAGAGACAGCGGAGAATTCTCTTGAACCTCGCATTCATTTCTTTTATCTCGTGTTCCAGGCCTACTGTTCACACATCGTTATTTTGCACACCATCAACTTAGTTTCCCCTTAAATAATGCATCGCTACATTTTTCCATTTTTTCCCCTTTTGACATCATCGAAAAGAAATGAACACGAGACATAAAAACAAAAGTAGATCACAAGTTGATGGTGCGCGGATTTCACCATGCGCAAATGAGCAAAATAAGCCAAAGCCTAGCAGAGAAAGATAGGAGCTCGGTCAAACCCCACATGGAAAAGATCTCAAAGGATAGCTCCCCGGGAATTTCCTACACCCTTCTGAAAATACCCAATAGGTCACGCACACTCAACGGCTAAGCAAGAAGGGACGCAAGGCCAAACACAACGCATATTAAACTGCGAGGGAAAGGATCAAGTAGAAGATCTTGAGAAAGAAGGGTCGCAAGGCCAAACACCGTGCATATTCAATTGTGAGTGAAAGCATCCAATAGGAGATCTTGAATAAGAAAGGCCGCAAGAACAAACATTGTGCACACTCAACGGGAAATCAGCGCATTACCTCTTCCCACATCGGAAATACCAACAAAATGGCATGACCGTCTCCTCGATCAATCAAAGGTAGCCTCCCCTTCAACCAACCAAAGGCTACCCCTCCCTCGACCCATCAAATGGCGATAAGTCACTCATCCTACACTAGAATCACATGAAAATCGCTCTCTCCAAACATCTATGAATATGGAAAGATGGAAAAGGTTACATGGGTAAAAAAACACCTCTAATTCAAGAATTATATTGCATGTAGAGATCGACATGTTGAAACAATCGTAGAGACCGCGCTATAGTGAAAGAAAGGTCGATAAAAAGACCTCAAGTCACAAAAGATTAATCTATGCCCCCTTCCTGAAAGGAAGCGAATAATAAAAAAGTTGTAAACCCACAACAAAGAATAATCAATGGTAAGTGGCACATGTGCATCGACTGCAAGGATCTTAATAATGGTAAGTGGCGCGTGAAAATCGCACTTCCTGAAAGAAAGTGAATAATCAATGGTAAGTGGCGTATGTGTGTCGACTTCAAGGATCTTAACAAGGCCTATCCAAAGGATAACGATCCCTTGTCACTGATTGGCGAACTGTGGATTCCACAACAAGCCACACGGTTCTGAGCTTCCCCGACACATATTCAGGATACAATCAAGTTTCTATGGACCCCCGAGACGAAGAGGAAACAATGTTCATCACCCAACGCGACACCTTTTTCTACAAGGTGATGCCTTTCGGCTTAAAGAACGCGGGGGCTACTTTACAACACCTTGTGGACCGTCTGTTCAAAAACCACATGGGGAGAAACATGTCGGCCTATGTCGACAATGTCGTCATGGGAACCAAGACCCTAGAGGATCACTTAGTAGACTTGGAAGAAGTGTTCACAATGCTCATGCGAAGTCGTCTGAGCCTCAATCCCGATAAGTGTGTATTTGGTGTCTCATTCGGGAAGTTTCTAGGTTTTATGATCAGCGCTCGAGGGAGAGATGTGAACCCATGCAAAATTGACTCAATCTTGACAATGCAGTTGCTGAGAGGGTTTCTTGACAACAAATAAATTTATAATCAAGACCCCGCTGAGTATAGGGGAGTCAAGTTCGTCCACGGGAGAAAGTCGGTATCAAGTTTTGTTCTTACTTAGGGCTCAAGTAAGAGAGCAAGTTTAGGTTTTTATATTAATAAGAGAGAAAATCTAAGGTTTTGGTATCCCCACAACAACAATTATGCATACATGTGCCAATGAAACATAAAGATCATACTTTTATCACATAAAGTCGTCAACTTTCGTCAACTTAAGCAAGTAAATCAACCAACTTTCGCCAAATTAATAAACTCACTATCTATCTGTTCTACTTCAACTAGGATTGATCCGCTTTCGCTTCAAAAATCCTAAATTGACTATTCTGATTCAAAGTTTTCGCTTTCGCTTCAACTATGAACGAGAAATTCCTATCCTCTTTCGTTTCAAGGATTAAGAACAAGAGAATAGATTCATGCAATAAAAGCAATCACAGCATGATCAAAAGCAAGCATACATAACCATTGTTGGGTTTAACCCCAACCTTAGAGAGAGACTACTCACAAATCATAATTAAAAAGAAAACAATTGAATTAATAAAGAAAGGGAAAGCTTACAAACTGAATTCAAAACGAAACATGTCATCCAAGCAAACTCCACTCTTGTCCCTCTATATATATCTCACGCCCCTCTCCTCTCTCTCTTCCTCTAAATTCCCCTCCAAAAGATCATCCATAAACTAGAGCTAGACAAGAGTATTTATAGAGAAACTAAAGCTATCAATAAGGAATAAATCTTCTAAAAGATATATCCCTTAAAACTATCTAATAATATAAAGATATGTGATAAAATTATTAAATGCACCGACTCAGGTTGTTCGCTACCAACCCATATACCATCGGTATTGACCTTGTCAGCCTTATCAACCCTACAGGGTCGTTACCGACCCCCCTCACCCTTGAAAACAGCCTTGTAACTGAGATATCTTCTTCATTAGGAGTCGTTAACCTTCGTTTTGTTTTGATTCTTCTTCCTTAGGCTTGGTAACGGGTCTCTTAACTTCATTCCTTAAGTGTTTTTCCTTGGCTTCTCATCTTCTCCTAAAATGTACTCCAAACAGCTCCAAAACCTATAAAAACACCAAGCTTATGTAGACTCCATATCTTAAGGAAATACAAAAGCCTACACAAACGAGTGAAAACAAAACACAAAACTAAAGAAAAAGACTCAAACACATAAAAACACACCCTAAAAACACGACTAAAAGGCGGACATCAAAATACCCCATACTTAGACTTACTTTTCCTCAAGCAATCAACACGACATAAATCAAAACCATCAACACATTCTTCAAGTCAATGCCCTTATCTAAAACAACATCATAAGCACACGTAGAAATAAATAGACAAGTGATTCTAAAGTCATTACACATATATAAGCAACCTTAAGCAAAAGTAACTAAAAATCAAACCTCACAAGGTAATGTGTTTCACTCAACTCTCAAGTGTTTAGGCATAGAATAACAACTCTCAACTCAATCCAATATACGAAAACTCATAGTCATTGTTACTTATATCACCAAACTCTCCACCGGAGATGTCAAAACATATAAAAATCATCAAGAGAACCTAGGCTCAATGAAAAACTTCATAGAAGCTTCCAATCGCCCGGATTGTAATGGGGCTTGGTAAGAACAATAAGGCGTGGAAATATTTTGGTTTGTGGTGCTAAAAATCTGGGACTATAGAGTCCTAAACTTCACAACACAACTTCACCAATACTCTCAAAAACAACATACCAAACTCACTCAAACAATTAAAGATCAAAACTTCAACTTTTTTCAACCCCTTTAATATCCCAACTAATCTTGCTTATAAAACACTAAGAAAAATTTGGCTCATGCACTCTTTCACTATTCAACTCTTTCTTCAGCTTTTGATTTTTCTCATCTTTCTTTTCTCGATTTTTTTCCATTGCTGATTTTTTCTGGAAAGGTCAGTACCAAACCTATTAGGGTCGGTAATGATGTTACTATTCTGATTTCTTCTTCTTTCTTTGCAAGTGCATTCAGGTAACCAAACTCCTTTTTCATAACAAACTTCAAGATCTTGTACTTTACCCAACCCATATTACCCCACACTTGAACAAGCATATCTTACTCAACAAAATCATCAACCAATAATAAGTCCTAATTCCCGGATAGGGTCAAACTTATATCGGCTAGGGAACGATTTTGTGGAGCTACAAACAAAAGGCTTTAAGGCTCAATTTAGCTTAAAAAAGAGCATAATGACAAGGTAGGTAAAAAGAGAAGATAAAAAGTGGTTTAAAACAAATAAGTTCTCTATCATATGATTTCACATGCAATAAACTAATATCTCATAAAGGTCTCAAGTAATAGATAACCATATCAATGACAAGAGATAATATGCATAAGGAGAGTAAATCAAACAGGAAAAGAAGAGGAATTTTTTATGTTCTCCCTATAAGGACAAAAACAACTCACAAGGTAGCAATTTTTGTTGAATATAAGTCACTTCTACCTAAGATTATATGTTCTCAGTTTCATCACATGCTAAATATCCACATAAAAACAACTTTTCAACATGATTCATGCAAAGCTCTCCAAACATGTCAAAGGAATTACATGATCAAGCAAGTTAAAGCATATCATAGGACATCTAAGTGGGGCATTATCAATCATAAAAACACAAAAACAAAGACACAAAAACTGAGTTTCCTTTTCCCCTTCCCCATCCTTAAACCAAACAGTGTCCTCACTATTTAAGACATAACAAAAAAATAAAGAGGATAAGGAAAAGGGAATTCACAAAACAAAACTGAAGTTGTTTGAAACCATTAATCACGGAGGAGATATGAATTTTTTTTCTCGGATTTCTGTAGAGGTCGGTATCGACCCTATGGGGGGTCGTTAACGAACCTGTTTGCTCTTGTACCAAGTGTCATTGATTGTTTTTCTTCTTTTGTTTAGCACTTCATCTTCCTCTTTGTAACTGAGTCACTTTAAAAAAACATCTATCCCTACTACACTACTCTAACATAAAACCAAGCCAAAATAAAGCTAGAAAAAAGATCAAAGAAAGCAAAAACAAAAAGCGGGTTGCCTCCCGTATTTGCTATTTTTAACGTCATTAGCCCGACGAACTCACCTCGGCGGATCAGGGCGGCTTCCATCCAGCTTTGTCGAGATCAATAGAAACCCCATACTTAGATGGAAAAGCTTCAAAGCTTTTCTCTAAGATATTTGGTCCTCTATCATTAATCAATATGCTTGGAAGTCCTACATAAGGGTTAGAAGAATCCGAAAACCAAGGGGGCTTCGACTCTTTCACAATATGAATAGTAGGATGGGATATAGAAAAAGGATAGGAGAAAGGATTATGACCAGAATTAATTGGATTAGAGTAAGAAGACTCACGGGGATTGATCAAATAGGGGGTCATTACCGGGGTGTATGGGGTCGTTAATGACCCTGTTAGTCGTGTCTCGGTAACGGTCTGGAATTCGCCCCCAGCATTGTGATCCTTTAGAGAATGGTCGATACCGATCCATGGGTGGTCAGTAGGCTCCTCGGTAAGTAGGACTTTCTTGAACTGTCTTGTTTTTGTACTCAGAGAAGGGTCGGTACCGACCCACGGTGGGTCAGTAGGCCCTTCGGTACATCTTTTAGCAACCTCGTTCACAGAAGTATTGAAGCGAAACTCGACCTTCTCTTCCCCAATATCGAAAGTGAGGAGTCCCTTCCTAACATCAACATGTGCAACATCAACACGTGCGCCAGCGGTGGCTAAGAATGGCCTCCCAAGAATGATTGGCACCACAGGGTCTTCTGGCATCTCCATCACTATGAAGTCGTATGGGACAAAGAATTTACCAACTTGAACAATAACATCCTCCATAATTCTGGTGGCTTTTACACAAGATCCATTTTCCATGTAGAGATTCATATTGACTGGTTCCAGTGGTCCCATATTGGCCTTGGACCAAATAGAGAGTGGTAGGAGACTGGCACTAGCACCTAAATCACATAGCGCTTTGAAATGGTGAGATCCAATACCAATGGAAATAGCAAACTTACCTGGATCACCTAATTTCACGGGGAGCTTTACTGATCGGACCTCGTCAATCAGCTCAGATATTGATCTCTTCCTGCTTAAGATCCCTTTTAAGAATTTAGTGTACGCATGCATTTCATTAAGAGCTTTAGCAAATGGTATAGAAATATTTAGGCCTTGAAGAATTTTAACTAAACATCTAAACTTTCCTTTTGTAACATCATTAGCTTTCTTGGTTGGGAAAGGAAGAGTTTTTGACGAATTCGAGGTAGAAAGAGGCCCGGTTCGAGGCTCTACTGAATTGACAAGAGGGTCAACTAGTGCAGAGGTAGGGTCGATACCGACCCTAGGGGGGTCGGTAACGAGACAAGTGTTCGGTTCAGAAGACTTACCTGGGGTAGAGGGATCGTTAACGACCCTGGGGGGTCGGTAACGACGCCGATTGGGACTTCTTCGTCATTGTTGTGCTCTTTTTCCTTGGTCTCAGCATGTCCCGAGAATGTCTTTCATCTCCTAAGGTGTAAGGCTGCAATTTGTCCTCTAGTGTTTTCCTCAGGGAGGCCCAGAAGTTGAACTTGAGGTCTTGGAATCTGTGCAACAAGGTGGCCTAGTTGGGAATTTACACTTTTTCTCCAGGTTTTGATCTCTCCCAATTGTACCTATACACCTTTTAGGTCATCTCGGACTCCATCAATCTTGTTGTGGACTCCATTAATACCCTCTTGTAGCCCTTGTACCCAAGACGGTGGCTCTTGATAGCCTGTGGGGCCTATAAGGCGGAACCCTTTGTTCTTGCTGAGGAGGTTGGCTCCCTTGGCCATGTGTATAATTACCGCAGGTGGACTAATTGTTATTCCTCCCTGCATAAGAATTATATATTTGGTTCCTATAGGGACCCCTCATGTAGTTAGTTTCTTCATATGCCTCAGCAGCATGAACCTGTTGAAAGTTAGTGCGGGCAGAAGTAGCATGGGCTTTAGACCCGCATTCTTGACAAGATGGAGATGATTTAAGATAACTTACCTGCTTTTTCAAACGGTTGATTTCGTCTTGCAAGAATTGGTGCTTCACTCTGAGGTCCTTGTTTGGATTATAGAGCTTTCGTTGGGGCTTTTGGGATTGCTGCATTCCATACATTGCATCATAGTTGGACAACTTGTCAAGCTGCGCCCAACATCCTCGGGATCCATCTCTATGAAACCGCAAGCAGTATGTAGATTGATGCGGTTCTTTGTTTCAGCATTCATTCCTTGAAAGAAGATCTCTTGGAGCATGTATTGTGGCTGTCAAAACTTGACACGACCCGAGAAACCCGCCCGACCCGTCCGACGTTGAACCCGACCCGACCTGAGAGAAAAAAAAGTTTTATACTCGAGACATGTTTGACTTGAACTAATTTGACCCGAATCTGAAAAAATCCGAACCCGAGATTAACCCAAAATCGATTATACCCAAATAGACTAGTCTGATGCAACTTGATATCCGATGCTACCCGACCTGAAGTCATTTGAAAATACGAAGTTACCCGACTTGAAACCATCTGAAAATCCGAAGTTACTTGAAACCATCCAAAAATTACATTATATTTAAAAATATTAATAATTGTGAATATTTATTAAAATTATGTTTTTAATTTAAATATTACATTAAATATTTAGACCCTAGAGTAGTTAAACTACAAAAAATAATCATTCGATATATGGTCTGAATCAAAATCCGGCTTACTCGAAATCATATTAACCCGAAATTCGGCCAAAGTCGAAATTCGATTCACCCAAAATCCAAAAAAACCCAAAACCCAACTCACCCAAAACCAGACTTATCCGAAATCAAGTTGGACCGAAAACCGAATGACCCGGCCGAAATTGACCCGAAACCCGACTTTGCTCGATTAATTGAGCACCTGACCCGAAATGATCCAACCCAATTTGACTCGATTTTCAAAATATCCGAATTTGATCCGAATCCGAACATACCCGAAGCTGAATTGACCCAACCCAAACCCGGCCCGACCCGCTCGATTGAGACCCCTAGGTAGGGCATTGTCTAAGTGTAATACCCCCGATTTTCCTTGGAGATGGTACACGCCAGTGACCTCAGACTTACCGTCCAAATCCATCCAAGGCTTGATCCGAACAATATAGGTATTAAAGTCCTAACTCAAGTTTACTTAATTATGAATTACCCTAACTTTATGAAATAGTTTGACTCAAAACTTCAACTGCAGCTATCTCTTTACCAGCTTACTTCTTATAACCTGAGAAAAGATCGTCTGATGTGCCGTATAGGGACGGTTGACACCAACCGACCATGCAAGGGAATAAATTGGTCGAGTTAGTCTTGTGGACTAAGCAAGTGGAATTTTGTGAGAGGTTCTAGTGGTCATAACTAATTGTTACATTGTAGTCCGAATGAAAGCCGGTCAATGATAAACAACTAGACTACTTCCACGAAATAATGTAGGTGCACAAAACAACAATGCAAGCGAGAGCCCAAAGGACAACCAGATCCTAAGGGAGAATATGAATTTTATTAACAATCTATAACTAATCTTCCTTGGAATAATCAGGCCTCAACCAACCTCACCGCATACGTGTTGTGCGAATTTAGATTGGAAGGACAACCTTCATAAACTGGAAGTCCGAACGATTTCCCAATATGGGTGCTTCATTCGCGGGATTCAATTAGATATGCAACGCGCACTTATCTTATGTGAATAACATTTTGGTAACTTTTACTTGATCTCGGACTTCCGAGTTAATTAACTTTAATGAGGACGTGCCACTCAACTCGTACCCCATGACACTAGCTAGCTGCTGAAAGACACATTCCCGACAGTGGGAGATGAGCCATGGATCATGATCTAATCATATCATTAATGGTGTAGTAACCATTAATGTGGTTATAAAGAAGTATTTAAGATGACGTGCTCTTAAATACTCCTACAATACTACTACTTGCATACTGATCTCACCTAACCACCACATCAAGGTCACAACCAAAAGCATTTGAAAGCAATAACATAATATATATATATATATAGGATTGAGATCAGGTGAGAAGGGTTCTTACCGTAGATAATTAGGAGGATCCTCAACCTTTAGATTTTAAAAAATCTAATAGATAAGATTTCTTACAAATAAAAGAAAAACAAATAAATCTATCCATATCTTTTCTCTCTCCTCTAATATCTCCCGCGTTTATATAAGTGTTGATGCTAAACTTCCCCTCGTCTAATACATATTGAACAATTAAGAGATTGCAAATGAACAAGTAAGGTATTTATCATGAACAAGTGTTATTATATTATGGATCAACAATAATTTACGCAAATAATTACGTCTCTCTACAGGTGAAAAACTACTCATTAACAATTGAACAACTACAACAATGAACAACTAATACCTAACAATCAACAATTCATCTCGCGTCTATATAAGCGCTAATCCTAAACTTTTTCTCTCATCTAATACATATTGAACATTTAAGAGATTGCAAATGAACAAATAATGCATTTATCATGAAACTGGTTTAATTAGAAGGGAACTGAAAAGAGAAAAACAGAGGTGAAGTTTCAATGGCAAACAATTGAATTGTGTGCAATTGGGGTGTTAATCGACCCTATTTATAAAGTCACAAGTGTAACCACTTGGTTAAGATAGAGGATTAGTTCAAATCAAATCAAACTTCGAACCAAATATTTGATTTGAACAAAACGAACGAAAATTAGGTTAACTGACTTCTTTGATTAATCTGGCGTATTTAGGGACTAATTCAATCAATTGAGTGGAGGTTTAGATAGAGATCGAAATTATCAATCTTATCCTTTTTACGGATTTGAATTTCGTTGTGAAACGAATCCAAAATCCTTAATCGAAGATTTTGACCCAAATCCAAACAAACAACAAACTATTATGTTTGTTTTGGATTTTACTTTCAAATGTAAAAAAATCAACCCTTAATTTCTATAAATCTATATTTTCTCTCTTTTGTATTCTACTAAATTATAAAATTGTATCAAATAATACACATATCTTGTACACAATTAAATTTCATAAAATAATACTTTATTAAAAAATATGTATAACTATGGAAATAAAATCACCAAACCAAATATTTTATTATAAGTCACACAAATAATTAAATAAATAATTAAGTAAATTTAAGATTAAGGGTTATTACACTAAGAATCTCCTTGAATCTCTCTTATGTCTCCACAAAGGTCTCATTAGGCAGCTGGTGGTATGAGGTGATGCGTTTCCTTAACTCCGTAGTTTTGACTGGAGGAAAGAACTTTGTCATGAATATATGTCATGCAAATCTCTCTAAGTCCTGATTGAATTAGGAGGTAGGCTCTCTAACCAGGTCAGGGCCTTTCCTGCAAGGGACCACTAGAAAGCTTTCAACAGAACATATTCAAGAGAGACACTGTCAGTAGAAATAGTTTCACAAAAATCAATAAAGTTCCTAATATGTTCTATTGGGCACTCAGTGGATTTCCCTTCCAACTGAGCCCTCTTAATCAAGAATATAAATTGAGATTTGATCTCAAAAGCTTTCTCTATCTCAGGAAGCACAATTACGGACTCTGGCAACCTTAGTTCTGGGTGCATGTACTGTTTGGCGTTCCTTGGGAAGGCATTCAATTGCTCTAATAGACAAGCATCGTTTTCTCGTTCGCGTTCAACCTCAGTAGTTGCATTATCTCTTTCTCTCTACATCGCCTCCATTTGAGTGCAGAGGTTAGCCGTCTGTTGAGTGAGTTCTTTAGTGGTTGTCATTGCTTTGTTTTCTCTTAATATGCGGTGGAAGTATTGCCCGGGTTCAGAGTCAACTATTGGATTAGAGACAACTCGGCGTCCTCCAACTGGCATATACTAAAAACAGAGACAGAAACAAAGAAAACAAGATTAAAAGCAAAAATGGGTTCTCAAAGGAGGGTCGGTACCGATGCCCAGAGGGTCAGTAACGAGCTTGCAGTTATCCCGTAAAAAAACTGAAAGGGAAAAACTTATTCATGCAATAAAAACAACACCCTGAAAACACTTTCGTTTCATGGATTAAGAACAGGATAATAGATTCATGCAATAAAAATAACCACAACATGATCAAAAGCAAGCATACATAACAATTGTTAGGTTTAATCCCAATCTTAGAGAGAGACTACTCACATATCATAAGTAAAAAACAAAACAATTGAATTAATAAAGAAAGGGAAATCTTACAAACTGAATTCAAAACAAAACTTGTCTTCCAAGCAAACTCCACTCTCGTCCCTCTATCTCTATCTCACGCCCCTCTCCTTTCTCTCTCTCTCTTCCTCCAAATTCCCCTCTAAAAGATCATCCATAAACTAGAGCTAGACAGGAGTAATTATAGAGAAACTAAAGCTATCTATAAGGAAATAAATCTTCTAAAAGATATATCCCTTAAAACTATCTAATAATATAAAGATATGGGATAAACCATTAAATGCGCCAACTCAGGTTGTTCACTACCGACCCATATACCCTCGGTATCGACCTTGTCAACCTCGTTATCGACCCCCATAGGGTCGTTACCGACCCCCTTCAGCCTTGAAAACAGCCATGTAACTGCGATATCTCCTTCATTAGGGGTCGTTAACCTTCATTTTTGTTTTGATTCTTCTTCCTTAGGCTTAGTAACGGGTCTCTTAACTTCATTCCTTAAGTGCTCTTCCTCGACTTCTCATCTTCTCCTAAAATATACTCCAAACAACTCCAAAACCTATAAAAACTCCACCAAAGCTTATGTAGACTCCATATCTTAAGGAAATACGAAAAACTACACAAACGACTTAAAACAAAACACAAAACTAAAGAAAAAGACTCAAACACACAAAAACACACCCTGAAAACACGACTAAAAAGGCGGACATCAGCGGTCACCCCGTTCTCGCACCGAGGTACAATGTTTGAACGACATAGTAAATTATCTCGGGAGGTTTTGCTCCCGCTTGGTGGATCGGGCGCTCCCATTCTTTGTGGTGTTTGAAAAAAGGAAAAGTTAGTCTGGGAAGAAGATTTGGATTGGTCATTTTCAAAGTTACAGGCTTTCCTATCAACCCTGCCCACCATATCACTGCCAAGGGCTAGGGAAGACCTACAACTATATGTTGCGGTGAGCCCGAAAACAGTCAGCACGGTCCTAACGAGGGAGTCAATGCACCCGGTCTACTTCGCCAGTCGCCTTCTCCAGCCAACACAGAGCATCAGTACTCACGGTAGAAAAGATGACGATGTTAGTGGTAACCGTGGTTCGAAAATTGCTCCCTCTCCGCCATATTCTTCATCATCCTGTGCTTTCGAGAAGGATTATCAAATGGGTGATCGAGCTTTTGGAGTTCGACATCAATTACTATCTTCCTAGAACAACCATGAAAGGGCAAGCCCTAGTCGACTTCGTGGTGGAAGTCACTTTCCTCGAAATAAGCGAGAGCGTTGAGGAGTGGAAGGTTTTTGTGAATGGCTCATGCTGTGATGCGGGCGGCGGAGCCGGGGTTGTCCTAACCGGATCGTCAATCGAAGCAGAATACTCTCTCAACTCCGCGTTCAACACCACCAACAATGAGGCGAAGTACTAGGCCATGATCACCAATATCGAGATGGCATTGCTTAGTGGAGCTCGCAAAATCAGGGTGTACACTGGTTCAGAGTTAGTTGCACCGATTCGAAGTTAATCACATGTCAACTAAGCGGGCAGTACGAATCTAAAACGGGCCTCCTCCCCATGTACTGTGAAAAGGTCAAGGAATTGGTATCTTGGTTGGAAACATTCGCGGTTGAGGCCATTCAACGCGCATCTAATGCCAAGGAAGATGCGTTGTCCAGGTTAGGACCGTCTCTCCCACTAGAGGTTGGTAATCGGGTGATGATCGAAAGGAAATTATCATGCAGTGTCACCAACGACATCTTTTTTGTTTGTGCCATGGGGTGGATGGCCCCGATCATCCGGTACAATTTCAATGGGGTTCTCCTCGAAGACCCCAGAGACGTAAGAAAAATCAAGTTGAAGGTTGTGCGATATTGCTTAGTCGGTGGTCGGCTATATTGTCGAGGATTCGCGGCACCCAATTTATTGTGTGTGGATGCGGAGGCCCATGAACAAAATTCTACGTGAAACCCATGAGGGTATTTACGGTGGGCACCCGGGTTGGCGCTCCTTGTCTCATATGATCGTGCGGCTGGGTCCATTCCAACCTACCCTCAGCAGGACGTTAAGTCCAATGTCTAAGAAGGCGACAAGTTCTAGAGGCACGCTAACATCGAACATGCGTCTGTTTCTACTTTTTGCTCAATCCACTCGCCTATCCCTTTCGCGATGTGGGGAATGGACATTCTAGGTCCATTCCTAACAGTCGCGGGGTAGGTGCAATACATCTGTGTCATCGTGGAGTACTTCACGAAGTGGGTGGAGGCCGAGGCAATGGCCAAGATCATGGGTGCTAAAGTGTCCTCATTCCTTTGGAAGAACCTCGTATGCTAGTTTGGGGTCCCATAACCATTATATGACCGATCATGGCCCCCAATTCAATTACGACGAGACACGGACATTATGCACAGAGTTGGGAATCACCCTCAAATTTTCTTCGGTCACTCATCCACAATCCAATGTCCAGGTGGAAAACGTGATTGCTCGAATCTTGTCGGACCTCAAGAGGCACCTTGGAATGACTCAAGACCGATGGGCGGAGCTCTTGCCCCTCGTCTTATGGACATATCGCACTACGGCGCACCGTGCCACGGGAGAAACTCCCTTCGCAATGGAATATGGGGTAGACATGTTAATTCTGGTCGAAACCTTGGTCCCCACGGCCAGGTGTTCAATTTCGATGATAAGGAAAACGAGGCGGCGCTCAAGGTGGAGCTACACTTAAGGGAAGAACGCCGCGATGAGGCAGCTCTACCTTCCATGTAGTATAAGAGATGGGTCGTGGTATATCGCGATAGAAAAATCTAACCTAGAAGCTTGGTCACGGAGAACCTCGTCTTGAATAGGGTAGACGGCGGAAAAGCTTGACCCAAACTGAGTGGACCCGTATCTTCATGGTGAGGAAGTCGCGCATGGTGCCTTCAAATTGAAATACGAAGAAGGCTGGACTTCGACTAAAACTTGGAACATCACCCGCCTCAAAAGGAATTGCGTGTAAACTCTTTGGTAGGCTTGTCACCGAATTTTGACTGTATAAAAGGTGACAAATCATTTTCACAACTCTTTTTGCAACACCATTAATTTGTAGAGCACGATCATTAAGAGCAACCCCGAATGACGGACACAACCTATCCTACCCAAGCTTCCCACTTGGGGTTGGAAACATTCAAAAGGAAAAGCGCGGTCATTGGGAGAAATCTCAAATGACTGACACAATCTATCCTCCCCAAGCTTCCCGCTTGGGGTTGGAAACATTCAAAAGAAAAAGCACGGTCATTGGGAGCAATCCCGAATGACCAACACAATCTATCCTCCCCAAGCTTCCTACTTGGGGTTGGACACAAAAAAGAAAGTGTGCGATCCAAGCTGAGCTAGGATTTGTCGCAAATGACATGTGAATAAGTTGTGCGCGGTCAGAGCTGAGCTTGGATACGTCGCAAATAATTTGGGAAAATGGCTCAACTCAAGCGAGGCTTGAAGTTGCACCTACTTTCTTTAAGATGTGCGCGACACGAGCGTGGCTTGGATACGTCACAAATAATCTATGAATAAGTTGTGCGCAGTCCGAGTTGAGCTTGGAATCGTTGCAAATAATCTGGGAAAAGGGTGCAACTCAAGCGAAGATTGGGGCTGCATCTACTTTCTTTAAGATGCGCATGGTCCGAGCCGAGCTTGGATTTGTCGCAAATAATCTAGGAAAAGGTTGCAACTCTAGTGAGGATCGGGGTTGGGTTCATTGTTCATTCCCGAATAAGTAGTTGTTCATTCACGAATAAGTAGTTGTTAATTGTTTGTTATTAATAATTGTGAGATTGTAGTTGTTCATTCGTGATTAAGTAGTTGTTCATTCGTGATTAAGTAGTTGTTCATTCGTCATTAAGTAGTTGTTCGATATGTATTAGAATAGACAGTGTTTTTCATCCGCGCTTATATATAGAAACGATGAAAATTAGAAGAGAGAGAAAATTAGATGTGAAAAAATTTGCAAAAAATAAGGAAAGAACAGAGAAATTAAGATATCATTAGATTTTTTTTCCTTTTTTTTAATACCTAAAAATTATATATCTATTGATTTCTTAAAATATAAAGGCTGAGAAAACTCCTTATTATTTACCGTAAAAACTCTCATTGTTTGAATCTTAACCCATAATATCTATTTACATATATATAGTGGATCATCCTCCCAATTTTTTTTTTTTGATAAGGAAAGAAATTAGGGTGGCCACTAATAATTTAGTGGTCGCCGTAGAGCATCCTTACGGATGAGGGTGAGTAGACCCGGATCATCTGCAAGTGGGACGGAGGAGACTCGTCTGAACGACCCAGCGATGAAGTCCGCCACAGAATTGCACTCCCGATAGACGTGAGCGATACTCCAATCCTGGAAACGGGCAAGCAAACAGTGGATATCCGAACGCAGCAGCTCAATCTCCCACGGGCAGCGCCAGTCACCGAGCACGGCCTTGACCAGCAACAAACTATCGCCTTCAATCTGGATCGGGTGTTTTTTTCTGTGTGTGTTCCGTTCTTTTTTTTTTGTTAGTGACAGAATTTTTTTTATCCCCTCATTAGTAGGCTACTGTTCATTTGACAAACTTTCTCTTGTACAGTCGTATAAATTTAAAAATTTTACAAAGTTCTCCCACGATCACATAAAAGGTGACTAGGTGAGGCTTGCATGTTTAAGAGATCTGGTTGATATAAAACAAGCCATTAATGAAACAGATGGATTGCAGTTGCAAGGTAGCCCCGCCATCTCTCTTTCGAGCAACTATTATCCACTTGTGACGTGCCTTTTCAAACCGGTAGAGTTTGGGTCCGGTGTAATTAATTAGCTCACATGTACGTGCAGTCTTATTATTAGACACTTAATTTCACTAGGTGGGATCTTATATAGGATTTATATGATTCCAAGCAAACAATAATTAAAGACTTAGCAAAGAATTGAAGATGAAATTCAGATTTAACATTATACAGGCTAGCTACAGCAACAAAAACTTCAAACCATTAATATGGAAATAAGACGGAGAAAACTACCCACAATAGCAAATGGGTTAAGAACTAGCATAATTACTCATATTTTATATGGATTTGGTTAAATATAAATACTCCCTCCATTTCACAATAGCTGTCTTTCTAGTCATTTGTATATTATTTAAGAAAAATATGAAAAATACTAATATACCCTCAATTATTATAGTACTTTTTTACTTTATTGAAAGTCACTACTAATAAACTATCATTAATTACAACATTAAATATGTAAAGTAGAGATTAAAATAGCTAAAAAGACATCGATTATGAATCAAAAAATTATGGCTTAAAAGACATGTATTGTGAAACAGAGGGAGTAATTTATTTTAAAATAATTTTTTTTATTTTAATTTAATTATTTTATGTGAAGATGAACACAAATTATTCGTCTTATTTCTATCCATTGTGATGGAAAAAATATCACATTGCATCCAATGGCGCCTCACGAGATTATGCTTGACCATGTAGCCAAGGAACAAAGAAGGGAGCCCGCCCTTCGTCTTATTTCTTTCTATTGTGATGACAAAAATATCACATTGCATCCAATGGCGCCTCACGAGATTATGCTTGACCACGTAGCCAAGGAACAAAGAAGGAAGCACGCCATTTGTGAAGAAAAGAAAGGGAAGACAATGGCTATTGGAGGTAGCGTGGGCACTTCCAAAACTGTCCTACTTGCCAAACCGAAGGAAGTTGTCCACGCCATCAAGGGGAGTAACACTTCCCTTTTACTTCTATATCATGAATCCTTGTTTTCTTCCCAAGATGTAGAAGTTCTTCCCTCACCTATTGCTCATCTTTTGCTGGAATATGAAGATCTTTTTCAAGAAGAGATGTCGAGTGGTTTGCCTCCCATACATGGAATCGAGCACCAAATCGATTTCATCCCGGGTGCATCTCTTCCAAACCAGCCAGCCTACCATGCCAATCCTGAGGAGACCAAGGAGCTACAACGCCAAGTCCAAGAGCTCCTTGAAAAAGGCAATGTCTGAGAAAGCCTAAGTCCATGTGTCGTTCTGGTGATTCTTGTTCCCAAGAAGGATAGGACGTGGCGAATGTCTGTTGATTGTTGGGCGGTCAACAACATCACTATCAAATATCGCCACCCTATTCCAAGACTTGATGATATGCTAGATGATCTCCATGGAGCTAGTATCTTCTCCAATATTGATCTAAAAAGTGGCTATCATTAAATCCGAATGAAGGAGGGTGATGAGTGGAAGACAGCGTTCAAAACCAAGCACGACCTTTATGAGTGACTGGTTATGTTGTTTTGGCTAACCAATGCTCCTAGCACTTTCATGTGCTTGATAAACCATGTCCTCCACCCATTTCTAAGTAATTTTGCGGTTGTTTATTTTGATGACATACTTGTTTATAGCCATGATCTTCATTCCCACGTCGAGCACCTTAGGCAAGTGCTAGATGTTTTAAGAAAAGAGCACTTATTAGCTAACTTTAAGAAATGAAACTTTTGTTTGGATCATGTGGTGTTTCTTGGATTTGTTGTGAGAAGGGAAGCACTCAAAGTTGATGAAGAAAAGGTCAAGGCCATCCGAGAATGGCCTAATCCCACCACCATGACCCAAGCCTAGAGATTCTTAGGCTTGACGAGTTTCTAGTGCCGATTTGTGAGGGATTTTAGCTCCATAGTCGCACCCCTTACCAAGCTCACCAAGAAGAACTTTCTATTCAGGTGGGAGGGTCCTCAAGAAGATGCCTTCAACATCCTCAAGGACAAGCTCACACAAGCTCCACTCCTTATCTTGCTCGACTTCAACAAGACATTCGAAATTGAGTGTGATGCGTCGGGAATTGGTTTGGGTTGATTTCTGTTGCAAGAAGGTAAACTTGTGGCCTATTTTAGTGAGAAGATAGGTGGGACTGAGCTGAATTATCCCACCTATGACAAGGAGTTGCTCAACGTTGTCCGTGTGCTCAAAACATGGGAGCACTATCTTAGTTTGTCATCCATTCCGACCACGAGGCGCTTATGTTTCTCAAGGGGAAAAGCAAGCTCAACAAGTGCCATCCTAAGTGGGTCGAGTAGATTGAGATGTTTCCCTATGTCATCAAGCATAAAAAGGGAAAGGAAAATGTCGTTGTCGATGCCCTTTCTAGGAGGTACACAAGTATTTCTCTTCTTGATGCTAAAATGTTTGGATTTGGTTTTATAAGAGAGTTATATGAGCATGATTCTGATTTTTGTGAGATCTTTCAAGCATGCTTAGCTAGGCGAAGTAAGGAACAATTTTATTTGCATGATGTCTTCTTGTTTAAATGTCCTAGACTATGTGTTCCTAAGGGTTCAATTCGGCACGTGCTTGTGCAAGAGGCCCACAGTGGAGGCCTCATGGGTCAATTTGGGGTTATGGAGACTTTTCATATTTTAAGGGAACATTTATTTTGGCCTAGCATGCTAAAATCCATAGAAAAAAAAATTGTGCTTCATGTATCACTTGTTTGCATTCTAAGTCAAGGGTGCAATCTCATGGTTTGTACACTGCACTCCCCATTCCACAAGCTCCTTGGGAAGACATTTCCATGGACTTTGTGTTCGGATTGCCCCGTTCTAAGAGGGGGAGAGACTTCATTTATGTTTTCATTGATCGGTTCTTGAAAATGGTTCATTTCATTGCATGCCATAAAAACGATGGTGCAATGCATGATACTAATCTCTTCTTTGAAAATGTTATGTGTTTGCATGGGTCCCTATGACTATAGTCTCCGAATGTGATGTCAAATTTCAAATTTACTTTTGGAATACTCTTTGGCCCTAGGCACAAAGTTGCTATTTTCCACCACTTGTCATCCTCAAACGGATGGGCATACCAAGGTCGCGAATCAAACTCTTGGTTCTCTTTTGCATTCTCTTTTGTCCACTAACTTGCGCATGTGGGAGGAGCATCTTCCATTCATTGATTTTTCCTACAACCGTTCGGTGCATTCGGCCACCAAAAAGACCCCTTTTGAGGTGGTATACGGGCGCAATCCCATTAGGCCACTTGAACTCATGTTGTATGCCTCAAAGAACCGGGAAAGTCGTGAAGGGCTTAATCATGCTTCTAGGATCAAGCAACTCCATGGGTATACTGTTGGAAAAAAAATTTACAAAAAGTGTATATATAGGGAACTTGGAGAGCAGGCATGAGTGGGCCAACAATGATATGTAATAGATACATTCAAGAATTGAAAGTGTATATCTGGGGGGAGTATGTATTTGGAGAATAAAATAGTGAAGCATGCATGTGGGTTGGACTTCATTTGGGCCAACATGTATATAAATAGGCCCACTAGCTGCGTGAAAGTTGGTGGCAATTTAGTACATTCCACTGAACGTCAATTGAATGGCCTCAAAGCCTAATTTTTCTCATTAGTGCACACCCTTAAAAAGCTTCAGTATTAAAGTGGGTGTTGTAGCATTTCAATCAATATTAAAGCCATAATTAGCCTATTTAATTTCGTTAATTATACACCAAAATAAAAAATAAACGCCTTTGGGATGATATGCTTGCTCTCCAAGTTTAAGGCTTCCATATAAAGGGTTGGAGGTCTTTCTTTTTAGAGGGAAGAGAAGAGTAGAAGAAGACAGAAGAATCAGAGGCACAAAAATAAGATTTTTTTTCTAATATAGGCATAAGTGTTTCGGAGTAAAGTCGTTGCCCGATATAGCGATTTTACAGGGAAGGTTTAAACGCCTTTCACTTTATATTTTAAAAAATTTCCTCCAAAGTCGCTATTCCATGCAGCGACTTTGGTTTTTTTTCTTTTGTTTTTTTTTATTTTGAAATTTTTTGCTGCATATTTACTAAATCTAGGTACATACAATATGTATTTCTACATTAATGTTAATATTGCGTGTTTTAACATTAAGCCTACATAAATATACACCAAATTATTCTTTTGCTTGACATCTATAGTACATAATATTAGAGATAAGATTATTTGGATAATTTTTTTTTATATTACACAATATCATATCATATCATATTAACAATAACACACTACATAATACATTGAAATACTCAACGTACCGGATTACGGGTCGACCATGATCCGCAAAAAGAAATAATTTGACCCACTCCCTGACCCGCGGGTCGACCCGTTTCACCCATTTGACTAAGTTAATCGGATCAAAAAATAATTTTTTTACCCGAAAACATGTTCTTTTTAAATCATTGGGTTTGGGGGTCGATCCGCAAACCCAACGGTTTTTTTATTAAAAATATTAAATATATTAAAAAATATATTTTATAAAATATTGCGGGTCGCGGGTCGATTTGCGATCGAATAGACAAATTTTGCCGTATCCAGACTAATACCAAGCCAACACATTTCATGAATAAAAAGTGACCAATTAACCGGGTTTAACTCGACCTAACCCGCAACCCACAAAATAAAAAAATTCTACCCGTGGTGCAACCAACACTAGTCACGGGTCAACCAGTATCCTTAAATTGCGGATCGGGTCAGTGCGAATCACAGACAATCCGACCCGTTGAACATCCCTAATATTACCAGTTCAATACCAATTTTTTTTTAATAAAAAGTCGCTTGTAGGAGCAGCGACTTGTTGCTGCTGAAAAGAGATATACAGGAAATTTTTTAAGTAAAAAAATTAAAGTCGTTGTATCATGAATCGATTTTAGTTGATTTTTTTAAAATAAAATAAAAAATAATACCGAACCAAGAACCAACCTACTTTGAATCAAGAACCAGCCTACTTTGCAAGCTTATGTTGGAAAAAAAAATAAGCACAAGTTGTAGCATATAGTTTTTAAGAAGAAGGCTACAAAACCTTGAAGGGCAAGATCACCACTTGGTAAATTCCATTTCCTTAATACTTTGTTATATATTAATTAGTTTTGGTTTTTGGGGTTGTTTGCTTGATTAAAACAGGCTGGTTTGAAAATGTCGTTGTTTGATCAAAATCGATGAGTTTATAGCGATTGTTGTGGGATCAAAGTTTAAGGCTATGATCGGTTGTCTCGATGTCATCAAACGGTTGTTCCGGGTCTTCTCTCACAAACAAAAGCGTTGGTTGTTGAGAAGAAGAAGAGACAGGGAACTACAAACATAAAAGGGCAAGGTTGCTCTCCTTCAACTTCTCATTTCAACAAGGATTTTGATCTTCCTAAGCCAAGAACAAATCTGGACTCAGTGGTGCAATCAACACCCACTCAATGAGGAGCACCGATCGATTGTCTCGTTCCATATATGCTTTAGAGCTCGTTTTGAAGCCCACTAGAGATGATTCGAGGTTGTCCGTTTTGAGGAGAAACATTCCATTTCGAGCGTCTTACAGGTGATCGCGTCTATACAATGCACATATAATGATGGCTCGTGATTAACCGGGATGGAGCGCTTGGCACCAAGACAAAACCGGGGATGTTTTGGAGGATTTTAAATTAAATGGCCCGAAACGGAATGTTTCGCCATTACAAATCAAGAGCGGTACAAACTTGAATGACCATGTATTGTCGCCATACCCTCAAAGCCCAACAGAGATGATTAGAGGTCATTCGTTTGAGGAGAAACATATAATCTGTTTCGAGAGCCTCATACGGATGGTTGTGTCTACAACACGGTTACAACGAGGGCTCGTTTCATCACCGAGACAAATTGCTTGACACCGAGATGGACACCGGGGCTGAATGGCCCAAAACGGTGTGTTTCGCCATTACAACCCAAGAGTAGTACAAGATTCAACGACCATATATGAAATTGTTAGCCTTTGAAGATTTCAAGAAGAAAAGCACATAATAGCCAAAAGATGCAAGCTAAGATAGAATTCAACAAGTAAAAATGGCAAAATCAACTATATATTGATATGTTCAAAATTGCCTACTATTGAAAGGAAAGAAAGTATATTGCAAGGATTCAAGCATGAGTACATGAACAAAACTACATGTGGTTGGCATCACTTTGTTGTGGCTTACTAAAGTCTTAAAAAAGAGTGGGCTATATTTTACCATGAATGATGATGGTGCAAGTCAGAGACGGACGCAGGATTTAACATTAGGGTGTGCTAATTGTTACTAAAAAATTTTGGGTGGGCTAAATTACAAAAAATTAACTAATTTAACACTAAATTTACTTTATTTTTATTATTAAATTTACCCTTTTTTATTATTTTTTATCTTTTTATGGCGGGCTAGAGCATACCCAGCCCGCCCTTCGATCCGTCCCTGGGTGCAACGTACGAGTCCCAGGAGACACTAAGAATGGCCAAGCTTCGATCGAGTCCGAGATTCAATCAAATGGAAAGAAAATGTTGTGAATTCTTGTTATATGCAAGGAATGTAACAACACTTAACAAGTCCTTGAGATTTCAACCAAACGGGAAGTTCAAGAATGCAAATCAAAGAAGTTATGTTGCTATAATGCCTAAAGTGATCTAACAAGCCAAAGATTGGGTTTATAAACTAATGACGGCTCGTTCACAAAAGCACAAAAAAGAGGACAAAAAAATGATGTGCAACTGACGGCAAGTTAGTATGTAGCAAAATTATGGGCTGAGAAGGAGTTTTTGAATTTCACTATATACACATTATATATATTGCTAAGGGAATCATAAGGGTAAAAGTGCCAACTCACCGTGAGTATTCTCTAGATCGAGCAATGTGCGAACAAAGAGCCTTGATCGAGTTTTAACTATCGAACTTCAGCCTATCAAATTCAAATTAAGGGGCAAATATTCAAACAAAAGAGTGTTATATATATATATATATATATATGGCTTCTACAAACAAGAAGAACAAATTAAGCTATAAAGCATGCATCATGGTCAATAAAGTTACAGAGATTAGTTTGGCCTGAGTACAAAATATATATACCTTTTGTACGTGAAAATTGTGGCTAGCCAAAGCTGTAATTCAGACTTTTGGAGGATATATTTCAGTGCAAGAAATATGGCTTAGTGATTAAAGGATATGTTTTCCGAAAAAAAAAGTCCTTAAATATTGCTTATGATTCACATCCGGATTTTTAGCACAAATATATCGCTTATGGTCTTCAAATATTGCCCATGATCACATTCGGATTTGTAGCAGGCAAAATAGTGGACTTCTATGGGCTGGCCCATATCTCAATATTTGAAGTTGTTTCAAGACAATTGCATACATGTGTACGTAAATGCAAGATTACATGCAAGTTCATGCAAAGTTTATGGGTCCCATTGAAACTTGGACCATGAGACTAATTAAAAAAAATAGTCTCGGCTCAACTACAAAGATTTGATCCCACTAAGGGTACGTAGAAAGCTCAGCATATAGCACAAATGCTCGCCGAGTTCAATCACAACTATAAACCGAAAAAATCTAACCCAAGTGTTAGTGGGAATTTTAGACAACCCTTCCTAAAAGGTGGGTCTAATTTTCTCCACACCATGCAAATGATAGTTGAACCGAGCTTAGGCAACCCTTCCGAAGGTGGGTTTAGACTCGTTTCTTTGATGCATGTAAATCCAACCAAAAATTAAAACATCTGAACTATGTAAGGCTTGATTCTCTTTAAAAGATACGTAGGCAACCCGTTATAACTCAGGTGCAACTCAAATTAAAAATTAGATTCAAAAGTCTCCAACGTGTCTATATTATTAGTGGAGTTGTAAAGATGTACAATTAGACAGTGGCTAGCACGCTAAGATCAACCACTTATGCAGGGAGAATCCAACACCAAAGGAATATAGCTATTAGTGAAAGGGTCGAACTTAAAAAATCATAAGAGATGTGTTTGTACATTTTTGTTTTCTTTTAATAATTTTTGTCTAATAGATACACGGTTGCAATTAGAATGGTAGACCATGCAATATGTGCGTGAAGCTAACAAGGGGCACAAGGAAGTCATCTCTGAGTCGGGCGACCTCATTTGGGTACATTTTAGGAAGGAGCGTTTTCCATTCCTTCAGAATTTTAAGCTGAGCCCTCGAGGTGATGGACCATTTATGGTGTTGGGAGAGGATTAATGAAAATGCTTATCGGGTTGAGTTGCCACCAAGATACGGTGTGCACAATGTATTTAACATTACCGACATTTCTCCCCTTTTCCTTAACGATGATAATGAGATACCAGGGAAACTTTCATGGATGAACCCTTTTCAAGGGAGGGAGGATGATGTGACCATGCCACATCAAGGCCAAGACACAAACTATCCCAAAGCGACAATAGAGCAAGCCACTAACACCGTCACCGAGGGGCGCACCCATGCCTCAACTTTGGACGAGGCCACCACTGAATCTTCACACTTTTCCCCGATCCATATTTTGGACGGAGACTTGGTGGACCCTATGGGAAAAGATGGCCTTAAAAGTGCCGCTCATAATGCTACAAGATAAGATGAATGTCGGCCACCCATTGACGGTGTCGATGCCACCGTCGCGGCCAAGCAATCGTTGGGCACTTGACCTCTTTTGGTCGGATCACTCAAGAATGAGCACGTGCCTTACAAGAGGAGCTGAAAATTGGTCTCATAACCTAAGGAGTTCCAGGAAAGGACAATAGTGGCCTAATGTGGTTGTTGGTGGTCACCGAGCGTGCCAATGTCGGGTCGAGGGCTACGCTGGTCCTAGTCTAACCTAAACTTTATGGCACGACTTAAATGCCAATTTTTCCTTGAGTTTAAGGCTTCTAATTCAGATATTAATTTTGGACTTGAAAGGTTCAGAGAAGGCCAAGTGTTGGCCGAGTTTTCACCTTAAAAGGAGGAGTGTTCTCCTTGTTTTAGCATGTCTAAGTCAAACCAAGAGTCTTCTTGTCTTATGTTTTATTAATTCCATGTTAAAAATTCAATAACACATCTCAATTGTGTTCCAAAACAGATTCGTGAGTCACATCGAATCTGTTTTGAAGATCCAATCCCGAAGTGTGTTACATCTTCAAGATTGTTTCTTAGTTTGTACTTATGAGGTGCGTTATATCCAAGAAAGTGCATCCATATCCCTTCTATCATATGTCAAAATTTAGATCACCCTCTTCCTATCATCAAATTTTCCATCACGGCTCAGCTAAGGCGCCACCAATCCTCCCTCTTGGTGCAAGAAACAAGCCACGATCTACCTTGGTGCAAGATTGTTTCTTATTACTTGTGAGGTGCATTATATCCAAGCAAGTGCATCCATATACCTTCTATCACACGTCTACATTCAGATCACCCTCTTCCCATCATCAACTCGTCCATCAAGGCGCCACCAATCCTCCCTCTTGGTGCAAGAAACAAGCCACGATCTACATTGCACCGCTCCTAGTCTGACGATCCGTATAACCCTACCTGCTCAACTACTTTGATGGGTGTTTGGTACCTAGCTAGTTCCTTGTATTGGGACTTAAGAACCCTTTACATCCTTTTCACATTTTAAACCCAACATCTTCCGGCACACTACATTGCCATTATAAAAGCTACTAACATAATTGCAAGTTTTGTAAATATATAAGATAAGTTCTAGTGCATATAATTAATAATCCGGTGGTGACTACATCTTGGAAAACCACTCTTGCTCCCGGCTTTGACAAGTCTACTTTCCAATCTAAATTCGGACAACACATATTTGGTAAGGTTGGTTGTTGACTCGATAGGTCGATGGATGCTTTTCAAAATCTTGGTTGATAATTAAAGTTTCCAAAATAATATTTATCGTCCTTAAGGAACCATAACCTTGTGGTGTCCTGATCTCTTTTCATCATATTTCTCTTTTCGTGATATTATATGGGTTACGCCATCGAGAGGCTTTCATTAAGAGACCGGTGATGGTAATACAACTAAGATCACAAGAACCTCACATAAAATCCCTTTTGTGTAGTCCTTAATTAGACTGACCAACCATTTTATTTCTCTTGCATGGTCAGCTGGTGTCAATCGTCCATATACGGAACATCACAAAGTAAAGGATTGGTGATTCAAGACTGAAGAAGTTAAAGACTTTTAAGCATTTTAATAACTTGTTTATTTTTATAAGGTCAAAATCCTTGGTCTATAAACCACCTTCAAGAAATAATTTCGCTTTTATTTCATGAATAATTATTCTACTATTCTGCAAGTATGTGGATTATTCACTGTGATCAATGTTTAACAATTTGTGTTATTATTTTATGAATTATCGTCAATATCTATGTTTTGTATGCAATGAAAGCCTAAGGTTACTTCAAAGTGTAAATATCGAGTTCACTAACAGTAATATCTCGGAGGGGAAAATGGGGGTCTTATAGGACCTTCTAATGGCGTGGCTACCATTTCTAATCTTGCGACATGATTCTTAAGAGGGTAGCATTCATGAAAGTGCTTCTCCTCTTACTATAGATGTAACATCTCCGACCAAAGTGCATATGTCATTTTGCATTCATATAATATTAATAGCATATGCATAGTATATTGACATGATATATAGTGCACTTTTAAAAGTAATATTTATTTTATAATTAAGTTTATTATATTTTAAAAAAATTAACTAAAAATTAATTAATAATTATTTCAGGGTAAAGTTTGTAGTAAAGGAAATTTGGGGTGAAAACAAAATTATCCTAAAACTAAGCTGACTTTTCGTTGATATTTGTAAGCTTTGCTTACCTTAGCACATATGTAAATGTGCAAATCTTATCATCTCTTATGTTAAGATACGAGAACAACAAAAAATACAGAGAAGGGGAGTTCGAGATTTGAAGACAAGAATTTGGTGTATTTGGTTTTGTTGTAAGATTTTGGTACAAGATTTCTTCTAGCGGGTTTTAATCTTGAAGTACAAGCGTGATTTGGTAAGTTTTTAATTAGTTAATGATTTATTTAAATCTTTATAAATTTTTCCAGATCTAGATCTACTGTTGATTTTGATTTGAAAATCATTCGATTTATAGTTCTTAAATGATTTTTCGATATTGGATTTATATTCGGTAAAAGATTTCAGAGTAATTTTACGCTATTGCCTTGTAATGATATTATCGGTACTTTTAATTATGTTTTTCATAAAAGTTTGAACTAGAAAAATGTTCTTCTATATATATAGTTTATTGTTGTCAAGTTTTAAATGATTTGGAATTATATGCAAGAAGTTATAATGCATACTGGCATTTTATTGCATTTAGGGTTAAAGTTTGTAAGAGTAAATAGGTTGTTTTTGCATTTGGTTATATGTAGGAGCACGAGTCATAAGACGTGGTCAAGGACAAGAGGAAGATATATAATATTTGTCTTGAACAGGTGAGTATAAATCGGAGATTAAACCCTATGAGCTATATGAATATATGTAGTATATGTGGTATATGATATAAGTGTTATATGGGTGAGTATAGACCGGAGATTAAACCCTATGCGCTATATGAATATATATGCTATATTTATATATGTGAGTATAGATCGGAGATTAAACCCTATGTGTTATGTGCTATATGTGTTATATGGATATATGTGATATATGTGTTATATGGGTGAGTATAGACCAGAGATTAAACCATATGTGCAATATAGCTATATGTGCAATATGGATGTAGAAAAGCTAGAGGCTTTGATTTTGATGGTTCCAAACGTCTTGCACGTGAATGACCTTGTGTCGTTGAAAAGAGTCGCCAATGTCAGTTAGGTCGTTGACGTGTGTTGAAGGCGGATCTCGGAGATCTTGAAGACGCGTGAGATCTTGGCAGTTTAGATAGAATATTCTTGTTTTAGGAAAGATCTCATGCATATTATATTGTAAGCCGATTATTGCCTTTGTCCTAAGCCGATTTTATTGTAACCCTTTTATATACTTAGGATGATTTTGTAAAGATAATAGAAATAATATCTTGTCATAACCGAATTGGAAGATATTATTCTCTCTTATCTGACCTACTTTGTGTGTATTTAATCTAAGGTTTTAGGTTAGATAGAGCACGAACTCATACTCCAATTTGTGCTAAGAAAGAAACGAGAGTTCGAGAGAAAGACATAGGCTTTTGTTAGATTTCATTGAGTGCGAGTTGTAGTTACTCAGTTCACAAAGAGTTCTAGAGTGCTTGGGAAGTAGGTCTAGTTCCAGGGTGTTCATGTAATTAATCCAAAAGATCAATAAAACAAGCTACGACTTTTAATCCTTCCAACCGAGAACTTGGGAGGGAGTGGTTTTTACACATGGTTGATTGAGTCAATCAAACAAGTGTTTCCACTATAAAAAAAAACTTCGTGTTCAAGTAAGTATTTCTTCTAGTTCATTTCCGCTGCATTTACTTAAGAGGTTGATGACTTAGTTGAGGTCGACAACCTAGACGTACTAACGATCCTACAATTGGTATCAGAGCTTTGGCTCTAGATTTGTTTTAGTACTCATAATTTACAGGAAAGATGACTTCAACAAACACAACAATCAATGATTCATTCTGGAACCCACCAGTGCTCAAGGCTGGTGAGTACGATTGGTCGGTCGAGCAAATGGAGACTCACATCTGCTCACTTGATGGACAACTCTGGAAGGTCATAGAGATGGGTCCTGAAACCTTTCTCACTGCTAATGGAAAGGAAGAAAAGAAGAAGGAGGACTATAATGTTGTTGATTACAAGAAGTTAGAGAAGAATGCTCGTGCTAAGAAGGTTCTTCACCATGCTCTAATTCCTGGAGACTTGAAGAAGGTTGTCCAGTACAAGACAGCTAAGCAAATCTGG
The DNA here is from genome assembly GCA_964016875.1 of Fallopia convolvulus. Taxonomy (NCBI): domain Eukaryota; kingdom Viridiplantae; phylum Streptophyta; class Magnoliopsida; order Caryophyllales; family Polygonaceae; genus Fallopia; species Fallopia convolvulus. Next base: position 5,405,493 of record OZ024737.1, read on the forward strand.
GATGCTCTCAAAAGGCTCCACCAAGGAAATGATGATGTAAAGAAGGATTGCATCATTGCTCTGGAAAGGGAGTATGAAGGAGTAAGTCAAGAAAAGAATGAATCCTTGGGTGACTATCATTCAAGATTTCAAGCTGTGGTTAGCCAACTTGAGTCTCTTGGTGAAAAAACTTCCTAAATGGAAGTAGGTTAACAAGTTGATCCAAGGGCTTAATGCAAAATGGAATGAAGTTGCTATTGCGATGTTAACCAACAGTGAGACCAAGAGTCTCACCTTAGAAGATGTCATAGGAAAATTGACTATGTATCGAGGAATAAAGCAAAGATGAGATGATCGCCTTGAAACTGACAAGGTTAAGAACATTGCCTTGAAAGTTGAATGGGCCTTCGATCTTGCACAAGGTGATGATCATCAAGTTAACGGTGACGAAGAAGTTGCATTCATCTCAAGAGCCATGAAAAGGCTTTGGAATCACAATAGTAAAACTCCATCTAAAGGGATTGAACCTGTCAGAGACATGAAGGATGTGATATGCTATCATTGTTCGAGAAAAGGACACTTGGCAAGAAACTGTGTCAGGAGGAAGTCGGAAGGTGACAACAATGCTCTGTTAGCTACTTGGGACGATTCTGATGCTGAAGATGAGGCAAGTCAACAAGAAGACGTGTGTCTCATGGCTATAGATGCTCCAATAGAGGTATATGATTCTGAACTTTCGTCTATTTTGTTCAACAAAACTAGAGAACAGTTGCATGCTATCATTGAGAAGTTGGGAACCCAGGTTACCAAACTCAATGAGAAACTTGAAGAAAAAGAACATAATATCTCTAATTTAATGGATGATAATCATGATTGGTCTCTGAAGTGGATGACTTAGAACAGAAAGTCACAAACCTTCAAGGAGAAAATCTCATTCTTAAATTGGTAATGCTAAGTTAGTCAATGACCTTGAAAAAGAAAAGTAATGAGTCCAATAAAAAGAAATGGATAGAGGAGTTTGTAGCTAAGAAAACTGCTGAAGAGTATGCAAAAACTTTTGTAACTTCAAGACCTGGACTTGGATATTCCTATGTGCCTAAGGACTTGAAAACCTTGTGTCCACCAGAGCCTAAAGGTAAAACACCTATGTGCGACAACAAAGCAACTTGTTCCACATCATATGTGGGGAACCCAGGCAAAGGTAAACGACCTTGGTTTTCAGGCCAGAAAGCACACAAAATCTGGATAAAACAAGTTGAGAACTTGAAACCATCAAAAATTGATTTTCATGCTCGTATTAATAACAAACCGATCTATCTTGGGTATAACAAGTATGTTGGTCTTAAATCTCATAAAACTTGCTGGTATTGTGGAAAAGAAGGTCATATTCAACATGAGTGCAAGAAAAAGAAAAAGGATAGCAAATCTTATGGATTTTGGGAAGCTCATGAATGTGAGCCAACCATAGATCCTGAGAGAGTTTATAATGAAGGATGTTCTGCAAATCATCACGTTGCCCAACCCAGAAGAGTTGTTAAACAACTTTGGGTTCGTAAAAACTGACTTTTACCTTGCAGAATGAAGTGAGAGAAAGCGGTCCCTGGTTCTTCGACAGTGCATGTTCAACCCATATGACGGGAAGCTTTGAGTCATTCATCTCACTTCATCAACAAGAAGGTAGCAACATCACCTTGGGTAACAACAGTAAGTGTCAATTATTGGGTATTGGAAAGGTAAGAATTTCTAAGAACTTCATGGTTAACAATGTAAGTTATGTTAAGGGCCTTAGATATAATTTGTTAAGTGTTTCCCAACTTTGTGCTAACAATCTCTATCAAGTTGTCTTTGACTCTTTTGGATGTGAAGTTATTGATGTTAGCTCAAGTAAGACTCTTCTGAAGGGAAACTGAGAAAACAATCTTTATAAAGTTGTTCCCTGGCTCTTACCTGAGGAAAAGTTGTGTTTTCAAGTGGTTGAAGACGTTGCCAATCTCTAGCATAACAGATTTCGTCATGCGATTCTACAACTTATCCATAAACTTCACAATCTGGAACTGGTAGGTGGATTACCTAAGATTGATCCAACTAAGCATGAAGTATGTGAAGCTTGTGTGAAAGGAAAGTAGGTCAGATCCTCATTTCAATCGAAAAGAGAGGTAAGTACTACTAAACCCTTAGAGTTAATTCATATGGATCTTTGTGGACCAATGCGTGTGAGAAGTCGAGGAGGTAATAGATATGTTTATGTCATTGTTGATGACTTTTCACGTTATACTTGGGTATTTTTCTTGTTTTCTAAAGACTAGGTATTTGAAGAATTCAGTGCATGGATTAAGCTTACAGAGAAGGTGCTTGACGTACCCTTGGTCTCTATTCGATCCGATCATGGCAAGGAATTTGAAAATGCTCAGTTCCTGGATTTATGCAAATAAAACGGTGCAGGTCATAACTTTTCAGCCCCAAGAACCCCTCAACAGAACGGAGTTGTTGAGAGAAAGAATCGGACTTTGGAGGACATGTCAAGAACGTTGTTAATCTCGAGTGGACTACCAAGGAAAGTCTGGGGAGAATCTATCAATGTCGCATGTTATGTACTAAACGGAGCTATGGTGCGACCCCTTCTTGGGAAAACACCATATGAGCTTTTAAGAGGAAGAAAACCCAACGTTGCTCACCTGCGTATGTTTGGTTGTAAGTGTTTCGTACATAATAATGGCACAGATAATCTTGGAAAGATGGATGCCAGGAGTGATGAAGGAAATTTCATACGCTATTCTTAGCATAGAAAAGCCTATAAATGTTTAACAAAAGAACTAAGAAAGTTAAAGAGAGTGTTCATGTTGTGTTTGATGAGAATCCTATAGAAGGCAGCTCTATTGTTGATGAAGAGGAAGGAGATCTAGGTTTTCATCTTTGTGAGGAGTCAGAAGTCGGCATTGAGAAAATTGATCAAGCTCAACAGGTTTTTATCCCGGATCAAGTGGACGACATAGATGATCCTGAGATGCCTGCTCTAGAAGATACTGCCAATGTTGAAGAATCTGACAATGATGAGTTTGATCCAAGCGAAGAAGCTGCAGAGGCTGAAAATTCCAACACTGATCAAGGTCATAACAGCGGGGTAGTTGACCTCACTCAGCTTCAGTTAACCTATCAGCAAAAAGATGCTCATCCAGTGACTAACATCATCTCAGATTACTCCAAAGGTGTTCAGACACCTTCTTCACTTCAGAATTTCTATGCATTCAACGCTTTTCTCTCTGTCTTGAAACCCAAAAATGTGGATCAAGCTTTAAAGGATCCAAATTGGGTGTGTGCTATGCAAGACGAACTTCATCAATTTGAGATAAACAAGGTTTGGCAGTTAGTTCCACGACCCAAACATAGAACTGTGATTGGAACACGTTGGGTATTCAGAAATAAGCTTGATGATTCTGGAAGCTTTGTGAGAAACAAAGCAAGACTTGTGGTTAAGGGATATAACCAACAAGAAGGGATAGATTATGATGAGACTTTCGCTCATGTAGCACGTCTCGAGGCAATTCGTCTCTTGATAGCTTATTCAGCTCATTATGGTTTCAAGCTTCAACAAATGGATGTTAAAACAGCCTTTTTGAATGGATTTCTTAAGGAAGAAGTGTTTGTAGAGCAAACCCCAGGCTTCGAACACGTCACTCACCCAGATCATGTTTTTAAACTCGACAAAGCTCTTTATGGCTTGAAGCAAGCGCCTCGAGCTTGGTATGACAGGCTTTCTCAGTTCTTGCTCCAACATGGATATGTTCAAGGACAGGTGGATAAGACACTCTTTCTTCTCAAAGAAGGAAAGCACACTCTGGTTGTGCAGGTCTACGTGGACGACATCATCTTTGGCTCTACTGATGAAAAACTTGTGAAGAGGTTCGCTAACCTCATGACTAGTGAATTTGAAATGAGTATGGTTGGTGAACTTAAGTTCTTCCTAGGACTTCAGGTTACTCAAGATATTGAAGGTACAAGAGTGCATCAAAAAAAGTATCTCATGGAGTGTGTCAAGAAGTTTGGTTTGGACAACTCAAAATCCTTTGACACACCTATCTCTCCCATCACTTCTCTAGGAAAAGACGAGAATGAAAAGAAGGTTGATCAGACTTTGTATCGAGGTATCATAGGTTCTTTACTCTACCTCACGACAAGCAGACCAGACATCATGTTCAGCGTATGCTTATGTGCCAGATTTCACTATGATCCAAGAGAATCGCATCTCAAGGTTGTCAAGTGGATTCTAACGTACGTCAAAGGGTTCGATGACTTGTGCTTATGGTACCCAACCTCATGTGACTTTGGTCTAGTCTGGTACACGGACGCTGATTTCGCTAGGAACAAAGTTGATCGTAAGAGTACTTCAGGAATGACTCAATTTCTTGGTCCATGTCTTGTGTCATGGGGGTCCAAGAAGCAAAATTCAGTTGCTCTCTCTACTGCAGAAGCTGAGTACATCGCCGATGCCGCATGCTGCACCCAACTTCTTTGGCTTAAGCACCAACTTCATGACTTTGGCTTAAAGTATGATGGCATACTTATTCTTTGTGACAACACAAGTGCCATCAACATCTCAAAGAACCATGTACAACAATCACGAACCAAGCACATAGATTCGACATCACTTTCTTCGTGACTGTGTCGAGAAAGGGTTGGTGACCATGGATTTCTGCCGAACAGGTGAACAACTTGCTGATATATTCACTAAAGCTCTCAATCGTGAACCCTTCGTACAGTTCCGCATGGAGATAGGTATAACTTCCCTAAACTAATCTATCTCCCATCTACATTCCCTCAATGATTGGCTAGATTAGATGCTCTTTCTTTGATTCTATAAGTTTTATGATCTTGAGGTGTTAAATTTGAATGTTTTCCATGTTACATAATCATGAACCATGCATTTCATTATGTCTTCACTCTTTGCTTCTTGAGTTATGCATCAATTACATGTTGAAACCTCTCTTTGATCCCAAAAGAGTCAAAACCCGATGTTCCTAACCCTCATTACAAGCACAAATGACGGTTGACTCTACAACCTACCTCAGCCTATCATGTTAGAGAGTCTCTATGAGCCTATTTTTGTATGTTTTGATATAAACGGAGACTTATCTACTTGATTCACAAATCCACATAAATTATTTTCCCTGGTTCTCTTTGGCACCCCTGTGCAAAACCCCAAAGAACTAGGCGTATTCTCTTTTCAATGGATGTTGGCAACTTGAGTGAAGTTAATGACTGTGCACTATATGAGGAATGTCAGTTGTCTGGAAAATTTTCTAGTTAAGTGGTTGACGTAGAACAAGTTGAGAACGTCAGTTCAAGAGTAAGACAAGAATCACCTTTCTCCAACGGTATTTTTCAAATATTTGAAGATCTTTTGCCAAAGGAAATTTGCCCTTTCAATTGCATTGAATAAAAAATCTTAGGAAGATCTAGTTTCCATCACATCAACTCAGTACAAGCTTAAATACAGAGACAATTTTCACCAAAAAGGTACGCTCTCTCTCCTGCAATTATTCTCGATCTCTTGCTCTTCTTCAACTCTCTAAGCCTCTCTACCAAAAAGCTTAAACCTTTCTTCAATGGCGTCACACCAAAACCTTAACCCCTCATCCCCCATTCGCGGTACTGAATCCCCACGAACCCTAGCCCTAAAGCTTGGGAAAGTCGTTGATCCCCAAACCTTGGCTCTACTTTTAGCAGCCATTCAAACCGCCAACAAACCCGTTACACCATTGATGCTTGAAGGTCCCGAATCCACACAAAATCAAGAACCTAGTCCATCATCTCCAAATCCAACTGAATCTCTCCCAATTCCTCAAGAAATCCCTCCTACTCAACCCTCACCAGAAACCCTCGCCCCATCTCCTCAAATTTCTCTACCCAATTCTCTGCAACCCACAGAGAATGAGCAAGAGAAAACCGAGTCTTTGCTCGGAGTTAAGAGTTCCAAATCTCAAAACTTGCAAGGGGAATTTGATTCCATTCAAGAGGTTGTGAAATCCATTGAGGCCATGGAGTCTCAAGAAAAAGAAGCAGAACCAGTCGCTGCGGAGAAGATGACTACTGTACACACGGCGGGAAAAGTTGCTCAGGTCAATGACCTTAACCAAGTCGTTGACCCAAGCAATGTGAATAACCCAGTCCACAACCCAGATTCACCTATCCAACCTTTGAATTTTGAAGGTCAAGATGACTCGGAACAAGGTACTCCTAGTGATCCCAAGCTCTCTCTATTCAAATCTGTTGCATCCTCCTCTAAGGCAAAATCAAAAGAAGAAATTGTTAGGCAACTGTTTGAGTCTGAAAAATCCGACGAGGATGATGTTGTGGTAACCAAGAAGTCAAGGAAACCAAAGACTAGAGGATCTAGTGCTAAGGTTACAAGAAAAAGAGGTAGGGAATCGACTCCCACTCCTGGCGAATCCGAGGGTGGTGACTCTGTTTTGTCCAATAAAACTGTTAGGTCTAAAAAGAGCAAGAAGGCGCCCATTCGGTCAAGTGGACGACTTGCTACAAGTGGAAAGTCTAAAAAGGGCAGTGGAGAAATCAAAGGCGAAGGTAGCAACATGGCTGGACGTGACTTTGTCAAGGAACTCATCATGGACGATGAGTTCATCGAGTCAACTGGTTTACAAGGTGTCTCTGAGTTGTTGTTTGTTCAAGGCTGGACTCATCTGTTTCATGATGAGGAGAGTTTCAATCCAGGGTTGGTGAAAGAGTTCTACAGGTCGTTGACTATAGAAGACAAAGAGAAGATGACCATGGGTCATTATGAGCTAAAGGTGAGAAACTTCACCTTGTCGAGCATGGATTTAGCCACTCTTCTAAAAGTGCCGCACAAAGGTTTTGCAGAATATTACAGAGGTGCATGGCTTGATGAAGTAGACTCGTATGCGCTGCTGAAAGAGGTTACACAGGTTGATGACGTTGAAAGTGGTCCCTTTGCCACTAATTCGATGACTGCTGAGAGGAAAGTTCTCTTTACCTGGGTAGTAACTTAATTCCTAGGTAACAAAAGAGGAGTACGGCTATGATCCAAGACATTCTTGTCATGGATAAGATTCTCCAAAAGGAACCGGTTAATCTTGCTCGATTGGTGCTTCTACACATGGAATCTGTGAAGGATAATCCCACACATGCTCTCTCATACTGTTTTGTTGTCAAGAAATTGCTCCTTTATCATGAGGTTTATGAGGCTGAGAAAGAAGCGGCGCACGTTCGACTCCTGAATTCTGATGTTGTTCGCAAGATGGGCTATAAGCTGATTAATGATCAACGGGTGGGATGCAAGCAAGGATGTGGTTTCCGATGCTGAGATGGAAGATGCTGACTTGGGCATCCATGCTATAGGAAGGGAAGGTCAGCAACCTGGTGCTATTATGAGGATGTTAGTTGATCTCCAATGTCAAAACCAGGATTTTCTTGAGAAAGTTGCCCAACTCCTGCATGATCAATCTACGTTGAAGACTGATGTTCGTGACTTATCTGTTGCGCCTGATGATCTGATTAAGTTAGTGACTTAGCTTGAGTAGCCGACATCCAATTCCCTTTATTTTTCCTTGCACATCTACTATCTCAAAAATATCTCTTCGGTTTCATCTATGTGTTTTTGCTTTCTCTGTGTTGCAAGGTTAAGACTATTTTGTTTCTTTTGTTGTGGTATGCGTATGTACGTTGGATAATTTTCTTATTTACCCTCTTTTGATTATCTCTTTGTGCATGATTATTTAGAGTTGTTCTTTTTGATGATGCCAAAAGGGGGAAAAGGCTGGGAGGGTAGATAAAATAATGGGAATATTTATGCTGAATTACATGTGGGTTATCCAACTTAGGGGGAACTTTTGGCAAACTTGAATATTATTACATATCTTGTTCGAGATTTGGTATTGCTTTGATTATACAGGATGGAAGAGTTTGTCACCATCAAAAGGGGGAATTTGTTAGAAAAGTTGGAGGCTTTGATTTTGATGGTTCCAAACGTGTTGCACGTGAACGACCTCGAGTCTTTGAAAAGAGTCGCCAATGTCAGTTAGGTCGTTGATGTGTGTTGAAGGCAGATCTCGGAGATCTTGAAGACACGTGAGATCTTGGCAGTTTAGATAGAATATTCTTGTTTTAGGAAAGATCTCATGCATATTATATTGTAAGCCGATTATTGCCTTTGTCCTAAGCCGATTTTATTGCAACCCTTTTATATACTTAGGATGATTTTGTAAAGATAATAGAAATAATATCTTGTCATAACCGAATTGCAAGATATTATTCTCTCTTATCTGACCTAGTTTGTGTGTATTTAATCTAAGGTTTTAGGTTAGATAGAGCACGAACTCATACTCCAATTTGTGTTAAGAAAGAAACGAGAGTTCGAGAGAAAGACGTAGGCTTTTGTTAGATTGAGTGCGGGTTGTAGTTACTCAGTTCAAAAAGAGTTATAGAGTGCTTGGGAAGTAGGTCTAGATCCAAGCTGTTCATGTAATTAATCCAAAAGATCAATAAAGCAAGCTACGAATTTTAATCCTTCCAAGCGAGAACTTGGAAGGGAGTGGTTTTTACACTTGGTTGATTAAGTTAATCAAACAAGTGTTTCCACTATAAAAAAAACTTCGTGTTCAAGTAAGTCTTTCTTGTAGTTCATTTCTACTGCATTTACTTAAGAGGTTGACGACTTAGTTGAGGTCGACAACCTAGACGTACTAACGATCCTACAATGGATAGGTGTGCTATAGGAGCTATATGAATATATGTGCTATATGGATATATGTGAGTATAGACCACAGATTAAATCCTATGTGCTATAGAAATATATGTTCTATATGATCTATATGTGCTATATGAGTGATATGGACATATGTGTTATATGTGTTAGCTTTGAAATTTCCAGAGTTGTTTGCACAAAAAGTATATTAGCAGATGGAATATGATTTATGATTATATGAAGCACTTGATTGCATAGCATATTGCAATGAGATTTAAAAGGACATGTGACTGTCTCGCCCTGAATTTGTAATACAGGATCTTCGGATCATACAGGACCTATGGGTCATAATGAGGAGATCTTCGAATTTCTTTCTTAAAGCGACCATAAGAGTCATAATGAGGAGATCCTCGAATTTATTTCTTAAAGCGACCATAAGAATCATAATGAGAAGATCTTCGGATTTCTTTCTTAAAGGGACCATAAGAGTCCATATACAATAAACCCGTGGCAGATTCAGGCTTGAATAGTTCACAGAATAATAAATCGCATACATCGGCATTTGTATTTGCATAGTAAATTCATATATGGGATATATATAATATGTATGTATATGTAGATGGACTAAATGTTTGACTCTTTGTGAAATAATTGATGATGGTTTATATTCACTAAATACGCGACTCACGTAAATCGCAAAATAATTTTTTTCAGGTTCAGCTAGATCTTATTGACGTGTGTCTCTTTTATAGGTCACATTCATACAGGTCGGTCGGCTGAAGCTCTATGCAACCTTATCCTCCTCATTTTGCATCATAGACGTAATAGAAACTAGAGTAATAGATGTTTTAGTATGAGAAGTAACAACATAGATGTGTGTGTGCAACCTTTTATGGTTGTTACTTTCTGCTATATGCTTACGTGGCTAGTTGCTATATGTGAAATATGAAATAGTTATTACAAAGTATACGTCATAGGTTTTAAGGGTGTCACAACTTGCTTTTGGTATCAGAGCAGGGATATGATTCTTTAGGGGCATTCTGCATTCATAAGCATATGTAATTGACATTAGAATTGAATTCATGTGCCTGATGCATAAAGGAGAGCAGGTTCAGCCGTGCCACGTGAGTGTATCGTAGCTTCTCATACAGCACTACATGAACATACATTTCATACACATGAACCATAAGAAGAGGAAGTATAGAGAAAATGGTAAAGGTAGGTAGAGTATATTAGAATTATCTGATGCAAGTGGATATAGTAGAGTTACCAGTTGATTTGACCTTGTTATTCCTGTATGAGTTTTATGTTATATTGGATATTATTGGTTGTCAAGACACCATGATAAAGTGGATTGTTGTACCAAGGAAGTAGTGATAGACTCGCTTGAGAAATCTAGCGTGATTTTCTATGGTGATAGACAAATGGTACCCACTTGCTTAATATCTACAACAACGGCTTTTCACATTATCAGAGAGTGATGTGAGGGATATCTGGCCATGTTATAGATCGTACAATTGAATGTGATGAGGTTGGAGATATTCCAGTTGTTAAAGATTTTCCTAATGTGTTTCCAAAGGATCTTCCTAGATTGCCACTTGATAGAGAGATAGAGTTTATTATGGAGTTAATGACAGGTACTGCACCGATTTCTATTCCTCCATATCGGATGACTGCACTAGAGTTATAAGAACCGAAGAAACAGTTACAAAAGTTGTTAGATAAAGGGTTCATTAGGTTTAGTGTTTCTCCTTGGGGTGCACCAGTTTTATTTGTTAAAAAGAAAGATGGTACCTTACGACTGTGCATAGATTACAGAAAGCTGAATCAGGTGACAGTGAACAACAAGTATCCATTGCCAAGAATAGATGATTTGTTTGATCAACTTTAGGGTGCAAAGGTATTTTCAATGATAGACCTTCGATCAAGATATCATTAGTTAAAGATAGCTAAAGATGACATTATTAAGATAGTATTCAAGACTCGATATGGACATTATGAGTTTTTGGTAATGCCATTTGGTTTCATTGATGCACCAGCATTATTTATGGCTTTGATGAACAAGTTGTTTCAACCTTGTCTAGACAGATTTGTGATCATCTTTATTGATGATATTTTGGTGTATTCACAAAGTATAGAGGAGCGGGTTGACCATTTGTGTATTGTGTTACAAGTCTTGAGGGAAAACAGTTATATGCTAAACTGAGTAAGTGTGAATTCTGGTTGGATCATGTGTTACTTTTAGGACACATTATATCTGGAAGAGGTATAGAGGTTGATCCTAAAAAGTTGAAGCAGTGCTAAACTGGAAAGCACCAATAACAGTTATAGAAGTTCATAGTTTTCTTGGGATTGCAGGATACTACAGACGATTCGTTGAAGGATTCTCTATTGTAGCTGAGTTGCGAAAGAATGCTCCATTCCACTAGAATGTTGCATGCCAACAGAGCTTTGATGAGTTAAAGCACCGTCTGACTATAACACCAATATTGACAATTTCTACAAGTATAGGAGGATTTGTTGTTTACATTGATGCTTATATCAAGGTCTTGGTTGTGTTCTAATGTTGGATGGAAAAGTAATTGCTTATGCATCGCGACAGTTGCGACCACATGAAATTTCTTATCTTGTACATGATTTAGAGCTGACAGCATTAGTATTTGCCCTAACAATTTGGTGACATTATTTATATAGAGACAATTTCAAATCTTTACAGATCATAAGAGTTTGATATATTTGATGGGACAAAAAGAGTTGAACATGTGACACAAACGATGGATGGAACTACTGAAAGATTATTATTGTAAAATTGAGTATCATCCGGGAAAGGCCAATTTTGTAGCATATGTTTTGAGTCAAAAGTACAGTGGTATGATAACAAATAAGCACATGACTTCATTGTTAGATTTGATTGCTTTGTGAGATCTAAATGCTAGACTGTAGTTTTGCACAAATGAAGTATTGAAGGTTACTTTGGAGATTCAGCCAGTGATGAGACCGAAAATTAAAGATGCACAAGTAAGAGATGAGAAGTTGATAGAAATTATTGAACAGGTTCGACAAGGTAAAGATACGCCATTTGACATTCAGGATGACACATTGATGTTTGGTCTATATTCATAATGTTTTACATGTCAGTATGTTGCGATGGTATCAATCTGATCCAACACATGTGTTAAAGGATTCAGAAGTACAACTTGTAGAAAATCTGAGCTTCATAAAAGACTTATCATGATAGTAGATTACAGAATCAAAAAGTTACGAAGGAAGATTCCAAAAGTAAATTAGAAGAATCATGGTATAGAGGAAACAAATTGGTAAATTGAGTATATGAGAGTCATATGAAGAGATAGCGAATTTTGAGGACAAAATTCTTATAGAGGAAGAGAATTGTACCATCCCTGACCGAAGTGCATACGTCATTTTGCATTCATATAATATTAATAGCATATGCATAGCCTATTGACATGATATATAGTGCACTTTTAAAAGTAATATTTATTTTCTAATTAAGTTTATTATATTTTAAAAATATTTTAACTAAAAGTTAATTGATAATTATTTCAGGGTAAAGTTTATAATAAAGGAAATTTGAGGGTGGAAAACGAAATTATTCTAAAACTAAGCAGACTTTTTGTTGATATTTGTAAGCTTTGCCAACCTTAGCACATATATAAATGTGAAAACCTTATCATCTCTTATGTTAAGATACGATAACAAAAAAAAAATACGGAGAAGGGGAGTTCGAGATTTTAAGACAAGAATTTGGTGTTTTTTGGTTTTGTTGTAAGATTTTGGTACAAGATCACTTTTTGCGGGTTTTAATCTTGAAGTACAAGCGTGATTTGGTAAGTTTTTAATTAGTTAATGATTTATTTAGATTTTTCCAAATTTTTCCAGATCTAGATCTACTGTTGTTTTTATTTTGAAAATCAGTCGATTTATAGTTCTTAGAGGATGTTTTCAATATTGGATTTATATTCGGTAAAAGATTTCAGATTAATTTTAGACTATTGCCTTTTAATAATATTATAGGGACTTTTGATTAAGTTTTTCATAAAGGTTTGAACTAGAAAAATATTCTTCTATATATATATATATATATATTATTGTTGTCAAGTTTTAAAGGATTTGGAATTATATGCAAGAAGTTATAATGCATACTGCCATTTTATTACATTTGGGGTTAAAGTTTGTAAGAGTAAATAGGTTGTTTTTGCATTTGGTTATATATAGGAGCACGAGTCATAAGTCGTGGTCAAGGACAAGAGGAATATATATATATAATATTAGTCTTGAACAAGTGAGTATAAATCGGAGATAAAACCCTATGTGCTATATAAATATATGTGGTATATGATATAAGTGTTATATGAGTGAGTATAGACCGGAGATTAAACCCTATGCGCTATATGGATATATGTGCTATATGGATATATGTGAGTATAGATCGGAGATTAAACCCTATGTGCTATATGTGCTATATGTGCTATATGTGTTATATGGATATATGTGATATATTTGTTATATGGGTGAGTATAGACCGGAGATTAAACCCTATGTGCTATATGGCTATATGTGCAATATGGATATGTGCTATATGGATATATGTGAGTATAGACCAGAGATTAAACCCTATGTGCTATATGGATATATGTGCTATATGTGCTATATGGATATATGTGCTATATGAGTTATATTGATATATGTGTTATATGTGTTAGCTCTGAAATTTCTAGAGTTGTTTGCACAGAAAGCATGTTAGCAAATGGCATATGATATATGATTACATGATGCACTTGATTGCATAGCATACTGCAATGAGATTTAAAAGGACATGTGACTGTCTCGCCCTGAATTTGTAATACAGGATCTTCGGATCATACAAGACCTACGAGTCATAATGAGGAGATCTTCGGATTTCTTTCTTAAAGCGACCGTAAGAGTCATAATGAGGAGATCTTCGGATTTATTTCTTAAAGCGACCATAAGAGTCATAATGAGGAGATCTTCGAATTTCTTTCTAAAAGGGGCCATAAGAGTCCATATACAGTAAACCCGGGGCAGATTCAGGCTTGAACAATTCACAGAATAATAAATCGCATACATCGGAATTTGCATTTGCATAGTAAATTCATATATGGGATATATATATAATATGTATGTATATGTAGATGGCCTAAATGTTTGACTCTTTGTGAAATAATTGATGATGGTTTATATTCACTGAGTATACGACTCACGTAAATCGCAAAACAATTTTTTTCAAATTCAACTAGATCTTACTGAAGTGTGTCTCTTTTAGAGGTCACATTCATACAGGTTGGTCGGCTGAAGCTCTATGCAACCTTCTCCTCCTCATTTTGCATCATAGACATATGGCTTGTAATAGAAGCTAGACTAATAGATGTTTTAGTATGAGAAGTAACAACATAGATGTGTGTGTGCAACCTTTTATGGTTGTTACTTTCTGCTATATGTTTACGTGGATAGTTGCTATATGTGAAATATGAAATATTTATTACAAAGTATACATCATAGGTTATAAGGGTGTCACACTAGATCCCAACTTTCATGCTCCCCTTTGGCAGATTGTCTCAAAGCCTCGATGTGTGATAACATTTCGTAGTAAGCTCTGGTTTCCATCAATTCGTTAACTAGCGGATTCTAAATGTCTTTCAGAGCCTCAATCTTCTCCCTATCCATCTTTATATGGAGAAGTTGCACCTCCACATTGTCTTTAAGATCCTAGATTACAAGTGGCCTTTTCCAAATTTACGGTTGCCATGCACTTCTCTTCCTCCCATGATACTTTCTCCTTGTTAAGAATCTATAAAGATGATAATGCTATTAGGAATGCATGTGACAAGGATTGATGAGAAGAGGTTTCCGTCTTGAGATTTAAATAGGAAAATAAGGTCTGAGAAATTACCTTCCATGCCAAAGAACCAACTTCGACAAAAGACGACCCGATGTGCCTCTCTTTAGCGACGAGGGTGTTAAGATCTTGGGAAGTCGTCCAGATCTCATGTAGATCTGGGGTAGTAGTAATAGGAGGAACATCAACATGGCACTTAACTAGAGTAGTAGCAACAGGAGCTTCAGATTTAATATTTGGGTCCAACGGAGGCTTGGAATCACTAGAGTACATCTTACGTTGGATCATAGTTGCTACGAAGAAGATCGAGTTGGAACACAAAGTGTGGTTTGTAATCGGTTAAGCGAAAGGACTCTAACAAAAAATACTTGGTTCTTCAATTAGTAAGAGAACAAAAAGAAAGTGATCAGAACAAGATGCTTACTTGAGGAGAAGGAGGAGGATGCTTGAGGGATTTTCAATGGTTTAGACATCACGACCAATGCTTGACGCAGAAAGATGTTAGGTTGGTGAGATCTTTAGTGTTTTTAAGAATTCTTGGATTAAAAGAGTGAAAGGAAAGTTGAGGCCAAGGGTGAAAGGGAATTTCATGAAACAAACCTAGCCAGTCCTAACCTAGATAAGACATTCCATCGCCGAATAAAGTATCAATGTACCGGTTAGAAAACCATGATGGGTAACAATATCCTGAATTTCTTCTAAGGTCATGGAGCCAAGGTGAAGATCGCATTCTCTAAGGACCTCAGAGGAAGAGAAACAATGGTCGACGAGTGTTTTTATTTTGACTATCATTCAGAAGAAGAAGTAAAGATGACGATGAACATGAGAGAGAGAGAGAGAGAGAGAGAGAGAGAGAGAGAGAGAGAGAGAGAGAGAGAGAGAGAGAGAAGTTACCTTCGAAGGTTAAAAGGCAGATGATGAAAAGACTAATTAAGTCCATCAAGGTAATAAAGACCCTGTGAAAGATTCAACTCGATCTTTGTATGAAATCCTAGGCTTGCGCTCTTCCACCTGTCCACGTCCCATCAGTAGTGTTTAGTAAAACTAATAACAAATGCTGCGCTAGAAGCTTCATAATAGTTTTTTGGGTATTGTTGGACCCATAATCTCTTCGGCTCATTAGATGCCAGCGATGGGCATTTGAACCATTCAAAAGAAAACTCAAGAGAGAAGCCTAGTGGATCGGATCAAGCCTTCGGCCTATAAGACGACATGTAAATTGATTGGGTAGAAGATTCTTGTGAAGATATAAGAAATTTAGAAGATCATGACCTAATATTTCGTATGATCATGAAAGTTTCGTAGCGGCCAAACAACCACTAAAGATAATATCTATAATAAGAAAACATAGGTCATTAGGGTTTTTCAAATGTTTTCTTATTTATAGCTCATGTTTTTGTAACCAAGAGACTCAAATCTTCCAATCTACGACATCAACCTAAAGCATTCAAAATCTCTCATATAGTCCATTAATCAAAAAGCTCTTAAATTATGATTCTCGATTATGGTCCTCATTAAATAACGTTAGAATGAATCCATCACTTTTCATCCAAAATAAGTACCATTCAGAGTTATAATTAATTTGTTTTCTAAGTATTGGTCAAGGTTTTCGTGCCCATGATACTATGGCTTTTGCCAAGTATTCTATCTGTGTTCAAATTAGGCGTTCCATCCATGGGCGGAGGGAGAGGGGTGTGAGTGGGGCTATAGTCCCCGCTCAATTTTTAATTTTTTTTTCTAGAATATATATATATAAATACTAGATTATTAATAAAAACTAGTTTACTTGGCCAAAAGAACTAGGTGAATTTTATATTTTTATGAAAAATATAAAATAAGGGTTTTCAAAAGACAACATTTTTTATACAGAAAAATACAAAGTTTTTTATACTGTTCTAAAAATCTCCGCTTAGTTCCATCAAGGTCTTGCCTAGGAGCTAAAAGGTCCTATCCCGCTTAGTCTACCAGCCCGGTTAGAAGACCACCAAGTTCATCTAGGCACCTATTTAGACCGCCTAGGCGGTCGCTTAGTACTTGTTAAAACACTATCTATGTAAAAAAAAATATACAAATTTTTTTTCGTATTTTTCAATTTTTTGATGTAACCCAAAAATTAATCCAGAGAAATTTAGTCCCCATTGAGTCGAATTCCTGGCTACACCACGGGTTTCATCTATCGTCTTTCATAGTTTTTTTTGTGTGTGTGTCTTGTATCGTCTTTATTAGTTGACCTTAGATTTTTGTGACGGAGCTTTTCTAGTTAGTGGCCGAAAAGTCATTTGCTTCACATACAAGCAATCTGTTTGCTACCCATTATTAATATTGCCCCCCTCTCTCTTACTTTTATGTGCTCCTTAGTTGACATCTCCGAGGTCACATTCCACAACTATAGTTCATTTTAGAAACGGACACATTTCTGAATTAATTATTTGCACTTCCGAGATTCAATTCCTATAATTCTAAATATTTTACAAAACGTACGGTGTACATGTTTTTTTTTATATAGGGTAAGGATTAAGGTCACCATAAATAATGCTTGGACTCACCCAGAGTATTCACTATGCATGAGAACTGGTTACTAACCAATTCTAAAGAATGGGCAAACCGCCACCTCTTAGGTTCGAAACGGTGACCTCAGAGTACTACCCCAAAACTTAACCGCTGAACCAAATACCCGAAGGCGTATACATGTTGTTGTAGAGGTCACTGCTATGTAAATATATACTCCCCCGTCCCATATTGTATGGGTTTTTAGCCAAGTGTACACTTATTAAGAAAGTAGTTAATTTTGTCGTTGAAAAAATCATTTATCCTTTGTTTACATGAAAAGTGAATTAATTACTTCTATACTAAGAGTGTCAAAGAGGGATGACTTTTCATGTTCAAATTATTTTTGGAGGAATTGAATGCTATCTGTTTTGTTCAAGTATCTATTTAGTGATGATTCTCGACTCCAAATGTCAAGTGTAGAGCTTAATGTAACCGATAAGTTCATTTCGATCGAATTACAACTGTTTTTCAAGTATCTATTTAGTGATGATTCTCGACTACAACTGTTTTAAAAGATTAGAATTCACTCGTGATTATGATGTATTCAATTTGAGAGCTCGATTACAACTGTTTTTCTCTCGATTACAGCATACCCCTTAATCGGGTTTCGTTTACATGTTTTATCCTTTCGTCCCCCTGATCCTATGGAGGTTACCACCAATGATCTCTGAGGTCGTGCTCCACGTCTGACGTTGTCTATCACCGGCCACTTTGCTACCTTCAACCGTATGTCTCTTCGGGCACTTGCTGAGCTATGATGAGCTCACGGGATTGACTTTCGCGCGGTGGGCTGGAGCAGATATGGGTTTTCGAAGTTCTTGGCCCAACACTATCCGAATATTAAGAGTGAGAAAGTATTGAATATGAAGTATGGAAAAACTAAAATCACATTGATTATGTGACAAAAAATTTGGGCTAAAAACCCATACAATATGGGACGGAGGGGGTAGTGCATCGGATGTACGTAAATGTTGTTGAGGCGACTTTAAATTATTCGTTGCGTTAAACATTGTGTTTCAATTGGAAATAATCAACATGATTTTCGGGTTTAGTTACGGTGGAGTTTTAAAAAAACTCTATCGGTGGATTTGGTTAAATCTGAGCCATCCAAATATAATTCAACAGTTAGATTTAATTTGTTTTCTCTCCAAATCTATTAATAATTTTTTTTCTTTTTAATTTTTTTATCCTAGAGTTCACTAATTTATACTAAAATTTTAAAATTTTATCTATAGAGTTTTTAATAAACTTCACTGAAACAAGACCCCTTGATTTTCCATTTCTATTTGAAAAGGGGCTTGCTCAAGCTAGATTCGTGAATTGAATGAACAACATGTCGGTTTACACATGAGTTTGTCCCACGCGGATGCGGGTATAATAAAGTAAACGGTAGAATTATTATGACCTCCGTTTTGACTTTTTACTCTCTCAATTGTAACCCAACTCCAAAACATACCCAAAAGCTCACTACAATTTTCCCTGATTAGCAATAATATTGCCTAAACTTTTGCTGACAATTAGGAACCATGTACAAAAAAAAAGAACCATGTGTAAAGAGAAAAAGTTCTGCCTAAATATTTGTATGAAATTAACAGATCATATATATGTACGTAGTTAAACTCTACGCTTGGATTTGATACATTGGTTTACTTTTAAAATAGGGTTTACTAGTTGTCCCCGTCGTTCAATGCACGATTATAACTCGGTATTTTTTAAATATAATATAAAAATATATTGATAAATAAAAATATAATATAAAATTTAATGTAAGTAATTTATTGCCCGTAATATGTATAAAAATTATTTTGTTTATTAAGTTTAAAATTGAGAATACACATAGATTATTAAGATAAAATCATCTACATTGCTCATTTCCTTGATAATTTTTCATAAATAGGTTTAATTTAAAAGAAGGAGATAAAATATGAAGAAAATAATGCAAAAAAGATATATTTTGAAAATATGGAAGAGATGAGATTTTAAAAAATAATAATTAATTTAATAATAATAATATATATAATTGAGTATATTATAAGAGAGAGAGAGAAAAACAACTAAAATGTTAAAAAGATTAAGCATATATATTTTATTGGCTTATAAGGAAAAAATTCAACCATTAGTTAATTTTTTTTAGTTAAGATATTATCTCCTACCAAAACTTAAGATATTATCTAAATTTGGGAAATAAATAAATTTTAATTAAGTGAAAAAAATTTGTCATGTGGAATATGAAGTGGAAAGAATTATTAATATATACTTTTTATGGAGCAAGGATTAAATGACATGTGGCAAAATCATATGTGGATTAATAAGAGGATGTCACGTGTCAAAAGCTGAGGTGGCGCAATGTGGTGGCTCCAAACCTTATTGCTTCTATATATATATATATATATATATATATAGTAGATTGTTTGGAACATTATTGATCTCTTTTCATACACAAGTATTATCTTTTTAGTATTTTGTATCTTTTTCTAGTGTGTGCCCATGGGCATACACTAACAATGATAAATTGCTACTCTCTATGTTTTAGAGTTGGACACAAACAAATATATAAATAAATTGCTACTCTCTATGTTTCACTCTACTTCCTCCGTATAAGTCTACTTGTCTTTTTAGAGTTTGACACATATACTAGGAAAATTTTGAATTAGGCAATAATGCCCTTAATTAAATATTTACTTTATACATTAAAAATAAAAATTGAGCAAATTTATTTCACTTTTTTCATTAATTATAAGGGCTAAAGTGGGAACGTTGAGTCTAAAATATATAAAAAAGACAAATTCTTTTGAAAAAGATTTTAAGTCTAAAAAATAAGTAGACTTATACGGAAGGAGTATTGATTTGATCTTTTTAGCTTAAGATCAAATTTCACAATTAATATTGGCCTTCATACATTTAATTAATATTTAATCATTCTATAGATATTATTCATTCATTCATTCATTAGTTTTTACTCCATTCCAAATGCTTCATTGTATATAGATATCATACAAAATAAAACATTCATCAATTAAACATCTACACTAAAAATGTAAATTGAATCATTAAATTCTACGGATTATGAAAGAAAATTATGTGTTTCTTTCGATTTTAATCTGGTCTTAAATACTTGTAAAAATGAAAAGGATTAATTACTCTGAAATTGACGGAATATTAAAATATTATTTTTTATTTAATACTCCCTCCGTTAAGGTAAACTTGTCGTTTTAGAGTTTGTCAAAAATTAAAGAAATCATTTGATTTTACTCAAATACCCTCAATCTTGTTAAGATCTTTTACCTTAATTTGTAGATTAATATAAATATCTTTAAGAGTCCGGAACCTAAAACCACTCGTAAAATAGGCCATATTCTGCTAAACCACCCCGAATATAACTATTTATTTTGAACCACCCTTAAAAGATACTCCGTTAGTCAAACGCCACCCATGACACTATTCCGTCAAAAAAATCTGTTAAAAGTGTGCATTTACAAATTTACCCTCAAATTTAAATATGAAATGCCAAATTGCCCTCATCTTCCTTCTTAAAACAACCCCAACTTCTTCATTCAACTGATAAACAATCCCAGTTCCGATCTGGAAAAAAGTTGTTCATTCAACTGTTGAACAACCCTAGGAAAGACAACTAGAAAGAGATAATCTAAACGGAATAATGGACTCGAGAGGAAGAATTCTTCACCACCGGCGCCGACATATCTTCTCTGGCTCATCAAAGTCTACAAATTCGAATGGATTGTAGATCTAGGATTGCAGAGTAGTGTACGAACAAATCCACCTTGCTCGGTCAAAGTCTTGATGTGGATGAAAGGCCTTTGGGCAGGCCATTGCTGGTGGAGGAGGCGAATTCTAATTTAGGGAAGGAGGACGACCATGTTGCCACAATCAGAGGGAGGACGACCATCTAAAGCTTCTCGTTCTCGATTGAAAGAACCAGAACCAGAGAAGGACAGAACGACGGACTGAATTCTTCACCGCCAACATACCTTCTCTGCCTCATCAAAAGTCTACAAATTCACCTCCTCAATTGATTGGTTTGAACTCCCCGTTCTCAATTGAAGGAACCAGAACCAGAAAAGGACTGAACGACTTATTGAATTCTTCACCGCCGAAATACCTTCTCTTCCTCACCAAAAGTATACAAATTCGCCACCAAAATTGATCGGTTTGAACTCCCCATTCTTAATTGAACGAACCAAAACAAGAATCGATCAGAGAAGGACGGAACGACTGACTGAATTCTTCACCGCCGACGTATCTTCTCTGGTTCCAGATCTGAAAAACGGAGATGAGGGCTAAACTAGGGTTGTTTTAAGAAGGAAGATGAGGGCAATTTTGGCATTTCATATTTTAATTTGAGGGTAAACTTGTAAATGCACACTTTTAACGGATTTTCTTGACGGGATAGTGTCATGGGTGGCGTTTGACTAACGGAATATCTTTTAAGGGTGGTTCAAAATAAATAGTTATATTCGGGGTGGTTTAGCGAAATATGGCCTATTTTACGAGTGGTTTTAGGTTCCGGACTCTATATTTAATTAATAGGGATATTATTGGAAAAAATGGGTTAAAATAAGTCAAATGACAACTTTAATAGAACAAGAAAATCGGGCTAGAATGACAAGTTTAGCTTAACGGAGAGAATATGTTGTTAAGGTATATGATGAATATGAAAATTGAAAAAATCATTAACCTACTTTAGGAAATCGATATCCCATGGAAAATAGTTAAAAAAACTAGATTAAATATTTTGCAAAAAATCTTCTAGTTGTATGTGGATGTGAACTTTTTTTGTTGCAACTTACCACTTTTGCAATTTTTTTTACTACATACATCAAAGCAAATACTATGCATCATGTCTATTATAAGACTAACCTAAATTATCGAAACAAATAATTTTAAGAAAATGTAAAAGTAATATATCAAATTGTGACTGATGATTGTATAGAAATGCAAAAATTTTGCAGAACAGTCAGTTTCCGTAAAATCATAAAAACATTAATAAACTCAAAAATGTTCAGTCGAATATAAATATCATTGAGATTTTCCAAGAAACCTTCCGAATTTTTAGTCCATTAATTACTAGTAAGCCATAGCATTCTAAAATAACTTTTTTGACCGTTACACAAATTGCCAATTGCACACCTTCTGATGTGAGTCCATCTATCGAGGTCGTGACTCTCAGTACCAACCCCTCTACCAAGGTCGTGCCTCTTGGTACCGAGCCCCACGTCGTGCCAGCTTGTGTTCCACTCCAGCCCTACGATGCGCCATGGCGCGCACCCTTGCACACAACACCCACAACACCGACACCCGGTTGTGCGCCCTTGCACACGACTCTGTTGGGCGCGCTCGTGCCTAGGCTTGATGGGGCCATTTTTCCGGGCACTTTTACTTTGGTCCATGACTTGTGCGAGGATTCTATCCCTAATGCCAAGTCCAATTTGTACGACAAGGGAGAGTCTTCACTTGGACACATATCCAAGGCCGGTGTCCGAGGCACTAAGGAGCCAATTCAAGGCACCATGCTCTATCTTGGGCGCATCACTCGAGCACATGTTAGGGCAATGCTTGATAAAATTAAGGAGGAGATCATGTCTCATAAGTTGGACTTTGGCTAACGATGGTGAAGGGTGGAGTATTCTTGTGACTTTTGGTGAAACTAGTGCAAAAATTGACTTATGTCTTGTTAAGGGTTTTTAGTTGAATTTCTTGAAACTTGGTTGTAGACACAAACCAAATTTTACTCTTATGCCTCGTTACTAGGGCGACCTTTCATTTCGTAAAGCCAAAACTAAGTTGGATTGTCGACCGAGTATCCCTGGATTACAAAAAAAAACACTAGGTCCTCGAGCAAATCAGGACAATGTCAACAAGAGAGGAAATAGAACTTCTCACCTACACATGGTGGAACCTATGGTTCTCTAGAAACAAAAGAGTCTTTGACAACGACGGAACAACCTCGCATAATGCCGGTAACATTAGCGAGTTTACTCGAAATCAGGTTAAAGACTAGGAACTTGCAAAAGCCTTTGATTCCCCCAATTTTCGCACGAGAGCTGGGAAAGGGAAAAAGCCTACTAAGTGGGCAAAACCCAAGAGGGATTACATTAAGTTGAACTTTGATGGTGTAGTGTGTGCAGATGGCGTGGCTTCATTCAGGTTCATCCTTAGGGACTCCGGTGGCTCCCCCATCCATTTTGACGGAGGACTGATTGGTTGGCAGTCTGTTCTGATCTCCGAGACCATGAGCCTTGCGCCAGGGACATCTCGAGTTCAGTCGATGTGGCATTTCCCGGATCCAAATTGAAGGCGATAATTTGCAACTGGTCAAGGCCGTTCTTGGTGACTGGCCGGTCTTGCCCGTGAGAGATCGAATTGTCACATGCGGACATCCATTATTTGTTAGCTCAGTTCCAAGATTGGTGTATTGCTCATATCTATCGTGAGTGCAATCCTGTGGCTGGCTACATCGTTGGCTCTTTCCGACGTTTCTCTTCCGTTCTACTTACAGTTGATTAGAAATTTCGCACCCTCCCTCATCCGGTCGTCAGGATATCCTAGGACGATCACTAGCCTGTTAGTGACCTACCTAATCAGTTTCCTAATAAAAAAATATAAATACGGAGTACTCGGTAGTAAAGAGGAAGGGAAGAGTTGTATTGGGAACCAATCCGGGAAATGGTGTCTGGTTTGGAGTTGAGTGAAGTGTCAGCTTAAACGAGTTTGGTCCTGGTCCCACATGCAGCAGGACTATGGACGGAGAGGAAGGGGGTCACCAGAGAGAGTCAGACAGACCCATTCACCAGAGAAAGTCAGATCAGATCAGAACCAATGACGCAACAGTGCTCTTGTTGTGGGTCCCACCTATTTCTTAGACGTTGGAGATCGGAATCTGAATGACGTGCGCCTGTCATGCGACTGGCAGTCTTTATCCACCACGATCGAAAGTACTCGGTTATTTACTACTCACCCGGCCCCTACCAATTTGAATTTGCATCATGGCAACACCTGAAGAAATACGACAGATTTTCAAGTGATTCTATTCTTATTAGCTTCATTTTCTTTCGATATGGATGGCATATATGCACGTACGGCCGATAAATATTCTATAGTTCGTACGTACAATTGATTTACATACTTTCTTTTTGTTTAATTTTTTGGTAATTATGTATGTATACGTACAGTAATTGTTGATTCAATGATTTGCGTTGAAAAAGACAAACACCAAAACTCTTGAATTGCGAGGGGCAGCATTCTTTTAATCGAGCGCTTAACTATGAGATCTTATTTCTACCCAAAAAAAAACTATGAGATCTTACATACTTAAAGTGAAAAAAATAGTGATACACATAATATACCACTGCATTTTTTAATTTTAATTATGAGATATTACATATTGATGCATATAATAGAGGACTTAACTACGCGCGATATCACTTCACTAAACTAGCTTTATGGTAGCTAGCTACGTACGTACATGCAATATTTTTGCATTTCCCATCTTGCATGAGAGAGAGAGAGAGAGAGAGAGAGAGAGAGAGAGAGAGAGAGAGAGAGAAGCACCAATTAACTTGGGCATTACAAATTCAAACCAATTAATTTCCGCAATCTTAATTGACTAGCTAGTCGATCATATATGTATATATTGTTGGATCCACATACGCTCATGGATGTAATTAAGTAGGCAAGCTTATTTCGTCGTAGTCATCCATGGATAAGAAGACCTCATCAAGACACGAAAGTTCTATTCCGTCATTTTCACCTCCATCGCCATCTGCTTGCTCGTATACTTTGCAGATGACCCATCTACTATGATCCTATGCACGCAACCAAAGTACAAGGCATAAGCACTTAAAGATCAAGCACATTGTAGGGCCCGTTTAAATCACGCATTATAATGTAAAAGTCTGCATTATATAGATGCTCACCGATTTAGAACTGGGAAGTCTATACTCTTGCATTATCCAAGTGGTCCAGGTGGCGGCCTCGGGATCGCCAAGGCAGAAGACATAATACTTCTTGATCCCGACTCTTCTTCCGTTGGAAGTTGAATGTATGGGCTCCTCCCTGCCCATTGGCTTCCAGAATCCGCTCTCGCTTACGCGGTTAGGTGTCCTCCGGCTGTAGTAGTACCATTTCCGGCCCTCCGACAATGCTCTCCCTGCATTATTAGTTACGTTGCAACAAATTAAACATACATTTCAGTACGTATTTAAAACATCTCTAGTACTATTTGTTTTTAACAACATGCATGTGGCCGGCGGTCTATTAAGACTTGACGTGCTTTCAGTTTCATGAGCAATCGTACTAGCCAGTGTGTTTCTTTCGTATTATATTAATTGAAATTTGATGCTATTAACCATCGTTGAATGGTTAATTAATGTATGAATTAAATAGTAGGAGGGGGTATATATACAGTGTATAGTACTATATACTCCCTCCGAATACTAACCGAATATATAGTATGAGTTTTTAAAAGAGGTTCAAATATTGTGAATCGGAGAGAGTAGATTGAGTTGAACATATATATGTGCGTACCGTGGAGGTGCCAGGGATCGTAAGGGAAGAGGTCGAGATCAGGGATGACGTCAGGATGACAGGGCAAGAGGGTGGCTCTCCGGTGGAGGAAGTGGACCACCAGCTCCTCGTCGGTCGGGTAGAACCGGAACCCTGGTGGCAGATTCCCGCTCCGATCATCTCCCATCTATACCTACCCTACTTTCAATTAATTACCCGCCAAAATATACGTACGTTACGTACACGTACTAAAGAACACCGCTAATTAAGCTAGTAGCTAGGTATAATATGATTCTAACTAGTACAAGGGACGGAAATGGTTAGGAATTTATGGGCTAAAATGAGAGATTGATGGTGGATATATTGGAGCTTCCACGGCGGCGGAGTGTATATATGCGCAAATATGCTAGTAGTAGTGGAAAGCTGAATGGCCTCCAAATAAAAATAATGCTTATTATATAGTATATACACACAGGGGTCGTCCGGATTGCGGGGGAGCAGTTTCATAAATTAAGGTAAAAAGGTAATTATACCCAACCCAATTACGATAATATTTACTCCCACGTTTTCAATCAATGCGTATTTCAAAAAGCAGAAATTTCAAACACACTTTTCAAACAAAGGATGCTCATATGCTAATACTTGTCATGATTATTTTTTTTTATAAGGAAGGGAATTAGTGAGAAGGACTTAACCATAGAGCATCCGAACGGATAAGACTTTTAAGATCTTGAAGTGATGTCTGGGACAAAATATGGCCGAAAAAATGCATCATAGTGATGTAGTCCGCTATGTTGTTTATTTCCGGAAAATGTGGGTCAATCGTCTTATTTCAAACCTCTGGAGGTGTTGGAACATTCCTTGTTCCGTGGTTTCTCTTAGTTTTGACAATGACAAACTTTGTTGTTTTAATGTGTTGTTTGAATAAGTATTTCAGGAACACTTCAAGAACATTGTCAAGACTGATGGAACATCGTGACGGAACGAGTGACGATGGAAAGCCTCTGCAAGAAGCTACGCGTCTTTCTATATTTGGCAAGTTGCTAGATCTTGAACGAACAATTGCAGAGAGATTCGATAGCGCTAAGCATGGATCATTTGTGAAAAACTGAGATCAAATCTGAAGGATTTGGATAAGGATACAAGATGAAATCAAAGATCGGTCGCTTATGGGAACTATCCGAGCGATTGAAGATTTTTATATTTTTTAATTCGTTTATAGCGAGATCTTCTTAATGGAATATCACCACTCGTAGGCAAGTTGTGATTGAGATCAAATACGGAAGTTGCTTTATAAATAGGCTAGAATAGCTAGGGTTAAAAGGTGTTGTTGAAAACGACAAACAATTGAGAAGTGAGAACTTAAGTGTTGTTCGTGAGGTTGTGGTAATTTCCAGTGAAGATTTCACGTGAGAGTTTAACTCAGGTTGGTAGTTCATTCATTGTTTAGGTTTACGTTTAGGGTTGTAGAAGTCTAGTTGGTTTAACTTGAGTTGGTGCCCGAGTTACTCGGGAACTTGATGTTAGAAAAAGCAAAACTTTGATTTTGATGGTTCCAAACGCAAGTCAAGTAGCCGACTTCGAGTTTTCGAAGTAAATCACCAACGTGTGCTATGTCCCTGACATGAAGTAAAAGCAAACAGAATTAGAAGATAATATATTTCTAGTTAACTTAGTTTCGTAGATTTGCAGATTTGATCAAGATATTCAGGTTATAGATAGAATCTTCTTAGTTTGGATAGGGCGCCGATATTTCCTTATGCCCTAAGCACAATCTTGTGTTATTTGTATGACTAGATTTACATTATCTTTCCATAACAAGTTGAATGGGAAACCGGCCTCTACCTCCCTTGGAGGATTTTGAATGAGAACTTTATATAAACGATAGTTCCTTAGTTACAAGATGTAGATTCGAACTTCTCTATTGCTAGCAATCACCAAATTCTAGCAATACTAATGAATCTTCCTATCTAGTTCCTAAGAACACTATAACTATTTAAACAAAGCAATCAAACCTTGCAGCTTCCTGACATAGTTCCCTTTTGCACCGCAACCGCCTCTTACGACGATGTCAAGTTCACGCACTTGCCATCGTCGAGCTTTGGACCTTTTTCTTCTTCCTGAATTCTTCCTTGATGCTCTGGATCACTCATAGTCTCTCGTGATTCTACCACATCATGAGCATGTCATGGATGCGCCGACACCTTGCCATGACGTGCTGAGTGCCACGCTGAGACTAATGGGGCTTTGAAGCCAAGTCCATCGAGAACTTCTCAAGTTCCCTTGGACCATATTTTGGGAGGTCTTTCTATTCCTCAAATAAGGACCAATGACACCGAGAACGCCCATGTAAGGTGTTAAGACTCGACCAAGCACCAGGATCCCCTCCTTGATGATCCCGACACGGTGCCAAGTTCCATGACCGACGCTTCACCGTTTTTGGGTCGAATCACCCGTGCCAGAGCTCGAGCATTCCAAGAGGAGCTCAAGAGAGGCCTAATGACCCTTGGAGCGCCGACCAAAGACACTATTGAGGCATGGAGTCTCTTGTTGGTTTCACTGTCGACGCCATGAGCCGTATTTGTGCTTAGCTCAAAGTTTGGGCCTTTTATGTAATTTTCTCTTGGATATTTTTGTCATGTTTTCATAGCCAAAAGGGACACCTCCCACAAGACCGATGATGATCCTAGGCAAGTTGAGCTTTTCCTTCCTTAGGAACATATCAAGGAGAATAACATCGCTGGTGTTCAATGAGGTTCTCTTCTCCTGCCTTGGTATCACCACCTTTTTGATATACTAGCGTGCCATCTTATTAAGTTGACTTAGTCTGTGAGTCGTGACGTCCATTCCTTGAGCTAGAACGTGTACGAGAAGCTCTAAAGGGTCACTTCCTTTCCATATGTGTCTTCCCATGGTTTCAAAGGGAGAGTTTGAAAACCTTCAATAGGAACTTGAAGAATCTTGCGGATGAGGGTGAAGGTGAAGTTGAACTCATATTCATCAAAGGTGCAACACACCGTTGGGTTTGCTGAAGTTCCCTTTGTAAACTCGAACCTAGAGCAGAAGATCTTGATTTGAGAGGGATCAACTTTGGTAGGATTGGAGCATAGATTGTCCCATTATTGAAAGTTAATGAGCTCTTGTAATTCCTTGAAGTTATTCTCTTCCAAGAACTCTTTGGTGATCACTAGAGGAACTACCAACTTCCTTTGACCATCAGCAACCATTCCCTTTTTCTTGGGACCCGTCTTTGCCTTTTTAGCTCCTTTGGTTGAGCCTCTTATTGTAGGATGACTGGAACATGACCCTTTGAACTCTAGCTGCAACGGTGGTTCCTTATACTTCTGAATTACATCCCCTCCTTTCATTTCCTCATCATCTTCATCAACGTTGATGATGGAGGTAGGGAACAATGGACCCAACTCTTCATCAGACTCATTCATGATCTGATGGTGCTTCATCTTTGTAGATCTGGGTTTTGTTGGAGGTTTAGAAAGAGGAGTTGTTGATAGAGTTTCTATGGAGGGATTTCCATTGTCAGATGGGAACTCTTCTTGCTCAAATTGCAGTATGTGCGCATTAAGAACTGGAAGAGTGAATTTTTTCGTTTGAGGAGTAGGAGGAGTTGGAGTTTGATTTTGTGGAGGAGTGGAGTGAGATGTGTTTTGAGGTTCCTTTGGTTGTGAGATTTGAGTTTGAGTCTTTGAATTTGGAGATTGAGAGGATGAGAGAGCAAGTTGAGAACTGTTAGGGTTAAAGTTGCCAACGATTTGGGTGTGATGTTTCTGAGAAGAGAAGGAACCGTCTCCAAGAAGAGGAAGATTGGGTAGGTGGTAAGAGTACCATCTATTTTTACAGTGAGAGTGGTGATCCTAGATGGATAGGTGGTCATGACTAGAATTTTAGATTGTTGTGGAGGAGTTGGAGAACGAGGAGGAGTAAGAGGAGGTTGATTGTCTTTCTTCCTTAAGATCGAGAAGAGGCAATACTTAACATCATGAATGTATTCATGTTGATGATGTTCAGTGTCAAGATCTTTGAGGATAATTTATTGTAGGTAATCTTGATCGTTTTGGAGAAGATGCTCGATAAGGGGATTTGGGTGGAGTTTAGAATAGGTGAAACTGGTGATGGGTTGTTCTTGGTTGGCCACTTTTGAAGTGAGAGCAAGAGATTGTGATTTGTGAGAAGCAAATGGATATGCAAAGTGCATAAGAAAAGCTAAGTTTTCGAAAGATGGAGGAAGACGATGGAGAGAAAGAAGAGAGAGTTAAGTAAAAGTAGAGAAGATGAAAGGGTGGAAGAGGAAGCGTACCAGAGATCCCAATTTTCGTCAAAAATCGTACTCAATTACACCACAAGGTAGCCGAAGAGATTTCCTTTTAGCAAAAATTAGATTCTTTCCATCAAAATAGTCTTCACGCATCATGGATCCAATTGGCATTGTAAATACACGACGTCGATTCATTCTTCCTTTTTCGGAAACTGTCTCATCTATGACCCATTTATCAACCCTTTTCTCTTTCTAATAATCCATTTTCTTTCTCGGATTCAATGCTTCTTCTTTGTGATACCTTGGAAGTTCCTTGTAGTAGTATTGAAGTTCCCTTCTTTGTATCCATGAACAAGTAAGCGATAGGCTTGGTTTGGATATCATAGGATTTTTATGGAACAATATAAAGCACATAAATATCCAAACAAAAACAAGGCAAGTGAGTTTTGACATCCAGGTAATTGAATCCAGTTTTTGGGGTTTCATACATAACATGCTCATAGGAAACGTTTACATGGATCAATTTTAAGGGACATGTAATATGATCAACCGTCATTTTCGGTTTGTAATGGGGGTTAGACAAGATTGGGTTGATCATTTTGGGCCAAAAAGAAATAACATGCTAAAGTAATAGTTCCCAAGGAAATAAGGATAACATTTCAAAGCATATGATGCAATTATTAAGAATGAAAGATGCTCACACTTAGATTCCTAATCATGTCAATTCTAAAATAGTCAATCACGGAGGTAAAAGGTAGACCATGACTTGTTTAATTTAAGAGAATCATCCCTAGGGGCATTCGAAAATGCTCGAAGGGTTGACTGTCCAAGGCTTTAGTAAAGATATTTGCCACTTGATTCTCGATTCTGCAATGTTTCATCTCTATGGAACCTTTCTCTACATGATCATGTAAGAAAGGGTGCCTAGTCTCAATGTGCCTTGTTCTAGAGTGATGCACAAGATTTTTAGAGATGTTGATCGCACTAGTAGGGACAATTCTAAGAGACAAACTGTAGTCTTAAAGTTGAAATTTGAACCAAAGTATCCTTGCAGATCCTTCTAAGATTTGAATACCAAGTATCACATTAAATAGTTGTAGATTTTGCATGGATGTCGGTTTTCAGAATGGCTAATGGAACAAGCTCGTTTTTTGTTTTTTATTTGTTTTCTAAAGCAAAATCCTGGTCGGGAACCTTTCTCAATGTCCCGTCCTCCAATGAAAGTATCTCGAAATCCGGCAAATGAAATGCTTAAGGGAGAGCATGGATCCCATGATATTCGATCATGGATGTACAAATATACGAATATACGAATGCGTTAAGGGGAACTCATCGACTAATTCGCATGGCAACTTCGAATAGTTCCTAGAGTACTTGCGTCTTAGTTGCGTTCTAACGTAACGAACACCCAAGTGAGACATTTGTGAGCGGGTAAAATTAATTACCTTATTATTTTCACTATTATCAACCAAAAGGGTATTTTTATTTATTATGCTTTTAATAAGTTTTTTAATTATATATATTTTGATATAAAATTAAATATGGTAGTTATTTGTTATAATAGGGGATTTTATCTTAGTCGAAAGATAGAATTTCTGCGTGGATTGGGGAATAAGAAATCATTTGTTGGGCCTTGAGCATGATCGCCCGACCCTAGAGGGTAGATATTTTACCCCCTCACTCCCTCCCCTCCATTATAAATACATGTCTTCGCTGTGTATGATAAGCATACTCATATTCACTGAGCTCGCTAGTAGGGGTGTTAATTACCCATGGGTGACCGACTCACCCGCTTAACACATCCGAAATAAACGAGTGAAAACCCAATTAAAGCGGGGGACAGACGGTTCGGGTGTCAGGCAAAACGGGTTATGGGTCGGGTAAGAGTGAGATTTTATCACCCAATAACCCGACCCATCAACCGACCCATCACCCGCTTAACCCACCCGAAATAAATGGGTGAAAACCCAATTAAAGCGGGTGACGAGCGATTCAGGTGTCAGACGAAATGGTTATGGGTCGGGTAAGGGTGAGATTTTATCACCCAATAACCGACCCATCAACCGACCCATCACCCGTTTCACCCAAACCACCCATATAACCAGTTTTAGTCCATAATTTCTAATTTGTATGGGCATTTGAAGTCATTTCGAGCCTTTGATAAATAAGCCCATTTGTAACTCATCTTTGACTCCATTTTGATATTTATTACTTATGGGATTTGTTTTTGTTTATGTATGGATTATGGATATTTGTTTTAGTTTATGTATTACAATTTATTTATAGACATAAAATACAGTGGTTATACAATGGTTATACGGGTGAACGGGTCACCCATATAACTAGTGGGTGACGGGTGGTTTGGGTGACGGGTAGAACATTTCACGGGTAAAAGGTGGGTCGGGAGGGGCATTTTAATTTGCAGGTGGGGTGGTGGAAGTGCTCCACCCACCCATAACCCGACCCATTGACAGCCCTACTCGCTAGCAAGTCTTATCCTTTTTATCGACCTTCAACCGACAAATTGCTCTTTTGACTGAGGCATTGGAGGTGGATTATGGGGTCCTCGTCGTTTGTGTCCATTGTTTTGCAGGTTCTAGGTTGAAGAGGAGCTTGAAGAAGAAGGTGAAGAGAAGGGTAAAGAGGAGCATTCATTCAGTGCATTAAAGACGAATTTTTTTGCATTACATCTACCATAAAGGAAGTTGAAGGTGCAATATTAAATTATGAAAAGAATGTTGTGTCAAATATGAATGTTGCCAAAACTCTTGCATCAAACATGAATAGTAAAGCCTTTCATGGCCATTTATTAAACTTCATCGTTTTTTAGTATACGATAATAGCATTAACATTTCTAACTTACATTATGTATATTACGCTAAAATAACGAAAAAGAACATACATATCGATAATGGAATCAAAGGACTAAAAGCTCTAGATTTGGTCCAAATGTTCTTTGAATTAACACATTAGGTTTTACAAGATGGTAAAACGAGTAGGGTTTGATCTCGGATGAATGAATGTCAAAGAGGGAAAATATTGGATGTTGCATTTATGACAAATTTGCGTTGCATTTGACTTTCTGAATGATGTGAGATTATTTTTGTGGCCATATAACCTTGTTGTCTTGTTGAGAATTGTCCCACATTTGAAATTGGGAAGTACAAAGCATAGTATATAGCCTAATGAGCTACTCCACTCATTGTCATATGGTTTTAGGTTGGAACCTCATTGGGTTTGTATGCTAGGCCCGTTACACGCACGACTCCCAGATTATCGGCCCATTGGACTTCAATGTGGTATCATAGCAGGTTTCAGTGTGGGTTCATTTCCCGGAGTCTTCGGGCTTGCCGGCTACATGGGCCCATTCAAGCAGTCCGCCCGATATAGGAGCAACCGAGTCCCAATAGTGGCGGTTCGCGAGCCTTGAGAGATTTATTCGGACTTGTCAGCCATGTGAGCACATTCAAGCAGCCCGCCTAGGAGCGGCCGATCCAATTGTGACGGTTCGCTAATGCCTTGAGGAATTTTGTCCAAGTGTCAACTGGCTCGGGCAATTGCACTTGAGGGGATTTTGTCCAATTGTCAACTGGCCCGGGCAATTGCACTTGAGGGGGCGTGTTGAGAATTGTCCCACATCTAAAATTGGGAAGTACAAAACCAGTATATAACCTAATGAGCTACTTC
Organism: Fallopia convolvulus; assembly: GCA_964016875.1. NCBI lineage: Eukaryota > Viridiplantae > Streptophyta > Magnoliopsida > Caryophyllales > Polygonaceae > Fallopia > Fallopia convolvulus. Next base: position 5,439,102 of record OZ024737.1, read on the forward strand.
ACCCATTGTCATTTGGTTTTAGGTTGGAACCTGGTTTTAGGATGGAACCTCATTGAGTTTGTATGCTAGGTCCGTTATACGAACAACCCCCAGATTATCAGCCCACCGAACTTCAATAAACCTTGAATGTGACCTCAGTCCCTCACGTATAGCCTTGAATGACTTTGAAAAATATTAGCCTCAACTTTGCCCACGAAAAATATTTGCATCCTATCTTAACCACAAATATGGCCCCGAATCTATTGTGTAAAGTTTTTTTAGTGCGTTTAGACTCGAGCTTAGCACCACCGGATTTGGTTTTTTGAGTAAATCTATATAAATTTAGATTACACAGTTTAATGCATTAAGTTGTATTATTAAATTGTTTAATCCAGACAGGCCAAAATTGTGAGATTTAGATAAAATTTATAAGTTCACAGTTACACTTGCCAGATTATTCAAAGGAATTCCTACATTTCAGTCATTTAAATATCAACACTGCAAGAACAAAGAAACAAAACTGAACACCGAAAATTAAAATGATTTCACAATCATCATTATGCAGATGAATTGAACTTCCAGGGTGATTTATCCATAAACAAGAAGCTGGTGTCATTTGAACTCATGAAAGAGCTGTGCATGTACATGCCTGAACTTCTCTTTAATTTTCCGTATCTGTGAAATATCCATCAGAAACACAAATCCAGTCAAAAGACAAAATTATCAGGTAGAAGAATTGGACAAGTTTAGCCACAAGATGAACGTGTACCCGTTTAAGATCAATCTCAGTGTCTTGTTTTTCCTTCCCTAATGAACTTCTCAAATTGGAGATGTCGAAAATGGTGTCTAAATCATCTTCAAATGCAGATTCCAAGTCTTTCCGTAGAAGTGCAGGCAACTTGTCAACGACTGGCATTAGAAGGAAGCAGTTGAACTACAAAAAAAAAAAATCGCAGCAAGATCATCATCATCATTAACCCAGTGAGGCTCCGCTACAGAGGAATCTGGGGGGTCAAGATGAGGGTACCTCTGCCCAAGGGAAAGGGGTACGCCCGATAGACCCAAGAAAAACTGAAATTCAGCTATGTGACAATAATAATTGAATTTTGTTAGAATGCACCAAAATTGATATAGGGACTAAATCCATCTCAAAGGCAGTGTATAAAAGCCAATGAGCATGAGGATGCGCCCCATTTGCAGCAAGATCATCAGTAATGGAAAAGACGAACATCAATCAGCGCATTCAAAAGTTGTACCTTCAATTCAGCAGAAGCTAAAAAGTACTCTTTAATCCCATGGAATATCTGGTGGACCAGTGCATGGACAACCCTTTCTGAAGAGGGAGCAAGTCTCCTGTTCCACAATGTGCTGTCTAAGAGGTCAGCTAGCCTCATTTCAGTTGTATGAACGAGGCCACCGGAGTCTGCAGCAGTTTTTGAGTCTGATTTGGGCTTTTGGTCTTGCTTATCATTGATTACAGACCCTTGGCTTGATTCTTGAGGAACAACTCCAGCTAATGAAGTTGCACTTGCCATTGACTGTTCTGTTGCACCGAATGAGTCTAGAAAATGTCTTAACCCAACCCGGTTCTGCAGTCAAATATTTCATTCCTTAAATGAGTAAATGAATTGCATAACATAAGTTTTGTTAATGTGCCTTGAATTTGTCGTTGATTGGTACCCACCCACCAGGGTCCCACCCAAGGGGTGGAGCCCCCTGGCAGGGACGATGGTCTCGCTCACCATTATGCTATGTATTATGTTATTGGGGCCTATTGTAATCTATTTGGGCTAACGGCGCATAATCTGAATTAGGGTTTCTAGAGTTTATATATACTTTTGAAACGTCTCATAATTGTACCCTAAAATTATTTGCCTCCTTAGAGCATCATCAACAGTTTCTCCTAAAATCATATTTCTCAAATTTATTTAAGCTTTTAGTCCAACAATTTCTTCATTTTGGAGAATCTCTATATTATTTGGAGAATTTCCTAAATATAGGGAAACTCCTCGTTTTATTCTCCTATTTCCCTATTTTGGAGGATGAGATGGAGAATCTGTTGGGCTAAAACACACCCCAAATGGTAAACCACATAAAGTAGAGATTTGATGCAGCATGGTTAGTTTATACTACCTTATTATGTAGAGACCAAGTCACATAGCGGGTGGTGCTCACTAAATCTTCCATGCATCTGCATGATACAATTAATATTTTTTTTTGGTCGAAGATGATACAACTAATATTAGCAGTAAGTATAATAATCGAAATAAATTCATGAAAATAGTGAAAGTAAGAAGCTGAAGGGATAAGAAACAGCTAGCTCACAATGTTAAATCACATATTCCAGTCACATGGTAGGACAAATAGTAAGTAGGGAACGGAAATTAAAAGGACAGTTTCAAAGGGTGAGGGAGCAGGAACAATATCAAACCTTGCTATCATTCTAAATAGTACATGAGACGACTGAAATAGAAATTTGTAAACATTTAATACATGCTTGGCCAGAAAAATTGTCATAGGAATGTAACAAAACAACCAACCTGGTACCTGGTTTTTGCCTTTTTGGAATGGCCTGGTATCATCAGTATCAAAAATGTAACGCAGAAAAAAAAATACCTTTATCTTATACTAGTCGTCCTCATAATAAACTTTCAAAAAAAAACACCCAATATAAACACACCATAATGAAATAGCACCACTTAAAAAGCGCAAGCAAGAAGAGCAAGAGAACATATAGCCATACCAATTTTTAAAATATACCATCACCATCATCATTAACTCAGTGAGGCTCCGCTACAGCGGAATCTGGGGCGTCAAGTTGGGGGTACCCCTGCCCAAGGGAGAGGGGGTACACCCAATAGACCCAAGAAAAACTGAAATTCAGCTATGTGACAATAATAACTGAATTTAGTTAGAATGTACCAAAATTGATATAGGGACTAAATCCATCTCAAAGGCAGTGTATAAAAGCCAATGAGCATGAGGATGCACCCCAAATATACCAACTAATACAATTTTAAATAACAGACAAGTATTTACTTCTCTCGGCATGCTTTTTCAGTCGATTCTGCAAATTTGTTGAAGGCAGACATCACTCGTTCAACGAATAGCTCATGACCACTTAGATATTCACCTTCTTTCTGTCATGAAAAAAATATAGATCATATGTTATGCATATATATTTAAAAAAACTTTTGTTTGAGAGCACTTATTACAACTGCAAGGTAAGACACGGTACTTGCAAAAGGTGAACGCAAACAGGCAGAAGCCTCTTGAGTATATGCAAAAGCCTAAACCCCAACTGCATAAAAAAGGCGCAGAGTTAAAAATATTCTGTGTTTTTGCTAGAGATCTCTAGAATTAGGCCGTTGAGCAGAAAAACAGCTAACAAGGTTGAAGTGGATATAACCTGATGTAGGAAGGGTTCAAAAGTATCACGAGCCTTTGCAACAGCTATCACGCATGCTGTCCTGTGAGTCACAAAATACACATCAATAGAGAACACTATGATAAAACAGTAGTAGCTAGTCATAAGAACTAGTCAGAAATACATAAATACATAGTTAAATATAATGGAAAATTTCTTCATAATAAGATATATATAATGGAAACAAGAATGCTGAAATAGACATATGGTGATGTTTTATGTTCTTATTATGTCAAGAACACATTATTCAAGCTGCAAAATCTTTACTTCCTCTTAATTAATGACATCATTCCTTCCTCTATTCCATGCCCTATGTTACCTCTCAGTGGAGCTCAAAGCATATAAGTAGAGAGAGGTGTTCATCATGCTAAATCGTAAGCTCAAGGGAAGTAGATGCAATTTTATCAAGCAAATATTACCTGGAATAGTTTGTCCCATCATGAATATCTTCTACACCACATGCATTCACAATTTCTTCCCTCGTGATTTGAGGACATTTAGTTCCACCAACCACAAAACGAAACTCAGCCATAGCACGATGATACTGAGCACCTCCATAAAGACGCATTCCTGCATTCTATCCACAACATTTCATGTATCAAGATTTGATGTGTCGATGAGACATTTCTTGAAGAGGAATTAGCGTGAGTATAATATTCAATCAAATAACTCATGCGGCTAGATTTTGGCAAAAAGAAATAGGTAGATGCTCTGTCATCAGAAGACATGATATCTAAATTGAATTCCACTAATACAAGAGACTGCTCGAGATCTAATGGAGAGGATGGCATACTAGTGCAAATGCATCTAGTGTCATGCATGAAATCAAATAAAATGAAGCCATCTTGAACAATAGAATTGCTAGAAAGTAGGAAAAACTGACACCTGAATATTCAACCCTTCACTTGCATTAACAATAGAATTGCTAGAAAGTCTGAAAAATGCCACCTGAATATTTTACCCCTTCATTTGCATTTTATAAACAAAAGCTTGAAAAAGCATGAACTAATTACAAATGGTCTTGAAGAAGTCATGCTTTATTTTGTGAATGAATGTAAGAGTTCATAGACTATAAGCAATCATACACATAACAGAAAATCAGAGGGAGAAAGTGTGGCACAAAGAGCATCCATGGTAAGGTACATTTTATCTTACTGGTATTAGCTTCTGTGGAAATTGAAGACCATCAGGACCCATTAACACCCCTCCATTGACCCTTTCATCTTGCAGTGTTTCACCTATGATATAACCATACACTTTTTTAAGACAAAGAAGTGCATAAAAGCACACCTGCGAATGCTTGCGCGCTGCCCAAGGAAAGCAATCAATAACATGTACCAAATTTATCAGGAGGTGCAACAATGGATCCTTTCAACAGAAGTGACAACTGCAGAGAAACACAGAAAAAGAATTAAACAATGAAACGAGACAGAAGAATGTTCTCTTCTCTTACAAGATTTAATACAAGGGCATAATTCAGAAGACAGATCATGCATACAGTTCAAATAATAAAGTTCACATGACTTTAAGGGTTGTCTTAAGATGCGAAATCAGTAACAAACGAAGAAAATCATACCATACCCAGTGAGGTTCCACTACAACGGAATCTGGGGTGAAAAGATGGGGGTATCCCTGCCCAAGGGAAGGGGGGTACGCCCGATAGATCCAAGGAAAAACTGAAATTCAGCTATCTGACAATAATAACTGAATTTAGTTAGAATGCACCAAAATTGATATAGGAACTAAATCTATCTCAAAGGCAGTGTATAAAAGCCAATGAGCATGAGGATACGCCGCACAAAATCATACTATATGAAAACAGCCAATATTTTTAGCTTGAATAGAGTAAATGAAAAATAAAAGACCCAACAACAAGCAATAATTTATGCTGATATCAAAGGAGACAAACAAAACCAAAATTGCATGGTACTGCAACCAACTTGCAAAAACCACATCAATCAGATATAAAAGGGCACCTTCGTAAGGAAAAGATCATGAAAATTTCTTCCTTTCTCCTTTAGTTTCACTTCATCCAGTGAACTGCATAAAGAGAGTTTTTGTCAGTTTATAGCTAGATAACATAATGGAACATTGCTACAAAAACATAAGTAACTCAGAAGAAGTCTGTAATATGGTTTTGGATGTAATAGCATGCATCTCCTGCATAATCAATGAGATAAGGTACAGTGGTATGTGACAGAACTTAGCAAGCATCAATGGTAATTTTAAACATCAACAAACAAATAGTGAGCAAGCATCAATTTCGACAAATATATTAGTTACGTACACAGGAGAAAGTACCTTAACTCATCATTGATTTCTTTCAGCCTTTTCGTTGCATTTCTGTGCTCCCTTTCAAGAAGTGGAATGATCAATGGGACATTATCCATATACCTTGAACAGGTGAATGGAACATATTTAATGAGTAAAATGAGTTCAAAAGAATTTAATCATGACCTGATCATATTCAGATGATAAAAGCTTTTAACCTTTTCTGTAACAGTTCTTCTAGGAACTGCCTCAAGCTGCTTACTCCTATGCGACTTCTTTCTTGCACCGAGAGAGGCCTGCCTAGTTTCTCCTCCAAAGATGCAATATCTTCCTTCTCTCTGAACGATATGGCCTGGATTAAGAATACTGTATGGTGAAGAGCTAAACCTGACTTCGATAAATTAATCAACGGTTCAAGTATTAGGCAGCTCAGAAACTTCTCACTTGTTTTATATTGAAAAAAAAATTACGGAGATAAAAAACTAAACCAATGATATAAGTTCAGTTTACACTGGTTTGCAAGTCATTACGATCAACAGGAAGGTCCACTCAGTATGAAGGTATAATAAAAAAACAACTTTAAAAATTACAAGATAACCATTCAACACACTGCTAGATGTTCAAATGGCTTTACTGCACCACACGAAATAAATAGTCGAGCTTTGGAGTGCACTTTGACTTATAGCCATATACAGCAGACCCTCACTTCAAACCAGGCATGCACTCTATCAACTTGAGGTAACATAATGCTTAATTTATATATAAAAAAAATTGTTACATTTGTATAGATAAATTACAGACTTGAAACTAGTAAACAAACTAATACTAAACTTTTTGTGTGCAATTACGAACATGATTAAATTTTTGGTATGCACTTTGCATTTAAAGCCATAGCCCATAGGCAGCAGACCCTCTTCAAACCAGGAGTGTACTCTATCAACTTGAGTCTTGAGGAACATGATACTTAGTTAGCAAAAAATAGTTATATTTGTATAGATAATTTACAAACTTAAAACTGGTAAAACAAACTAATATTACTTTTCTAAATGTCTTATATGACGTTGGTGCATCTGTGGTGATTTGCATGATATATTCTGTCTTAAATATATTTCAGAAATATAAAATTTACGTCTGGAGTTTGTGAGATGTGTGCTTCTCGCTTTCTAGGGGATGTAAAGCATGGTACCTGCTTGAAGTCATCATTTGTTCTGAAAACTGATTCATGTCCAGAGCCCACTCTTCCAGAAGGCACAGATGTGAAGAAAGGAGATCCACCCAATATGAAGCCGTCCAGCGTGCACGCCGGTGGTGAGAGGAAAACTTCAACATCTGAAGCACATGCAAATTGAGGAATTTTTGTATCAAGCTTTGTTGATACTATCACGGTCCTTGACAGCTCTGGATCAATCTGCATATGCTTCACAATCAAACTACTTTTTGACAAATATTGTTGAATTTAAAATGGTTAGCTTTTCTAGTCTTGTACAATTTACAGAGGAAGTTAGGCAGACCAGACATGGAAGTAGGCTTAAAGATCAATCCATCATATAAAACGGATAAGAAAAGATTGAGTAGTTTCTTCAAAAGCCTGAAATGATATCATAACTCAAAAGCTATGCAAGATAGTTATATTTACTTGCATCACTATCCTTCTTGTAGTTGCATTACTCCAGTCACTACAATCTTCAAGACATAATATGATAAATTCCTTGTGTTGCATCTTAGCTCTCACCATCGACTCAACTGCTCGAGCTTGGCTCTACAATGATGGGGATAATATATACAAACAATTCAGTCAGCAAGTAAAACCCAAATTTATAAAAACAATCCAACAGTTTTTAGGAGCAAATGATGGACCTGTAATGCTTTATTTTTCCGACCAGGAGCAGGAGCAATAAGACCAGGGGTGTCAATGATAGTGAGATTTGGACAATATTTGTACTCCACTCTAATAATTATTTCTTTAGACGAGAACTGGCAAGGATCACTCTCCAACCTCTTGTTCTCAGCTTCAATGTATGCCTGCACAAATCAAAAGATGAAACTAAGCACTAAAGATCCCTTTGCTACAACTAGAACAGATATTTCTCTTGCTGCCTTACAGCATGTAGACATGAGAAACAATAAAGTTATCGGGAGCTCTAACGAAATACATGAGAGAATTCCTCCACAAAGCCTTACCTTGGACGGGGGCAATACCCTAAATTTCTGTTTACCAAAACATTAATACTCCATAAAGCACCAGCTAATACAAGGCTCCTATCATTAGTTGATCAAACTGATTGCGCAAAAGATTGACATAAGAACTTATACTGTCTATAGCAGCTTGAGATGATCCTCTTTCTTATAATCTAACAAAGTTTTCAGTTTCAGCTACACAGATTACTAGATTAGTACATTTTGATGCATATACAAACTTTTCCATACAAAAGATACTCACGTTATGGAAAACAACCTTGATGTTTCATGGTGGTACATTTTGGTGCAATTACAAACATTCCACATAAGAGATTCCCTTATAGAAGAATTATTGTACAGGTATAAACAGAGTGTTAATTTTGTAATGCTAGAAACTGACCGGTATGAAGCTAAATTGAACTAGAGCTCAAAATTCTTACTTGTTGAATGAGGAATAATTGTATTTGATTAGGCATATGATGTCGAAATCCAGCTGAAGAAAACTTAAACTAGATCAGATGAGCTACATTATTATTCGTCTAGGTGCGCTGTTCAGTCTCTGGAACCAAACGATTCCTAGGGAAATGAAATTACGTTTACTGAAAAGCTGAATTTGACCACAATTATCATCGATACATACTCCATTTCCCCAAAAGAACAGAAGCTAAATTTCGTTGTGTAGTTTATCAAAGAAGCTAAAATCGAAAGTACCAGACGATGAACAGAAACGAGCTACACGCAACACCGGGAAATCAAAGACAAGAAAGTGCACGAGGAGAAAACATAGCGACCTGAATTTCGAGGAGAGATTTGGGGAAGGACAGAGAGGAATCGGAGTCGGAGTCGGAGACGTGGAGGAAGCAGAGAGGATCGTGGGAGTCGGGGTTGAACTTCATGTGGAGCGTGATGGGACGGCGGGTCTTGGTGCCGCCGCCGACGTGGTTGAACTGGAAGCCCATGAGGGCCTCCAGCAGGGCGCTCTTGCCGTCGGTCTGGTGGCCGACAACAAGCACCGCCGGAGCCTCGAACGGCGGCGTCTCGAAGCCCTGCGCCAGAGCGTGGAGTTCGTTGTACGCCTCGTAGAGACGCCATTGCTTGTCGTTGTCCGCTTCCATTTCCATTCTCCTTCCCGCAGTCACTCACACTACCCCTCTCTATCGTCAGAGATGTCGTTGGCTATCCCCTCTTTTTCTTCTTTTTTTCTTTTCTTTTCTTTTTCAGTTTCCTCTTTTTAAATCTACCTAGTATAAATATAAAGCAAAAACCAAGTCTTTCTAAAAATTTGACCCACTGGGCAATTTAAAATATTTTTTTATTTTTTCTAAAATATTTCCACTTACCCACTATCCTCAAAGCCCACTTTCACCTTACTTATTTTTTTCACTATCCCAAAAACCACCACCAACTAACAAATTAATATTTTGTAATTCTTTACTAAAAGAAGTATGATTTGTAAAAATATGTTTGTAATTTTTTTTAAGAACAAGTCAGAAAATAATTTATAAATGAATTTTATATTAAATTCGTACAAGGTAGGTACATGAATAAGACTAAAAAAGTGTGATTTAGTTGTGAAAAATGTGTTTGGGAAAATTTTTAAGAACAAGTCGAAAATAATTTTTATAAGATAATTTTTATACTAAACCCGTACAAGGTACGGGAATAACACTAGTTGGAAGGGAAGTTGAAGCCAAATTTGGGCCGCTCAATGCGAATGATGAAATTCAAAAATCAAAATCAGAACAAAAATAACTCCGATTATGAAAAAATATAAAAAAGAATATTTATAGGGTATTTCTATTTAGCACCCACTCTAAAAATCCATTTGACCCCCACCCTACCCCTATTACATATAAATAAAAATTAATTATAATTTTCACTCTTTCTTCTCCTCCTCTCTTTAACTCTCCTCTCATTCTATACTCAAGGGGATTGAAGAGCTTCAAATCAAGTTTTTGGTGCATATTACTCTACAAAATCCACTCCTACAATAATCATGGTAAGTTATTTCTACAAAATTCATCCAATTTTATGTCCATTCAACTTTTAGATCTAGGTTTTGCAAGAATGAGATTTTTTTCTTTCAAATTGTGCAAAGTATGATTTATATTAAGTATTTGAACACATTTTGAAAGATTAAACCGATTTAGGCAAAGATTTAATTGTCGAAAGTGAAAATTGGGTGAAAAACGGCATAGAGGGTCAGGGTGTTCACGACCGGGGAGTTCGCGGCTGGAGGTTGAAGATGATGATGGTCGTCACGACCATCTCCTCTTCGGCCGTAGCGGCCAACTCACGGCTGGGACGGTCATGGTCGTGACGACTTGGATGGCTATGGCCGTAATGGCCAGCATAGCCACAGCCGTCACGACCATGGTTAGCACAACAGTTGCGGCTGAGTGCTTCTCAACCGTAACGGTTGGTCCCGAAGGTGAATTTGATTGAATTCGACCTGATTCATATTTTTTTTTCGTATGTCAACCGTCGAGGTGCTTAGAGACGGGTTTAGAGACTCGGTCCGCTCGTTATCGACTTCGTGAGCCGCGTACTAAGCAGACGACACCGATTCCTTTGGCCCCGGAGGTCCATGTCGACCCCGAGGTTCAGCCCTTTCTGGTGTTGCCCTACCACTTCAGACGGGGGCAACATCAGACCTTGTTCGACTCCTCACAACACGAGACGAGGAGTAGCTCACATTTTGTTGAGGATCAGACAGTTGTCCATGCTCCTATTGCACCGACACCACATTCTTGGCATGGACGAGGGGCTGGCAGACGAGGGGCTGGCAGGCGAGGCGTAGACCCTGTGCCAGCTCCGACGGGAGGGTCAAGACAAAGGAGACAGATCCGACTCGGTCAGCGTCGTCGGATCGAGCCGTTCCTCACCCATCCTGCACTAGGAGGCCCGGAGATCCTGGACTTATTGTTGGGCTTCGAGGAGCATGTGGCCCACCACATATAGGTTGGCAATGTAAGTAAATTACTTAAAATGTTTGATAATTATGTTTGATATTTATGTTTTAATTTATAATTAAAATATCTTTTGTACTTTAATGTATTACAGGAGCGTCCTCGAGGACCTCTGAAGTATCAGTTCCGACGCACACAGTTGACAGACTAGCCACAGACGGGAGATGGCAGCTGGATTGATATTGTATGGGCCAGCGAGCTTTCCTATCTGTAGAGTATTATGCACCAGCAGGTTCATACTTGCCTTATAGATGCATTTATTGAGCGATGGCATCCAGAGACCAATTCTTTCCATATGCCATGGGGCGAGATGACGATCACGCTTCATGATGTTGCGCTCATCCTCGACCTTCCGATCGATGGGGATGCAGTTCTGCCAGATGATGTTGAAGACTCTCAAAGATCCCGATTCGCGGAGTTCTTCTAGATGGATGATGATTAGATGAGCCGCCCACATTTTGATAAGGGCGGTGTTTCACATGCACATTTGAAGGACTATTACATGGACCCGGACCGCGGCCTTGATTCTGAGACTGTCGCTTCTGGTTTTCTACTGTACTTGATAGTGTCGACTATCTGTTCTGACAAGTCTCAACATCGAATCCCTATCACATACTTGGACATTGTACAAGATCACGAGGATGTACAGAGTATGTCTTTGGCTTTTGTTGCACTGGCTCATCTGTATAGGAGCCTTGGTGAGTGCTCGAGGTTTAGGGCTAGAGGAGCTTCTATATGTTACACGCTATTACAGGTAATTGATCGGACCTATTTTTTTTATTTTTTTTATTTTGGCTAATATTATCAGCCACACTTGACCAGTCCGATTATTTGTTGTCTAGTCTTGGATCTTCATGTACTTTCCATCACTTCGTCCCGCCGGGATGTCATTACCATTACAGGAGGGAGCAACATGGGCTCAGATCTGGGGAGATGGTGGTACAGTGCAGGTTGGGCGCAACTACAGTGTAGAGCTTGATGTTATGACGGCGACAAATGTGAGTATATTCTTTACAAGTTGTATTTAGGGTTATTTTTTCCCAAAAGGACTTCATTTATCATGCGAAATTGAATCAGGTGGCTTGGATGCCCTATGGGGATTTGGATTTTACCGATGCATATGCTTCGTCTTGTTTTCATGGACTGCTATTATTTCTGCTATATCAAAGCCATACATGCCAGATCGATGTGCTAGGCAGTTTGGGCGTGTACAAAGGATACCTGAAGATGTTATTATGTCGAAGGTTGTCGTTCGAGTAGGAGACTTGACAAGGTACAAGGTAGAGTTTGACACAACCACTTGGGTTTGGAGATCTAGGGACTTGCACCGTATCAGCTTAGGCACGATGGGATCTCCTGTGACTAATGATCCGTTCGAGTGTGTTGAGGACTACTTGGCTTGGTTCCTACCTCGTACACACGCACGTGTTAGTCGGCTCGCCATGACTGCTGAGGAGGTATAACATTGGGATTGTTTGCCTTTGTTACATAATTGATGTTTTTAGCTAGTAATTATTTTGTTACATATGCAGCACATGCAGGTGGCGTTGGGTTATATTGCACCATGGGAGGCATATCTAGGGGTGCACCCACCCGGAGTACAAGACGCTATCAGGAGATATATTAAGATCATGGAAGGAGCAGTTCATGGATATGGCGATGGTGATGACCAGTCGGATGATGCCTAGGAATTTATATTTTGATTATGTAGTTCAGATTATTTATGTTTTGATTATGTAGTTTGGATTATTTATGTTTTTATTTGTAGTTCGGATTATTTATGTTTTGATTTGTAGTTCTGACTATGTAGGATTATGATTATGCTCGTATATGGATTTGTATAATGTTGGATTATGATAATGCTCGCATATGGATTTATATTATGTTGGATTATGATAATGCTTAGATATGGATTCAAACTAAGTAGAAACTTCAAACTAATATTACATATTCAGATTGTATTTGTTGAGTCGTTGGAGCAATAGAAACTTCAAACTTCAAACTAAGTAGAACCTAGGTCCATTAAAATGGGATGATCATCCTTGGGAGTAGATTTGTATTTGTTGAGTCGTTGGAGCAATAGACGAAGAATGCTAAATGCTTCCGTGTCACTGTCTCCACATTGGAACTACCGGTGACAGTGGACAATCATCAAGGAAGAACACCTGCAAACAAATAATTAACACATTAAATGTTATACATAATCGAAAAAAGCCCAAAAGAGTTGAAAAAGTCAATAACTTACCGACTCAAAATATGCACAAACGGTCTCGAAGAAAATGAAGATGACTCCATTCTCCAAGGTCCCATTCCAATTGGGGGGGCAATTAAGGGAAGATAAGTTTGGTGTTGTCGCCCCATAACAACAAGTGCGCAATTGTATATTGTAGCAACCAAATGCCCCATGTCTGGAAGGCTAAACCACCTTTCCCGGTGGCGAAACCTGGACTATCCCACTCTAGCTTGCGGGACATCTCAATAGACGTATAATGAAGAAAAGCGCAGTCAAATATGTTGGCATGCTCAAGTACAGTCATCATCATCTGAGTTCGAATGTCGCGCCATCTTTCTTGACCAAGCCCTAGACATTCTGCAACGGCTCTGAACCCACAATTTCCATCAACAACAATCACATAGTGACCCCTAAAGAACTCCTTCATACACATCGGAAAGAACTACAAAGGACCGGGTGATGGATCCAAAGTAAGTGGTGGAGTGCTAGGAGAGCTCTTTTCAGATGGAGTTGGGGGTGGACTTGGGTATTTTGGGGCCCGCCCTCTAGGCTTCTTTGGAGGAGTCTCATCCAGCTCTTTGTCAATTTGCTCCCACCCACATAGAATTATTTTGTTTGGACTATTCTTGGGTCTTCCCTTTGTCTTTCGAACTACGAGTTCTTTTATTGTCCTCTTATCTGGTCGGGCTAGATTGCGGATATCATGAGCATAATTGTATTGTTCATCAGCTATCATTTCAGAGAAATCGTTGTTCATGAAGTCATCCATCAGTGATCTTGCAACTCTGCGCTTTGTACCTTCCGCCTCTTCATTAGGCAATTTGGGCGTGTCTAGGTCAAGTGTTCACCAAAAGATATGCACTGCAGTAGGAGGAATTGGCGTCTCTTGGGACATATAATGTGCAATGTTGTGGACACATGGCAACCCATGTGTCACTAGCAACAGACATTTGCAGTTAGGGTCAAGGTGTGTATCTTCCCCTTTCTCATACTCGTCCATCAGAAACTTCATTCCTTTATCTGATACCGTGTAGTTTAACACTCTGAAAATGTCAACTCCAATCAACTCAGATATCATCCTGAAACGACACCGATTCAAAGAAGTTTTTATCTCGTTCACTTGGATCTGCAATAAGGAATGATATTGATCAAATGTTGTGTCCAATCTCACGTGGCCTGTAGTCAACCAGTCTTTGAATGCTGAGTGATGTCCTTCCACCCTATAACATAATGTTAATAATCAACACAACACAAAATTGTTTTATGCAGAAACCGGTCGTAATGGCTCTGCAATAACTGGTCGTAATGGCCAGTTCACCTATGGCCGTAATGGTCATTCGTCCCGCGGCCGTTACGGCCTGTGTCAACAAAAACTGTATAAAAATCAGATCCCAGTTTATATACCTGTTTATTGTGATGCATTGAAAGTTTTAAACCGTATCTGTCCAAGCTGACCAATTCTTGTCTTATACGGCTCAATCCACTCGCTTCTGACATATCGAATGAGATTTTTCCGAGCATCCCATTTTGCCTCTATTCTAGCCAACTCTCTATTGTAGCGCTCCACACTTGTTACCCTAAACAATGCTCGGTAATCATTTGTGAAGGATGTTGCAATTGTGGCATTCTTGGTGATGCTCTTTTCTCTTCCTTCGATGTTCTTTAGAAAGTGAAACCTATAGAGAAGGTGTTTCAAACTTGGAAATAAGGCATCCAATGCATTTATCAAAGCCTTCTCTTTGTTTGTCACCATACAAGTGGACGTCCTTTGCACACTTTCACTAAGCTCTAGAAGTTGTTGTGTAGCCCAAGTGTAGTCTTCTTCCCTCTCGTTGGCTAAGAATGCACCTGCCATAGTATAGTTCTTCCATGTGGACGTGAAGCCGATAATTTCCAAAAAAGGCAAGTTGTACCTGTATGAGATGCACTTGTTAACTCTTAGATTTAAAAAGTAAATAGTAAATTGTCGAATTTTCACATTACTTACTTATTTGTGTTGTATGTAGAGTCCAACAGTAAAACATACGAAAATGCTTGGAGGAGAGATATCAAATCAGGGATGGCAAAGAACAGATTCGTAATCTGTTTCGTCTTGTCATCTTCCAAGTGTCTCAAAAAGTACCTATTCTCCCTAGCTTTATGGAAGAATTCTTGGACCGTTGTTAAACCTTCCATTAGTTTAGTTCGTACACTATACCATTCATTGTATACTTGCCTCTTGCTGGTGTAGTTCAACGGGAATTCATTCAATGCACATGCAACTTGGTTTGTTGTACAATTGTTACGTGTCATCATCTTCAGCACATCTTTCTTCTCTAGTGTGAGCCTTTCGGCTAGTGGGTGGCCACACAAACTGGAACCAATCTTATGGTTGTGAATAGCATAAACAACAACAATCTTCCATGCTCCTCTAGGCTTCTCTTGACACTTTAATCTAAAACGACATCCACATTTCTTGTTTTCACTTTTCGATGGGGTGTGCTTGCCCTTTCTCTCACAAAGTAGCCATGTCTTTCCAAGATGAGTCATATCTGACTTTCTATCCCGACCTATTATTATGCACATGTTATTTTCGATATCGACTTGTTTAACCCAAGAAATGGCCTCCTCTCGGGATTCAAATGTTGTATCAGTGGTAAACAAATGCGAATAATCTTTTGACACCTCCTCTACAACCTCATCTGTGTGATTTACAAACTGCGGATGACTACTCAAAGGTGGAAAACCGAACATGGCCGACGTAGACTGTACGTTCTCAATCGGCGCTGGTGCATGAGGTGGAAAACCGAACATGGCCGGTGTAGACTGTACTTGCCACGGCTGTACTGGTATAAACCCCGGGAATCTGAACATGGCCGGTGTAGACTGTATGTAGTCCAGTGTATGAAAATATTGCCCCGACGACAATGGAGCATGAGATGGGAATCCAACAACTGGTGTACTCTAGATATAATTCGGAAATCCAAACACGGTTAACGTGTCTAGCGCATTTTGATACGTACTCTCATCGTTTATTTGAAGATCATTTAGCCCAATGTATACCTCATTTTCCTCCTGTAATGTTGGGAAACAAGCTGTCAAAACAGGTCGTTAAGGCTAAACGACACGAGGTCGTTATGCCCACAAGGACTATGGCCGTTACGGCCATAGCCCTTTTGGCCATAACGGCCTTGTGTCATTTTCATACCATGATGAATCGAAAAGCCCAAACTGGTAATCGAGGGTATCAACTAGATACAAAACTAATAACAAAAAAATAAAAAGAGAGTATAAAACTTTGGTATGAAGTAATTACCTCATTGTGATCTATTCGAAGTGAGTTTTCCGTCAAATTATAGTTATACATGTAATCCTCATTGGACATGGTTTTTTATTGTTTTTGGAGAGAAGAAGAGCATAGAAGAGAAGAGAGGAGAGTGTTGGAGGGTTGGAGGGTTTGAGACTCAATTTTAATGTGCAAAGTGTTAAAAAGAGCGGTCAATAAATGTTGTTAGGTAGGGCATTGGCATTAAATGCAATTTTTGAATTTATTATACATATGGCCTTTACAGCTAAACACATTATAGTCGTAACGACCATAAGAGCCCTGGCCGTAACGGCCAGGACTGCTGTGGCCATAACGGTCGCAGCCCATATGGTCTTTACAACCGTAAGGTACGAGTAGGGGGCACCGCGTAGGCCTTCCACACTACTCGTAGACCGGGTGCCAAATAAAATCTTCGTATTTATAAATAAAAGCCGTTTTGACACTCGCTACTTTTTATAGTAGTACACCCTCCCACCGTGGAGCTCTCGTTAATCGAGCAAATTAAATGCACTTACATACCTTAATTTACTCTAAGAACTACTCCATTTCAAAGCGTCTTCAAAAATCTCAAAAAACTCTCCATGTTCACCATTCTTCAACAATAACTAAAAATAGTGATTATACACGCTTTTTGAGATTGGAGGATCAACTATTGAACATCAACCATAATGAGGTATGTCTCCTTTGCTAGTTTGTTCTTATCTTTCTTCCATCATTGTTCTCTTACGCTACCACGTTTTTCTTGATTAGAAATTTTTAGAGAATTTTAAGAAAAAAATTATAAATTAGAACTTGCATGTATTGATTCGACAAGATTAAGTCACTATTAGAAAACAACTAGGGTTAAGATGATGTCTTTTCCGGAAGAAAAATTGTAGTTTTTGGATTTATGGTTCGAAATGTCTATGGGCAAGCATCATCTCCACGATAACATTCTATAGAGATGTGGCCGCTACGACCACATTGTTGTTCGTCATTATGGCTAGAAAGCCTATAGCCATAATGGCCAGAGAGCCTCTTGTTGTTACGACACAATAGCCTCTGGTTGTTACGACTAACATGTCTACAAAATGTTATCCATACTATTTTTAGCACATTACCAAATTTTTATGCAGTATTTTGTTTCAATCTGTGTAGGAAGAGAACAAAGTATACATTGGACTTGATGCATTGAGGATAAACGATGGACATAGTGATATATTATGGATAAAGTGATCTCGTATGCCAGAATTCCGAATATGGATATCCACAGGAAAACAAAACCAATTTCCTTTGCCCGAGATTGGTATATTAATGGATATTCATTCATCAATGCAACCAAGCCAGATGCCAACTACCAGTGGTATGTGTGGATATTTTCAAATGTAGACAGATCAATACGGTGGTAGATATTCTCAAATGCATACTAATTAGGACAGTAGTGGATATTCTCAAATGTAGACTAATCAGTACAATAGAGACTACATAGATGCAGTTAGTGGCAAGGTTTGGGCTTCCACCTTTGAGTGGCATTCCACAGTTTTAAGAACCCATGGAGGAGGTGCAACAAGACTCGAATGATTATACATATTTATTTACTATAAATAGGATTTTTTGTAGCCGAGAGGAGACCATATAGTGGGTTAAGGCAACTGGCATACAAAACAACATATGGGATACGAACTAGACGAGCCAAAAAGTCTATAATATTTGGTCGACTTGGCAAGACTTGGTTGGTATGTGAGAGAGAAGGCTTTTACACCTCGAAGAAAAGGGAAGTAAAGGATGTCCAAGAGACCATTAAGTCAAAAAAATGTGGTTGCAAGTTTGCCTTGAGTTGTGTTGAGGGTCCTAGAGGATCTTGGAAGATCAAGGTTGTGCAAAGAATTCACAACCATGGAATAAATTCAAGTTTGCATGGGCATGCGCTCGCTGGAAGACTCACTTTCCAGAAACTTAAGTTGGTGGAATTTATGACATCAAGAAAATGTAACCCGACCTAGATTGCAGTGGCATTGAATGATTTCCCACTGAACTACACAAGTATGAAACAGATATACACGACAAGATATGGTTTTTAGAAGGTTGGATTGGAGGGGCACACTATTGTTCAAGAGTTCTTCCTCCATGCTAAGGAGTACAACTATTTCATGAAATACAGAATAGACAATCAAAGCAACAGGATCACTGATGTCTTCCTTGCCAATCCTGATTCAATATCACTTTTTAAGGCATTTCCGTACGTCCTACTACTCGGCTCCACCTATCCTACAAATAAGTAAGTCATATTCTTCGTTTTTCAATTTTATGCATTTATTCTCTTATACAATGCTTCTATTCTATTGAATCCAATCGGAACGGCCAAAGGGTATCTGGTCGGAAAGACTAGTTGGTGTTGGGCCGAAACGACCAGAGAGTGTATGGCCATTTACGACCAAGGAATGCTTAGCCATTACGACCAGTGTGGTGTATAGTTGTTATGGTTGTAAAGCACAGAACAATTATCTAAACAACTAACCCTTTAACAAACCTACAAGTACAATATGCCTTTCTTGGAAATTGTTGGATTCACCTCAACATGGATTAATTACACTATAGTCGGTACTTTCTTGGCATATAAGAGGGAGGACAATTATGCTTGTGTCGTGGAACAACTTCAAAAGCATTTTTCATTGGCACTTATTGAACCTACTTGCATGGTGACAAATTGCGAGTTGGCTTTGATGAAACCCTTGGATAAGATGTTCCCGAGGTCGAAGCACCTACTTTGCATGTGCTACATTTAGAAGAATATTGAAGCTAGAGCAAAGATTGTAATGAAGAATGCACACAATGCAAAATAATTTTCGAATGAATATTGGGTACTATTCATGGAAACAACCATATATGGCTATGATGGGGAGTTGGCAAGGATAAAAAAGAAATGGAGTAGGTGGTCAAGTCTGTTGTGATATGTCAAACAACAATGGCTTGATCCGTAAAGGACACGATTTGTTTCAGCTTGGACATATACAATATTGACATTTAAGTGTAGTGCAACAAACAAGTGTGCACATCTATTACCAAAAGACAACACTCATCCTTGAAACATTTGGGAAATAATAGTTATTCTAAATTGCAGGGTAGGAGGACAACACTCATCCTTGAAACTTTGTCTTGAGTCTGCAAACAACCATATAGACACAACATTCAGCCGTTACCATGCAACATAAGAGCTTCAAGTCAATAACATAAAGGCATCCTTCAATGCATATCGTTTGAAGATGCATTCTCATTTGGCAGCAATTGATGACCAAATGTTTCTAATTGAGGAGTACCATAAGGATGAAGGTATGTACCTTGACCTATGGTATACATTTACGAGGCTGGTGACACACAACTTGCCTTATATTCATACCATTGCATGGTATGTGGCCCAAGAGATTCTCATTCCTTCGAGTGTCATGCATGTGTTTTGGATGACACTCGACATGGAGAGAGCAATGCAGAGTGAGGATGATGAAGGGTGCAAGCGCCGAGTTTCAAAATGTTTGATGGATGACCTCTACATGAACAAATTACATTAAATATTTGCCGATCACAACATTAGTGTGCCAATGCAGAGTATGAGATAGTAAACCTTGAGATGACCACTCTACGAGAACTAGCAAGTGAAAAAAAGCATAAGGGGCGGCCCAAGAATATCCATAACAAAAGATTTCTTAGCGAGTGGAAGCATGTTGATGGAGTTGAATAAAACACCGCAAAAGAAGGAGTGGGAGCATGTTGATCAAGCTCCACTACGAAGTTGTGCGTACCATCCAGTCTACCATTAGTACCATATCTCTCAGCCCATGGTACACCACCTCCTTACTTTGTATCCACAATAGGAGGAAATACTGGGAAGTCCATGAAGATTCATGCTTACACAAAAGTTATAAAGGAATTCATGACTTTTCTTCGTACGCACAAAATTAATAACATTTAATCGATCACTTACCTGTAACAAGGTGGTACAAATAGAAATCTGACAAGCACCAAATTGCATGCACTTATCAAGGCCTTGATCTAAATAAGCTAGTGTGGATGAAACCAAGGACATGCTCTCAACTAACCCGACATCTCATACTAGGTTGATATATGAAATAAGAACCCGATGTTGTGACTTATCCCCAAACAAGAGCCACTCAGACAAATGGGTAGTACTCCCTTAAATCCCTTAAATCCTAATCGATTGACACTCTTATATAATAATCCTAATTAAAGAGGTTAAGAAAAGTGTATGAAGAAATAATGCGCCCTACCAACAAAGATTTGGTGGGCTACATGTTGCTCGAAGCCCAAGAGCAACTCAAGTATTCGTGGGCCACCAAGTACAAGACCGGTCAAGAATGGGTCGATGTTGAAGGATCACGTGCTGGTACACCTCTTACGTCCCTAGATGGAGGGAGGAGAAATTGGAGTCTCATCCACTCCACCGCTTGTAGCCTTAAACCGCGTACCAGTACGTGTTCCAACCTCGACTTCCAACAGGGGACCGTCGAGGCCGATTCACAAGCGTCGGTGTCGGACCCTCCAAGTGAAGAGGTGGGTCCTCTACCCTATCAGGCTATGATGACCACCGAGATAAGATCCATTGACGTCCCCTAATGTAGACCTGACTAGCCGAATGAACCAACTTCTTATCCCCCGACTTATCCTGCATCCCATCTCATGCCTCTATTCGAGCCTCTTCCTATGACTTGGTCTACTCCCTTTGTGCATTTCTAAGACGATGATGAGTTGACCTATCTTCCATTTGAAACAAAAACACTCATGCAAAAGGGTCATACAGAAATCTACGAAAAAAGCATGGGTTCTGGCTGTTACGGTAGAAGGGCTTCTAATCGTTACGATAGAAAGGCTTCTGGAAGTAACGGCTAGAGGTGCTTGAGCCTTTACGATCAAAAGACTTCTAGACGTAACGACCAGATATGTTGCAGGCATTACGGCCAGAACGTCTCTGGCCGTAACAGCTCAAGGCTCGTCGTCTTCGACGAGCTTCTGTGAGCCTCTTCCATGGTGGTCATCCATGGTCATTATGCGATAATCAATATCCACCTTAAGGTAAATTTCTATGTTTCTAAGCCATCAGTACACCAAATTGTAACATCTAAAATTCTTAATTTCTCCTTTTTCATTCTACAACAACAAATCCAACTAAAAGCCCTAATATCTTTACATTAAATCTGAAATTTGTAGTTGAAAGTAAAAATATCAAGAAAGCTTACCTTAATGTTGCTGTTTTTGGTTGAATGCTCTCAAATTGGGTTGAGCATGATTGAATTTGTGTCGTACGAGAGTGAAATGTGCGAATTGAAAGAGGAGTTGTGAAGGATGTGTTGGGGAATAAGAGTGAAATGGGTGAAGTAAATGTGGGTGGATTTGTGATTTTAGGGCAAATATCTTATATACGTATTTAGGGTGCCTTATTGTGAAAAATAAAGGGTGCCTTATTATGAAAGGCCCTAAATAAAAGTTGATCAACTTGGAGTTGTTGTGAAAAACAAAACACAAAAGCTTTTATATTTGGCTAAATACGTACATGAAACCACCACTTCATTTCACATATTCATACACGTCTCATCATTCCCTAAACAATTTATAATGACAAAAATACCTTTATTTTTTTAAAATTTGTACCAATACCCAAATGAATAAAAACAATGCAAAAAATTGCAACAATGCCCAAAACCTTAAAATTTCCGCTTTTTAAGAATATTAAATTTATAATCATTTATTTTTTCCGATTAAAAAAATAAATTAAAAACACTTTAACACTTTTAAAAACAAAGTGACGAAATTAACATATTATCATCAACGAGGAGCCACATCCGCTTTGTACTATCCTTGTGACTTAGAAACTTATTCAACTCCTTCTCGGAAGCGACATCCCAATATCTCACCACATGAGTCATCTCCACCGGAGAACAGATGCACGTGATCAGCCTTAGGGTTAGGGTTGAGCATCGATTTAAAACCAAAACCGAACCGACCAAAACTGAACCAAACCGAAAAACGATATTTGATTTTTGATGGACCAAAAACCGAACCGAATTTTTCAGTTCGGTTTGATTTGGTTCGGTTCGATTCCATCCAAAACCGATTTGTCCAAACATGCTAGACACCTCTTTTTCAAACAAGACCGAATGAACCGAATGACAAAAAACCAAACGTGTTTGTGAATTAAGTGAAAAATACACGAAATAAAAAAGGAAAAAATGAGAGAAAAATAACTTAATGGGTTTGTTAATCTAGTACAAAAAAATTACAGAAAATAAAAAAATTAAAAGCCAGGAACAAAAAAAATTGAAATATACAAATTGATACTGCATATTTGATAAACTACACGAACAATATTTGTGGGTTGGCTTTAACGAGGTACATCCATGAAATTGAATGTATTTTGGAATTCGGATCTCAAGTCTCAACAATAAGCCTAAAGTAAAAGACGAGCGATTGAAGATGATTGGCGACTGAAGATGACGGGCGATGGGCTTGGGTCGGCGACTGCGAGAACCGACGAGTGATTGAAGATGACGAGCGATGAGTATGGGTCAGCGACTGCGAGGATCGACGAGCGACTGAAGATGACGGGTGAATGGCGTGGATTGGCAACGAAAGACAGGTTAGGCGCAACGATGCTTGAGCCTTTTGCTGCTGCCAACTTACAGACTAGGGTTGAACGCGTTTAATGAGAAATTGAAAAGCCAAAAGGACTCTTAGGAATAGAATGGAAAACTAACTGGAAATAACAAATCGTGTATTGAAATTATTAAATTAATTTTTTTTAAAATAAAATTCGGTTTAATTGAACCGATTTAAACCAAACCAAAACCAAAAATTTGTAATTCTTTGAACCAAAAATTTTCGGTTTCGGTTTCAGTTTCAACCGAACCGTGCTCATCCCTACCGTACTTGATAAGCCGACCAGGTGGGTGTTGTTGCAGAGTTGTCGGAGTGGATTGCGAGATTTGTTCCCAAACACCTAAACGACGCTGATCTAGCCTTCGCCGATGACAAGCTTGCCTTTAGAGTGGAAGGAGGTAGAGTAGGAGATGCCTTTGAAAAACAAATAAGAGGAAAGGAGAATATAACAATGTACACAAAAGATAAGAATTATTAAGGTATACATGTTGACAACAGAGTAAATTGGTACGCAACTGCCATAGTTTATCCCCAACAATAGTCATCACTCTTTTGGCATCAGAGTCGATGTGCCACCTCTTTGATACTAGGATTCGCAAAGCCTGCAACTCCAACCATGGATGTTCATTCTCTTCGAGTGAGAGCTCCTTGATGGGGCGTCAACTGGAGCGGGCCTCTTCGTATGTGTGGGACGACCTTAGCTAGAGAAGACTTATAGGAACTACCCTTTATAGGAGCCTTGGACTTGTTGTGGAGCTTATTGATAAAGTCATTCGGTGACAAATTTGAACTTGAACGAAGAAAATGAGTTCTTGCAACACATAAGAGAAGAGTGGGTTAGAAGAGTTTTTTTAAGAGGAAAAGAACAGAAAAACATTAACAATAAGGCATAAGAGAAGAAGACCCGTAGAAGTGTCAGGTTTCATTGAGATAATGGGGGAATCAGACATGGTCTTAAAATCTCCTTCTTCTTCCACTTATTGAGGAATCAATTCTTCACTTTTCCTAGAAAAGGTATGTGCCTTCACATCTAATGCAAGGATTGGAGTTGTTAAGTTTGCAGATTCTGTCCTTGGCACCATTATTCCTTGATCATAATGCAAAAAGAAAGTGAGACGTGTAAACAAAGCGTAAGAAGTGAAATAGGGAAGTTGGAAGGAGTCCTTACTACCGCTAACCCATTTGTCGTGAAGCATGTCATGATACTTAGGAGGGAAGGAGGCGATTTCAGAAAAAAAAAAAGTATCAGCGTCTCCTGACGAGCACTTTTATGTCGTTGTAAAAGCACTGTCAAAGAAATATCCTAACTTCCTAACTTGAGTAAAGTGGAAGTCAGGGTCGAACCCACAAGAAATCAGATTATTTGTATTAAAATAATATTACTAAGTTAAGGGGGGGTTATGATTTCAAACTATCAATCTAAGTAAATAAAGCAAAGTAAATAAAATAATTGAAGATTCAAATATAGAGAAAAGTGTCCAACTAGTTTCGTATCCACTGCATACATGAATTTTGATCCTTGATTATCTTTATTTTCGATTTCCCTTGACTAATCTATTGTGAATTTATGAAATTCAAGCTTAAGGTGGTTATCAATATACACCGTCTTTTATAACCGTTTAACCAATTAACCTAGAAAACCTTCTATGTCAAATTGATCATGAAAATAAGTTCAAAGCATTCAATAGAAACAATAATCATGAATTCCACCATCTATTCATGAAATCTTGTGATTAAAGTCTCCGCCTTTGATTAACCTTATTCCACCGTTTATAAGTTTAATCAAAGGATTCATCCATGAATAATCAAATTCCACCGTCTATTTAATTATTCTAGTTGTAATTCAACCTAGAAATAGAATAGGTGATCAAGCTATTATAATCCTAAGTGAATTTAATCAATCAAGCACGGAGAGATTCAATCTAGTCAAGGCAAATAGAAATAATTCAAATCTCACAAACGATCATGCATACAACTTCAACTAACTAGTTGGACATGAGAAAATTAGTTAGAAATTGACATTAAAGAAAAATTAAACTTACAAGAGTTAGATTTCTCTTCAATGTTGCAAAACTAGGGTTTGGTCTCCCACAATTTTCCAATTCAATGTAGCGTAAAAGCAAGAACAATAGATAGCATCATCCCAAAGAAACCCTAAGAAAAGTATTTATATCGTATCTAAAAACTTCCAAAAATACTAATAAAGTCGTCCCAAAAGATATCACGGAAGCCTGATTCAGCGTCGTACAAACGCGACGAAGCGCGGTCAATGCCCAGCGCGGTCGCGCTCGCACCTACTCTTCCCGCGCTCCGGCCTCAGCAACTCTAGTGACACTTTAGAGGCTGTTTTGACCCCCTTCCAGTTAGAATTTGGACTCGGAGTAAAAATATGAATTGTAGATCTTCAAGTTAGCTTTCCAGTGATATCAAATTCAACTTAATCTGACCACTGTAGCTCCCAAACCAAACATTGCAAGATAGAGGTGTCAAAACAAGACTCCAATGCATGACCCGGGTTTAAGCGTTTTTATCCCTCAAGCTCTTGTGTCTTAACTCTTCCAATATTCACTTAAATGCTCTCCACTCATTCCTAGATCCGGTCCCTAGCTTCATATCCACCATGCTTCACCTTCCAACTTGTAATATATCACAGAAACGCGTAGATTCCGAACTAAATCAAAATAAAACTTAAACTGCAACTTAAAGGAAAAATCTAGCTAAAAATGCATAAAACGGGAATAAAACATGCTCTAAAAACCTATATCTATATGCTCTATCATCTCCAAGTGGAATCATGGACTTTGGTAGCAAAAACCAAAGATTCAAAACTATTACAGAGTTGTAAGGTTATCCTTCCCTCGGGATAGGTAGTGAATTTGTATGAATATAAAGGTCAAAGACAATGAAATCCAAGTTTTGGTAAAGACAGAGGAAATAGAATCAAATACGAAACCTATAAGAGGCGGGCATCAGTTTTTCTAGAGCAATTTTATAGGAGCAGAAAAGTTCAATCTGAGTAGGAGTAAAAGGGAACTAACTTCCTATGGTTACTACACCATTAAAGATATTATTAGATCTTGATCCATGACTCATCTCCCACTGTCGAGAATGTGTCACTCAACACCTAGCTAGTGCCATGAAGCACCCATATTGGGAAATTGTTCGAACTTCTAGTTTAAGAAGGTCATCCTTCCAATCCAAATTCGCACAACACGTATGCGGTGAGGTTGGTTGAGGCCTGATTAATCCAAGAATGCTTAGTTACAATTTTTTAATAGTTTTAAAAGGGTTTTATAGACATGTAAATTCTCCAAACATGAAACTCATGAAACTCATCTTCAATAAAAAAGAATGTTTTGTTTTGAGTAAAGTCCTTCCACGTTCTTTATTTTGTTTATTTCAATGTATATATTGTTTGGATCAAGCCATGGGTGGATTTGGATGGTAAGTCCGATGTCATTGGCGTGTACCATCTCTGAGGAAAATCGGGGGTGTTACATGTCTTTATTTATCGCCTTCTAGGTTACTTTGGTTGTAATTTGGCTCGAAAGCGGCATGGTGGGAAAATTCAAGATGTCCTTGACAAGGTCACAAACCCATAACCACTTTCCTCTCCACATTCCCAAATTAGAGGATGTGGTAACGAGACTCAAAATGGGCAGGCTAAGGTTGATAAAAACCAAAAGCCGGCTTCAGCATCAACAATGTATGCATTGTATCGGGTCTCGATTCTTTGGATAACTTGAGACACCTGATGGTATACGCGCAGTGTTATCTCCAAGTGTAGGGAAATAACTAGGGAGCCGAAATGTTCAGCGACCATAGATAGTCGACGAAGTTCTCGGCGAGAGGAAGCCAAAAGCCGGCAAGAATACTATAATAGTAAGCCACCGCACAACCCTCGTAACAACCGATAGAATTTCCTCCAACCTCGGGTAGCGCTAACTCAATGCCTTCGGGCAACGGGAAGGTCATGGCAATCTCGAGTAACTTTACGGTCATCAAGGTCAATGTTGCACCATGAGGAAGATACATCTAGCCTCCAGGTTCAGTGTCATAGGAACCCTTTGCTCAACAACACGTGGTATAGCCAAAACCCCATTATCAATATAACGTGGGAATAAACCTTGTTATCAATATAATGCGGGAAGAAGCAGTTCCTCATTTTACACTTAGGGCAACTCTTGAGGAGATGCGTGTACGAACCATTTAAAACAACAGTAGAGACCTCAGAGGTGGTTGTGGAAGGTTCGCTCAATAGAAGAGGAGGAGAGTTTTGTGAGTCACTCTCCTCGCTATGGATTGCCGAATCCATGGACTCGTAGAACTTGTCCTAGTCTTTAACAACAAATTAGTGTGGTGTACTTGAGGAATGACTCTCGAAAGTAAATAGAAGACCAAGGCACGTAGGACGAGCACTTGGAAAAAAATGTTTTAAGGCACAAGCGAGGAAAACTCAAACAAAGTAGAAAGTGGGTAGGTCTCTCTCCTAATGATGATTAGAAAGGGGATTGTTCGATAGGTGAGGTCTGCACAAACAAAAAAATCAAGAGAAATAACACCACAAGAACGGTTGAGTTTCCTAAGAACGCCCTATGAATGGAAAAAGGGATAAAAAAGTTACAAACATCCCATCACAGAGGGCAACACGATTGAGTTTCCTCAAGAACATTCAACATTCAAAAACTAAGGGAAAGAACACCCCAAGAACACCACCACCCCTCCGTCGAGCGAGGATTAGAGAACTCGGTGGCGCAGACCGCCACGGGTTCGTGACACCACGACGCTGCCACTGTGCCTAGTGTTATAATGCCGAAAAATATAGAGGGAAAAAGAATCTAGAAAAATAATACAAGGCCTAGAAGACGATAATTTTTCTCCGACTAGAGACCCGCATGGGGCGACGCAAACTCGAAAATCACTACCTCTCCCCGCCAGAGCGAAACCTAGAAAAAAATAGAAGAAAGAAGAAGGCGAGCGATATGGGAAAAATTGAAGGCAAAACTTACTTGGTATTCGAGATGGTGAAAACAACCAAACCACAAATCGATGCGAGCCTTCGGTCTTGTTCATCGCTGGGAAATCGAAGCATCACGAACAGTCAAGAGGGAGAGAGAAAGTAAGTGAATGTGGAGAGATGAAGCGTGTGCATTGAAAAGGCTTTTATTTTTTTGTAGTTTGGAAATGGGCCGAGTTTCCACCTGCCATTTTGGGCTTAACTGTTTCGGCCCATTAAGTAGTTTGAAGGCCCAAATCAAGAAAAAGCAAAAGGCTGAAACCACCAGAAAATAAAATAAATGCACGAGCCCCCCCAAGGTGTAATCAACTCATTCACATACATCGAGAAAAGATGTCTACCCCATTAATAAGGAACGTCGCGTGCAAAATAAATGAGAAAGATCTCATTGGGCGCAGAAGAGGAAGTCACATTTTTTGCCTTGAAGTTCCCACAAGCGCGAACAACAAGTCATGGGGTTGTGATGGTGCATGAATAAAACCGTTCAGTAGCGGATAAAATAGATGACCTTTGTTTTACAATGACGATGTCAAAACACTCTACGGGTCTCGCATGAAGAAAGGCACCCTCAAAAAGGTTCCCCACTGCCATAAAAAACCAAACAACACACATAAGTGGCAAATGAAAGATATGTGTTCCAAATGAAAGGCTGAAGAAATGAAAACAATGCGCTCATTTTTTAAAACGAGGACTTAGCCAAAGCATGCGGTCCATCCCACATCGAAAGATTCAGAAAGTTGGGAATCTTATCCCCCACCAATCAAAGTTTGCCATTGTCCACACCAATCAAAAGCTACCTCTATTTCAACCACTCAAACATGAATAAAATCGCTCCTCCCACGTTGGATAAATTGCAACAACAACTTTATCAGATCCCTATAAAAAGGTGAAGAAGGCGAGGATTACAAGGGTAAAAAACATCTCTATCTCAAAACTTTCTTGATAATGGGGATTCAACGTGTCGAACATTTGATATCATGTGAGATGTGTAACACAATCCATGTACCAACCATCATTAGGTTGCAGATGGGACATTGTATTGAAAACTTGTGAGAGACCGATCTAGGTGTATTATCTCAAGTCAAAAAATGCATGACTAGGCTGGCCTAGGGACCGAGTTAACGTTGCTGCTGACCAGGCGATTTATACTCCTGACCATTATGACCTTGACCTTACTAATTATCGAAGCTAGCTGGGAAAATGGGAAAAAAAAGTCACTAGTAGGCATAGCAACTAGCAACGATGAACCAAACCCTTTGACTTTAAGAGCCTATGCAGGGTTGGATTGTTGACTAGTATGAGCCTCTTCATGGATGAGAATGTTGTGAGCAATAAAGAACGAAGATAGAGTACTCCTCTAGTTGATGATGTTGCTAACAATATCAAAATCTTTAAACAGACCATTGACAAACTACAAAGTGAATCACTAGTTGCCATCAGAATAATCAATGACAATGAGTTGATCTGCCAAGAATATTAAGTACTTGTAGTATATGGAAACATGAAAAAATGAAGTTAGCGGGCAATGTCTTATCATATGAACCACCCATAAACATGGGTCACATGTGGTCATTACCCGTGTTGATAGGTGAACCAAGTGGTTCTATAATGTAGGGCGATCCACCAAATAGTGGCGTAAAAGGTGGTCATCACTTGTGAAACTAGATGGTGGAGTGTGGATCTAGGAAGTTGCTCTGTTTGTGAAGATGGTGGTGAGCTGATGAAAATATGGAAGAATGATTGAGTCGAAGGACAACAACAAAAAATCAACAAATTTGAATGTCTAAATTGGAGAAATAGCTAATCAACGCACAATGAAGGCAAACTTGAGTGTTGGTTCGATGGTCTAATTGGAATGTATATTGTATTAAAACCACACTAGGGGTCTCAACCTGGCGAGGAAAAGCATAATGAGTTACTAATGGACTAATATGAATAGGGACACAATCGACTTTGCAAAAAGACGTGATGTGTGTCAACATCATGAACTTGTTCCACATCAACCACCAGAGTTTCTTCATCTAATATCCTCCCCTTGGATCGAATACAGGTGATTGGATAGGACGTTGGATATGGATGTTGCTCTTGGATATGACTCCCTAAGAACAACAAACTAAGGTTGAGAGATCATCGGATATTACGCACAAACAATCAAGTAACAAGATTCATGAAAGAAAAATGCAAGAAACTAGATTGAAAACAAAAGAGAGAACGAGCAAGTCATAGTTCAAGTCTAAGTGAAAATAGAGGCATTAAAGAATGTTGAAATGACTCACCAACGATCAAACAATGAGGATTGAAACGAAAAAGTAAATAACCTTAGATTGAAAAACAAGTAAAAGAGAGAACATTCATGGTTTCAAGTCTAACGGAGAAAGGAGATAAAAAACAAGGCTTATAACCCTAAACCCCCGCCTCTCACAATTCAGCCACACTCCTCTCATTATTACATAAAAATCCCTAATGTTTTAAGAAAACCAACTTAAAACCCTTAACAAAACATAAGACAAGTTGTTGCACTAGTTCACCAAAAGTCTCAAGAATACTCCACCCTTCTTCATGGTTAACCAAAATCCAACTTATGGGCCATGAGTTCCTCCTAGATTTGATCAAGCATCGCCATAACTCGTGCCCGAGTGATACGCCCAAGATAGGGCGTGGTGCCTCGACTTGGATCCATGGCGCCTTGGATGCCGGTCTTGGCCACTTGTCTAAATGAAGACTCGCCTTTGTCGGAAATGTTTGACTTGGTATTATGGTTGGAGTCTACACTCAAAACATGGATCAAAGTCCCATTGAAAATGCCCGGAGAAAAGGCCCCATCAAGCCTTGGCACGAACGCGCCCAACAGAGTCGTGTACAAGGGCGCACAACCGAGTAATGGCGCCGGGAGCGGCACATGCAAGGGTTGTAAAAGCACGCGCCAAGGTGCATCGTGGGGGTCTAGGGCCTCAATAGAAGGCTTGATAGACGAACCCACATCCTCCTCCTCCCCTCTAAAAGGGTTAGTCCACGAACCCGGCTGACCTACAAAACAAGTCAGAACACAAACCTCCTTTCCAAGCATAACATGATAAGACAACATGTATGCACAAGCTATGCCAGTTTTCTTTGGAATTCGACTTGCATGGAATATGCCAAAGCCATTCAATTTATGAAAGGAATTCAACCAAGATGTCATTTTATAGGATAAGTTTAAGGGACAAATGTTACTTCCCCGATTAGCATGAGCAACTTCCTTCGGTTTGGCCAAAAGTAGAAGAGTAGAGGGGCCGCCTATGGCCAGCTTCTTGTCCATCTTTTCCTATCGATGAGCATGCTTCTTCCTTTTCTCCTTGGCTGCATGATCCAACATAATTTCATGGGGATCATCGGGTGCAAAGTCACCTTCTTTCCCTCCATTTGAAAGTGGTATTCCTTGGATATCCCATCATGGATTGCTCCCTTGTCATATTGCCAAGGGCATCCCAACAGTAGATGACAAGCGATCATCGGGACCACATCACACTCCACCTCATCCTTTTATGGTCCTATAGAAAATCAAACACAATCCCTCTCCTTGACTTGGATAGGGGCGTTAGAGTTCAACCAACACAAAGGATAAGGTAAAGGGTGAGGAATAGTATGCAAGGAAAATCGATCCACCACCTCTTGACTAATTATATTAAAACATGAGCCGCTATCAATAATCACACTACATACCTTATCCATGATCTTGCAGCGAGTGTGAAAGATAACTTCTCGTTGACTAGGTCTGGTGGTGTTCTCCGTCATGAAGAGCGTTCGTTGAACCACAAAAAACTCTACATCCTCGGCGGTGACATGGAGCTCGTCTTCTTCAACCTCGGGGCTCTCCTCCTCCTCTTTCGCAGCCCCTTCATCCTCGTATTCACACTCCCCTTGGGCGGTAAGAAGGACCTTTCGTTCGTTGGGGTAATTCCTAGCATATTCCCCATGGCCAAGGCACTTGAAGCACTTCACATCACTAGCCCGCTCTCCCCCTTTTGCTGGCTTGGAGAAAACTCTTTCCTTGGTTGAGGAGTCGACTCCTTCCTAAACTCTGGCTTCTTGGACTAATTTGTTGGCACCCTAGAGCCGTGGAGGAATGTTGCCACTCCCGAGAAGTGGTAGAACTTTGGCGTTGTTGAGCAAGGTGCTTGTAGATGTGGTTGGTGTAGCGAAGCACTTGCTCAACATCGGTTCCCCTACTAAAATGATGCATACTCACAATATTCTTTAGTTCTGAATTTAAACCATTGACAAATTAATAAATCACATACCCATCGGGAAAGTGCAATCATAAAGTGGAAGATAAGCATACACAACTCGTTGTAGAACTCATCAGGTAACCGGTTTCCTTGGCGCACTTGCTCCAACTTTGCATGGATTCTTTCCGTATAATCTTGAGGCACGAACCGCTCCTCAATGGCCTCTCTAAGCTCTTGCCAAGTATTGATTTGAGGCATCCATCGGTTTCTCCTCAAAGCCTTGTCCTCGAGCCACCAATGGTAAGCAAAGTCTGTGAAGTGTATGGCCACCATGGCCACTCGCCGAGCATCATCATATCCATAAAAGTCGAAGATCGACTCCACTTTGGCAAGCCAATCAAGGCATTCGTCAGCGTCGAACGTCCCCGCAAAGGTTGACACATTGAGCTTAATGCCTTGATGGGGTCCCGAGGCCGCTCTTCGTGATGCACGGGTGCGCCTTGCCAAGGTTGTCTGGAGGCTTTGTACGCCCGTACTCGTGGCGGTTGGCCATGCCTAGGAAGGTGCAAAGCTGGTCCGTGCAAGTTGGTAGCCATTGTTGGATTGGCTTCTTGATAATTTGGAACTCCATAACTTTAAACGTTAGTGAAAACCAAAGGAATATTATTCGGAAAAGTAGCAAAAGAAGGCGTTACCCCGGAATTGGCCACATAATGTGGATTGAGGATGCTCACGGGAGGGACCTAAGGAGGAATCGCCCCCAAGGACGTACTCAAGTCAAGTGTGGCATGAGCCTCCGTATTTGGCACGTAGGATGTCGAGGCCTCTTCTTGCATCAACTCCACCCGGTTGGCACTTAGTAGGACACTTGGTGGAGCTTCCGATTGAGGCACTCGTGAACCGCCATCCCTTCCTTGCACTTGACTCTCCAAATTGGCAAAACGAGTCTCCATGGATTGCAAGGATTGTTGCAAGGATAGCAACATTGCTTCCACCAAGTTAAAGGACTCCTCATCAACTTTTTGTTTGTCTTTTTCGTCACCTACACTTGTCATCTTAACAACCACGTGAAAAGCAAGCGTATAGAGTGCACTTGAAGTAATCACCAAAACTTGCTCAAGATGAAAATTCGACAAGTTGCAAGTAGGAAATGAACAACAAAATACAACAAGCGGAACTTAAACACACTACATACTTGTCAAAAGGAACAACACTAGGAAGCTACTAAACACCAAGAACAATCAAGCATCAAGTAAACAAAAGACTTAGGCCTTTGCTAGGCTCCACGGTGGACTACTTTTTTTCGAGCTCGACCCCTTATTAGCTTTACGCCGCCGACAAGGTTTTTCTAGCATCATTTCTTTTTCTGTGCCTGACCCCTTATTAGTTGTACGCCGCCGACAAGGTTTGATTATTTTTTTAAAAATTCCAAAGACAATTAGACAACAAGCAAACAAGACGTTACTTCTTGGTGTCGTTCCCGTATCCTAGAGTCGAACCAACTCAACAAGTATGCAATGAAACAAAAGAGGTACCATTTTAGTCACTCAAACCCCTTGGTTTTTCAGCACAAAATTCAGCAAACAAGTATTCAAACAAGCTCTTAATTGAAGGAATTAATCAAAGAGTAAAGACAACCCTTTCAACTACTCAAACAAACAAGAAACCTTTGGTGTTCTTCACCATTTTTCGTGCAGATTTTCAGCCATGGAACCTCTCAAAATTCGACCTAAATCAAACAATAAGCAAGGTCGAAAATGGACACACAAAAACATGAGACACAATGGTTCACTCGCATACAACACAAGATGGAAGAAGATCAAGAAAATACTTGCAACGAGTGGACAACCAAGTTCAAAACAAGGTTTATATGGTGATACCTTCGCATAACTCTGATACCACTGTATGGCCAGATCGATGGTTTGCATTCAAAGAGTCCAAGGAATTCCGATAACAAACACCAAGGAATATGACCCGTCTTCAACTAGATAAATCTTTCTGATCCAAACTCGGATTTGAGTGATTTCAAAATGAAAACTTAGAGGCTTAAGCCTAGTTGAACCCCTCCAAATTTCATATATGGATGATGTGTAGATTGAAAATTATGGCGATTATACTGAGGTGGTGCAGAATTCACCGAGATGGAAATGGAACGATTGATGAAGCGGATGGAAGCGAATTGATGGAGTGTGGGATATGGATGTTGGATCTTGGATTTTATAACCCTAAACTCCTCTCATTATTACATAAAACACCCTAAAGTTTTAAGAAAACCAACTTAAAACCCTTAACAAAACATAAGACAAGTTTTTGCACTAGTTCACCAAAAGTCAGAAGAATACTCCACCCTTCTTCATGGTTAACCAAAATCCAACTTATAGGCCATGAGTTCCTCCTTGATTTGATCAATCATCGCCCTAGCTCGTGCCCGAGTGATACGCCCAAGATAGGGCATGTTGCCTCGACTTGGATCCATGGCGCCTTAGACGCCGGTCTTGGTCACTTGTCTAAATGAAGACTCTCCTTTGTCGCACATGTTTGACTTGGTATTATGGCTGGAGTCTACACTCAACACATGGATCAAAGTCCCATTGAAAATGCCCGGAGAAAAGGTCCCATCAAGCCTTGGCACGGATGCTCCCAAAAGAGTCGTGTACAAGGGCGCACTACCGAGTAATGGCGGCTAGAGAGGCACATGCAAGGGTTGTAAAAGCACGCGCCAAGGTGTTGTAACACCCCTATTTTGCAACACTACGTATTACCACCAGTGACCTCAGACTTTACCGTCCAAAGTCACCAAAGGCTTTATAATGATATTAAAACTTATAGAAATGCGGAAATTGACATAAACGTTACATAAATAAACGGATGCTCATGAATGAGACTTAAAGGTAATTAAAGATGAAATTGACTAAGAGCGGAATTTTATTTATTGACAAGAAGTGTCGTTCATTACATTGAGAGTCATTTTACAAATGATGTAGTAGCGAAAAGTAAAGCCCATTTAGAAAGGGTTGAAAAGACATAACTAAAAATACAAGTATGTTTTCCCAAGACAACTCATGTGATGATGATTTGTTTGGTTTTAACAAGGGAAGAGCTGGTGCGCTATCTTCGGAATGTCTTGGTCTTATGAGAAATCCTTCCTTCCTTCAACGTCGTCTTGCCTTGACCTTTGATTCTTGACTAACGCTTCTCGAACCTTCCAGACTTCGTCTCCAACACTTCAGTGTACATTCCTACAGTTTGGCATTTGTCGCGAAGGGCGAGAAATACCAGGCAAAAATGCGAAAATAGGGGAATTAGTCTAAGGAGACTAAGCAAGTTCTCAAGGGTATTACGGTAATTTATAATATTCGAGAGATATTATTGGGATGTGTTTTAAGGTATAGGTCTTTATATGGGGCTTATCGAGACAGAGAAGAGTGTATCTCGAGAGGAGATAACTCATTAATCGAGAGAAGAACTACGAGATTGTAGACTTCTTAGAATAGAAGTATGTTGGGAACGTTTATTAATTCATGCAAGTTTTGAAAACCTCCCGCGCCCTTGTCGGACCTCAACCAACCTCATCATATTCGGTGCTCTAGATAGGGGAGGTGGCCCGAAGGCGCTTAAGTACCCGCACACCTTAGACAAGCCCGAATAAGCATTCAGATTGGAAAGACGATCTTTTCCAGAACCGGGAGCCGGGTGGTCTTCCACATTGTACTATTCCGACCCGGTTTTGTTTTTTTTTAATTGTGCTTTGGCACTTATCTTATATTGTGATGAAATCTTTCACTTACGTTAACTTGTTTAGGCCCAGAACACAAGTTGTTTCCAACATCGAGAAATTTCACGGAATGAATTATCAAAGCTACAAGGAGAAATTCCACTTGCCTTAGATTTTACGAGCGTTTTTGAACGACGAACGGTAACGAAGCCTTAGTTGGAACGGAAAACTCGCACTAGCGATACGATGGATACGAGTGACTTTTAATAAGAATTTCTCAAATTCTTAATTGTCTCTTATGTTAGATCATAAGAGAAACAATACTAAATTATTATAATAATAATTTAGGTGGAGATGAATAAAATAATAATATTTTCTATTATTATTTTATATTTGTAATATCCTTTTATTCTTTATAAAATCCTTATTTTAATTTTATTCACTATCATCTTTGAGAATCAAGTCATAACATTATTTAATTTATTAAAATATTCCCTTTAACTTACTTAATACTCTTTGATTATAACTAAGTAAGGAAATAACTTTACAAACTTAATTTAGGATATAGTTTCCACATTTATATGAAATATTGTTATAGCAACTCTTCTTAGGATGAGAAAAGTCTAAAATGCCCTTATCATATTATATCTTTATCTAGGGCTGTAAGCGAACCGAGCCGTTCACGAGAAATTCGGTGTTCGGCTCGGTTAAAGTCCGTTCGTGTTCGGTTCGATTTATAACGAACCGAACACGAGCAAGCTCGAAAGATAAATGAACCGAACACGAGCATAAGAGAACTCGACTCGTTTGTTCATGAACAAGCTCGATTATATGTTCATGCACAAGCTCGATTACATATTCGTGAACACGTTCGGTTTTATGTTCATGAACAGATTTGATTATATGCATAACATACAAATATACATACAATAATAAAATATCTATTCTCCTTAATGTTTTTAAATGAATACTAGCCTATAAGTGATTATAAACCATTAGTCCGTCCATAAACCAGTAGCCCAATCCACCATAAACCAGTAGCCCATCCCAATATACAATTGAATGATAACACTAATATTTCATTCATTTTCCTTCTAACCTAGATACGTCCGCCTCCACTCTCCAGCCTCCTATTCTGATTTCTCTTCGACTCTTCTGATTTGAGATCTGAGATCTCTTGCCCCCCGACCACCGTTGCCCGCCGCTCTCTGATCTCTTGCCCGCCTCCTGGCCTCCTGCCTCTCCTAGCCTCCAGCCTCTCCAATTTCATTCTCTTTCGCCTCCTGGCCTCCAGCCCGTCGGTGTCCAGTTTTGCTCTCGTTCTGCAATCCATCTCCTCCTCGACACGGGACGCCAACCCCGCCCTATGCTACCAACATCAAGGTATTTGCCTTCAATTTTTTGATTTCCTGCTCGTCTTCTCCTTATTCGGGTTAGGGCTAAGTCAATTAAGCATTAATTCGAAAGATATTGCAGAAGAGAAGTTGTGTTTCTGTTGAAATTTTTGCGCTTTAACAATTTTCACTTCACAAAGGATGGTGTTTGTCCAATCGTAAGAAAATAGTGAATTTTCTTATAATTGCAACTTCCTTTCGACTCTGAAACTCCAAGTTCAAGCATCTATCCGACAATTTTTCTTATGTAAAATAAAGAATTGCAAGTTTTTTAGCTTTCTTTACAGTTTCTATGTCATTGTTTATTTCATAATTTATCTATTGAATATTCATATATAATATGTTTGATTATATCTTTTTTTATTAGGTAAGAATTAGGGTGCTCTTCTTACGGAGGGCGCCCTAGAGCATCCTTTCGGATGAGAACCATAAGTTTTGGGTGAGTCTTGATACACTCAACAGGGAGACTGTGGCCCAAATTAGCAACTTTATCGGCCACAACGTTACCTTCCCTAAAGACATGGTTAATCGCTAAATCTTTGTTTCCATGAATGGAAACAAGAATATCAACGATAATGAGTTCAATCTCCCAAGAACATTGTGTTTTCCCTGTGATTGCGTTTATGACATGGAGATTATCCCCTTTAATTTCTACTTTTCCTAACATTGTGACTTTAATTTACCTAATTGCTTCCCGAAGGGCAAGAGCTTCAGCCTTTAAAACAAACACTTTCCCAGAGTTAGCCGTCATAATATCGGTTACCTGACCAAGGTGATCTCTGAATACGATTCCCCCAGCAGTGTTGTCGTTGCACAATTTTGATGCATCGAAGTTAACTTTTAACTATCCTGGTTTAGGCCTTTTCCACTTCCTTAGGGCCCTTTTTCAGTATTTCTTCTTTTCGTTTGAGGTGTTATTATATTTTCTTCATCCTCTGTCCAATTCGTCGCTTTATCCCAGTTCCTTATTTGATTTCTTATATATGTTGCCAAGTCTGATATTGTTTCATCTTGGTGTTGTTGGAAGGTCAAAATATTTCGTTGATGCCATAGGCTCCAGCAAGCAACAGCTAAACACGTGAAATCCTTTTTTCCTAGGAGTTGGTATAATTCACTTAGAATTATTCTAGACGTTTTGTATAGAGGGTCGTATCCCTGGATAGAATTTGCTATATTTGGGTTAACTTTGCTAATTATGTACATCATATATGGGCATTTTGTCAGTAAGTGACTTGTATCTTCATTAGTGCAATCACACAACACACAACCTTCCGGAGTTGTGATATGCTTTTCCCTAAGTCTAGCTTTCGTAGGAAGTCCATTGTTATCCACTTTCCACAAGAAATGTTTCACCTTTGGATATGTATCCAGTTTCCACAGTCAGTTATTTATATGCGGTGCTTGTCTCTCTAGGTTTGTAATTAGGTTTACTGCAGACGAGGTGGAGAACCAACCATTTTTACTTGGGGCCCAGTACAATCTATCTTGAATAAAATTATCCGGGATTGGTGTGTTTTCAATTTGCTCAACAATGTTATCAGGAAGGAATTGCTTTAGTTCGTCTATTTTCCATTTATGATCATTAGTGATCCACTCGTCTACTGTATTTGTTTCGTCTACATTTGTCGGGTTCTTTGCATATTGTCGAAGAGGGCCTTGTAAGAGCCAATATCTTTCCAAAAGTTGACAGATTTCCCATCACCAATTTGCCATATAAGACCTTTGTAGAATTCCTCTCTTAGATGCATCAACTTTTTCCATTGCCATGAGGTGCTTGCTTTTAGTTTATACGAGAATAGATTATCATTTTTAAGGTATTTTGTGAGATTATCTTGACCCACATATTATTTGGTTCTGCTAGAATTTTCCACAGTAGCTTTATTTGGAGTGCTTTGTTCATATGTTCTGTTTTCCTAATTCCTAGTCCTCCTACCTCTTTGGGCTTACATATCTTATCCCATCCCACTAGCGGTTTGTAATTCCTATCTTTATTCCAGAAGAAGCCTCTGTTTAACCTATCCATCTCGGAGTGCACGTTCGCTGGGAGCATAAAGCTTTGCATTACATAATTCGGTTTTGTAGCTAGGTTAGCTCTGATCAAAGTCGTCCTACCTTCTTGGGATAGCGAATTTGCTTTCCATTTTGTGAGCTGTTTTTGTGCATTTCCAATAGAATCTTTAAAGGTGTCCTTATTAACTTTACCATTTATAATCGGGCAACCTAGGTATTTCTCTAGATTTGTCATTGTGGCGATCCCCAAGGCCTGTTGTACCACACTTTTTTGTTGGGTAGTCGTGCTTTTTGATGTTTGAAAGGCTGACTTGTTATAGTTAACTTTTTTACCTGAAAGTCTACAGAATTCATCAATAATGGTCTTTACTTTTTCACATGATCGTTGAGACGCTTTGGCAAATATTATAATGTCATCTGCAAAGGCTAAGAACGGAATTCTCGTCCCACCACGGGCAATAGGGAATCCAATAGTCTTTTTATCTTGTTCGTTGGTTAGTTGTAGTTTTCTTGCTAGAATTTCCGATGCTATTACAAATAAGAAAGGTGAAAGAGGGTCGCCCTGTCTAAGTCCCCGTTCCGGGTTGAATGGATCCGTGGGTCCATTATCTACTAGTATTGACAGTGACACAGTACAAATGCATTCCCTTATCCATCCTATAACTTTTCTATTGAATCCAAATCTCTGCATCACGTCTAAGAGATATTCCCATTCAACCCGGTCATACGCCTTTTCCATGTCTAGTTTTATTACAATCCAACCATCTTTATTTTTTGTATTTCTAAAAGAATGAAATATTTCATGGGCTATAAGTATATTATCTTGAATGGCTCGGTTTGCTATAAAGGCTCCTTGGAGCGGATGAATAATTTTGGTAATAACTTTTTTAATCCTTTCTGTTATAATTTTCGAAATAACTTTATAAATGGTTGAGCATAGACTTATGGGCCGGTAGTGATTAGTCGACTTTGGGTTCTCTATCTTAGGTATGAGGGTTATAAATGTATGGTTTGTTTGTCGTAAAATTCTCCCTGAGTGGAAAAAACTTTTCACAGCTTTGATTATTGTTGGACCCACAATATTCCAATATCTTTTGTAGAATTCCGTAGTAATACCATCCGGGCCTGGGGATTTGTCAGAACCCAGCTTCATTACCGTTGACTTGATTTCTTCATTAGTTACGGCGCTAGTTAGCATAATATTATCTTGTTTCGTTATTTCCTTGGTGATCAGGTTGAGATATTCACTAGCATTATTTAGATGAGTTAATTGCTTGGTAAATCTCTTTTTAAAGTCATTCCTTATTTCTTCTCTGATATTATATGTGCCTAGAATTTGTGTTCCTTCCGTTGTAATAATTTCCTTAATTATTTTCCGATTACGTTTGCCACTAGCAATCTTATGGAAGTATCCTGTGTTTGCATCCGTCAGTTTTATATGTTTTGTCTTAGCTCTTTGTTTCCAATACGTTTTGTGGAATTTTAGAATGCATTCTTTCTTATTCAGCAGTCGAAGTTGTTTTTGGATGATTCTTGGTTGGGGAGTGATTAGAATTTCCTTTTGGAGCTCTACAAGTTGATCTTCTATTTCTTAATTGTTCGAAAGTATTGCCAAATGTGTGCTTATTCCATTTTTTGGCATGTTGTTTAAAGAGTTGCGTTTTCTTAACTAGGTTAAACATATTTGATCCCTGAAAATTCACTCTCCAAGCTTGTTTAACCACATTTCTAAAATCTTTCCTGTACATCCACATTTTTTCCACTTTAAATGGTTGTGCTTTGATTATTTCCTCATTATTTAATTCTACTGTCATTTTACAATGATCTGAGCTAGTGAAAGCGTGGTTCTGGGTACTAATGCTTGGAAAATTTTGTAAGATGATATTACTTACAAGAACTTTGTCTAGGTTTTCATAAATGTTATCAATTTCAGTTTTATTCTTTCTCCACGTGTAGGCATTACCTGTGGTCGGAATATCTTCTAGAAGACAATCGTTTTTGAAATTTAATAATCTTTCAAATCTGCTAGTGTCCGGATAAACACCTCCTTTTTTTTATCATTAGGTTCTTGTATTTCATTAAGGTCCCAAATCACAAGGGTAGGGAGGTTTATGTTTTGAAGTGTTATTGTTAATTGGTTCCAGAACTCCTCTTTGTAACGCGGGAGGGGCATATGTGCAACAGATTGCTATCATGTATTTTGTAACTAGATGGTGGTATTTTAGTATTATATACCTTGGCTCTTGGACGAGAATCGTTACTTCCTCATTGACGAGCTGATATGACTTCCAAAAGATTGCAATTCCTCCCGCCCGACCCGAGGCAGGAGACCAAACGACATTATCAAACCCTGCTCGCCTCCAAACCTGGTCACTAGGCAAAGCATCCGTTTTAGGCTCCGCTATTGCCATAATTTGTACTTTTTGAATTTTACAGAAGGAGTCAAGTTCTGGCCAAAAGTATTTTCTACCTATCCCTCTACAATTCCAAAAACCAATTTTCATAGGTACTTGATTTAATCTTGACCCATCCCACCCACAGTTTAAAATTTTGTAATACAGACTCCATATGAATCCACATAAAAGGACTTGTTATATTGGTAAAGTAGCGTGGGTTCACACTGAACATTTTTTCCAACAAAACAATATCATTACACATGTTCATTAGTTTTTCCTGACAATAAGCATTCACAGAGATGTTCTGAATTACATTCATGCAGCTTTGTCATATTAATTGTTTTAAATAATAGAGCTATTTTTTTACAATTTTTCCTTACCTTTCTTAAGCAGTTGAGGGGGGAGGTATTGACTAATTTTAGGAGGCTCCAGAGGTCTTTTTACTTTCGTAGATGCAACCTGATCTCTATATTGTTCAATTATGCTGTTGCTTGAGACAGCCTTGTTACCACACAAGGCACACAGCACTAGCAGCCCCGGGCTGCTCCTGTGCCCTTTTCTTTTATCTTCCTCTTGTTCCTGCATCCTACAAATTCTCCATTTGAATGCAAAGTGATTAGGACAGGTCCATTCAACATATTTTTTAATTTGCATACACCAAGACAAAATCCTGAAAACCATAAGCTTCTACCACCCAAACCTCAGACTACTATCATTTTTTATGTGTTCCTTAATTTCTACAGTAGTTATAGACACATCACCCTTTATTTCAAATTTGGTATAAAGTATTGGTTTTACTTGATCTTGTTCCAACATCAATATCACACAAGAACTCCAATTTATTTCATGCATTAGCATTGT
This sequence comes from Fallopia convolvulus, assembly GCA_964016875.1. Taxonomy (NCBI): domain Eukaryota; kingdom Viridiplantae; phylum Streptophyta; class Magnoliopsida; order Caryophyllales; family Polygonaceae; genus Fallopia; species Fallopia convolvulus. The sequence goes on from OZ024737.1 coordinate 5,481,712, forward strand.
TTTATTTTTGCACAAATAAGATGCTTCATAATCTCCAATTTTCTTAACTAGTAGATAATAAGAAACATAGCATTCATTAAACATAGCATTCATTTTTCTTAACATTCTTAGATAGAAGATCATAACCAAACTCAACCTATACCAGCCAATCATGGACCAAGTACACCAAAGAGTTCTAGGTGGTTTTGTACCAGTTTCATGACATACAACGATCATTTTCCAACCATGATTCGTCACATCATTCATAGAGAGTAAGTAGCCTTCACGAGACATAGTATTATCCAGCCCCAATGCATAGTTATTATCATTCTGCACAAAGAATGATTCCAAACAAACATGACAACACCCCCTATTTGCCTCACCTTCACGAGTTCATTTCTATTCTGTTGCTTCATTGAGACATGTAAAATAGAGCACCAGTATGTTCTTCTTTGTTCCATTGCACTTTGTTCCTTTCTGCAGTAACTCAACTTGGCATAAACATCAACAATGTTACAAACCTCAGCAAAGATATAGCAAATATACACAGTACTCCACCTATTTTTACAGTTCACACGCTTATTCATTCTGTTGTTGACAATCCTAATATTTCTGTTGTAGTAACAGGTGTGCTTGCATTGTTATATAAGGGAATCTAATCAAAGACATCATAACAATTTTCTTTTCATACGGCTGTATATGAAAGTTTCTAAGACCATTATAATTTTTCTTAATCATATCTCCATTCAAGAATTTTATATCAGCCAGCTTTCTTTCCTTTACCTTCCTTCATGACAATAACAAGCGGTCATTAACAAAATATAAACCAGTACCTCCTAAATTATATTTCATAAGCATATCAAAAGCATTATCAAAGTACATTTGCATCATTATCAAAATCATGAACCAACAACCTGTATGTTTGAACCTAGAGGTCAAAGCATGGCAAAATATATTAGGTGGCAAGTGCATCACTTTCAAGCATTCAGTATTTCCCTTACATTTGCATACCATTCCCATCCCTTTTCCACCATTTCTACTCACAACATGCCTACTAGCAAGGTAAAAATTAACCATAACATCATTTGCTGGATACATATCCCTCTGCTTTTGTTCATTTCTTACTAAACAAAAAAGCCCTTTCATACCTTTTCTATCTTTTTGTACTCTCATTTCTTCCTCCCAGCTGCATGGTTCACCAACATGTAGCCTTTCACATTCATTTTCTTCTCTCATGATCATGGTCATAATCCCTTTCTTGCACCTAAACCAGGAAAGTTTCATAATTTTAGGTAGACAATATTCAGGTTTAATTTTATTAATATCAAATGGCTCAAACAGATATAGTCTTTGAGAGTAAGGTGTTGTACCATTACCTATCCAGAATAGCCATTGATTTTTACAATCAGTATACTCATCCTTTCTACTGATTTTGATATGATTTTAAAGATAGCCCAAAAGTGTAAAAGATATTATCTTAGACAATTTCAAACTACTATCCAGATTGTCTATTCTATTGTTTTTCCTCAGATTGGTAGCTCCATTGCAAAAATAGTAATCATCACAAGAAATAAGGCTCAATTTACTATTCTTTTCTTGTAGCATTTTCCAAGTCATTATGCTGCCACTAACCAAGTTCAAAAAAACAATCAGAGACACGCCAACACATCTTCCATGCATCCTGTTGATTTCATAGCAAACATAATACACCACAGCTTCATACGTATAATAAGAGATCATGGTCGAACCACCTCTATGCTTGAATGTCAAATTCAAGGCATAACAAAACACAAGAGATGGTTTTGCCCTGATGTGCACAAAGAAATCATCCTTTAGCTGCCAATCTGTTCTTAATTTTTGCCTCAAACAAGAGGCTTCAATAGCTTCCCCCAAAACATAAGCAAATAAAGAGGTTTCTTTCAATTGGAGCATGTTCTCTTTCACACCAGACAATGGGTTTAAGAAAATCGACATGATAGTTTTCTTCTTCCCTTTTTCTTTTTTTGGAACCCGAAGGTCCTGCCTCAAGAGGCTGTTTTCCTTTGCCACTCTTTAAGGTCTCTAGGACCACAGTAGGCATTGGTTCAATATGAGAATGAGTAGACTCAATCTCATGATTTTCTTTAGTGAATAAGGGATCAGAAGTCAGAGCCTTCTTAAAAGGATCTTTTATAGTTCTTCATTTCATCTTCTTTTTCCCCCAAAGTATAATAATCCTCATCCCAAACCAAAGTATTCTCAAAGAAATTACCAAATAAGCACATGCATATATAATCGAAGGCATCAGCATAGGCACCAGAGGATAAATGAAAATTAAAACATAGGTCTACAAATAAGGAGAGGTACAACCTGATGTAGTTGTTGTCTCTAATGATGCCTCTGACATTCTTTAGGCCGTGGGCACACCCCGTCACTAAGGAAGCCACCCACCACCACGTCTCGAGGAAGAGCCTCTCCATAGCCCCTCCAAGAAGCACCTTGAATCCCGTTTAGAACAGATAGAAGTAATTCCAAACCCTAGAAAGCCCTAACCTCCACTGCGTTCGCAGATCTATTGAAAAAGAGCCCTTTCTTAACCCGCGCCGCCAAAGCACAGTCACCGGAATGATTATTTGGGAGCCCAAACCAGATTTAGCCCCATCTCTCCACCTGCGAAGCGAATTGGGAGAGACGCATAGAGGGCGCATCGCAAAAAAACGGGGTCGAATCCATTTGAAATAAGTACCGAAAAACCAAGAAACACCATTGCCTTGGGTATGATTTAGAAGGATGATCGAAAGGATTGTAAATTGATACCAGAAACGCAATTTATTGCTTTTGATTTGGGGAGGATTATCTTGAAAGGGGGCCAAGGGTTTGGTCGGGATTTTAATTTCAAGACTTGAATATCAAATAATTAAATTAGTGTAGTTTGCTCTCTTTGTGATCAAATAAATTGTAGTTTGTATTGGTAATGTTTGTTAGTATCTTTAGTATCAAAGACATTAGTTGGGGGTTGCTCTTTGTGGGAGCAAATAAATTTCTTTTTGTGTTAGGGTTTTATACTTTAATTTGAGCAGTATGTATACTTTAATTTGAGCAGGTTTTATTTGTTCGCGAACGAACTAAATGAGCTTTGTGTTAGCTTGTTTGGTTTGCTCGTAAACAAGATAAACGAGTGGGCTCAACGAGCTTGTGCTCATTAACAAGATAAACGAGTGGGCTCACGAGCCGAGCTCGAGCTCGACGAGCCTTAAACAAACTGAGCTCGAACAAAATTTTGGGCTCGAACCGAGCTTGAGCCCGAAGGCCCCTAAATGATCGAGCCGAGCTTGAGCATTTGAAAGCTCGGCTCGGCTCGGTTCGAATACAACCCTATCTTTATCTTTCTTCTTATAAATCTTTTTATTTCATATCATGAGCATAAAATATCTTTTATGACTTATTATTATATTATTTCCATCTTATCATAAATCCTTATAAGAAGGCATGCAATCCTTTTTATGTTATAAAAGGCATTAAGATAATATATTAATATTTTTATTCTAGCCCTTTACTTATATAGTAAGTTTTCAATATTAATTTAAAAGTAATTATATCATACTTTCCATATAATATTATCAAAATAAATTCCTTATCTTATTAAAAAGGGTTTTCCATGTCACATGATTTATAAATATTTTATTTGTACAAGTATTATAATATTGCTAGTATACCTTTTCTAACAACTTAGGTCTTTTTGTTATCATATCTTTAAATAGAGTATACTTATTATTTATATTATACTTTTCAAGTATATAAACTCATATTTTAAATCCCATGATTTTATTTCACAATTTTCCCATGTTTAGTATAATGTATTTCTTTATATAAAAATATATGCAACTTATTTAATTTATCTTTTTAGTTTTCAACTTAATCATATAATAAAATTTATCTTATGATAAGAATATCTTATCCATAATATTTCCAAGTTTATAATATGAATTTGAAAGAAAAGCAAGTATTTTTCTATTAATATAGTCTTATTTTTGATAACTCCTTTTTATCTTAATCTATTTCTTTAATCATTAAAATAACATACAACCAAGCTAATATATTTTTAAATTTTAGCATTTAAATTCTTAAAATATTATTACAATCCTTACAATTTATTAGGATTTATTTTAAAATTTATAAAATTTATTTTCTCTTGAATCTTATGCATGCATGTTATTTTAAAAAAAAATTGTGTACAAGCCATTAAAGTATATAAATCAGATTTTTAATGTTCCATAAATTAATAAGATTAAAATATTATTTTCATTGATATTTTGGGCCTAAAATTAATGGCCCAAGTTTAATTACAATTACCTAAAAAAAATTAGGATTAGGCCTAACCTTCCCCTTGCCTTCTTCTTCTTCTTCTTCTTCTTCTATTTTCACGTACAGGGAACCAGAGGAGCATCAGACGGACGACGACGACAGGCCTAGGCGGCGAGGGTGGCGCCCCTAGTGGCCGGAGGAGGCGCGCGCACGATGGTCGACGAGAGGGCGGCCCGGTGGTGGTGCTTCGGTGAAGCAAGGAAGCCAAAATAAGGGTTTGTGGTTTTTTTTGAAAATAAAAATCAGAAATTAACAAAATTGATTTAGGGCTGAAATTTACTTGAATGAGATTGAATTTGTAAGAGGAAGAGAAAAGACTTTGATGTGCATTTTTCATGGAGTTCTCAACCCTTTAAATAGGCAATTTGGAGGGCTCTAATGATCCTTGATTTTGTTTTGCGCTTCAGTTCAGGACAAAGCAATCTCATCATACTTACATGCATCATTAACCACTGGGATTGAAGAGCGGGTACTAATATTGTGGATTGCTTCATTTGAGCTAAAAAGCCAATGACAATGGAGATTGACTATTGAGGAAGAAGGAGAAAGATGAGGATTGGTTGAATGTGTGTTAGTTTGTTGATGACAATGGATGATGCAATGTCTTGGATGGTCTTAGAAGTGATTGAGAAGAGTGGAAAGAAAATTGAGCGTGCATTGGACTGTCGTCAAATCAGTCAGGCACAAATTTGACTCTTTGAAGAAGAAGAAGATTTACAAGGGTTTATAATTAAAAGAGTTGTGTTTTGAGTAGATAAGTTACATTGCTCTAGCAGTTTGAGGAGTTTGTGTGTGAGAGAGGGAGATGCAAGAGGTCTCGGGTTCGAGTCCCGGCTCCTGACTCCTTTTTATTTGTTTGTCTTGTATTATTTTTGTGTGCCTTGTAAAACTATATTATTAATAAAATTCGAAAATTATATTAATCTTATTTTATTTGAGTAACTTTTACTCTTTAATAATCCTTTATAGAAATGTTCTTAATTTTATTTAATTTAAATCATTTAAACTCTCTTTTTAAAGAGAAAAGGATTATTTAAATGAATACCCAACTTGCTTAATATTTTTAATTAAATTCTAAATTTCCATTGTAGTAAACTTTTATAACCTTTTATAATATAATAATACAAGGTTACAAAAATTATTAAATTCTCTACTTTACAGAAAAAAAAATAATGGGATAATTACCCTTTTTATTTTATTTAGAATTTAGCGGATATTACAGGTGCATCGTGGGGCTCTAAGGCCTCGGTTAAAGGCTTGATAGACGAACTCACATAAACTATCGGTTGAGATATCAATCCCAATAGCACGTTACGACTTGACCACTGAGGAAACCACTCATGACAACATGATTCATCATTTGGTTAGCGTTGATGAGATGCGAGACGATGCAACCATCTACTTAGCATCATATCGATAAGGGGTATCTCGGAGTTGTAACAAAAATGTTCTGATAAAGGCCTTCCAAAAAGGAATCTAGGTGTTAAGGAAGACTTTCCAAATACCCAAGAAGCAAATGATGGTAAGTTAGGCACAAACTGGGAAGGTCCTTACATGATTTCTAAAGTCGTTGGACATGGAGCATAGGAGTTGGTGTCACATGATAGGAAACATATTCCAAGAAGCTAGAATGAAACATATTTGAAGCTTTACTACTTCTAAGAAATGTAAGGAAATATGTCATCATGAACAAGGAGAATAAGGTGTTCGAAAACTTCTTTTCTTTCTTAATGATTATTATGTATCTGCCTACTACACAAGCGGTTGAACTTGAAATACACAAATAACAAGGGATGTCTTGTGACGTTACAACCAAAACATAGGCACCGCCTTTCTAACAGGCTAACGTGCGTATAAGACTAGTCGAAGATGCTAAAGTTGAGACTACATAAGATACCAAGGTTATCAAAATCCCGATCAGATTCTATGATTATAGCGATCCTACCATCCATAACACGCGAAACGATCCACGATCCCAAGTAGGATCTTAAATGATTTAGAATACAATCTCGATCCAATCCCGCTTTTACATACGATTTTAACTATCCTATAAACAATTCCAACGATCATACAAATGATTCTTACGGTTCTATAAAATTACAATTATTACTATATATTATTAATAATTTCAAGTTAATGCATCATTTCCATTAAAATAGTTAATTAGTCCATCTTACAATATTGTTAGTAATCAAATTAATAATGTTTCTCATTTTCTTACTTAATATATAACAAAATATACAATCTATTTGGTTATTCTTGCATATTTTTAGTTATAATGTAGGATTATACGATTAAGTGATCCGATCTTACGATCCGATCCAATAGACCCTCAACAATTCAACTTAGAATCCCGATCGTGATAACCTTGTAAGATACTTTATGGCAATGGGAGATCATAAGTAATTGTAGAAACACAAAAAATATGTACACTCATATATATTCCATTAATAAAGATTACGTTGCGATCATTTTATCTTTGTGTTCAACACGTTACATATACGTCTCCTTAGCATTCTAACAAGGCGCTTTCCCAGGTACATGTTATGACCGACATGTCATCTTGATCCATTAAGCAGATTGCCATGCAAAACCTGCAATACTTGTAAAACAAATGCAAACCAACACAAAGTACAAGCACAATATAGCATAAATATGTAAACATATGCCTTTCTCAAGACTGATAAGGCTAAACATCCTAAACATCCAAAAGAAATCCAAAACACACGACCACTCAAACGTTCAAAAGCCTACAACATCAAGGCTATGCAAAATATCGTTCAGACAAACAAAGAAAACTTCATCATTTTTCTAGCTCAACACCAAAATCTTTTTCCTCCTTTGTAACACCCGGACATCCGATAGGGCGCTACTTAGAAATAGACCTTACTAGGTACTATTTAAGTAGGTTGACAACTACACTTTAGGATCTTGCAACGCGGGCACGACGAGAAAATTTAACAAAAACATCCAACCTTTTATGTTATAAAAAATAGAAAACGTAGTTATGCATGTATTCCCGAAAACATAAATATCCAAATCCGACGAATCACTACTAACAATAAATTGTTCGAGGAAAGCAAAAGACATGTAATAAGACTAACTCCATCATAATAGTAAAACCAACATCCTTGAAAGTCATAATTAAACTAACATAAACCCGACCCCACTATGACACACGCTCTTCACCGCTCCGCCCCACCACCCGGCCTCGGTTCCTGCACGGTTCCCTGGTTCATACCTGGAACTGAAAAAATATTCCACGAAGGGTCAGCTACTAATCTATCAAGTTAGAAAAAATACGGAAATTGCAAGACGTTTTAAAAGCATTTCTATAGTCAGCATCCAAGTCCACAATCGCAATCATAACTCTAAAGGCCAATACCTAAATTAGTCATAATCAGTCACACATAGCCACATACACATTTACAAATAACCCAGCGTAGTCCAACTAATAAAATAAAACAACAAACCCAACCCAAATTGGGCAAGATTGGTCCGAATTCCCAGCCTGTCTCCCTTACCCAATCGATTAGTTGACCGAACCAAGGCCTTGACCAAGCCTCGCGGGCCCCACCCACTTTTTCTTCAACCTCGAGAATCCGAATCCCGTTCACGCCCCTGCCCTCTGGTTCACTCCCTCGCCCTGCCACGCTCCTAACCCTTCCCGACGGCATAAAAGGAAAATGGAGACGAGCAGTACTCGCCGTCCCGTTCACGTCCAACCTCATCTACACTCTCCGAAGGCTTCGCCCCTCATTCCCACCGGCGACCATCGCCAGGATCGCCAACCGCTCCTACTTCAATGATTTCGGCTAATGACGCACTCCGGCGACGACCCTCACTTGTAAATCGTACCCGCCCGAAATGACAACAACTAAAATAAAACAGAGGAGAGTAGCAAACAAGGAAACTAACCTCACCAGAAAGTTGACCGTGAAATTCCTTCGTGAGCGGAAACGATTCCGACAAGATGTGGATCGATTTGTTAAGAGTGGAGCTTGACTTAGAAAACGAGGGTGCCAAGATGGGAAGGAAAGGTTGGAGCGTGGCTCACCGGCGAACGGCGACACGGAGGCAATCGGTTGAAGCTCAAAATCCCGCAATGACGACGGCCGGTGAATGGGTGATCTTTGAACGCGACAGCGTTATCGTGAATTAGGGTCGGACTACACCGCTTGGAACGAGGACAAGATATCAATACTGAACGAAGAAGGGAATTGAAAGAAGGATGACTTGTGGCCGAACGGTTTTTAACGAGGATGATCTCCTCCTAGATTTAGGATATATAAATTTTTAGGATAAGATATCAGATCTAGGCTATATTATTGTTAACGGAAAATTATTATCCCGAGTGGTGCTAAAAGATTGGCTAATTGGGTAGAACCTAGATAACCGGAATACTAGAAAACGAGATTTAAACATACTTATTTTCGGGTAAGGATTACGGATTTCAGATACTTGCGGATCAAGAACCCAATCGCTTGCAAGTGAAGAAATCCTTTTTCCAATTTTCGAGACCTAAAACGAACACGGGTATTACATACTATCTCCCTTAAGAAAGTTTTGTCCCGAAACTTTTGTAACGAAGGAAACTATCTCTCTAGGTTTCACAAACCTCTCCCCCTAAAAAGGGGTTCGTCCTCGAACTGGAATTTAATAGCCAAATAAAACACTACATATCTAGAATGCCCAACAAAGAAGCTAAGCAGTCATCAATCAATCCAAAAGAAAATAATCACATAAGCAATCATGGAATCTAAAAAGAGTTCACTAATTACTAACCTTTCCCTCAAACACCTCTACTAGACTCGGGTAAATCTGTGGGTAATTCTCACTCATCCTGGACTCAGTCTCCCAAGTGGCCTCCTCGAATCCCCGTTGAGACCACTGAATCAACACCAAAGGAATCTCCTTGTTTCGCAGCTTCTTCATTCGTCGATCTAGAATCTTCAATGGTCGTTCCCGGAAAGTATGGTCTGGTTCCACCTCTAACTCTTCATAATATAGTATGTGACTAGGATACGGGACATACTGTCTCAGAAGTTAGACGTGAAATACAAGATGAATTCCATCTAAAGCGGGCGGCAAAGGTAGCCTGTAGGCCACCTTGCCCACTCGCTCCAGAATCTCAAATGGACCGATATAGCGGGGACTCAACTTCCCTTTCACCCCAAATCTCTTGACCCCACGGGTAGGCGATACTCTCAACCAAATGTGTCTGCATAGGACTTTTGGCGACTCTGAGCAGCTAACATTCTCTCCCGAATCAAGACCACCTTCTCGACCGTCTCCTGAATCATCTGCGGCCTCTCATCTACTACATCTGAGGGGTCATCCCAACATAGCGGTGTCCTACACCTCCTCCCGTATAAAGCCTCATAAGGGGCCATCTGAATCGACGAGTGCCAACTATTATTATAGAGCAAACTCCACCAAAGCCAAGTGGTCCGACCGACCACTAACTTCCCCAGTCTAGCACACAGGACCTCAACATGTCCTCTAGAGTCTAAATCGTCCTCTCTGTCTGCACGTCTGACTGCGGGTGGTAAGCAGTCATGAAATGTAATCTCGTCCATCATGTACTTGCTGCCAATATCTGGAAGTAAAACGCCCATCATGATCCGACACAATCGTCTTAGGCACTCTGTGTAGTCTAACTATCTGACTGATAAACACCTCTACTAGTTTCTCACTTGCCATACCTACCGAATAGGCAAAAAGCGAGCAGTCTTCGTCAGTCTATCCACCACTACCCAAATGGCATCATGACCTCTGCTGAGTCTCATCTCTGTGACAAAATCCATGGAGATGTCCTTCCACTTCCATTCTGGAATAGGAAGTGACTAAAGCATTCCTCTGGGCCTCTGGTGCTCGATCTTCACCTGCTGGCAGACCTGACATTTAGCGACGAATCTCGCTACATCCGGCTTCATGCCATCCCACCAATAAAACTGTCGCAAATCCTGGTACATCTTACTCGCCCCGAGGTGGATTGAGTAAGGTGTAGCATGGGCCTCCTGCAAAATCTTCTGCCTCAACTCTGCATCTTGAGGCACACAAATCCGACCACGCAAACACAAAATACCATCTGCTCTCTCCACAAAGTCGGGTGCCTCTCCACGGCTCAATCTCTGCCTCAGATCCTAAATCATCGGGCAACTCTCCTGCTTCTGCCTCACTTCTTGGAGCAAGGACGACTGACACTCCAGGGCTCTCAGATGCCCTGATAATGCTGAATATGTACCTCAATACCGTACCTCATCAAATCTCTTTGTAACTCTGGTTGAACTGTCAAATGAGCCAACATACGTTCCTGAGGCGTCTTCTTGCTAAGGGCATCAGCTACCACATTCGCTTTCCCTGGGTGGTAAAGGATCTCAAGGTCGTAGTCCTTCAGTAACTCAAGCCAACTCCTCTGTCTCATATTCAACTCCCTTTGAGTGAAGATTGATGTTCGCATTTTTAGTATAGTTTTTGATAGGTTTTCTTTGTTTATTAGGATTAATTTTGTCTAGTTTAGGTTTAGTTTTAAGTGTTTTTAGTTAGTTTTGCATAAATCTACGAAAAGAGTGGAATCTACGCTATTTTGTGTATTTTGCAGGTTTTAGCGAGGAAAGGAGCTAAATTTGGAGCATCACAGTGAAGGACGGGAAAGTGCAAGATTTAAGAAGTCAAGGCTCGAGAATACGAGAGGAGGTGTTGAAGAAAACAAAACCCCAGGCTCGTTAACGAGGCTGTGAAGGGTCGTTAACGAGGCCACGAAGAAGAAGATTTCGGAGTATTATTTTATTATTCACCGATCCTGAGCGGGAATTTATTTCCGTATCGGTTGAGTATCTTTTTAGAATCTTTATGGGTTATCAGAATATGTATTTTAGGGTTTAATATCTTTCTAGATTTTATTTCTATCTTTTAGAGATTGTTTCTATCTTTTTAGGAAAGTTTTTATCTTTTAGCCTTTTTAGTTTTTTAGGATTTTCTAGTATAAATACCCTTCTATCTAGCATAGAAAAGTGGGGGCTAAAATTTTGGAGTAGAATTTTAGAGCTAGTTTTGGGAGGAGATTTGGAGGAAGGCCGAAGGAGAGAGAACCGAATCGGAAGTCGGTGACGAGGGTCGGTAACGACGGTTTCCGAGGTTCGTTGATCGAGTTTGTTTGGTGATTGTTTGTTTTGGTTTCCTTCTGAATCTCTGTAAGACGATATTTTTGTTATTAATTTAAATTTGAGTTTTGTTTCAATGTTTGTTTTTATTAAAGTTTTTAGTTTCTTAATCATGAGTAGTGAGTAGTCTATTTTTCTAGGGTCGGGGTTAAGCCCGGCATAGTCGAGCATGTTTTGATGAGTAAGATTGTGTGTTGAATGCCTTTATTCTTTATTGAGATTGTTTGTTGTGCTTAATACCGAAACGGGAGTTGAGGTAATTTGAGTTTTAACTTGATTGAAAGAGATAGGTAGTAACTTGAAGGTTGATATTGTTTGAAAACGAAAGTTTCAAGCTTTAGATCCAAAACAAGCAATTGAGTGAGTTAGTTTATGAAAATAGATTAATTTACTTGTTAAGTCAATGAAAGTTGATGACTCTATCTATCTAAAGGCATGATCTTATCTTCTTACAAATTCTTATGCTTGGCTATGTTGTGGTGTCCCTTATCCTAGATTTTTGTTTTAATTGAATTATTTCTGATAAATCTTCGTTGCTGAATACTTGCTTCGGTACCGAGTATTAATTAGAATTTTATTAGGTCGTTAATTGTTATTTTTGTGTTCGATGGTTCGGTAACGATCCTGACAAGGTCGTTAACGAGGCATCTCGTGAGTGTTTTGTTTGATTTTATTTGATTTTTATTAGATTGATAGACAAACAACCTTGCTTCATGTGGAACGATCCTGACTCCACTGTACTCAGCGTGGTCTTGGCTTACAAATTTATTTGTTGGCCGAGAATACCCTTTCAACAAATTGGCGCCGTTGTCGAGGAAGCAACGAGTTGTTAGTTTATCTTTGGGATCGGGACTAGCCCGACCCCGTTTTTGTTTTTAATTTTTGTTTTCTTTGTTTGTTTTCTCAGTGTTTGCCGGTAGGACGAAGAAGGCTTCAGTTTGATAGCTCCAGTTATTACTCAGAACCCGAACGTTCCCTGCACCGACGAATCCGAGAAAACCGAGCCATGGCCACAGCTGAAGAGATGGCTCGAGAGTTAGAGATCCTCCGGACAGAGATGGAGGCACTGAAAGCCGAAAAGGACGGCACTGATGCAGACAAGGCTCGACTGCAAGAAGAGCTAAACGCCTATCCAAGGAATGCCAAACAATACATGCATCCGGAACTGAGGGTGCCAGAATCTCCTATTGTGCTTCCGGCGATAGATAAACCTTTTGAGATCAAATCTCAATTTATATCCTTAATTAAACGGGCTCAGTTTGAAGGGAAACCTGCTGAGTGCCCTATGGAGCATATTAGAAATTTTCTTGATTTATGTGACACCATAGCTGCTGAAGGTGTCTCGCTAGAATATGTTCTGTTAAAAGCTTTTAGATGGTCACTTACTGGAAAGGCCCTGAACTGGTTAGAGAGCCTACCTTCTAAGTCTATCAGGACTTGGAAAACTTTGTATGATCAATTTCTTACAAAGTTTTTCCCTCCTGCTAAGGCAACGGAGTTAAGGAAACGTATCACTTCTTATCACCAGTTGCCTAATGAGACATTTGTTGAAACATGGGAAAGATTTAAAGAGATGCTTAGACAATGCCCTACTCATGGGCAACCTTTATATGTATTGCAAGAAATCTTTTTCCAGGGTATCAACGCAGAGACCAAGAACCGCATCAACACGCATACTGCGTGCGGTTTTATAGAGATGAACCCGACAGAGGCGTGGGAACTGTTGGACAAGCTGGCGAATTACGATGCTATGTACGGAACCCAGCAGGCCCCACAAACTCAAAAACGTCTCTATGTGCCCAATCGAGATGAAGTTGACCCCGATGTTAAAAATCAATTCTTACAAGATGAGGTCAACCGTTTGAGGAAACAGGTAAGTTTTCTGAAATCCTCTCAATCATGTCAAGAATGTGGTTCTTCTGCGCATAGTACTTCTGCTTGCACTAACATTGAGCAGGTTAGAACCGCTGAGACGATAGCTGAGATGAATTTCATGAGAGGACCCTACAGGAAGCGGCCTAATTATAATGACATGTCAAACAACTATCAACCATGGGGCAATCAGAATACAAATCATAATTACACAGGGCCCCCACAAGATAGACGACCTGCACCATATCGACCTCCAGGCCATCAGGAGACGCCATCATGGTTTCAGGAGATTAAAGAGAGCATCAACGGAGTGAAAAATAAGGTTGATGATGTCCAAGCCAAACTGAACCGACAAGATAAAAGATGGGGAGAGTTCGATATTTGGAAGAGGAGTGTTGATTCCCAACTAGGAGACCTAGCTGTACGGATTCCAAGACCACAAGGGCAACTACCGGGCCGTCCCGAGGAGAACCCTAGAGGCCAAATAGCAGCGGTACACCTCAGAAGCGGGAAGACACTACCGGAAAAAGTTCAAGCTGAAGAAAAGGAGGAACAAGATCTCGCCAGCCAGCTCGTTAACGAGCCATCGAGAGCTAGTACCGAGCCTACAAGCCAGGATGACGAGGCTCCGAGGATTCCTGACGAGCCCAACCCAGGTAAGTTTTCTAAACCGAGCCCTCCTCTTAATCCCAGGGTAGTTAACGACCCCATAAGGGTCGGTAACGACCCGCCGAGGACACCGAACGACCCCAATGTCGACCCGGTACTCTCACCTCTCGAGCCTAACTTGGTTCCGAGAATGGTGAAAACTCTTCCATTTCCAACTAAGAAATCTATGGACTCTACTGAGAGTAAGTTCAAGCGTTTCGTTAAAATTCTTCAGGGCATTAATATTTCCATCCCATTCATTGAGGCCCTAAGCGAAATGCCGGCTTACACAAAATTCTTGAAAGATATTCTTAGCAGGAAAAGATCTATTACAGAGCTGCAGGACGAGGTCAGATCCATAGCTCTTCCAGAAAAGCTTGGAGATCCTGGGAGGTTTGCAATCACAATCGGCATAGGCAACCACAAGTTCAAGGCTTTATGCGATCTTGGTGCCAGTGCTAGTCTTGTTCTGCTCTCAATATGGTCTAAAGCCAATATGGGACAACTGGAACCAGTAGACATGAATCTGTACATGGCAGATGGGTCAAGTGTCAAAGCCACGGGAGTAGTGGACGATTACCCTATTCAAGTCGGGAAATTCTTTATACCGAATGATTTTATTGTCCTTGATATGCCTGAAGACCCTCATGTCCCCATAATTCTCGGGCGACCATTCTTAGCCACAGCAGGAGCAAGAGTTGATGTGCGAAAGGGACTCCTCACTTTTGATATAGGAGAGGAATGGGTGGAATTCAATTTAGATCAAAAAGCTAACGACCCAATTGGAGTGGCACAACTAGAGTTGACTCAACCCGAACTCGACACCACAGTCCCTACAGAGCCACATCTGCCGATCACTGATTCTCACATACACAAAGGCCCTACTACAGAGGTTAAAGAAAAGTCCAAACCACCTTGGCTTTCGGACTACACTAACAATCCAGGGATATCGAGCTTAATGATAGAAGAAGAAGGTCCTAATTTAGCAATTCAAGTGCACAGAGGCAGTAAAGCTGCAGGCAAGGTATCTCAAGACCCTAACATGGCCAGACATGAACCACCATGAGACTAGCAAGAGAGCGCGTCGGGCTAACGACGTTAAACATAGCGCTTACGGGAGGCAACCCGCTTTTTAGAATAGGTTTAGTTTATTTTAATTTTTTCTTTTTCTTTTTCTTTTTAGATTATTTCTTAGCTTTCTTTTATTTTTCTTTTTAGTGTTTAAATAGGATAGAAATAAGATTTTTTTGAGCTAACAAAATTTCAGGAAAAAGGGGTCGAAAATTCACTCAAGAAGGCTACGGTGGCTCGTTAACGACCCACCCAGGGTCGTTAACGACCCGGTTCAGACGACCCGATTCGTCACAACACGGGGCAGGTAAGTAATTCTAACCTAGTTAATTTTTCTAACCCTAGCCGCCACCCCCCTCTATCCTTACCCCTCCTATATAAACCCTTCTACCCCTCCCAAAATTCTACCACAATCTCTCCAACATTCACTCTTAAACCCAAAACTCTCTCAATCCCTTTCCCTTCTCTCCCACCGAGTCGGAAATCCCACGTTAACGACCACCGGAGACACCATCGTTACCGGAGTTCGGAAGCCATTCACCGTCGACGACGAGCTCGTTAACCACATCGATTCCGACCCTTGTTCTTTTAATTCTCGGTTCTCCGGTATGATTTATAAACCCTTGCTTGAAATTGCATGATTGATAATTTATAGGGTTAAATTTCACATCTTGAATCATGATTTTTAGGGAGATCGATGAGCATGCTTAAATTCCGTTCTAAAAATTCTTGATTGTGCTTAGTTGATCATGTTTTAGGTAAGATTATTCATGTTAGATTAGCTATAGTAACCCTTTAGTAAAAAAGCATGAATTTTTCTTGTTCTAGATCTAAAAAATTCGAACTTTGCATGTCAAAATTCCGGGAAATTTTTAGCATGTTCGGGATGGGTAATTGAGTAAGTATGGGGTGCTTTTACCCAATGAGAGAATTGTGGAAAATAGTAGAAAATTGCATGCTTGATTTGTGCTGAATTAAAGATAGATTTAATTTCGGAAATTTCTGGTTTTACTATCGGCGGGTCGTTAACGACCCACCCAGGCTCGTTAACGACCCTGCACTTCATAGATGATCGATCCGAGGCCAGCATTGTGAACAACCCAATTGGGTAGTTTATGAATAATTCTGAGGTTAATTTTGAGACCAAGTATGGGGTCTCATACCTATTATTTTTGAGTGGATCTTATCTTGGAAAATTTTCGATTATTTTGTAGGATCCAAGGCTAGTTCAAGCAGACCCGCTACCCGAGCCCAGAAGAAGAGGAGGAACCACAGGTCTCCATCTCCACCCCGGGTGGACGATGTGATTTTGAGCAGTCAGAGCCAAGTACGGCGCTACCGGGAATTTTTGGAGAAGGACCATTACACCCGATGGTTCTCGAAGTCTAGCGCCGTCTCTACGGGCATCTACACGGATGTCAAGGACGCCTTCATCATCCTTGGGGCCGCACACTTATTGAAGCAAGAGAGCTTGCCACATTATCCGGCCCTCACATCCGAGTTCTTGGCCACCTTGGAGACCAACTTCTCGTCGAAGATCTCACCAGGACACATTCGGTTTCGGCTCGGTAACGAGGACCGTGACTTCACCATGGCGGAGTTCAATGCAATCTTGGAGCTCCCAAACCCGTCTAGAGACTATAGCTTGAAGGACTACCGAGTGACCCGCACTTGGAGCTACATCACCGAAGAGGTTCAATCCTCCACCGCGGCGCTATCCGGGGCAACCATAGTCAACCCCATCTTCCGGATTATTTTGAGAGTCCTCGCCGCAACATTTTGGCCGAAGAAGGAGTTGAACCGGTCTACAAGGACGGAGGTCGCTTGCTTCCGCACCATCCTCTTCGAGGAGCCCGGCCCCTTGAATTTGGGGTACGAATGGCTCTACTATGTCGAGAAGTCCCACAAGTCCAAGGAGGTGTCGTGTGGCAATTTGGTTAGCCTCTTGGCTAAAAATCTTGGAGTCGATCTCACCCGTTACACACCGGCCCACGCTCAACTCCTCAACAAGAACTATTGGTATAGTGCCGGGATTTTCGTGCAAGCCCAGGGAGGTTACAAGGTGAAGGTTCGAGATCAAGTAGTCATACCTTCCCTCGACATGTACGAGCTACTCTACGTACCGAATTGGTACGAAGTGTGGACGGGCCAGCCTTACCCATTGGAGCCAAAACCGGAGGATGAGCTCTCACTTCGGCCATGTCACACCCGGTTTGAGCGGGACGATGTGGACGAATATGAAGAAGAAGATGAGCAAGAGGATACCGAAGTCGTAGGCAATGACACCGAGGAAGCCGACACCGAGGGCGACACTGAGGAGCTCAACTTTACAGAAGAAGACATGGAGACGGAGGAATTAGGATTCCACATCTTCGTCGACGAGCCAACCAGGGTCGTTAACGACCATTTCCAGCCACCGCCCAACACTGTTAACGAGGCAACCAGCTTCGTTAACGAGGTGCCGGAAGCTCTTGTCGACCCTCCACCAGCTCCTGTCGACCCTCATGCATATGGCTTAATGCCTTACAATCCGGTGATGTATCAAGACCATTTCCAGCCTCACTACCCACCACCTCCTCAGCCCGAGTACGCAGGATCGAGCATACCACCACCATGGACCGAGGATCTTTCTGCACGGATGCAGCAACTTCACCTTCAGACCGATCATATTCATCGGAGGATGGATAGATGGGAAACCGTCTACTCCGCTCGCATGTCGATGGAGGACGAGCGGCAACATCAGAGAGAGGCGGAGGATGCTGAGCGTTGGAGGACGATGTATGACTTCATAGGGAACTTTGAGCACTACTTTCCTCCACCGAACCGTTGAT
Organism: Fallopia convolvulus; assembly: GCA_964016875.1. Lineage (NCBI taxonomy): Eukaryota > Viridiplantae > Streptophyta > Magnoliopsida > Caryophyllales > Polygonaceae > Fallopia > Fallopia convolvulus. Next base: position 5,499,623 of record OZ024737.1, read on the forward strand.
CAAGCTCAAGATGAAGTTTCCTTTCCTTGTTTCCACTTTTGTATGTTTTATGTCTTTCTTTTTCTTTTTAAATTTTTTGTTTTCTTTTCTATTTCTTTTCCCTCTTCTTCTTATTTTTCTTACAGTGGGGACACTGTAATTTTAAGTATGGGGTGGGAGAAAGTAGAAAAATTATGTCCTAGGTGTTTTTGTGTTCTATGTAGTTATTATTTCTTGTTATTGAAAAAATCGGAAAAAAATTTTTTTTGAAAAATTTGAAAAATCCAAAAAGAGTTTAGAATTGATAGATATCCCTTCTTAAAGTTCTATGATAGCAATCACTAGTTTAATCATATAATTCCTTGCAAATATGTCTTTGAAAGTATAGCCGGATTCTTAAAAATTGAAATTATTGTTTTTAGAAGAGAATAGCATTAGATGAAATTGAGCACATATACTTTATAGCATAGATGATGCAATCCAACAAAAATCTACCTTGTAAAAAATTTTTGGCCTTATAGGGAGAACATTTATAAATCCCTCTTCTTTTTTGTGTGATTTACTCTCCTTATGCATATTATCTCTTGGAATTGTGATGGTTATCTATTTCTTGAGACCCTTATAGGATTTATAGTTCATTACTTGTGAAGATCATATGATAGAGAACTTATTTTTATGAGCCCTATTATCCCCTATCTACCTTTACATTATTCCTTCTTTTGATAACCAATTCTGGCCTGAAACCTTTTATTTTTAGCTCCACAAAAATTGTTCCCTAGCCGAGATAAGCTTGACCCTATCCGGGAATTAGGACTTAGATTGGAGAGGTAAAGTTTTGTGTTTTGTTGAAAAGAAAAGAGTTTCTATTTGCTTGAATTAAAGGGTATTTGGGAAGGGTAGATTTGGAAGTCTCTTGTTATTACATGTAAGAAAGGTCTCTTGATAAAAAGATGCACAATTAAGTTTTTAAGGGAAGAAATGTATACGGTGGATCGTTAACGACCCGGATGTGGGTTCGTTAACGAGGCAGCGAGAAAAAAAAATAAAAATAAAAATAAATAAAAAAGAGATAAAAAAAAGGGAAAGAAAGAGGAATAGTTGAAGTGCATTTGTGTCTAAAGATAATATCGAGAGATTCTTTTATTTTTGATTATGAGACTTTCTAGGATGATAAAGGGGTGAGTGAAAATGAGTGTGCATAAAGAAGAGTGAGTTTGGTTATCTTATATGAGAGTTTTGATGTTATGTGTGAGTTTTTAGGAGTCTTTGATTCCCGGATATTATTAGGACCACATAACCAAAATATTTCCACGCCCTATTGTTATTACCAAACCCCATTACAACCCGGCCGAATGGAAGCTTCTTTGAAGTTTTTCATTGAGCCTAAGTTCTCTTGATGAATCTTTGCTTGTTTTGACAAATCTTGGGTGGAGAGTATTGGTGATATAAGTTCCAATTTCTATGAGTTTTTGTATATAGGATGAGTTGAGAGATTGAAATTATAAGCCCAAACACATGAGAGTTGAGTGAAACACATTATATCCCTTGAGAGGTTGGATTGTATTGTTTTATGTCTATTTAAGTGCATATATGTGTGAGGATGTTAATAGTCTTTTGCTATAATTTTCTTACGTGTAGATGTTGCTTTTTGAAGATGGCTATGTCTTGATAAGCATGATTTGTTTTGGTTTTGGTTAGTATCTTGATTATTGCTTGAGGACAAGCAAGTCTAAGTATGGGGTATTTTGATGTTCGCATTTTTAGTATAGTTTTTGATAGGTTTTCTTTGTTTATTAGGATTAATTTTGTCTAGTTTAGGTTTAGTTTTAAGTGTTTTTAGTTAGTTTTGCATAAATCTACGAAAAGAGTGGAATCTACGCTATTTTGTGTATTTTGCAGGTTTTAGCGAGGAAAGGAGCTAAATTTGGAGCATCACAGTGAAGGACGGGAAAGTGCAAGATTTAAGAAGTCAAGGCTCAAGAATACGAGAGGAGGTGTTGAAGAAAACAAAACCCCAGGCTCGTTAACGAGGCTCTGAAGGGTCGTTAACGAGGCCACGAAGAAGAAGATTTCGGAGTATTATTTTATTATTCATCGATCCTGAGCGGGAATTTATTTCCGTATCGGTTGAGTATCTTTTTAGAATCTTTATGGGTTATCAGAATATGTATTTTAGGGTTTAATATCTTTCTAGATTTTATTTCTATCTTTTAGAGATTGTTTCTATCTTTTTAGGAAAGTTTTTATCTTTTAGCCTTTTTAGTTTTTTAGGATTTTCTAGTATAAATACCCTTCTATCTAGCATAGAAAAGTGGGGGCTTAAATTTTGGAGTAGAATTTTAGAGCTAGTTTTGGGAGGAGATTTGGAGGAAGGCCGAAGGAGAGAGAACCGAATCGGAAGTCGGTGACGAGGGTCGGTAACGACGGTTTCCGAGGTTCGTTGATCGAGTTTGTTTGGTGACTGTTTGTTTTGGTTTCCTTATGAATCTCTGTAAGACGATATTTTTGTTATTAATTTAAATTTGAGTTTTGTTTCAATGTTTGTTTTTATTGAAGTTTTTAGTTTCTTAATCATGAGTAGTGAGTAGTCTATTTTTCTAGGGTCGGGGTTAAGCCCGGCATAGTCGAGCATGTTTTGATGAGTAAGATTGTGTGTTGAATGCCTTTATTCTTTATTGAGATTGTTTGTTGTGATTAATACCAAAACGGGAGTTGAGGTAATTTGAGTTTTAACTTGATTGAAAGCGAAAGTTAGTAACTTGAAGGTTGATATTGTTTGAAAACGAAAGTTTCAAGCTTTAGATCCAAAACAAGCAATTGAGTTAGTTAATTTTTGAAAATAGATTAATTTACTTGTTAAGTCAATGAAAGTTGATGACTCTATCTATCTAAAGGCATGATCTTATCTTCTTACAAATTCTTATGCTTGGCTATGTTGTGGTGTCCCTTATCCTAGATTTTTGTTTTAATTGAATTATTTCTGATAAATCTTCGTTGCTGAATACTTGCTTCGGTACCGAGTATTAATTAGAATTTTATTAGGTCGTTAATTGTTATTTTTGTGTTCGGTGGTTCGGTAACGATCCTAACAAGGTCGTTAATGAGGCATCTTGTGAGTGTTTTGTTTGATTTTATTTGATTTTTATTAGATTGATAGACAAACAACCTTGCTTCCTGTGAAACGATCCTGACTCCACTGTACTCAGCGAGGTCTTGACTTACAAATTTATTTGTTGGCCGAGAATACCCTTTCAACAAAGATGTACTTGAGGCTCTTATGATCTGTCATCACTTTGCAGGTACTCCCATACAAGTAATGACGCCAAATCTTCAGAGCATGTACCACAACTACCAACTCCAAGTCACGAGTGGGGTAATTCTGCTCGTTCGGTTTCAACTGTCTGGAAGCATAAGCAATCACCCTGTCCCTCTACATCAGCACACAACCCAGGCCTACCTTGGATGCATCACTGTAAATCACAAAGTCCTCATTCCCCTGAGGAAGAGCAAGTATAGGGGTCGAAGTCAACCTTCTCTTCAGCTCATCAAAACTCCGCTGGCAACCTTCATTCCACTCAAAACGAGTAGTCTTCTTAAGCAAGTTGGTAAGTGTTTGGGCTATCCGGAAAAACCCTTCCACAAACCTTCTGTAATACCCCGCTAATCCAAGGAAACTCTGCACCTCCTTCACATTCTTTGGAGGCTCCCACGCCTTTACAGCCTCAATCTTCGAAGGGTCCACCATAACTCCATGGGCGGATACCACGTGCCCTAAAAAGGTAACCTCAGGCAGCCAGAAATCGCACTTGGACAACTTAGCAAACAACCGATGCTGTCTCAACACACCCAATACCAGACTAAGATGCTCGGCGTGCTCCTCCTTACTCCTAGAGTAGATCAGAATGTCATCAATGAACACTACTACAAATCTGTCCAGGTAGTTTATAAACACCCAGTTCATCAGCTCCATAAATATAGCGGGTGCATTTGTCAGTCCGAACGGCATGATCACAAACTCATAATGACCATATCTCATTCGGAAAGCCGTCTTAGGAATATCCTCTTCCCGAATCCTCAACTGGTGATATCCTGACCTCAAATCCACCTTGGAGAACACAATAGCCCCTTGTAACTGATCCAACAAATCATCAATACGTGGCAGCGGATACTTGTTCTTGATGGTAACCCAATTCAACTCCTGGTAGTCGATACACAAACGGAGAGAACCATCCTTCTTCTTCACAAATAGGACTGGAGCTCCCCATGGCGACGCACTCGGTCGTACATACCCCTTCTCCAACAACTCCTCCAATTGTGCCTTCAGCTCCTGCATCTCCATCGAGGCCATGCGATATGGGGCTCTTGAAATCGGTCTCGTCCCCGGCTCCGACTCAATACCAATGTCTACCTCTCTCTGAGGAGGCAGCCTTGGAAGCTCCTAGGGAAAAACGTCCTCAAACTTACACACAACTGGTATATCTTGAATGCGCGGTCTCTCCTTGTCCCCCTATAGGACATAACACCAATATCCTACACATCCATCACTGAGCAACTTGGCGGCCTTTACCATACTAATCACCGATCCGGGTCCCTCTTGCTCTAACTCCTGACACACATGTCTGGCTCCATCATCTGTTGTCACTGTAACTGTACCTCTGTGTGCATCCAAAACTGCTCGGTAGCGTATCATCCAGTCCATCCCCAGAATCACGTCATCATCCGGCGACAACTACATTACTATGAAATCCGCATACCAATCCATATTCCCTATTCTAATAGGGCACTGTAAAATCTCCTTATTCCCGCTCACTTTACTGTCGTTAGGCAGCCCCACAACAAAAGACACCCCCTCAGTGCAAGTCAGTCCTAGTTTAGCTACGCAAGCAGAAGACATAAAAGAATGGGTAGCACCCGTATCAAACAGTATATGAACAGGTCTAGACTGAATCCAAATCGTACATGTAGCAGTCGGCTCGTGTAAGGCATCAGCCCTCCTCATCTCAAACATACGAGGCCGATTGCCCTCAGTAGTACTAACACCTGCGCCGCGACCTCTGCCTTGACTCGATGCCTGTTGAAACTGTTGAGGCTGACGACGAGGCACCTGGTTCACTGTTATCGGTGAAGATCCCTGTGAGGGTGCTCCAACATTATAGTATTGCTGTAAATGGCCAGGCTTCCCACAAGTGAAGCAGCTCCTGACCGGCTTCGGGCACTGACTCCTCAAATGAGCAGTGCTTCCACAGTTGAAGCACTCTATCAGCCCTCCAGTGGACTGACTCTGACGGCGCTGGTCCTGACGACCTTGTGACTGAAACCCTGATCGTTGCTGCTGAGACAAGCCGAGACGACTGTCTCTCCTAGGCTCTGTCGGGGCAGACAACTTCTACCTCTTGCTTCCCGTGGTATGTACCTCTAGCTGACTCTGTCGGGTCATGGCCATAGCATAAGCCAAAGCAGACTGCTGCACATCTCCCAAAGTCGGAAGTCGGAGACCAGACACATAGGCACGTAAGTGCGGCTGCAACCTTTTTAGAAAGGTTCCAATCTTCAACTCTTCAGTAGGGACAACATTCGGCACCGCTGCCAACTCTTGCTGAAACTTCAGAATAATCTCATCCACTGTGATGTTTTCGGGTCCAGCATCCCGAAAAGCAGCCTCCCGAGCCATCCTCACCATCGGAGGATAATACTGATCTCGAATCCTCCTCTCAAACTCTTCGAAAGTCACCTCAGTCTGGTGATCTCTACACAACTCCCACCAGTCAAAAGCACTCTCCTGTAGCAAACTCTGTACCAAGGACATCTTCCTCTCCTTCGGTGCCTGAATGGAGTCCAACGCAGATTTCACCCTCCTCAACCACTGCTCCACGTCAGAACCTTGAGCTCCAACAAAGTTTGGCACTCCAGTCTTCCTAAACTCCGCGAGCCACTTGTTAGGCTGAGGCTTGCGATACTGTCTCCTCGGTTCGACCACACGATCAACTATCACTGGTCCTCGTGAATCTGGAATTGCTCCTAACTGGGCAGTCAAAACAGAGTCTGGTCCCGGTGCCCTCCTCTCAGCCCCTTGTTGCCCCGCAATTGCGTTCAAATTAGGTGCAACCCCCACACCCATAAACGTCTGCAATAACACCTGAATCGTAGCGTTCACCTTTGGGGCCAGTCCTGCTGGTGGCACTCCTACTCCCACTTGTGCCCCGTTAGCTGGGGGAACTCCTCCAGCGACAGATGTACTGTCCCCCTAATTATCAACAGCATCCACATCCTGACTCTCAGCATCCTCCTCCTTGTGAGAAACATTAGGTTGTACCTCTGGCTCAGCAACCACAGGCGCCTCTCCTCTACCCCTGCCACGGCCGCTACCTCGGCCTCTACCGCGGCCTCTTTCGCAGCCTCTTCCACTGGATTCAACAACTCCTGCTCTGGTTGGTGGGCCCATCTATAACAGAAAGTCCCACAGTCAAAACTTAAACATGCTATTTATTAACGTAATTCTTACTATTCTACATGAGGTCCTTCGGCTGTTGGGGCGGAGTCGAGACGTGTCACCTACCCCCTATATGCAACATACCTACCCAGTGAAAACATTTTAAAAACACCGGCCGGTTTTGGTTTTTAGTTGGCCTCGGGTACACTCATTGGTCAGTTCCATGTGCCCTGTTGTCAACCTCGCTCTGATACCATTTTGTAACACCTCGACTTCCGATAGGGCGCTACTTAGAAATAGACCTTACTAGGTACTATTTAAGTAGGTTGACAACTACACTTTAGGATCTTGCAACGCGGGCACGACGAGAAAACTTAACAAATACATCCAACCTTTTATTTTATAAAAACATAGAAAACGTAGTTATACATGTATTCCCGAAAACATAAATATCCAAATCCGACGAATCACTACTAACAATAAATTGTTCGAGGAAAGCAAAAGACATGTAATAAGACTAACTCCATCATACTAGTAAAACCAACATCCTAGAAAGTCATAAATAAACTAACATAAACCCGACCCCACTATGACACACGCTCTTCACCGCTCCGCCCCGCCACTTGGCCTCGGTTCCTACACGGTTCCCTGGTTCATACCTGGAACTGAAAAAATATTCCCCGAAGGGTCAGCAACTAATCTATCAAGTTAGAAAGAATACGGAAATTGCAAGACGTTTTAAAAGCATTTCTAAAGTCAGCATCCAAGTCCACAATCGCAATCATAACTCTAAAGGCCAATACCTAAATTAGTCATAATCAGTCACACATAGCCACATACACGTTTACAAATACAGCCTTGTAACAACGCAATTCCTCCATCTCACAATCCGACTTCCAAGGCACACATCGCCGCGCCGAGTGCAGAGGCAGGCCCTCTCACTCCACTTCACAATCTCCCTTCTAACCCCGGCTAAGCCTCCACTAGAGCACTCGCCAAAACACATAGATAATATTTTTCGTTTAGAAGGGGCACGGTTTCCCTGTCACACGGGTCATACATAGTCAACTCTTCCTCAACGCCAGCTATGATGAGGCCGTGTCGAAAACGGTACCAACATAGAGAAAACATTCCAAAAATATCTTGCCGATAAAATGCATCCAAAACCATTTTACACACCCAGCAATTCAAGAAGTTCAAAACAATTTTAAAAAGGTATTCGGGACTAGTTCCCAAAACCCGCCCTACAATAACGGTATGCAATCTAACAGGATAGAGAAGAACCGAGCAAGTTGAAAAATGACTTACCTCGTAACTAGGGATCCTTTGAAGAAGACGGAATTATGACCTCAAGCGGAAACGATTCCCTAAAGAGTTATAAAGGAAAAGATTAACTTAAGTACGAGCCGAACCAAACTAACCCAAAGAAAAAGCCACTTCTAATTTCCTTAAACAACCGACTTTTATTAAAAGAATTTCTAATTAATAGATATTAGAATGTGCTAATCCAAGCCCCTTATTAATATTATCCTACTTATCTAGCAAACGTAACCCACCAAAGCCCAACCACTCAATTTCCCCTCTCCCCTTGCCAAATAACCCAGCGTAGTCCAACTAATAAAAAAAAAAAAAAAACCAGACCAAATTGGGCAAGATTGGTCCAAATTCGCAGCCCGTCTCCCTTACCCAATTGATCAGTTAACCGAACCAGGGCCTTGACCAAGCCTCGCGAGCCCCACCCCCTTTTTCTTCAACCTCGAATCTGAATCCCGTTCACGCCCCTGCCCTCTGGTTCACTCCCTCGCCCTACCGCGCTCCTAACCCTGCCCGACGGCATCAAAGGAAAACGGAGAAGAGCAGTACTCGCCGTCCCGTTCACGTCCAGCTTGATCTACACTCTCCGAAGGCTTCACCCCTCATTCCCACCGACGACCATCGCCAGGATCGCCAACCGCCCCTACTTCAATGATTCCGGCTAATGATGTACTCCGATGACGACCCTCACGTGTAAATCGTACCCGCCCGAAATGACATCAATTAAAATAAAACAGAGGAGAGTAGCAAACAGGGAAACTAACCTCACCAGAAAGTTGACCGTGAAATTCCTTCATGAGCGGAAACGATTCCGACAAGATGTGGATCGATCTGTTAAGAGTGGAGCTTGACTTAGAAAACGAGGGTGCCAAGATGGGAAGGAAAGAAGAGGGGAAAGGTTGGAGCGTGACTCACCGGCGAACGGCGACACGGAGGCAACCGGTTGAAGCTCAAAATCCCGCGATGACGACGGCCGGTGAATGAGTGATCTCTGAACGCGACAGCGTTATCGCGAATTAGGGTCGGACTACACCGCTTGGAACGAGGACAAGAGATCAATGGTGAACGAAGAAGGGAATTGAAAGAAGGATGAGTTGTGGCCGAACGGTTTTTAACGAGGATGATCTCCTCCTAGATTTAGGATAAATTAATTTTTAGGATAAGATATCGGATCTAGGCTATAATATTGTTAACGAAAAATTATTATCCGGAGTGGTGCTAAAAGATTGGCTAATTGGGTAGAACGTAAATAACCGGAATACTAGAAAACTAGATTTAAACATACTTATTTTCGGGTAAGGATTACGGATTTCGGATACTTGCGGATCAAGAACTCAATCGCTTGCAAGTGAAGAAATCCTTTTTCCAATTTACGAGACCTAAAACGAACACGGGTATATGCCATCCTTAACATCTGGGAGGGTCATATCAACAATTATCTTGTCTACCACTGTGTAATAGCCGCAAATTCCGTTAAATGAATAAATTTAATTTTCTTAATATTTAAGTATTTATTAAATAAAATAATCTCAAAAATTTCTTCAAAGATTGTTTTGATTGAAGTCATATTCTTTTCACTCAAAATCTATTTCTATAAATAAATAGATTATATTCTTATGAAATAATTATTTGAGTAAATAAATTTATTAAAAACGGAATTTAATAAATTTGTCACTTAACGAGAATTCCATTCTTAAACCCGTTCTTTCCGGTGTATTTAGTCAAATCAACATTACATTTTGTTTATTAGCTCGTTTGGATCATTAAGTGAGGATTTATGGAAGATTTGGTGTTGAGATTTTTCACTCATTCAAGCTATATTTAAATGGAATCAAATCATCTTGCGTGTCTTGTTGCTTATATTTCAAACCTTAGAATAATATTTATATGAACTTTTGATAAAAGGAAAAAATAATAAGAACAAGATGTGTTTGATTAAGTTAAATATGTCTTTGCATGTAGTTAAAAGGGTTTTTATAACTCAATTTTCCATTGCATGTCAACTTAAGCTAAAATGAGTTTTTGATAAATTACTTTGACCCATCTAGAGTTAAAAATAGACTTATAAGGGGTTTTTATTCATTTAATCAAGTTAAAATAATTGTGCATGTATTTCATAAAAATCTATGAAATGAATCATTTCTTGCATGTAACATAGTTTTATTCTTTATGTAGAAATATAAATTTCTATATCCTTCTTGATAAAAGAAAAGGTAATTTTTATAAGCACAATCTATTCAAATAATATAATGTGTTGCATGTGGAAAATAAAGTGTTTTTATAAGGAAAATATACATGTGTAGCATTTCTTGCATGTAACACATATACTTTATCTATTATCATTTGCATTCAAGCTTCTATATCAACCTTATCTTATTTATGTACTATATTGAGCACTTTATTCGTTTCTTTTGTTGTGCTCATATAGGTAGACATGAAAATTGTGTAGATAGTCCTAAATGTACAAATTGATGGTATTGACACATAAACATAAGTTTATTTCAATTCACAAATAAGGATATAATGATGAACAAACAAGGTTATATTAATGAACAAATAGAGATGTATTCATGAACAAAAAATGGACAAACAAGGTTATATCAATGAACAAAAAAGGTTATATCAATGAACAAATAAGGGTATATCCATGAACAAATAGGGTATATCAATGAACAAACAATGGACAAACAAAAGTTATATCAACAAACAAATATGAGTATATCCATAAACAAATAGGGTATATCAATGAACAAACAAGGTTATATCAATGAACAAACAGGAGTATATCAATGAACAAATATGGGTATATCAATGAACAAACAAGTTATATCAATGAACAAATATGGGCATTGGGACCTCTTGATAATGGCTCGGGTTTGTATAAACTTGATGTATAAGCATGGTAATCCATGGAGGTCGTGAACCTTGATTGGTCATGACTCCTAAATGATCTAGAAGAGCATAAGTTGCATCTTGTATCTTCTTGGTTCGAGTTTGGTCCGTTAAATGATACCTTTAGCTTTTCCTTGATGTCGTTAGGAGTCATAGACGGATATTTGGCATCAATTATTGAACTTGACATAAGAAGACCATTGGGGTTCAACATTTGCTTATATATATATATGTTGTAGACAACTTGGAAGTATCGTAATGATCTTATCTTTAACAATCAAAACACCATTTTTGGTTTGAAAATAACTATATGTGCATCAAAAATAAAATAATATTGTATTCATACACATAGATAAGGTTAAAAAATAAAATTAAAAATTAAAAAGTTCGAAATCGATGAACAATGTTATCAAATACTCGATGCACAATTAGTTATTATTGATGAACAATTGGTCAATATTGATGAAAAAACTGAGCGTGTCTCATAAAAACGTATTTTTTGAAAAATTCGTGAATAATACAGGAAAAATTTGTTCGTGCCATATTTTATTGAAAAATACGCGAATAATACGGGAAAAATTCGTCCGTGCTGTATTTTATCATTTTTAATGAATGTTTAATCAAGGACGTTTATTTTTTGGAATGAACGAGCGAGATTTATTCTTATTTCTCACACAGGCGCCCATTCGCACAAGACTCTTTCTCTTAAAACATTCCCAATATTAATTGTAATCCAAAAGGAACTACAATCTCGTAGTTTCCTTCATTTTCGGATCCAAGTTTATCTCTCTTCAAGATCAACTAAATTTCGTCATTAAGATCCACACAAAGTTTTATACATCTCAAACATATATCGCTTATATCTATTTAATGAAATGTTAAATTATCAAATTAACCTTGAGAATTTCCATTCTCACTTGCTTATTCTCCTTAGACTAATTCCGCTATTTTCCGCAATTTTGCGTGGTATTTCTTGCCCTTCGCAACAAACTCCGGACTCTAGGAAACTTCATTTGAAGGTTTAAAGACGAAGAATCAAGAGCTGAAGGAAGGAAGGTCGGATCATTCTCGAATGTGTTTTCTCTCGTATTTTGCTTTTGCTATGCTTTACAAAAACAATGTTTTGTTAATTCCATTGTGTAACCATTTTGTATCTTGTTATTTTTAAACAAGTTTAAGGATGTAATGACAACACTTAAAGCCTCATGTTTGAGCACCTTTTATAAAATGTATTTATCATTAAATTTCTGTATTTTATTTAAATGTAATACCTTATAAAGCCTTGGGTGACTTTGGACGGTAAAATCTGAGGTCACGGGTGTTTGGCGGTAATACCCATCGTTGCAAAATAGGGGTGTTACACTTTGCTAGGAGAATCAAATGGATACACAATGTTGAAATCGCTCCTCTCCTTCATGAGGTCCCAAGATGTATGCTTGCCAACTATAAATTCTTCCATTGCTTCAACGCATGCCCTAAATGAGTAGTTCGCGACTATCTTCATTTCCTTCATCAGGGACGATTCTTTCTTAGCAGAAACCATGAGCTTCACCTTGAAGTCGTTGATGCTTTAGTCAGGTCACAAAATTTTGTCTCTAAAACCTTCTTCTCGAACTGAAGAGATCTTTATTATTTTTCTCTAGTTGCACATTGGCTTCTAAGCATGAAAGGTATGACGGAATATCCTTGAAAAGATCATTATCTCCAACAATAACTTGAAGGCCCTGCACCCAAAAGCAACAATGCATTACAAATAGAAAAAACGCTAGAGGACGCCAAAAGAGGAAGGGTTGTAAGCAATTATGATAGCGATCAAAGGACCATGAAGAATACGCTTGCAAAGAAGGTGTCTCTAAGAGGCCAAAACCAAGACCTTTTTCAAGGTCTCGGACATTCAAGTTCAAGAATAAATTCAAGGACTTGATCTTATTTGTTAAAAATATTCATCAATGGCGTCCAAGGCCACCAAGGAAGAGGATGAAGTCTTCAAATTTCGGAAAATTAAAAAACTCGTCAAATAGAAAACAGTGCTCAGTAAAATGGTCATAATATGAGCTAGAAAATTCATCTCAAGTTGGTTAAGTATGTGTTGGAAATATAATTAAAAGTTCTAAAACTTTGTAGTTTACATCAAATCCAGATTCCAACAACAAAGGGCCGAAAAATGGGTTTTACTGAGAGTTGTTCAAGTCTTACGATAATCTTATCTTTAGTTTAAATTTCTATCTTTATTTATTTTATTTATGGACGTTTTTATGCTAGAATAATTTGAGATTTAGACCAGAGGCATATGTTAGTTGGTTGATAATCTCTCCTATCTTTTTGTTATCTTTTAAGTTTGTTAGAATAATTTTCTTATCTAAATAACTCAGATAATTATTATTTGATTTATTTATGATAAGATAATTTAGATAGATATTTTTCAATTATTTTATTATATCTTTGGAAGCAAGACAAAGGTCGAGATTACCCTTCTAGGGTCGGCCCTATGTTTGCTTGCTCTCCAAGGATGACACTTTGTATTATCTTTAAATACTTTGCAATATCAGTTTAATAAAATTAGCTTGAGAGAGATTAAATCCCTTTTGGTTTAATCTATCTCTTGGGCCCAAAATACTCGTTTTTGCATTGTTCTATCGATTCCCATAATCAACATCGGCGATCATCATCATCAATCTCATTCAATCATCCTTCTCGATCTCTTAGTTCATTATTCAGATTGTTTTGATAAGTTATTCATCTAGTTTAGTTCTAGATTGATTGTTAAAGATTGATCCTAGTTCATCAATTGAATTTAGCGTTAGAGCCAATTCAATTGAACTATCTATTTGAATCATCATATCAAGTTCGATCCTTCCATTCAAACGACATTCCATTCAGTTTGTGATTACTTGCGCATGAAGACATTAACTTTGAAAGCATTGTAGGTTAGAAATTCGATTACAAGGCAAGATCGGGACTCGTGTGGGTTAAATAGGATCAACGAGGAGTAATCCGAGGCGAACACGTATCAAATTACATGCAATTGAACCACCAACTCTTCCCCGAATACTTTCACCAAAGACGATTAGTTGAAGCCCTCGCAAGGTCCTATAGTAAGTAACGGGTATATGGCCTCGAGATATTTTCCACTGGATGATTCAACAACATCATCGGACTAGGAAGATCTACCAGACTGGGGGTGGATTTCTGCTTGGATGATGTAGTCTCCTTAGAAGGGGTGGACGATGGATTAGGCGGAAGAGAGACATTTAAAGAAGTATTTGCAATATAGGGAGTCTCAGCCTTCCTCTTTTTCCTAGCATCAACGCATTATAAGGTTGATAAAGCGACAACACCTGATCCTGTTGTTCTGGAGCCTGAACAAAGAGGATATGAAGTGAATGAAAAAATGATAAAAAAAACTAGAAGACAATGAAAGACAAGTTGCTTAATCGGAATCCTTTGAAGAGACAATCCACAACTTGACTCGCTTGGGGAAAGGGCTTGAATATGAGCGATGACTTGAGAAGAAATGTCTTGAGGTTTCAAACTTGAAGAGTCCACTGCACAATACACATGAAAGTGATCAATGTGTTAATACTATCTGACAAACATGCAAGCACAAAGCAGAATAACACATTGCCCGAAGAACACCAACGAGACTTAAGAAACTTGCAATTGAAGCCTAAAGACGATAGCTTTACAAAGAAAAACTTGTTGGTCACCCATGATTAGATTTGATACACCCAAAATCAGACCAGACTTGCCTCTATGGGTTTTTAGGATGTAGCAACCTGCACCACCCTTTGACAGACAATATGTGTGGAAAAGGTCTCTTGCCCTAAACTAAATACCATTAGCCGAGCAAAGAAAGTCATTGAACAACAAGATTCTCCATACCCGAGGGAGCAATTAGCCGGAAGAGATATCTAAGGTTTCTAAAAAAAATCAATTACTAGTGGAGACAAGGGAAATCGATGATCAATGCGAAATGAGAGTTCTGAAAAACACACCCAATCGTCGCAAAAAGAGTCGGACGACTCCCCTTGCTTGGGTGTGTAGATGTCAAATGATTATGGAAAGCTAACAAATAAGGCTAAAGACGTTGGGTCGATGGAACAAATAACTTTATGGTGAGAAGATGGAAGGACTCAGGAGGATTTAAAGACAAGGGGTCATGGATCTCATAGCACCGAAGAATTAGGCTGGAAGAATAGTCAAAGTTGCTCATTCGCAAGAGAAAACCGAACAAGAATTGAGGAAGGGGGAAAGGAAGAGGAATTGTACCTGGGAAGAGGAAGTTTGAAGGGTCAATGGTTTGGGGCTTCTTTGAACCATCAAAAATAAAAAGGTGATTGATGGGACAACTACACTCGGCGAGTTCCAAGTCAGATTTCAAACCCGCTTGAAAATTTTAGCGGGATTAAGGGATTATTGTTGGGCCATTATAAAATTGTGTCTTAGTTGTGAGAAAAGCCTGTCTCCGGATTCATAACTTTTGAGTAACCAACTACTCAATAAAGAAGGTGAAGAAGATGGGAGAAAGACGTTGGAAGGCAATGAATGTGGGGGCGAGATTCTTGGAGATATGGCGCAACTGTCTAACAACTCTTTGGAGCGAAATATATAGGGAGATGAGGAGACAAAGAAAGAAAAACAAGTTCTCAAGGATTCGACCAACAACCATCATTCCCAATCTAATCCCACTCTCAAAATCGTCATCCTTTCAATCAGTATTACTTATTGAATAAATTTGTGTATTAAGGCACCATATCATCTATTTTTATATGTTGATATTGTTTTGTAATTCTTTCCATCAAATCTACAACTCTCTACATTATCACACTATTATCATTCCAATTTTGTTATTGCTTCTAATACGCTTTACTATAACTCGATCACTCTAACGTTTCTACATGTTTAGTTTTGTGTGCGAGGCTCCTGCATTTTAGTGAATAACGCGTTTGCATGTTAATTTTTCCAAAACAAGTGATGTGCCACTTCCACTCTTTCGATCGTCTTCCTCTTGTCTTCATTGTCGTCTTCTCAACACCACTGCCAATAACTCTCCTTCATTGCTTTAACTCTAGTCTTCCTCACTTTAGTCGCCTCCCCTTTTTATTATCATCATAAGTCCATGCTTCTTATATTAACTCTAGAATTTTATAAATTATTTTTGTAATTTAAAAGTTTACAAGTGACGGGTCACACGACTCACCCGTGGGTAGGGGTGGGTCGGACATGGGTGAAATGTTTTAGGATGACGGATGGGTTGGGTGAGCCATTTTTATTCGTGGGTTAGGTGGTGGAAGTACTCCATCTATCCATAACCCAACCCATGACCAGCCCTACGTGGAAGTGATGATGGTTGAGGATGTGATTATTTTTTTTGGTCTGATGAGGATATGATTATGAAGAAGGATAGTGGGGATTATTAGGAGGGGACCATTGGGAGTTTTGGACAATTGCAAAGATACAAGAGTAAGAGATCAAAGATATGGATGTTCAGACGGATGTCCCAACACTAAAAGTTAGACAAGATGAGAAATAAAGTCATTTGTGACAAGTATGGAGCATGAGAAAGATAGGCAAGAGTGATTTGGGGTTTATGAACAAATTAGAGAAAAAAAGCATTAAGATAGATAATAAATATTCTATGTAAACACACCAAGTAAACAACTTTTATTATAATTCAATAATACATTATAAGATGTAGTATGAAATCCAAACATAACAAATAAGACAATTTGGGTAGCATTTTATTTTTGACATCTCAATTTTAAAGAGATAATTATATAATATTGGGTGATTACATTTAATGGAAATTCATATTCAAGATTGCACCCCTCATTCTTTATTAGCCATAATAGTATTGGCAAATTCTTAATACTAATGTGCATTGAATTCAAGTTGTTTTTTGTGAGGTTTGAACTTCATAACCAAAAATCCCTTTAAAACGTACTTAACAAAAGCTTTTTAAAGATAATAAAACTTAAGAATTCATTAAAATATTTTTTTCATCTATAATTAACTGTACAAATTTAAAATACCTTCATTTTTTATCATTAAGAAAATCTTGTTGTTGTTATTGTTGTCGTGGTTGTTGTAGTGGTGGTTGTGGTCATGGTCATGGGCATGGGCATGATCGTGGTCGTGGTCATGGTCGTGGTCATGGGCATGGTCGTGGTCGTGGTCGTGGTCATGGTCATGGGCATGATCATGGTCATGGTCATGATCGTGGTCGTCATTGTCATCGTTATGGATGTCGTCATTTGTGTCATTATTGTTGTCGTTGGTTGTGTCATTGTTGGTGTCGTCTTTTTTATCGTTATTTCCGCCGCTATTAGAATCATCATTTTCATCATTGTTGGGGTTGTCGTCGACTTCCTTGCTTGCATCATTTTTGGGGTCCTTGTTGGCATCGTTGTTAGGGATCTTATCGGTATTGTTGTTGGTATCGTTGTTGGCATCTTTGTTGGTATTGTTGTTGGCATCATTTCTTTCTTCATCATTGATGTTGTTGTTGGTGCCATTGTTGGTGTCGTTGCTTTCATCATTAAATTTGTCCTTGTTCTTTTTGTCGTTGCGCGCCATTGTACTTGTAGGTGTGAGTGTTGTTGTTATTGTAGTTGTTTTCTTTGTGCTGGCTATGGTTGTTTTTATTGTGGTAATGGTTTCTTTTGTGGTTATTGTTGTGATTGAGGTCATACTACTTGTATTTGTTGTGGTTTTGGTGGTGGTAGTGGTGGTTTTTGTTGTAATTGTTTTTGTGTTTGTAGTCATCATTCTTGAATAGTGAACAAATCTCAACAATTCAAACAAAAAAAATACTACACTCGTATTTTCTCTCTTTACGTTTTTCCTCGCTTCAGTTCCATCCATTTATAAATTTAAATTTGTTGTTGTTATGGATGTAGTTGTGTTGGTGGATGTTGTTATGATGGTGGATGTTGCTTCAAGGAAGTAGTGGTTGTTTTGAGGTGGTTGTCATTGTTGTTGATGATGTTTATTTCTCTTGTTGGTTGTGGTGTTGTTGGTAGTATTAGTGTTGGTATTTTAGAAGTTGATCTTGTTGTCGGTGTTGAGACGGTGGTGATCATTGTTGTTTATTAATGGTGATGATGATGTTGATAATAATGTTATTGCTCTTGTTCTTGATGGTATTGGTTTTGTTTACTTTGTTTGTTAGTGTTGATAGTTGTTGAACTTAGTAGTGTTATTTATATTGTTCTTGTTATTATTGACATTATTGATTTTGGTACTGTTTTCAAAAGTTAATCCAAGTGTAAGAATAATAAGACAATGTAAGTACATGAAAGCTAACCTAAACTTATTCGAGGTGGGATATACTTAGAGTTAGTTATATTGTATTACATACTTAGTTATTAGATTAGGATAAGATGTGACATACAATAAGAACGAAATTGGATAAGCCTAGCAATGCAAAGAATGTGCATACACACAATGAACCTATATTTTCCTAAGAAATATAAAATAAATTTGTCATTTGTTTAAGTTAGTTAAGGACATAAATACAAAAATTATCCAATACAAAAGTTTGATTAATACTTACACATATCTAAATATAACCAAATGGGGAGAAAATATTTTTTTATATAAGGGAAGAAATTAGGAAAACCGCTAACAGTCTAGCGGCCTCTCTAGAGCATCATGAATGATGAGGTTCCTAAGAACCGAATCAACTGCAAGGGGAACAATGTAATCCGCCACCAAATTGCATTCCCGGATGACGTGCGAAATACTGCAACACCGGAACCAAGCAAGCAAGCAGTGGATATCCGCAAATAGCATCTCAATCTCCCACGAACAACGCCAGTCACCAAGAACGGCTTTGAATTGCTGCAAGTTATCGCCTTTAATCTAGATGTGGGAAATGCCACGTTTGGTGGCTTCGAGAATTCTCTGGCGCAAGGCGATGGTCTCGGATATCAGCACAGACTATCGACCGACCAGTCCTTCATCAATATGGATGGGTTCATCGCAACAATTCCTGAGGATAAATCCGAACGAAGCCACCCCTTTTGTGTTAATTGCACCATCAAAATTGAGCTTAGCAAAAGTTGTTGTGGGTTTCTTCCATTTAACGGTTTTGCGCTCTTGCCTATTGAGTTGCCCGGTGTTTTACAATCCATTTTCATCTTTTTTGTTCACAGAGATCCATTCCTTTTTTTGGTTTCGGATGGAACATATAAGGGGTAGAACATGTAAGGGAAATTTTAGTTTTAGCTTTTGAGAAATCTAATATGGTGTCCAAATTACCAAAAGTCACCATAAATATTCTGTTTTGCAATCTAGGGTTGTCGAGGAGTAGATGAACATTGGTGAAAAAGACACTTAGGGCCCGTTTGGTGGTTCATTTTTTGGACTGGAGAAACGGAAACAACTTTTCACTCCCTCGTATGCGTGTTTAATGGTCAAATTACTTTGTTTTTGATTCAGCTAAAAATAAGAATCAATCCTTCTTTTATTTCCTCTAAAAATTGGTGTAGAAACCAAAATTCATTCTCTTCCCAACTCTCCACTGCCTCGACCCATCCTATCCACCTGACCTTGGCCATCCCAAGAACCGCGGGGCACTTTTTGTCATCCTTACACCGCCCACTCTCTCCACCCTCCCGCCTCCCACGTCCAAGGTCTTCGGTATGGCATCAACAACATTCGTGACGACAGATCTCTGATGCAAACATGAGGAAGGATAGAACAAGGGATTTTTTTGGGGCTTCATTGCTCACGACAAGGATCGTGAACGGCAGAATTGGAAATCGATCAAACCAAGGGAGCTTCAAACAAAGACAGAGCTTTGACTTCGGGTCAATTGAATAGAGACAAAGCTTCAACTTCAGGTCAATTGAACATATTAGGAGGGCTAGTTGGGTCTTCAGATCATGAAAGTTTTGAGTCACATGCAAAAAAGAACCTAGATGATAAATTGGGAGGGGAGAAAGAGGGAAATTGGAAATTTTTGGAATGGGAGAAGAAAACCTAGATGTGGAATTGAGGGTTTTTTTCAAACCTTTTGTCTTAGATTATAAACCAAACAAGTTTCAAATGTAACGGTTTTTGTTTCCTTTCATATCCATTTTTCTAAGTGTCTACGTTAGTGTTTCCCTTGTCACAACCATTGTCACAACCAAGCGGACCCTTAGTTCGAAATACTTAAACACACATTCTTTGTTAGGTGAAATTTAATTTGAAATAGCTTATTTTGTAATTGCAATTCCAAAACCTTGGACGAATTTGTAAAGAAGACACGAAAAACATCCCACGAGTCACAAAATTTATCCTCTTACTCCAACAAAACACAAGCTCGACACTCTTTCCTCTTTCATGAATAATTCTATATGTTTCATTATTATTTAAAGGAAAAATGACTCTAAATAATCTCAAGTATCAATTTTGAACCAAAAATAATATCAACTTTAAAAATCCCACCAACGATCCGAACTATCGCAATATTAACCCAAAACGATATGCAACTATTTTCCGGCCAGTTTTCGATAGGATTGATGACATGACAACTAGAAATCTTACGTAGCAATTAAAATTTTAGACTTTTATTTTTTTTTACATTCAAATCCTATGTGGCATGATTTTACATTCAAATTTAAAAAAATCCAACGTCTAAAATTTGACTTGAAATTTCATACTTCCATTCTCGTACATCCATTAAAATGAAACAAAAAACTCAAACCACCACCATTTTGTTCGGAACTTGGTGGGCAACCCGAATCCATAATCAATGTGGGCAAACACACACTAGTTTAGTTGATTTGGTACGAGATCGAAATCGGAATCGAAAAGTCACAGAGAGCGAAACGACAACTGGAGGAGGAAGAAGACCATCTCGCGGCCTTTTTAACATAAACGCATTTGCGCACCTCACTTAGGCGCATAGGTGCGCTTACGTTAGGCGTACGGGTATGCTTAACAAAAGTGTATCAGTTCTTGCCTATGGGTTAGTTGTACGCTTTACTTAAGCATACATGTACGCCTTGATTAGTCGTACCTTATACGTTATCTGCTCTCTTTTTTTCATTTTACCCTTGTACGCTTAACATAGGCGCATCAAATTGTACTTCTTATTTAAACGCACCAAATAGTGTTCATTTAGCTAAAAAATAGTGTCCATTTAGCCAGACTGTAACCTTAATACCTTGACAATTAGTATATATAGAAACATATAAAACAATATAATCTAAATAGTTGATAAATATATATTTTATAAAAATAATATATGAATATTTGTTCATTTCTAATTTCATTTTATACCTACCCTGAATATAATGAAAGTAATAAACTTTAAGAAGCTGTTTGAGTGGATTCGATTTTGTGATTAAGATTTATATAATTATACTCCCTCCGATTCAATTTAAATGACGTTTTAGGTAATTACACACAAATTAAAAAAAGTTATAATTAACTCTAAATACTCTCCTTTAATCCACAAAAGTTGTAGCAATTAATTCCTCCATTACTTTTACTTTTACAAAGCACAGCTTACAACAACTCTTGATTGGCTAAAACAATTAGCAATTAGTTAATGCAATTAAATGTGTTAACTTTCCAATAGAATTAGCCACCATAAAGTCTAAAAAAAAAATTAATAAGCCTCCAGATGGACTAGTCACCATCATGGAGATAGATAATTTTATGAATGATAATATGTAAGAATTTTATATTAATGAATAAACGGGTATAACCCTCCTTTTCTACCAAAAAAAAAGTCTAAAAAAAAACGAGAGCATTTAATGAAAAAAATTGGAATAGGTACCAACGACACTTAATTTGGATCAAGAAATTGGAACTAAAACGTCAACTAATTTGGATCGGAGGGAGTATGAGCTAAACTAAACTATTTAATTACAAAAGAATAATGAGTTCTCTATCTCGTTATCAAGTAAAGCCCTTTAGTAGTTATCAATAAAACAACACTCAAGTTGCTGGGATAAAAAAAATCAATCCCAAGTCAGTTAAATCAATACGAGCAAAAGCACTAATCACATCAATCTCAAAAATATGCAATAAATCACACCACGATTAATAACCATCAGCAGTAAAACCAATTTAATTACAATGCAATTTCCAGAAACTTATCAAATCAAATCACAAATCTCAGCTTAAGGCCATCAAGTGTCAACAACGTCAAAATAAACGTATAGGTACCTTTTTTTTTGGTCTAGATAAACGTATAGGTACCTAAAGCAACATCAATGCAACATTATTAACCATCAAAATTAACAATTTCTGGACAAGTTCAGCATATGATGCTAGCTAGTAAAAATCAATAAGCCAAACATATTAGATAGCAAATTACTCCCTTCGTTTTACAATAAATGGCTATAGATACTTTTTTTTCTTATTACACAATAGATATTCTTTGTTTTTCTTTTATACTCTTAATAATTACACCACACTAATCTTATACACTTCTCGCAAAAAGCGCAAAACAACTTTTAGGAATTTAAATCTAAATATACTATTTAATAAAAGTAATTTTCAAAGAATATTTTTTCTTACATGTGCACATTTGTCTATGATCATTAATAATACGCTTTATTCGAATGAACCAAGGCTCAAAGTCCGGTTAAGCACAAACTCAATACTAATGCTTTTGTTTTCAAAATCAAGTCAATCCAAATTCAACACAAATTTAATGACAGCCAATTCAGCAATATGACTCAAATAGTCCAAATATACAACACTCGAAGTCTCGAACTAATGACCCAATTTGAAGCTAAATCAATACTGCAAATTCAGCCTAATTGAACATCCAAAAACCAGAGAAGCAAACAATTTTTCAACAAGGATTTATTAGAGAAAAATCCTTACCTCCGCTTACTTCATTTAGAGAGTGCATCTTCAATGAGAAAACGTTCATTTTTTGGTGACTCTGCCGATCACGTGTGCAAGCTTCAGAAGTTAGTATATGGGATTCCACAAGTGCCTCCCAATTAGTTTTCAAAGCTTGCTACAAACTCTACATACTTTTGGCTTCCATTAGAGTAAAGCTCACTATTCATTATTGTTGGCTTTCATTGGAGTAAAGCTCACTATTCATTATTCTCCTTGGTACTATCATTCCTTCATGTATTAACTTATGTTGATTATCTTATAATTGTGGGTAGAAAACAAACAAAAAAGGAAAAAAAAAAACGACATCCATGCGTGGGCACCCGAAGAGCTCACTGTCGGCGATCCGCGCCCACAGCTTTGTGGCGCACGATCGCGTTTGACAAGCCCACGGTCGCGGCGATGATCAGCGTTTGCGGTTTGCTCTACGGGAGTATATTCTTCAAAATGGGCGATATCCCAAGTCCGAGGGACGACATTCCCGACAAGACTCTTCAACAATTAAGCTCTCCGACCTTGCGTTGCGGCCACCTACTACGATTCCTTCCAATTTGGGTCGAGCTATGCCATACGCGTGTGTTTTCCATGACCCTTTGACGTATAGGCCTCCACGCTTTGGGCTATGACTGCCTATTGGTAGGATGCAAACAAAATCTCCAGTTGGGAACCTTCTCAACATTCTGTTCTCCCTCCTCTATTTTACTTGTTCCAATGAGTGAATCTCAAAGTCCGACACATGAAATGCTTAAGGGAGAGCATGGTCACTTTGTGTGAATATACGAATAGGGGACCGATCGACTAATCTGCATGGTCACTTTGTGTTAGACCTATGTACCCTACGTCCTAGCTAGTTACGTGGGAAGCGTAACAAAGACGTACATTGGGACATTTGTGAGCGGCTAAAATTAATCATCATTATTATTTTCTCTATTTACCGTCATAAAGGTATTTTATTTATTATGTTTTTTATATCTTTAAGTGTTTTTATATAATAATAAATATGATGGTTATTCGACATAATGGAAGATTCTATCTTAACGAAGAGATAAAAATTTAGCTAAGAGTGGGGAGCAAGATACCTCTTACTTGCGTAGCAAGGCAGTCGGCCGGTCCTAGGGGGAAGATTTTCAGCCCCCTACCCTCTCTCTTCCATTATAAATACACGTCATCATCGTGTATTGAGAGTATCCTCATATTCGCTGAGTTCTCTAGCAATTCAAGTCTTTTACCTTGACGCTCCATTGACGACTGTTTTTTTACTATGGCATCGGAGGTGGTCCCCGGGGCTCCCCGCCCTCTTTGTCCATTGTTTTACAGGTTCTACATTGAAGAAGCGGTTGGAATGGAAGGGGAAGAAGGAGTAATCAGTTAGTGCATTGAATGCGAATTTTTGTGCACTAACAGGTACAAATAGGATAATTGACATAGCCACCTTAGATAAATTCTAGAAATTTACAGTTAGGTTTCCAGATCTATTTAATAATTGATTTACAATTTATCTCAAGCTACTGCAGTCATATCATCAATGATCTGGCACAAAACATTGTTGTTTGTGTTCTTATGTACGTGTATGAATGTTCTTGCCAATGTGCAAGCTTAACGATTACTAGCATCATCAATGCGGTTGTCTGCCTTCACTCAAATTACAATGTTGTTATTTGAAATCCTACAATCCACAAGCATTTCTTCCTTGAGATATTATGAAGAGGAGAGTTTGCATGCATGGATTTTTGGATTTTGACTTTCGTGCTAATTAATTAGCTTTCATGCTAATATATGTAACTAGTTCATGCTACTTAGTTCATGTTAATCGGTGCTTAATTTAATTTTAGTTGTGGATTCATGTTGGTTATAGTTGTTTAATATTTAATTTACGAGGATTAATGTGAGGTAAGTGAGTCAATTTAGAAATCGGTGAAAATTATAAGTGATGACTAGTTTGATTACACTAAAAAATTGTATGTGATGACGCTTGTTTGATGATACGTGATGACACATGTTTGATGATATTTAAAAAATCATAAGTGATGATATATATTTGAAAACATTTTTTAGTGATGAGGCAGATTGTTGATGACACGTGATATGACACATATTTGATGACACTTTGAGTAACAATACATATTTGATATAGGCTTAAAACATATATAGCCCCCTGTACTTCTGCGAATTTGTCACTTAGACACCTCACCTTTGGTTTGAACCTATTGAGCACTTAAACTTAATAATTTGGACCTATTAGACACCTGGTCGCTGACAATCTCGTTGAGTGTAACACACTCGCGCTGACATGTCCAATTTTTTGTCCACATGTGTTCCACATAAGCCTATTTTTTGTCCACATATGTGCCACATAAGTGTATTTGGTATTTTGCCACAAAGGCCTAATTTATGCCATATAACAATTTGGACCTCCGTCAACAGCTGGTTCACTCCCGTCGTTCTTTTCATCGTCCTCAACCTCGTAATCGGCACCATCGCACTTCGCCACATCAGCGAAGAGGTGTTTAATAGGTCCAAATTGTTAAGTTTAAGTGTTCAATAGGTCTAAACCAAAGGTGAGGTATCTAAGTGACAAATTCGCACAAGTACAAGGGGGCTGTATATGTTTTAAGCCATTTGATATACTAAAAAAATTATACGTGATGATACATATTTGACGATATTTTTTTTTACATGATGACACATATTAATTTGACAAGACTTTGAACAATGATGTATATTTGATGACATGTTTACTGTAAAGAAAAGGAAGGAGGAAGAGAAGAGAGACAATGGAAAAACAAGACTAAATTTTGGGCTTATTTTATAATTACTAGTTAAGTACCGTGTACACTACGCAGGCGGGTACAATTTCGATCTTCCAAAATGTAAATAATAAATTTACTGAAATTTACATATATTTGAGTTCCCAATCAATGGCCCCCGTCTATAAGCTTAAAAAAACACCGATCATTAGTCAACCATAGAGATGGACATGGGCCGGGCCACCACCGGGCCGGGCCGGAGAAGTAGGGCCCGGGACCGGCCCGGTATTGTACCGGGCTGGAGCGGGCCGGGCCCCGGGCCGGGCCGGGCTGATATATATCAGCCCGGTCCTTTATTTTTTTTTTTTTTAATAAATAAATTATCCGGGCCGGGCCGGGCCGGTCCTGGCCCGGCCGGGCCGGGCCGCAATTCCCAAACCCAGGCCCGGCCCATGGCCCGGGCGGGTTTGGCCCGGTTGGCCCGCGGGCTGGCCGGGCCGTGCCAATCTGGCCCAGATGGGCGGGCTGGGCTGGTGCGGGCCGGGCCGGCCCGCACCTTTGGCCATCTCTAGTCAACCATGCTAACAATAAATATATGGGTCTCTTGTTAGTTATCTTCTTGCATAAGTAGATATCCTTCTTGATCCTTGATAATTTTATTGTAGCTGAATTCATTCTTTAGTCCTTGAACATAAATCAAGCTTTTTTTCTACCATTTCGATGTTGTAGGCATATATGTGCATGTGTTTTTTCCTCCAATACTAGAATCCATAACATTTACCTCGACAAATGGACCTAATTCGAAGCACACAAGTCATAAATCAAGTACAAGTACAAGATACTATGAACCATAAAGACAAATTCATTATGAGTATAGTTAGGTATATAGATAAAACTAGAAAAAACCCGGTCGTGTCATGCACGATTATGATATGAGAATTTTTTTTGTATGTAGGAAGTAGGAACCGTACTCGTCTATCGAATTTTACATAAACTTATTCGATAAAAAATAATATATTTTTCTCGATAAAACTTTCAAGCGAAAATTATTATAATATATAGGGAAAAAAATTAAATAATAGTATTTATTTATTTATAATATCATAGATGATTTAATTTTTGAATTAGATAATATTATTATAGTATACTAAAAAATAAATACTGAAAATACTAAATAATATTTTCATACTCATTAGTTGAATATAGTAAGTAATAGTAATAAATGAAGTAATTTATTATAATAGGCCTGAAATGGTTATCAATAACATATCTTATTGATTTTTTTATTTAATATGGTAAGTACTAATGATAAATGTGATACTACTATTACTTCGTATAATATAATATGTAGGTAATTTAAATTTTAAATCAAATTAATGATAAAGAGGTAAATGAACAATTAAATATGTCTATGTGGCATAGTTAGATGGGTGACACATATGAGAGAAGGATTTGACTTTAGTAATAGTATATTGATAACTTCTTGATAGCAATTTAAATACATGGGATTATTATTCAAATTCAAACGTTACTTTCTATTAGATAACATCCTTCAAGAATTATTGAAGGTATATACTCCCTCCGTTCTATTCTACTTGTCCATGAAGAGGGAGAAAAGGAGAAGGGCACTCCCTCCAAGTCTTCACTACTACCGCTTTGTCACTATAATCTTCTTGCGCCATTGGTCCCTACATAAAGCCATATCTGCTAAGACTTTCAGAAAGGTACGGTCTTGTTTTATGACCTCTTTCAAACTTTTTTTCGGTCTGCTCCTTTCCCTCCGAAAGTCGTTACCAATTTGCATTTCTGAAAATCAATTTAGTGTTTGATTTAGAGATGAATTAGGCTTGAAGGATTAATACCTTCATATTTTCCAAGGTCAAGTCACCATCAGACAGGAACTTCTTGCCCTCTACTACTCTGGTGTATGCAATAATGGTTGCCCAAATTCTTTTGGTCATCAAATAAAATATTTTTTTTTCTCTTTTGTTTTTTTATGACCAATCTAATGCTCAAGAATAACCAGTGGTTGCCCAAAATAATTTGGTCATCCATTTAAAAGCTTTAGCAAGCCAAATAAAAAAAATTGTACAAATGCCACATGTCACCATGTCATGGCATTGCCCAAAATCAAAAATTGGTCATAACAATGACCTGGTCATCAATCTCTTTCTTCCCATTTTCTTCTCTTTCATCAAATTAATTGTTTTTATATTATCTCTCTCATCCATGCCCAAAAATTTGGGCAACCATTGAGCATCTTCTCAGAGAAAGGAGTTAAAGGCGATTTCTCAGCGCTTTGTGAGAATCTCAATGCAAAGGAGTACATACTCTAGAAGTTCCCCAAGATTGGCAAAGAGAAGGGTTTTTTTTTGCTTCTCCTGGTTTTGCTATTTCTTTTTAAATCCCACCCAATTCCCCCTTGTATCTTTAGTAGGGATGGGTAAAATCCGGTCCGGACCGGATTTTTGGACCGTACCGGGACCGGACTGGACCGGGGGTATCCGGTCCGGTCCTCGGTCCACAAAATAATACAATCCGGGCCCCGGTCCGGTCCAGGTCCGGACCGGCTTTTTGTATTAGTGGTAAAAAAATTATTTTGTGTAAAGAAATATGTATAGTTATATTATAAAATTTATGTCAAAAATATAAATTTAATTTTTATATGATATAATATATATTTTTTATAAATAAATAAAACATTTTTTAATTAAAAATAATTTTTTATTGATAAAATAATAGTTCGGTCCAAAACCGGACCAGACTGGGACCGAGACCGGACCGGACCGAGAATATCCGGTCCGGTCCTCGGTCCAATTCTTTCAGGAATCCGGTCCCGGTCTGGTCTTGAACCGTTGCCCAGCCCTAATCTTTAGAGGCTTTACAAGATTCTAATGATAAGTATTTCACCAAAGTTGTACATATCGATACTAAGTCGTTCAACATAGAGCATGACCTCCTCACTCCAACTTACAAAATTAAAAGACCTCAAAAGCATGAAGAGTATCAGGTACGTACAGGGTCGTCCCGTATTTTTGAGGGGTCCTGTGCAAATTTTTTGTAAATGTAGAAAAATTATTAAAATATACAAGTAATGTAGAAAAATTATTAAAATATACAAGTAGAAGCTAATGAAAAACATAAAAAGGGTTGGTTGGACTCGAACTCAAGCCTACTTACACAAATGTAAGGCCTTAACCACTACAATAAATTGATTTTACTTTATTTTTATATTGCTATTTTAAATATATTATACAAGGGGCTAAATGAGGCCCTGTGCAATAGCACTCTTTGCACTCCCTCATCTACGGCTCTGGGTACGTACTTATAATCTCGTTGGTATTCTCACACTTGCATTTCCATTGCTGGTATTTTGAAGCTTGCTTTATCTTCACATTGATGATTTTAGCCTTAATTTTTGTATATCCCTATTAAGATTGTTAATTGTAAGCACATAACATAGTAAGTACTAAGTTTTTATTATGCACGCATTTGATCGAACACCTTGTATGCACGAACAATAAACCCTAGGTTCATACCAAATTACAACTAGCAAGTTTCAACCCTAGGTTCATACCAAATTACAACTAGCAAGTTTCAACCAAGACACAACAATTAGAATTGAAGTGTTGTCGGCGGTGAAAAGGAAGGGCAACGGAGATCATACTTGAATAGGTTTCGGATTACGGTGACGTGCCTAATTTTCGAGCACTGGCTGCAGCGCGAAACAGACTGCGGTTCATAAGTTTGACGACACGGTTCCCTATGTCATAAAACTAGAGCATTTAATTTCATTTGATCCCGAAAATGTCAAATGATTGTAACAATTAAGACTAGAATAAGAAACCAAAGAAAGCGTCTTTTTGTTGCTAAACAACAATTAGTTAAATGAACCCAAGTATGTAATCTTTCACCTTTGTACCCAAATATAAAGAAGAAAAAAAATTACAAGACCCAGCAATGAGGGTAAAGAATAGACAACAACAAACTGCATAAATCGTTGTCCTATACTCTTTGCTAGTATTCTGCCTTCCGCTCTTCACTCACCAAACATTGCACTTTTACCACACTCACCATGGTAGGCCATAGAAGCACTTTCCTATAATCACATTAAGCTCCACAACCAATGAGCTGCATATATTAAGACTAAAAGAGACCGAAAAGAATCTTGGGAACTTCGGACATTAGACGTTCGTATAGTTAGAGAAGAGTTGCATCATTGTATCAAGAGTTTCGGGGTAGAACTTCCTCGCAAATAAGTAGCACGGGCGCTTCACTCCGTTCCATAAGCAAGGTCTTTCCTGCACTTCACCCTGCAGCAAAACATAAAAGAACAGGGCTTGGACTTTTCTGTTAACCAGTACATATAAATATGTCAGTTTCAAGAATTATTAGCATTCGAGTTTTACCTGTTCTTCGCTTGTGACGTGCACACTCAGATCAATAGACTGCAAAGACGGTTCCCATGGTAAAGAAAGATTTCACAGATTTAGGTTGAGTACAGTACTAGCATTATGCATGTTTATTTTTTCCACATTTGCATAACTTCACAAGGTAAAAAATAATGTAATATTATGCAGAAGCCTTCATAATTAAAAAAGGAACAAAGGGACAAGCACATACTGTAATATTACGCAGAAGCTCATAAGTCACATCCTTTGCCCTGTATGCCTTTGGGTGCCATTTATGCTCAGACCAATCGACATGTGTGACTGACCAATTTGCAATGCCCCCAGGATCAATCATCTGAACATCAATTACATATGAGCCAAAAAGGATATCAGCAATTGAATAATTGGAGAAATGGTTAATGTTTGCAATAATGATCAGATATGCTTACACTTAAGAATGTTGGCACGTAATGCTCATCAGAATAGCAATTGCGCCCACCCAGCCCTGGCTGTAATAATCAAGGATTTGCAACAACATCAACATCATTGCCCAGTAAAGTCCTGCTCAAGCAGGATCTAGGGGGTCAAGATGGGGGCACCCATAGCCTCAACATGTCAGGAGGATGCGCCCGAAAGACCCAAGGAAAACTGAAATTCAGATATGTGACAAAAACAACTGAATTTAGTTAAAATGCACCAAAATTGATTTAGGGGTTATATCCATCTCAAAGGCACTATATAAAAGCCAATGAGCATGAGGATGCACCCAATGTACAAAGACAAAGAGTTTACCATGTAGCTTCAGCCGTTGGTGATGAGTACTATGTCAGAACATAAACTAATCAACTAGAATGGGTCAATCACTTGTATGATTTCCATCCTTAATAACCATAACAAAAAATGCCAAAAAGCTTAACCAATCAAAAAATTCTGAAAACAGAACCAAAATTCTATTATCATTTCTATTTACATCTCTGTATTCAAACCATATGAGGTTGGGTCAGATGTAAATAGGTTTATCTCATTTGAGTTACTAGATAAACGGAGAACAGGAATCAAACAGTGGAGTTTTTACCCGACAATAATCTCGAAACTTGTAGTAGTATAAATTGTCAGCCATTGTTATCACAGCGTGTTGCCGCTTCATTGTGAACCACTGCAAAAATTTTAAAAATAAAAAAAAATAAATTGTCACATTTTATACACCTACCATTAGAAAGACCAACAGGACCAGAAACTAACATAGCAATATCATGCTTTAGAGAATAATCTACAGATATAACTAAACATTTACCAAATGTCCCACCCACTTATAACTAGTCAACAATAGTACATATAAACGGGCTTTGCTAGACAGCATGCTAAAGTTTAGCTTTTAATATTCTTTATTTATGGAAGTAAGAAAGCTAAACCAGTCAAATAATGTCTAAAGCTGGACAATGGGTAGTCTGATGGGACAGTTTTTAAGGACAAGTTAGTGGAATTTCCTTTTTCATTTGTGTAAGAACTAATACATAAAAAAGGGAGGCAATCAACAAATAGAATAGACTCAAAAAAACATCCTCAATTCAGATTGCATTCACAAACAAGATATTGTGATGGATGAAAAGTGATAAAAAGGCACAGGTAGTATGCCAATACATTTTCTACCAAAAAAAAAAAGTATGCCAATACATTAGAGCCTTTGCTTGTTGCAGCATTAGAAGCTACTTTTTTTACATATGGAGGTTGACATCTAATGGGTGAAAGATATTATCAAGGTCTGCTACAGTAAGTGAATCAAACCCAAAGCCCCGCACCACGCACCAAGAACGACAAAACCTTCTTCCTCGAAGTGCTGTTTTCCCAGTATGATGGTTCATGTGCATCTAGGTGTTCCCATTTTATTTTTCTATGACCAAGTTCTGTTTTTTCCATTTCAAGTTTGATTGAGACAACATCTGTTTTATTGCAATGGGCTACTGATTGGGGGGGGGGGAGGTTGGAGGGGATCGGTAATCTTTTTTTGAAGAATCACAACTCATCACCATGTTGGGTTTGTGAAATATGCAAGCATTTTTTGAAAGAGCCTAAACAATATTGCATGTAGCATGTGTTGCTTACTTGTGCACCCTTTCGAAAATGCTTCTCTTCAATTTCAGGATACATATGTTCAGAGTATCTGGCATTTCCATGTGCACCTGGGTCAATGAAGCTGCAAGCAAGAGAGATGAAATAGTTAGAAACATATAGCAATTCTTACATTAAATGCTTATGATTTGGTAATCTTGACATCATATCAAGTCAGCCAACAAATATCCAACCCCACAATATTTTTTTTATACAGGTTTATATTTTCTAGATATGTTGACTATTGCAACAACAACTAAGATAGACCCTGTGAACAAATTACATATTGACCAATGAAGAAGAATGGACTGACCTGTCAACGAAGCTGACATTTGTGTACAACAGATAGTGGTAGACATAGTCAAATCCATGCAAAGGTACACAACTGCAAATAAAATAAATAAATAAGGTCAGAAGAAATTCAAGCCAGAATGAAAATTTCAAATAAAGTGGCCTGTATTTTAGAGACCTATCAGAAAGCAAAACAAAATGCTCGTTGTCAGGATCCCTTAAAGCATTAGCCAAAAGTCGCCTCTCTGCATCAACCATTGAGATATCACCCCAGACTACCTGTTATTAAAGCAAACAAAGCACTCACTTAATCTACTCTAAATGTAAGATTTCAAGATGATATGAAGTATATAGCAGCCTAATTTAACACGAGGAAACATGATTGCTTTTGATTTTGGGACCTTGTCACTGCGAATGTCACTATTAATGAAGTAACGACTCTGATGTGCAGGCTTTTCCTGAGATGCATGCACATAAACAGTGAATTTTCCATCATGACCCTGCCGAAAACATAAGAAAATCTTTTTAAGTATACATGCACAGAAGCTAAAGTATAGCCCATCAATACTAACTTGAACAAGTATTGAACTTATCAGTAGTATTTCACATGCAAATAGGATCCATATTTTAATGTCCCTGACTATCCAGTTTCTGTTATATTGTAAATTCCAACATAACAGAAACTGGAATTTCCAACTTGGAATTTAGGACAGTGCTATATGGCAGATCAAGTGCATCGACAGCACAGGGGCCATACAATTTGAGAGAAACATCTCTAGCCAGTCCCCAGCTTGCTGTTCACCCTTGGGTCTTTCAGGCACACCCCCTAACGAGTCAGAATCGGGTTGCCCCCAACTTGACCCCCAAGATTCCGCTACAAGCGGAACACTATTGGGTCAATGTTGTTGTTGTTTCTTTCGGACAGTGAGTTTAATTTTTAAGACTTCAGCGTAAGAGACCAGAGATAACAATACCAACAACAACAACATTGACCCAGTGAGGTTCTGCTACAGTGGAATCTGGGGGGTCAAGATGGGAGTATCCCTGCCCAATGGAAAGGGGTATGCCCGATAGACCTAAGAAAAACTAAAATTCAGCTATGTGACAATAATAAGTGAATTTAGTTAGAATGCACCAAAATTGATATAGGGACTAAATCCAGCTCAAAGGCAGTGTATAAAAGCCAATGAGCATGAGGATGCGCCCCAAATTTGATATAGGGACTAAATCCAGAGATAATAATACCATTAGTTTATAAGATATGAAATGTACTTTTGCATTAAAATGATTCTCAACTCTTTATACAAGCGCCAAATTTTTATGTTAACACATGATCCTCAAAAATAAAATATACCAAACAACCTCATGTTGGAATTATTTAGGTCAAGATACACTAGGCTGAGACATTTCCTATAAACTGCCTCAATTAAATTGTCTATTTTTAAGCAACATAGATGATTTTTTTTCTCATTCCATCCATTAATACCTATCGAGGTATTAGTAAGTCTCATGGTAGGTATAAAAGACTTTGCACAAATGTAGAAACAGAAGGACATGGGTTTATGTAAGTCTTAAATAACCTACAAAGGCTAATGAATCTAGTAGGCTTCAAAGTGCAGGAGAACCAGCTAAAAGATTCTAAAGGTTATTTTAAGATGTAATCCGTGTTCCACTTGTCCAACGTATCCTCTCCTGTAACTTCTGGGTTAATGCCAGATGGCCCAGACCTAACTAATTGACGTTCCTTCCTTGGCTCTGAAAGTAACTCCATTTTATAAGACACCAACGAATAATTACAATCAAGCATCAATCATTTTATAACTTAGAGGTCCAAGTGATGATGCAAATTTGCATTCAAAGATGGAATCATTTATCATCAAAAGATAATGTCTGAGATATCTTTCCAGTAGAATGAACTGGTTTCAAGGAAGAAAACACACAAATTGAACGAAAAATAACCAGGTAGAAAAAAAAATAAAGACGAACTCAAAAGATACTTACACGGAAAAATAAATCCCATAGTTTTTCGAAAGGCAAAGTACCCGGTGTGAGGAACATGAAAGCAATTTTAGGAGTTTTCGCGCGGCGACGTTACATATTTAAGATTTCACTAATTACAACTTGAGATGCCACCTCTTCATCAGTGAATTCTCTTCTGGTCAGGGGTGGAATCCAGTCAGTAAAAGCCTTGCAGCCTCTAGAAGAGAATAGATAGCATGCAGTGTGTCTTTGAGGTGGAACAATGTAGCCACAAATCAGAAACAGACTAACCAAGCAAACCAATACTATGATCCACACAGGTCTTTTAGCATGATGACGGTGACGATGCATGGGTAATATCTGCATGCTTAACTGCCAAGCGTTGGGTGTCTTCATCTTATTCCTCATGTAAGTACATCATAGAGCCATGACTAGCAATTTTCAGTCAGCTCTCACACAGCTTGCTTCTACAAAAGGTAAAATTGTGCAGTGTCTCACCAAATCTCCAACAAAATTATGACAGATATAGCTTCAATCTACAGAATCGAAAAATTCTGTTAGCTGCTGAAAATGAAGTTCATATCATCTAAAGTCAACTTTCATCAAAACATTGCCATATTTCACAATCAAAACATCCATCGAATCTCATTTAAGGAGTCAAGAGTCAAGACTACCAAAAACTAATCTAGCAATACAAGAAGGAAGACATGATCGATTACTTTATTGTGAAACAGCAGCTTTGCCCCTTCTGCCATAAGTACTTCCATATTCCGCTGAGTGGGATTTGACAAGAAGGATCCCAAAGTAGTTGATTCAAAGAACAGCAAGATGAATTCTCCATAATTGCATCAAAATCAATCAGCAATTCTACTTCTACACAAACTTGTTCTTTTCTTTATTTTTTTTTAAATTGTTCTACACATATTTATTGCCTAAATGGAAATTACTAAATTGGCAATCAAATCTATCACAGATTGACAAAAAGCACCAGAGATGACAATCACCTAAGTCCTAACTAATAATTTGAAAGTCAAACCATATATACTACAAAACGAGCAACCCATAAAGAGAACCACGAATTTGAAAGTCCTAACTAATAATGCTAGAGAGGACGTGCCTTGAAAGTCAAACCAACCCATAAAGAGAACCACGAATGCTTCTACCTCATAATTCCACTACAGAGTCCACAAACAAGCTGTATACTACAAAACGAGCAAAGCACCAACAATTCTCTCTCTAACAGATCAGCATAAAGAGAACAAACTCAAGTGCCAACTGAAAATTCAATCAGACAAACCAATAACCTCATCGCAGTCTCATAATCGATAGAACTAAAACATATGTTCAAATACCTGGGAGTAACTGATAATCAGAAGAGGGGAGTCAAAATCTCCAAAACAGTCGCACAAATTTTAAGATCTAGGGCAAACCCCAACAGAATCGAAAACACTACACAATACCGCCAATCACGAAGGAGATATAGAAGAGCATCCAAAAATTTATACTTGTTCCTCTCTCTCTCTGTTCCTGCCCAGAGTCGTCCGAAATTTGTCAACGGAGAGAGAAAGCGAGGGGAAATTAAAACAAATCCAAACTTCACACTTCTCTCTCCTTAATCACAGATTGAAGAACAACACCCGCCACTTCTCTTCTGATCTCTTTGAACTTCAAACTTAGGGTTTGGCAGATTGAAAAGAACAGGATGATTTCTGAAATCCCCGCTGATCAAAATTCGTTCTTCCGTTCTGGAATGTAGTGGCTCCCTGTCTCTCTCTTTCTTGTTGGATTGGGCAGAAGTGGGCGTTTGTCTGTTTAAACTTCCGCTTGTGTGATTTTCTGTTGGGAAATTGCTGTTTTCGGGCTTTCTCACTTTCCACTCCTTTCCAACTTTCCCACTTCCTTTTTCCAAAAAAAAAAGGATGATTTAAATAAATATTTAAAAAAAAGTTAATTAGGTGGATACTAGTGGTACCCGTAGTGTCATACACGACTACGTGAATTTAATATTTAATTTATTTAATGAATATAATTTTAATTTAATATAAAAAATTATTTATTAGAAAAAAAATTATATAAAATTTTACAATTAATGTCATGTGAAACGGGACCAAAATTATTAAGGTGAGCCCATTATAATTTTGATGGCTTAATGATAATTTATTTATTTAAAAATATAAATAAAAATTATATGATTAGAATCATTTAATTTTAAAAAAGTTTTACAAAAAATAAAAAGGTAAAAATAATCTAAATTCTTTTAATTTTTTTATCAAATTCAATTCTTTAAAAAAGTTTGAATAAAAATTAAAAATATACTTAATAAGAAACGATGAAAAGATGTAAATAAAGAATGAATTTTTTAATGATAAGAAAATCATTTATATTTATATAAATAATTCAAAAATAAAATTAAAGAAAAGATAACGTATTTTTTTTATCAAAAGTCAATTTAGGCAAGTAATTTTTTAGATTGAAAGTTCTATTTTTTATCAAAATTTTATTTAAGATAAATCTTTTACATAAATAGATAAAAAAAATGAAGATAATTTTTTTATTTTAAATAAAATTTGGATTTAATTTTTTCATATAAATAGATAGAAACATAATTCGAAAAACTATATTAATATATCTATCACAATATATAATATATAATGTTCTATAATTTTTTTTAATTTTAGATCAAATCTTTTAGATCTATCCTAATTCCTAATATATAATAGATAACATTTTTATTTTAGATAGAATCTTTTTTATGAATTAATTTATCCTATTTCTATAATATTAACATATATAAATTCCCAAAATAAAAAATCCTATGTGGTGAAATCCTAGGTGGCTTAACGTGGAAACAACACGTAGGAAAAATCCTAGGTGGCACAACGTGGTGGCCTTATTCCTTGCGTCTTTTATATATATACATATAGTAAAACCTCTATAAATTTATAAGGTCGGGACCATGATATTTTATTATTTTATAGAGATATTAATTAACCGATAAATTAATATTTATTAATTTAAAGAGACTTTTGTAATAAGAGCTTTCAAAATGCACTACCATACAATATTTTATTATAGGATTTTAGAAGGCTATGAGTTGAGACAATTTGATTCATGTAAGATTAATGTTTTGGCTGATATCAATCTTGTAGTCTCGGCTTGGATAGTTAATGTTGAGCAAGAGGCAATATCAAATTGTTTTAGACATTGCAAAATTCGTTCATGAGATGAAGTGTCAAGGAATGATTATAGTTGACATTGCAAAATTTGTTTTCAAAACAACGCTAGAAATGTTGGATCCAATAAGAATAGTTAGAGATGAGCTCCAAATAGAACTAAGAAAAAAAAACACTACAATCATATTTCATTAGATTTTCTTAATTATGACTATTTAAATTTTTATATAATTATTAATTTATGATATTAATGAGACCTTATATTTATATAATGGTTTTTTGAAAATATATTATCTTATCGAAATTTGTTAAATTTTGCATTGGCCCAAGTCGGACCGGTGAAAAATATTAATTTAGAGAGTTTATTAATTTACCGAGTATTAATTTAGAGAGGTTCTACTGTATATTAATAAAGATGTGAAAAATAGCTAAACTAGTTGTACTCGTCGCACCATATATGACTACGATTCGGTATTTTATAAACATTATAAGTAGGATATTAATAAATAAAAATATAAGTAAGTAATTTATTGCTCGTAGAATATATAATTTTAATCGATATAAATGATTAAATTTTATTTTGAGAATGAAGATATATTATTAAGATAAAATAATTACATTTCTCTTTTTCCTTGATGATATTTCATCGATATTTAATAAAAAAAGATAAAATATAAATAAAAAAATTTATTTATCCAAATATTGAAGAGATAAGAATTTTAAAAATAATAGTTATCTTAATAAATAAGATATAATAAAGTATGAAATATAGAGATAATTTGATTACATAAAATATTTAAAATTTAATAATATAATTTAAGATGGGACGAAAATCATTTTGTGATTTGATAAAGTAAAGATTAGATGAGTTTAAATATTATATTATTCATATTTTATTACTTTACATGTACGTAAATTTAGAGATTATCAAATATTTCAATATATCAATTGAATATTTTATTATCTATTTTTATTATAAAATAAAATCAATATATCTATAAATAAATTCGTCAAAAGATATATGATAAAAGATTTATATTTATTTTAAAATATTTTAAATATTTTATCTTTAATTTTAAATACTTGTATCTGTAAGCTTTCAAAAGATATTGTTATACTAAATAGAAATTTTTTTGTTGTTAGAGATAAATTTGAATAGTCAAAAAAGAATTTAATAAAAAAAATTATAATAATAGAAATTTATATTATTATTTTAAATATGAGGTGGGGCCAGAATCGTTCTGGTGGCTCGAAAAGGTACAGCTTTAATATATAGTTATAGATAGCAAAAAACCCCATCACTCACCCCCACCCCCACTCCCACCGAGTTGACTCGGTCGTTGACCGGGTTGACTCGCCCGTTGACCGATTTGACTCATCCGTTGACCGACCGTTGACCGGTGTTGACCGGCATCACTATCATCAATTTCACCGTCATCACATTTTTTACCGTCATCACAATTTTTTTATGACAAAAAGTATATTAAATGCCTTGATGACAATTTTTTGATGACAAAAGGTAAAAAATGTCATTAAAATGTCTAGATGATAACTTTTTGATTACAAAAGTATCATCAAAGACATTCAACCTCATAAACCACTGTCATCACAATTTTTTTATGACAAAAGTATCATCAAATGCTTAGATGACAATTTTTTGTTATAAAAAAGTATCATCACGTTTAAAAACAAACATCATCACACATAAAAAAACAAATTTGAATTGTCATCAAATATGAATTATCACGTTTAATTTTTAGCATCATCAAAATATGTGTCATCACATACAATTTTTTTCTAGTGTCATCAACTATGTATCACCACTTAAAAGTGTCTAAAAAATTTTATTGATGACACGATCTGAACCGTCATCAACTATCATAACTTGTCATCACTACTTGATGACGGTTTTGATTGTCATCAACTATCATCACAAGTGTCATCAAAATGTCTTGATGATAACTTTTTGATGACAAAAAGTATCATCAAAGGCATTCAATCACATAAAAACAACCGTCATCACAAATAAGAAAACAAAGTTGTCATCAAATATTTATCATCACGTTTAATTTCTAAGTGTCATCAAATATATGTCATCACGTACAATTTTTTTTCTAGTGTCATCAAATATGTGTCATCAAGGCATTTGATAACACATATTTTTTTTCACAGTCATCACTTTCTTCACTGTCAACACTGTCATCACAATGTTTTCACTATCATCACGATTTTTTTCACCGTCATCACTGTCATCACAATTTTTGTCACTGTCATCACTGTTATCACAATTTTTTGATGAAAAAAAGTACCATAAAAGACATTCAACTACATAAAAACAATCGTCATCGCACATAAAAAACGTGTCATCACAAATTATAGTTTTTTAGTGTCAATAAATATGTGTCATCATCAAAAATCTGTCATAACAAATTATAATTTTTTCTAGTATCATCAAATATGTATCATCACGTTTAATTTTTTAGTGTCTTCAAATATGTGTCATCATATATAATTTTTAAGTACCATCATTCAAAGTGTCATCAAATATGTATCATCACGTACAATTTTTTCATAAATTGTCATCACTAATTGATGACGATTTGATTGTCATCAACTATCATCACAAATGTCATCTCTACTTGATGACGGTTCGAACCAGAGACCTTCAATGTGTTAGACTAACGTGATAACCAACTACGCCACGAAATCTTTTAAAAGGAAGAATAATCAATAAAGATACAAATTATTTAGGATGAAAAATTCCTTACGGACTCTACTAATCAGATACTTGAACTGACATACACAAGATAAAAAAAAATTATATTGCAATGGTCATATTGGAAATGAATTTCTCTAGTTCTCGAGTAAATAAAGCAATATTTGCCCCAAAATTTATCAAATAACGCTCTAGAAAATGAAAACAACAATTTAGCACGATGACAAAGAATTATGGCAGGAAAATCACAACTTTAGTAAGATTTTCATAATCGAATCGGATACTAATGGAGGAGACAAAGAGAACACCTTGTGAGATTCGTCGCCTCAAATGGACCACTAAACAACGGAGCCGTCGACGGCGCCGATATAGAGAGTGGGAGGTTGATGAAGAACGACGACGGAGGTGACATGGTGGATGGGCGGAACCTCCGGCCAGAAGCCTACAACAGATCTGCACTTCACTTTTCCCCCAATCGCCTATCTATTGCCACAGATATGCACTTCATTCCGGCGGTGCCTGCGCGTGACGTCGGTCATCCCCAGAGGCTGAAGATGACTTGTCCGAGGAGGATGTGTCCGTTGATGGCGGAGAATTAGCCATTGAAAGGAACGAAGGTGAAGGAGGCGGTTAGGGTTTAGGGATGTGAGAGAACTAGAGAAAATCAGAGAGAATCAGGACGACATTACGGACTCTGAGAAACGAATGCGAGGAGGTGAGAGGATAAGAGATTAGTGAGGTGAGAGAAAAAATAAAAGGGTTTTTTATACTTAACAAAGACAAAAAAAATGTGTTTGGGTTACAAGCGCTCAATTAGGTGAATTATTTTTGCTTTTCACCTAATTTGTTCAAAAAAAAACTTTCCCACTTCTGTTTTCTTAATGTACGGAGTAGTTTCTATAATTTAAAAATAGATTTTTCTTTTTTTTGATATAGGAAAAAATTAGGAGGGCCAGCTCATCGAGAAACTGGTCGTCCTAGAGCATCTGCACGGATGAGATCTTGAAGATCTTTAGCAACTGCGTCAGTCAGGGCGTCTCCGTCATGAGAAGTCTTCGCGAGGAAGTCTGCTACTCTGTTGATCTCCCTGAAAATATGCTACTCTGTTGATCTCCCTGAAAATATGGGTGATGTGATGCGTACTGAATTGCCTTAGAAGAAGGAGGATGTCAGCTCGCAACATCTCACTCACCCATGGGCAGCTCCTTACGCCCTTGATGGCGCTAATCAAATTAAGATTGTCTCCTTCGATCTCAATATGAGAGATCCCTCGGCGGATGGCCTCTTCGATCTCAATATGGACATGGATGAGTTTCCAGAAGATGTTTCGATCTTGAATTATGGAGAAGAGAAGGAGATTGGGACACCGCTGGACAGGAGCGGTTCCGCACCGTCACCTCCACTCTTGTGGCGCTGTCGGTGCCCTAGTCATCTTTGACATCTCCCGGAGCTCCACCTTCCATAGCGTCTCCTGGTTGCTTGACGAGCTCGACAGTAAATGTCTTCTCTCATACATATACTGATATGCATACATGCTAATGAATTATCCTTTTTCAATTTCTATAGAGTTCTGTGCTTGTATGAGATGGGGTCTGATGTCATTCTACCAAAAAATGGGATTTGATGTCAGATCTTGTTTGAATTGGGTTCCTAAATGAGGAGATTGGAGGAATTCATTGAAATTAGTCAGTTGATCTGTTCAATTTATTACTCCAATACAATTGTGAAGACTAGTTAGACTCTGTTATAGCTGGGATTTGTACCTTTCGATGAAATTTGACAATGTGAAAGGAGAAAGAATATGCTCATATCTTTTGGGGTCGAAACTTGAAATCTAGTTGCAGAGATGATGGCACATCTCTCAAATGCAATCAATGTTGATGTATATTGCTCTTTTATTAAAATTAAATGTGGTCATAAAATTACTCGACTCGTTCATTCATGAGGTTTCTCCGTATCTCTATCTCTGAATTTCATGTTGTAACGTAACTACTATGCAAATTTCATGTTGTAAGATGCTACATCTGCTTTCAAATTTTCTCTTTAATAAATTAAGGTTGATAGTGCAAGAAAGTTGGCTTTTTCTTCTTTGAGAGTGATGACATCATTTCACTTGTCATTTGTTGATTATTGGTTGCTTCTCCTCAGTTGGCTTTGTGTGAGATATTTTCATTCCTTATAATCCTAATACTGGGTATGACAACTTTCACTCTACAACTACCCATTTAATGATGAGTATATGCAGAGCTCTCAGCATTTTCTCTGTTTAATGTTGTTCATTGGTTGCTTGGAGTTGGATGTTTGTGGGATCATTTTTGTTTGAGTATATGCTCTAGTTAGATCAGTTTTGGGTTCCTTAGATGATTCCTTCATTAAACCATACATGGTAAATTATCTCTTTCATGACTACAGTAATCTGATGTCTAAGCTAGCGTTCCCATTCACGTTGCTCATACCATATTAGAGAAAGTTGATTGTGAGTTGTGATTTTGATCTTAGTTAACTGATTGTTGCTTGATTTTTCTGTTTATTATCACAACCCCACAAAAGTCTAATTTACTATAAATTAGTATGAGTATCTTGCAACAAAGAAGGTGAAATAAGTACATGCCTCTGTTGAGCGTTAGACCCTCTTTGTTCTTCATATATAGTTGTATAATCTCATTATCTAGCAGCATACTCAAGGTTTATTGTGATATTGCGATCGAAATTCTGCTAATCATAGAGTAATCAATTACCCTTTTTCATAGTCTTCATTTGGTATATGATTTGTTGCTGTAATTTGTCTAATCCATTAACTATAACTGTTATTTTTGTAGGCCCCTCAGAAGCACTAGAAGTATGTTGCTCATGTTCTTGATCTTCTAATGTCAAAGCTGGTTTGCAAAACCAAGAGACTTGGTGGTGGATTTGGTGGCAAGGAGACAAGATCAACATTTATTGGTGTTGCTGCTTCTGTTCCTTCATATCTATTGAATCGCCCTGTTAAAATTACATTAGACTGTGATGTAGGTATGATGATTTCTGGGAAACGTCACAACTTTTTTAGGAAGTATAAGGTATGGTTTCCATTTTCAAATGGATGATGATAATGATATTAGCTTTGGAATATCATAGTGAAAGAGCTATTTTATTGTAAATCAACTAAAATAGCTTTTCAATTAATAGGTTATGCTTTGTAGAAGACAAAATTTACAATAGAACAATAACAATTTTTTGTGTGTGTGGTATGAATTTGCAGGTGTGTTCTACTGTGGAAGTACAACACTAGCAAAACAACTAAAGAAGCTTTGCCAAGAGTTCAGTGTTGATACTACAATCTAAAAGCATGATTTTTCTTGGTGTGCGCAGTCAGCTTAATAATGGATGATGGGCCTAGCAAAAGCCCATAAGGCTTATAATGTAAAACATAAAGCAAGTACCACGTACTGGTCCACGTAGGGAGCACAAATTCTTCGTTGAAGCTCTGAAAATAGGGTTCTACCTTTTTATTGAATCTATCTTGTACAAAGGGATTCATGCGAATATCACCCACCAATCACCACCCATTCCATCAAATACATTGTTCATGACCTTAAATAAAATTGGAAGAGCTGATCCC
Organism: Fallopia convolvulus; assembly: GCA_964016875.1. Classification (NCBI taxonomy): domain Eukaryota; kingdom Viridiplantae; phylum Streptophyta; class Magnoliopsida; order Caryophyllales; family Polygonaceae; genus Fallopia; species Fallopia convolvulus. Next base: position 5,543,099 of record OZ024737.1, read on the forward strand.
AAATATGGAGATGTGTTTATTCTGCAGAATTATGTTCCATTTCAAACCAGGCGTGAACTTGTTTTAGAAAAAAAAACATCAATGTGAAAGATTTTTTATGCTGATTTTCTTAAGGAATTGTTGCAGTTTGTAAGACCTAGCAAATTTGGTGATTACACTAGCCAAATTGTATCAGCATGCCAATGATACTTATGAGCAAGCATTAATTCGTCATGTCCACGTGATCATATACAGTGTAGGGCATTCAAAATTCTAATGAGAAATTATCTCTTTTTACTCTAGAGAAATAGATTTTTTTACTCTGGACACCAATCATAATAAAAGATATTAGCTATTATCCAATTAAAGTTTATGCCTTCTAAGACACCAATCATAAAATGTAATTGTGTCGAAGGTATGTTGTCATTATCCTAGAAATCAAATTATAAATAAAAAACAAGCATCACAATTATTTAAGAAATAAAAAACAAGCATCATAATTATAAATGAAATTTGATTTTTTTAGTGATGATAATTGTTTTTTATGCAGTGATGACAACTATTTATGTGGTGATGAGAACAAACTTTGAGTGATGACACTTGATGTCAGTTGTTTGTCTTCAGGACCATTGTCATCAAGGCCCTTTTGATGACAAATTAATCCAACCGTCATCATGTAGCGATGACAATTGATGAGAATCGAACCATCATCAAGTAGAGATGACATTTATGATGATTGTTGATGACAATCAAACCGTCATCAAGTAGTGATGACAATGATGATAGTGATGACACATATTTGATGACGCTTAAGTGATGACAGTTTGATGACACCTAATGACACTTGTTTGTCATCAAGGCTCTTTTGATGACAAATTAATTGAACCGTCATCAAGTAGAGATGATATTTGATAATAATCAAACCGTCATCAAGTAACGATGACAAGTGATGACAGTTGATGACGGTTCGAATTGTGTCATCAAAAGTTATTTAATGACACTTTAAGTGGTGACACATATGTGATGATGATGGAAAAAATTGTGAGGACGGTGAAAAAAATTGTGATGACAGTTGTTTTTATGTGGTCAAATGCCTTTAATGATACTTTTTGTCATAAAAAATTTCATCAAAACATTTTGATGACACTTTTCACATTTTATTACACTTTTTGTCATCAAAAAATTGTGATGACGGTGAAATAAATTGTGATGATGGTGAAAAAAGTTGTGATGACATTGACGACGGTTGTTTTGAGTGGGTGAATGCCTTCAAGGATACTTTTTAAAAGCCAATGAGATACTACACAGTTTTCTCTTCCTCCCCCTTCTGGGTCCAAATTAGGGATTTGTTGCTAGCCCTGCGTACCGTCTCCATTGCTAAAGCAATTGGTGCAAATTTGGGTGAGTTCTTGGACTTTGATGATTTGGATGTTCTCTAGATTGATTCTGTCTACCGAGTTTAGGTCCAAATTGATATCACAAAGGTCCTTTGTAGAGGGATGACGTTTTCTGTTGGTAAGTCTTCTTTGTGGTCGAGTATTCAGTATGAAAGATTACCAATATTTTGTTTTGCATGTGGTAAAATTGGACATTTACTCAAGTACTGCACTCTTGAAAATTTGGCAGAACTGAAGAAGTGGCCCTTGCCATTTGGCCCTTGCTTACGGGCACATGTGATAATGCGCCAATAGAAAATTCCCATTGCAGAACGGGACTTGCGACAAGAGTGTCTTGATAGGTTTGTTGCTCTATCTGTCACACCATCTGTTGTTTCATCTTCTTGCAACTCTAGTCTGGCGACCAATTCCAAACTGGTAGCAATTACTACTAATAAGGCAACAGTTAATGCTAGTCCATGTGTGGTTCTTCCAGTTGCTTCGCCTACTGTGACGAAATCCAGTGACTCACTTTCTTTGGCTAATTTATGTAATCATAAACGCAAGGCTAGTGCTGATGTTATGTCTATTCCGAAGAAATCTAAGGGTGATGCGTCTATCTTTATTTTATCATGACTCTCAAGTAACGAGTGTGGTGCAATCCCACACTTGTGAACAACCATGAAAATATACAACTGGAACTGTCGGGGTGATGCGACCTTGCCTAGGCTCGGACCCGATCCCGGCCAGCCCCTAGGCCTTGGCGACCCCCTTGGCGTGGGACTTAGTCATATATTATGTATTTTCCTATTTTAGCATATTTCTATTTATGTCTTTCTTAATTTAGTTGTTGCTATTTTTAGTATTACTATTTATGTTTTATGGGCTTTTGGACGTTGGGCCTTGCTTGCATGCAAACCCTAGTCCATTAAGCTTGTTGCTTGTTAGGGTTTCGAGAGCCTCCTCTTTATAAGGAGCTCTCAAGCTCATTTATTATTCAGCGCACACTTAGGGTTTAATATAGTCGAGGTTGTCCCCTTTTTTTCACTAGTGTCATTGCGCCGCCCCTTATATTATCAACATTTCTCTCAAATTCTCGCAATTGCTCTCGTGTTCTCCATCAATTCAATCACTCCAGCGGTGATTCACGTTCACTCAAGCCTTTTGTCGCGTACTTCGAGACCCAAGACTCAAACAACGCACCGATCCGTCGCATCACATAACGAGGAACACATCAACTGGTATCAGAGCCACCTCTTGTAAGTCGCTCGATCTCAATTGTTCACACTACTTTTATCTCCAAATTCATCCAATTCCTTGTTCTTGGTTCCGACTTATTAAAAAAAACATTCAGCCACAACCAATTCGGTTTAAGCATGATCTTGTACGATTTTTTTTCCTTTCATTTCTCTAACCCTAGCATAATTAGTGGCGTGAAGAATTATTTTGATCTTGCATGATTATAGTAAATTGTTTCCATAAAACTTGCATATAATCTTGACAGGTCCAATCATTATTGCACACTATCTTGCCTAAATCAATTTGATATCTCCTTTGTTAACTCAGCTAAAGTCGTTGTTGCCAAGATAAAAAACAAATAAGCCTAAACTACTAACTAGTATAGTAAGCAAGCAAGGGGTCGAACCCAAGAGAATCGGGATTCTGAATAATCACCAGGAAACAAGACAGGGTTTTTTGGAAGTTTAAGCAAACAAACAAACAAGCAAATAATATTTGGGATTAAATCAATGGAAGGAAAGTAGAGTTCATTCAATCAATTCCACCTTTTTAATCATTCGATCATCAATTCATCCACTTTTCTATTAATTCCAGGTTAATTCCAATCCTTATAGAAGATTTTCGCTTGTCCACGGTCTAAGCAGAATTATGATATGAACAAGAACGCTTAATTCAAATCATGCAAAGTATTAAGGATAGAAGGATATTAAATCATGCAATCAAGCTACGAGTCTCATGCATAAAATAACAATCAAATACTCTTCTCAATTCTAGTCCACTGTCCTAGAAAAGAGTTGTTTCAAGGGTAGATAAGATTGCACAGACAACAATCAAACCTAATCCAAACAGTACATCTAAGTCAATCAAACAAGTTGATCAGGCTTATTAAATCAAACATAGATCATATAAATAAGAACAAGAGTTTTGACATTAACCAAGGAATAGAAAAGTTATAAGAATCTCACGAATTACATAAAAAGGCTTCTTTGATTAAACGAACCCCAAAGGAAAATTAGTTCTTCATAATTAAACTAAAAACTGAAATAATCTCTGAAAGTATGCTAGAATTGTGTAACCCTAAAGTGAAACTCAAAAAACGCTTAAATAGTAGAAAATAAGTCTGAAACTCTAAGATATAATAATACTAAAAGATAAAATAAAACAAACAAAGGCGGCGCTGAAAATCCTTGATCCGCATTCGCGGAAATAATCCGCGTCCGCGGATCTACTCGTCCCCTCTGCCGTGGAAATGCCTCATACCGCGAGCGCGGAAATAATCCGCGTCCGCGGATCCACTTTGCCTCGCCCCCGGATTCTTCATTTCTTCCTCGGCACTGTGAGCTCGGTTGGTTTCCGAGGGCTCGGATCTTGACTCCATACTCTCCAGCTCAAATTAGGACTTCTGTCTTCCAAATCTTCAACTGTAGGCTTCTGCTGACATTAAAGATAATCATCCTAATCTAGCCTAAAATACTCAAAAAATCCTAATAAAAATACAGAATTACGTTGTACTAAAACCAGCGTATCATTTGTACAGGTCCTTTGATTCGTGTGTACATTTCTGTGCATGCAATTATTCTTTATTGATCCTATTTTGTCTTATCTTTTGCAATTTTGAATTACTTGCCTTATCCAGAACCGTATTTATTGCTCAAATTTCCGCATATATTGCCCATGTTGATCTGATGTGATCATATCTTTTTTTTCCTTATTCTTTCTAATCGTACATCTTTTTGTTCTGATAGTATGATAGCCGAAAATTGGAGGAAAAAAAACAATTCCATTATTGTTATTTTGTTCGCTCGTTCCTACCGGATCAACCTAAGCCCTTACTTGTTTGTTGCATATTGTGTGGGACTTTACTTGGTTGTGTTGGTGACATATAATTTCTAACGCCATATTTGTGCATAACCTTAAGCCGCCCTCACGGCATTCAAGTCTAGCCAAACCCTTTTGCGTGAACAATTTCATTCGTGTGCATAGATTTGTGAGTTTCTATACCATTGGTTCGCTTTTACTCCTGCCTTGTCATGTCTCATACAGGAATCCACCGAAGACGCTTTGTCGGGTATGATGATCCCGAGGCGTTTTTGGATTGGGCAAAGCACATGGCCAACTACTTTGGCCAACGAGACTACGACAAATTTGAGCGATGTGACATTGCCATTGGTTGCTTCACTAGCTACGCTCAGGATTGGTTTGAGCGTTTGGAGGATAATCGATGGTATAGGAAGAGGCCCCCAATTAAGACATGGTGCCAACTTGTGTACCACATGGCTCAACACTTTGCTCCTAATGTGGATGTCATAGCCTTTCAAGAGTATCTTATAAGGCACATGGTCAAACAACGAGAGATGTACAAGTTCGGCACGATGAAGGACATAAAACGAGCACCATTGGACAAGGGTCGTGCTACATCGACAGCATTGCCAGTCGCACCTCATATGGTCGTGATCGAGGCCTTTGAGGCGCCATCCAAGCTTGTTAGCATTCCCATGGCCGTGCCACACATGGTTGTGGTCGAGGCCATCGAAGAGCCAACCACGCCTTTTGTCTTGCCCATCACCGCGCCGCATATGCTCGTGGTTTAGGCTACCGAGGAGACAACCTCGCCCATTGTCACACCCGTTATCGTGCCGATCTTCGAGTCCCTACCCGAGTCCGCTTTGGCACCACATCCAATTCTAGTGTTAGAGTGCATCAAGGCCACCGTGTCTTCCGTTTCGAGTCCCTCACGTGAGGTCGAAGACGTGCTTCAATCGCTACCAACACCGACACCTTCCTTGGACTTGTCTTCGATGTTGGATTGGCCACTTCCCATGACCTTACCTTCGTTTTCTGTTGCCGAGTCCGAGAGCCTCTTTGAGCCTACATTGACAACATATATATTGACTTTTGAGAAGATTGAGGTCGACGACAAGCTCCACTTCATTGCTGTTTTGGTCGCCTTTTCCTTCACCAACTCGAAGCGAGGACGCTTCGAATCTAAGCGGGGGAGAATGATGCGACCTTGCCTAGGCTCGGACCCGATCCCGGCCAGCCCGGGACTCCCTAGGCCTTGGCGACCCCCTTGTTGGCGTAGGACTTAGTCATATATTATGTATTTCCCTATTTTAGCATATTTCCATTTATGTCTTTCTTAATTTAGTTGTTGCTATTTTTAGTATTACTATTTATGTTTTATGGGATTTTGGACGTTGGGCTTTGCTTGTATGCAAACCCTAGTCCATTAAGCTTGTTGCTGGTTAAGGTTTTGAGAGCCTCCTCTTTATAAGGAGCTCTCAAGCTCATTTATTATTCAGCGCACACTTAGCGTTTAATATAGTCGAGGTTGTCTCCTTATTTTGCCCTATTGCCATTGCGCCGCCCCTTATATTATCAACAAAGCTCTCAAATTCTCGCAATTGCTCTCGTGTTCTCCATCAATTCAATCACTCCAATGGTGATTCACGTTCATTCAAGCCTTCCACCGCGTACTTCGAGACCCAGTACTCAAACAATACACCAATCCGTCACATCCCATAACGAGGGACGCATCACGGGGGTTGGGCAACCGCCGGACAGTTCAAACTCTCCGTTCTTGGATATGGAGATAGCCCTTCCATTTTTTTTATGACGGAAACTCTGATTTCTAAGCGAGATCAGGAAACAGTAATGAATCGGTGTGGTTTTACTTCGGGTTTATGTTTGGATAATATTGGGCGTTCTGGTGGTTTGGGTCTTTGGTGGAAGGATGTTGATATTTTGGTTCTTTCCTTTTCTGCACATCATATTAAATGGCGTATGGTTTTCCAGAACATGATAATAAGTGGCGTACGTGTGCCTTGATGCGTGATTTAGTCATTGCTGATTGCCAACTTCCTGTTCTTTCTGCTGGTGATTTTAATTTGTCCTTTCTTCTGATGAGAAGTTGGGGTGGAGCAGAGGTTCTTCAACGCGATCTCAATCTATTTCGTTCTGTTATTGATGATCTTTTTTTTTTTTTTTTTTTTTTTTTTTTTTTTTTTTTGGTCTTGCCTTTTGGCTCGCCCGGTTCGATCGGTCGAACACCGCTCTACATCCGGACCGGGTACTTCGTGGCCCCATTTTGGGGAGACCCTCCCAATATCAATTTTTCCATACATGCCGCCAGTGAGATTCGAACTTCGAACCTCCTGCACAACACTTAAGGAGTCTAGCACCACTTTACCACTAGACCAACTGAGTATTGGTTTCTTACCCTTCAAGATATGGGCTGCTCTGGCGGTTTCTTTACTTAGGAGCATAGCTTTCGAGATGTTCGTGTGCTTCGGGAACGTCTAGATCGGGGACTTTGCACACCTTCCTGGTATTCCCTTTTCCATCATGGTGCAGTGTCGTGCTTTTCACGAGTACATTCCGACCATTCTTTGCTCTGTATCCATCTTGAAGGGGTTCCTATTTTCACTGGACGACAAAAATTATTCAGATTTGAGTCCTTATGGTTAGCTAATGATCAATGTGAGTCTATTTTCCGCACATATACGTCTTCTTCTGGACTTTTTCCAATCCAAAAAATTTCTGCTTGTGCTGAGAATCTGTCAACTTGGGCTGCAACTGAATACCGAGGCCGTCGTCGTCGTATTGCATCTCTGGAAAAACGTCTTCTCAAGCTGCAATATCGGCTGCCTGATGGTTATGTTTTAAATCAGTGTAATGAGGTTTGTATTGAATTAGAGCGCCTTAGACGAGAAGACGAATCCTTTTGGTTTCTTCGGTCCTGATCCTATGAACTGAAAGATGGCGACAAGAATACACCATATTTCCACCATAAGGCCTTGCGGCGACGAGCAACCAACCGTATCCATGGCTTGTTTGATTCTGGTGGACTGTGGAAAGATGGTGAAACTGATGTGGAGCATATTATAGTAAACTTCTATTCTGATTTATTTACATCTGAGGGTTCGTCTAATACTGATGAGGTGCTACAATTTTTGGAGCCCACAATTACCCCGGAAATGAATGCTTGCCTTGATGTAATATCGTGTGCTGATGAAATCAGGTATGCTTTGTTTCAAATGCATCCTACAAAGGCTCCGGGTGTCGATGCCATGCACACCTTATTCTTTCAATCTTTTTGGAACATAGTCGGATCTGATGTTGTTGATTTTATTCAACGATGGTTGAAAGGAGAAATTGACCTTAAAGAGGTAAATCATATTGTGGTTGTCCTTCTTCCTAAGATTAAAGATCCAAAACACACTCGTGATTTCAGGCCGATTAGTTTGTGTACTACTTTGTATAAAGTTGCTGCTAAGACTCTAGCTAATCGTCTTCGGCCTTTTCTGGATGGATTTATAGACGATACACAGAGTGCTTTTGTTCCGAATCGTCTTATTTCTAACAATGCCATTTTAGCCTTTGAAGGCTTTCATTACATGAAGAACAAACATCGTGGATCGTCCGGTTATTTTGGGCTTAAACTTGATATGATGAAGGCTTACGATAGAGTCGAATGGTCTTTTTTTACGCAACCTTCACCAACGTTTGGGTTTCTCTAGCAATTGGATTCGTCGGGTTATGAGCTGCCTTCAATCCATAAGTCTCTCTTTGAAATTCAATGGGGCTGTACATGGTTTAGCTTTCCCGACTCGTGGAGTCCGTCAAGGGTGTCCTTTGTCCCCTTTTCTGTTCATTATGTGCACACAGGCCTTTTCTTCAATGTTAAAGTCAGTTGTATTACAGAATCAGTTACATGGTTTATCAATTTCTAGGGGTGCACCGCCAATCTCACATTTATTATTTGCGGATGATTGTCTTTTGTTTTCTAAAGCAACGACTAGCGAATGCTCGATTTTAACTGAAATTCTCAGTTCGTATGAGAGAGCATCAGGACAGAAAGTCAATATGCTGAAGTCTGAGATTTGTTTTAGTAAAAATGTCATACCGGAAAGAAGAAGTGAGATCACTGGTCTGTTACAGGTTAAGGAAGTTGATAGACATTCCAAATACTTGGGTCTTCCAACTATTGTTGGTAAATCTAAGAAGTCAGTGTTTAGTTGCATAAAAGATAGAATATGGAAGAAAATCAATGGCTGGAAAGAGAGGCTATTATCTCAAGCTGGTCGTGAAATGTTGATAAAATCAGTGTTACAATCCATCCCGTTATACATTATGGGAGTTTTTCGCCTTCCCGATTCTCTTGTAGATGATATTCATGCTATGCTTGCTAGCTTTTGGTGGGGTGTAAAAGGATCCGAGAGGAAAATTCAGTGGCGATGTTGGGATTTTTTAACACGTCCTAAGCGACATGGTGGAATGCGATTCCGTAACCTTAATGTCTTCAACAATGCTCTTCTTGCTAAGCAAAGTTGGAGATTGATTCGCAATCCTGACTCTCTACTGGGACGGACTTTCTGTGCTCGGTATCATCTCATTCTTCATATATTGGCGTAGCATTTGGGGCGCCAAGTCTCTAATTATTGAAGGTGCTGGGTGGCGTATAGGTCGGGGTATTAATGTCTCTTGCTGGTCTGATCAGTGGATATTTGATGGTCATTCTTTTCGTTCTCCAACACCATCCCCTTTTTTTTGTCTCATCAACCAGCTTTGCAAGTTTCAGATCTTATTCTTCATGATGAGCGTGTATGGAATTCTGCTTTAATCGCTCAACTCTTTTCCTCTGATGATGCTTTTCTAATTCACAGCATGTCGTTACTTCAGTTTCAAACTAATGATGTCCTGTGCTGGCGTTATGTCAAGAATGGTAACTACACTGCAAATCTGGGTATTGGTTTGGTATGTTTTGTCGTCATAGCACCCTTCATAATGCTCAACTCAAGGAGAGCTTTTGGACGTGTCTTTGGGATTTGAAGGTACCCCCGAAATTAAAAATGTTTTCATGGAGAGCAATATCGAATTCCTTAAGTGTGAAGGTGAATTTGTCTGCACGAAATATTGTGCAATCTGATATATGTGAGAGGCGTAATACTGCTCCTGAATCAGTTTGGCATGCTGTTTTTTCTTGTTCACTGTCACATGCAATTTGGGATGATTCAGCTCTCTTGTCTACCGTTAGTGCAAATCATACATTGCCATTCCATGAGCACGCTCGAAATGTATTGGAACTTCATGGTGTTTCAAGGCTGACAAAATTTCTCCTTAATTCTTGGGTAGGCTGGACACTTAGAAATAATCATGTGTTCCAAAATTCAGTTGCTTCAGCTCCTGTTTTGCTCACTGGTTTTCGTGCGCTGGTTTTGGACTATCAACAATTGTCTAAAGTTGCACAATCTAGTGGCAATTCTCGTACACACTTAGGTTGGATGCCACCATTACCTAATTCCTTAAAATTAAATGTTGATGCTGCAATTCTATCATCTACGATGGTGGGTCTTGGTGTTGTACTTCGCGATTCGTATGGTTTCGTTGTTGTTGCAGCTATGCGCCGTGTTGATGCTTCTTGGTCTCCATCTTTTGCTGAGGCTGCTGCATTGCTCTTTGGACTATATTTAGCAAAGTAAGTGGGGATAACAAATTTACAAGCTGAATCAGATGCTCTCTCTGTAGTTCTGGGTGTGCAATCTGAAAGTTCAAATTACTCTCCTGTTGGTGTAGTTTATGAAGAAATTAAGTACTTAAGTTTAAGTTATAATAGGTTCTCTTGTAATCATGTTAATCGTGTTGCAAATAGGGTAGCACATTCTTCAGGGCAAGAAGAGTCACTACTAAATAATCGACCTATTGTAACCTAAAAATTGTAATGGTTTTTCATAGTATTACATTAGATATTCAAATGTAATGGTCTATTATCAAATGTAAGGGTACGATCTATTGTAATGGTTTAGTGTAATAGGAGTTATTTAAAGCAAAGCATTTTATCACCAAATGTAATGGTTATAAAATAAGGAAATAAAGTACCACCTATTGTAATGGTTGATATAACAAATGTAACAATTGGGCTCCAAATAATTTGGCGCACAAGAAATGGCGCCTAAGTGAAAATTGGGCTCCAAAAATATACTATTGGGCTCCAAATATATTATTTGTCAAAATTAATTTTTAATCCCATGTCTTTCTATTATCTTCTTCAGATCGATAATGGAGACACGTACAACTCAAACCCTTAATCTCTCTCCCGCAGAAATCAATCCGATCCTTGAACCCTAAAAGCTTTCTTTGATCACGCCGGCCTCCCTCGTCCTATCAATCTCCTTTAGCTTCTCTGGATTCTTTCAATCGCTTTCTCTGTGTGCCGTCCGGTGAAGCTTTTCCGGTCGCCTACTTGTTCGACTGCTTTCCAGTGGCTTCTCCGCCTGCTTGTCCGACCGGTATCTTCTCCGCCTTATCCATTCTCTTTACCTTTGACAGCAAATTTTAGTATTAATTATAAGTTAAGCTATGATTTTGATTAATGACCGGTAAAAAAGAAAAAAAAAATGCAATGTACTGGAAGAAGTGAAGAAGACCGATGCTGCTCATGTTCTTCAAGTATGCCTTTTCTATTGTAAAAAAAAACGTCTTTAATATATATTAAATCCATCAATTTGTTTGATTAGTGCATTGATTTCTCACATCACATCACATTCGTTGATTATTTGAACAAGAAAAGATGAAATCAAACGCTTTTGTTTTTTTGTCTGGAATACACACATTCTTGATTCAATTTGTCTAGTGATTGCTTTTTTTGTTCTATTGTGGGCTTAAACTGTTTAGGCAACATGTAGTTTCAGTAATTTGTTTGATTTGTAGTCCTATAATTGTAATGTTTGCTGACTTCTATTGTTATCTACTTATCTTATCAACACTAGGATCTCATACGTAAGATTTCACACCTAATCTATATTATGAATACCTCTCTTAATCGCTTTCTAATTGTTAATTGCATTGCTCTACTTGTTTGATAATATATAGTAACTATTGGAGAGATCATGATATTGCTCTCTTCATTATGAAGCACTTGTACAAAGACATTCCTTCACAATCTCTATATACTTGTGTAACTTTATTGTTGTGCTTCTTATATAATGGACAATTTGTATTTATTGGAATGCTATTGGGTTGATTTTTCTGCGAGAAAAAACATCATTGATGGGTCAAGTAGAGCCTATGATGTACAGGGATCCAGACCTAGTGAAAAGGAGTGGTGCTGTTCTTGAAATCAGAGCAACAAGCATTCCATATACCTTTGCTCCTTGCATTGTGGTAAAAGCCTACTCTTAAGTTGGTTTACTTGATAATCTTTTCTCAAGTTTTCTCAAGTTGGTTAAGTGAATAATTCCTAATTGAATATTGATTATTGTTTGATTATTTTAGGTTTTCAGGAAGAGGAGCAGTCTTTGATTGTGAAATCCTCTCTTCTCTCCCTCTAAGTAAGCGTTTATTTGATTTTGTTGTTTGTGTGTAATTATATTCAATTAAGTTCTCTGAGATTACTTGCCTTTCTCTATTAAATTAATTTGAAGTTGTCTTTTGTCAAAAAATTTAAGCCGTAATTTTGAGCTTAGAGGGAGCTTTTCTTCATACATGTTTTTTTACTTGAAGTGTTGGCTATCTCTCCATGCTTTCTATGGTCTTAGCTTACTCTTGTATTCTATTTCATGCTTTGAGCCAATAAATTTCTAATAACATCAATCTGGTATTTTTTTTTCTGTTGTTTTTTGGTTTCAATAGCAAGAAAGGGGTTTTGTGGTGCCTCTTTCTTTGTTTGTTTTTTGGTGTTGGGAATTGACTATTGTCGCATTGTCTCTCCTGATGATCAACACTAGATAGGAAAAAGAAAAGGTTACTGTTGCAAGATATGTGTTCTTTGTTGAGTCTTAGCTTCCCCTATCTAACGTCTTTTAGCAAGAGAACTAAATCTAAATGTGGACTTGCAGGTTTCAAAGGCAGCTGATAATTAGGAAAATTCAACATCAACTCAGGTTTGTGCTGTATTACATTCTGGGAATCTCAAAAATTGTGTAGTTTATCTTAAATTTTAAGTGAGATGGATGTGCTGTTTTTGGTCTACTTTATCATATTTATATCTGGATTCTAGAGTTCATAGATATTTTGGTGATTTTTCCGATAATTACTTTATCCAATGTCAGTCTTGCTGTAAATTCTATGATGCATTTTTATATTGAACATGTATATATTTCATATTTAAGTAAGTGATTTAAGTTCTTGTGTGTAGATTGATTGCCAAGTACAAGCCAATAGGCTCGCTTTGTCAGTGGTGGTACCTTAGCTTAAGAAAAATCAAGTCAAGTGGAACTTTACTAGAGCCTTTGAGGTATGTAGTCTCTTTCATAAAAATTAGACTAAATCTGGTTTAAGAGCCCTCTTATGAAAGTTGAGTGATGCTATTATTGAAATAGTTCTCCATATTTTTAAATCACATGGTTATGCTAAGTTGGATGCACACAAAACTTCTCTATAATGTAGAAAAATGATTCAATTACAAATGATGGTACATGTAGTATATAAATATTAAAAAGAAGCAAATTGATCATATATGATAAATTTCATGAGGTTCACTGATTTGATATCATAAGCATGCATGTTGGTCTAACTTAAATCAGTTATTAGGTTTGTGATTAATAAAATCATGTAAATTCATTCATATTGCCTTACAAATTTGTCACTTCCTGTTATATATGTGTTTTTTTATTACAAACTTATGTTACTTTTGAAGTTTTGATATGGTATGATTAAATTGTTCAGTTGGCTTTCAATTACTTCTCCACCTAGCTTGAAATGTTGCTTGAAATGATTGATTCTTGTTATATATTTGTACTGAAATCATGTTTCTAAATTGGAAAATTCTCTTTTTTTTTGGTAGAGTGCAATGCATCTTGATTTAAAGATACTAGGTTATGAACTAGGTAGGTTACTAAGTCAACCATTTTATAATTACAGAAATGGGTAATTGGTATGAGTTTCCTCGATGGAGAGATGAATTTGAAAAAGGTTTGGATGAATACCTTGATGATGCATTTGCAACTAGGGCACAAGGAGAACAAATATCTTGTCCTTGTGAAAAGTGTTGTTATCGATATTGGTTCAGCGAAAAGAATGTTGTGAAAGATCACGTGATTTCCAATGGCTTTATTCCTAGATTAGAAAGACAACCACAATCATTTTTAAACGTTGAAGTGGGATCAGAAAATGTTGACCAAGTTTACACAAATGATGACATAGATGGATTACTTCATGATACTTTTATAAATGATCCAAATGAAGATTCGAAGTCATTTTACAAGTTAGTTGAAGAGGGACAACAAGAATTATATCCAGGCTGCAAGAACTTCTCGAAGCTTTCTTTCACCATTCGATTGTTTCTTTTTAAGAGTGACAACAAGTTAAGCAACACTGCCTTTAATGATTTGTTAAAGCTTTTGAGAGCAATGCAACCTGATGCAAAGCTACCATCATCTTTTCATGAGGCAAAGAGTATCTTAAAGGGGTTGGGGTTGAGTTACACGAAGATTGACGCATGTCCCAACGATTGTATGCTGTATTGGGAAAATTATGCAGAGGCGACACATTGCCATGTTTGCAAATCTCCTCGGTGGAAACCAGATGAGAGCACTAAGAAAAATAAAAAACCTAGACGGATTCCATTAAAGATCTTGAGGTACTTTCCAATCAAAAAAAGGTTACAGAGATTGTTCATGTGCTCAACTATTGCAGTTGACATGACATGGCACTCGAATGGTCGACAGAATGATGGCCTTTCAAGACATCCTGCTGATGGCCAATCTTGGAAGAGTTTTGACTTGATGTTTCCTAAGTTTGCTGCTGAACCTCGCAATGTCAGGTTAGGATTAGCCACTGATGGTTTTAACCCGTTTAGCACAATGAGCATTCTCATAGTACATGGCATGTTATATTGATGAATTATAATTTGCCTCCATGGATGTGCATGAAACCAGAATTTTTTATGCTTGCATTACTTATCCCTGGCCCTCAATCTCCCGGAAATGATATTGCTATCTACATGCAACCGTTAATTAAGGAGCTTAATGAACTATGGGAGTTTGGTTTGGAAACTTACGATGCTTCGTGTAAACAAACGTTTAAGATGCATGCAGCGTTATTACTCACTGTGAGTGATTTTCCAGCGTATTCTATGTTGTCGGGCTGGAGCACCAAAGGGAAAAGTGCATGTCCCAATTGCCATTATGAAACATGCTCAAAGTATTTGGGTAATAGTCAAAGCATTGTTACATGGGCAACAATAGATTTTTGGACTTGGATCATCCTTGGAGAGAGAATGTGAATGGGGAGATTGAAGAAAGTGTTGCACCAGCTCGCTTGACAGGGGTTGAGATTTCTGAATTATTGGCTGATTTTGAAAATTATTTTGGCAAGACAGAAGATAGAAAGAAAAAGGATAAAAAGAGAAGAGAGGATGGAATTCCTTGGAGAAAGAAGTCAATATTTTTTGAATTGCCTTATTGGAAGAGCGTTTCTTGTGGCCATTATCTTGATGTGATGCACATTGAGAAAAATGTGTGTGACAAGATACTTGGAACTTTGTTAAACATGCCGGGAAAGACTAAGGATCACATGAAGGCACGCAATGATTTAAAAGAAATGAATCTTATGCCGGAGCTTCATCCTAAGGAAAATAAAAATGGTAAAATTGAAATGTCAAAATCAAGATTTTGGATGCCAAATGATAAAATGCGCAGATTTTGTAATGTGTTGAAAAGTGCCAAATTGCCTAAAGATTGTGGGTCAAATATTGCACGATGTGTGCAAGTTGCTGAAAGAAGGATTACAGGATACAAAAGTCATGATGCTCATCTTATCATGCAACATTTGCTTCCAATTGCGGTGAGGACGACATTGAATAAAGATGTTGCACTTCCCTTGATTAAATTGAGTTCGTTTTTTAGAGGAGTTTGCAGCAAGGTTATTAATCCAAATAATCTTGATCAATTACAATCTGATATTGTTCTCACTCTTTGTGAGTTTGAGAGGATCTTTCCACCTGCATTTTTTGACATTATGGTGCATTTACCTCTTCATATAGTTGAGGAAATTAGGCTTGGTGGACCTGTTTGTTCACATTGGATGTACCCTATTGAAAGATATCTTCGAAAGCTAAAGTCATATGTTAGGAACAAAAGTCAGCCAGAGGGTTCAATTGCAGAAGGATACATAGCTGAGGAATGTGTGACATTTTGTGCAAGATATTTATGCAATACTACACATGCATCCAGCTCTATATCAGAGGATACTATTACTAATAATGAGAGGCCAATTGTTTTCCCGAGTTTAGGCAATCCGATAATGGGCCAAGGAAATAGGAAGGAAGCATATGGTGCTTTTAAAATTGATGTCACCACATGGGAGCAGGTGCATAGATATGTCCTATTCAATTGTCATTTGGAAGAGGTTGAGAGATATATCAGGTTAGATATAAACTTCAACACCAAGACATCAACACCAAAACCCAAAACACCTTCTATCTCAGGTTAGTAGCCAACCCCAAGCACTAAGACAACACCACCGAATCCCACAGCATGCCTTGTCAAGCAAGAAAATGGTGCAGGAGCCAAGTCACAAACCAAAAAAATTACCTCGTAATCAAGTGTGCTCTCCTGGGTCATTGGAAGTGTATAAAAAATTAAGACAAAAGCAACTAGAGCGAAATGTTGGGCATCTTCCAAGTGTTGGATTGTCTCCAACAACTTTTTTAGGTGATGAAGTTGATGAAGGTTTGTTCAATCTAACTCCACATGATCAAGTTGTACAACGCTCTCCAATAAGATCAAATTCCAATCATGAGGTGCATGTTGGGTGTGATACCAACTCCTCTGCTGAAGTGGCAGTGCATAATCAAGCTGAAATGAGGATTGATTGCCATGTAGATAACAATGATGATATAGTGCAAGGTAACTGCTTTTATGATTTATTTTCTCTAAAATGATATTTGTGATTTTTATGACTTGTCAATGTCTTTTCCTTCAATCTTCAAATTATTATAGCTAATTTTCAGATTTTGAAGATTCTGTATTTGCCCTTTTATTAAAATTTCAGCCACTGAAAAAAAGAAGCATCGAGGACCAACGCTTATGGCAAAAGTGCATCATTGTAAACCTGAAGAGCGTCAGGTCATCGTCTTAAATGAAAATGGCCACCCAATTGGTCTGTCTGACGAAGTTGTTGTTGAATTTGCTAACTTTCTAGGAACAATAGCAAAAGATCCTGAACTAGCTCCCCTAAATATTCTTGATTGGAAGTATATGCAAACGAAGGAGGATATTTGGAGTTATGTCAAGGTATATGTAAATTCTATACCTCTACATTTATATGTCAATAATTGTTATCAATATTAATAAATTTATATTGTGATTTGTAGGAGAGATACATCATTCCAGAAGAAGGAATGGATCATGTCTTGAAATCCGTCAATGCGATTTGGGTTGTTTATAAATCAAGGATGAAGAGTAAACACTACAAGGCATATGAAACTAATGAAGAGATATGGGCTAACCGTCCATCCACAATTCCGGATTATCAATTCAAAGATCTCTTAGATTATTGGGATAGTCCTGCCGCAAAGGTACTTCATTGTTGATTATGTTTTTATGATGGATTCCATGCTCAGTTTTATCACTTTCTGATTTTTGCAAATATATATATAGGAAACTGCTAGTAAAAATGCAGCCAATCGTCAAAAGCATAAAGATGTGCACACTTTAGGTCCTGTCTCACTTGCAAGATTGCGTCATAAGCTGGTAGTTTTATTGAACTTTATGGTTCTTCTCGTATATTATTTTATTTTTGTGCTTAAGTAATTTTTATTCATTGTTGATTTTGTTTTTATGATGGATTCCATGCTCAGTTTATCACTTTTTATTGATTGATTGCTAACTCTTGGTGGTTAAAGTGTATACTCTGAAGTGTTTATGTGATTAGAAAGTGGCTTGTCTACCTCTTGGTGGTTGACTGGCTCTTGTTGGATTGATTGCCGACTTAATTTTATCGCTTTTTATTGATTGATTGCTGACTCTTGATTGATTGGTCATGCTCTTGATGTAGAATTGATATTTGCCTATGCTGATTTTTTAAGCTATATTTTTGATTTTGTTGAAGTTGTAGCTCAATGCCCACTTCCATAAATTTGTCTCAGACTGCTTTAATTTGTTGATGTTGTTTTCTATCTGGTTTGCTTATATTATTTATGTTAACTCCTTGATGTTGTGCTTAATTAGTTCCTTTTTGTTCTAATTCGACTATCTATATTTTCTTATTAGACACAAAAGAATCCAAACAAAGAACCTCCACCACAATCAATGGTCTATAAAGAATCCAGGAAAAGAGATTCTACACGATTCTACAAGACAGATGGTTACAAGGCTATGGAAAACATTGTATGGCAATTTATATTTCAGTCTAATCATTTTGAATTGTTTGATTACATCTTTCAAGTAGAAGAAGGTATTACTAATAGTGATATTTTCTTTATGTAGGAGAAACTTGATAAATTACAATTAGAAATTGAAAGTGGGGAGAAAACCAGTAATGTAGACCCTTTGTGTGAAGTCATTGGCAAGAAGAGTATAAAGCGGGGATTTCTTCAAGGCCGAGGAGCAACAATGTCTAAGTCGAAAGGCAAGGAGAAGAAAGGAGGTTACATACTTGACCAAGAATTCTTTCAAAACATGAAAGCGGAATGGATAGCGGAAATAACTACACAGCTGGCATCAAAAATATTGTCTCAATTGCAAGCATCTAATCCTCATATGAATCTGGTCATCCCAGATTTTACATCACCAACAAATTCAAATCAAGGAATTGAGGATCAGAATTTACAAAATCTAGTTGGAAATCATCCAACACCACAGGTATGTACAAAGGTTTTTTCCTTGTTTTTGTCATTGAATAGTATATATACCAACTAGACAAAGAAGTTGGATATATATTGATTAGTTTTATTTTAATCAATATTAGCAGATGAGTGAAGATGATGAAAGTTGAAGCTACAAATATCAATCAAGTACCACAATGGACTCAACTATTTTGGTGCAAGCATAATGTAAATGGCATGACTTGTTGGCATGGACCATATTATGTAGGTGCATTTTGATATATATATATATATAGATAGATGCATGCGTGTAAGAGCTAGTTATAGCTAGGTAATTATACTTAATTACTACATGTATGTACTTGAATACATATATTTTGGTACTATATATGTATCCTTTTGGATATTAACTTATAGTATTAATATGAAGTTTAATTTTAACCATATTTACCTTCTTGAATGTATATTTTGTTATAGTTGAATGTACATGTATGTAATTATATATATATATATATCTGATTAATATAATGGAAGAATATTGTTCCAATTGTAATATTTAGTTATCTAATGCAATGGTTGTATTATATAATGGATTTTATCTAATGCAATGGTTGTATTATGTAATGGATTTTATCTAATGCAATGGTTGTATAATGTAATGGATTTTTTTATCTACTGTAATGGTTTTTGGGAAGGTTAGTAAAATATTACATTAGGTTAAACAACCATTGCAATAGGGCTAATGCAAGGGCATCTGATGTAACCATGTGTAAAGCATTACAATAGGCCTATTGTAATGGTTATTGGCCCTATTGTTATAGTTATTAGAGGTTTACAAATGCCTAGTTATTTAGTAGTGAGTCTTTTGTAAACTCAATTCCCCAAGCAATTATCAGCTTGGCGGAAGAAGATATATAAATTTAGCTCCCTTTTCTCTCAAAAAATGATAAATTGACAAGACGTAGCGGTGTTAGTAAAAATGATCAATCGACATTAAATGTATGTGTAATGCCAAATACTCCATTATTAAGAGTACAGTGAGTCGGTGATGTGCACAAATCTTCTATATATACTATAAAATAGAAAATTTTGGGCAATCAATGCCTCATTAGAATGACCTATCTCATAATTATGTTCATATAAAAAAAATATAAAAAGAATTCAACCCCTATATTTAATTATAATTTATGGACAATTTAATTTTGATAACATTCAACTTTTTAATGGTCTTTCAAGTTATTTTTAATGGTCATTTTGGTTGTCTCTTCAACTTCTCAAAATTTATATCTAAAATGTAAAAAAAAAATTGGTTGGCTTTTCAACTTATCAAAATCTATATCTAAAATGTAAAAATTTTAAATTAAAAAATAATTGTGAATTTATCCATGTACAAATAAAAAAAAAACTTGCATATGCTATTTTGCCTCTTCAACTTACTAACTTTTCACATTCACCTTTAAATGCACACACTAAAACTTGCATATGCTATCTTGACTCTTCAACTTACTAACTTTTCAACTTCACCTTTAAATGCACAAACTAATTATGAGCACTATATATTTATTTCCTAGGATCTAAAGATGATTATAAGAGCTCCATACCACGTCATTCCCCTTCAAGCTGCATACATTCGCTAAAATCTATTATGGATTGTTCCTAAAAGGATGAGAGGAAGAGGGGAAGCACTAAAAGAATCTAAAAGTTGAAAAAAAACAAAGAAATATGGTGGTGAGGGGATGAGATTGTATACTCATGTGGAAGGATCAAAGATATTCATTATTTAGGTAAATAATAATTATTTTATTTTATATTATAAATATAATTACTTTTGGCAGCGTAAAATTTTATTTTTATAGACTTTTCTATATATATATAATTAGGTTACACTCTTCATGGAATCAAATGTAATATTAGATTGACTTTAATTGAAAATGAGGATTTGACGTGCTTAAAGAACTCATTATGATTAACTAAGTGAGATCTAAAATGTGATATAATTTTATATAAACTTTAGTTGTATAGCTAGCCAGTGTATGCGTATATTTTTTGCTTGCTTATTCTAGAGTTTATATGTCCAATATATTTTTCAATAATAATTATAACTTCTATTTGAATTTAAAGTAATGAAATAAAAAGGCTATATACATAGAAAAACAAAGAAAGGTGTGTGGTGAAAGGATGAAATAATATTCTCACGTGGAAGGTTCAAAGGTTTACATTATCAAGGCAAATCAAAGCTGAAATTAAATATACTATCTATCTATCTATCTATCTATCTATTTATATCTATCTATCTTTCTATATCTATAATACTATAAACTTAAATAATTTGGTAATTAATGCTCATACAAATAATAAGATAATTTATAATTTCATTATAAACATATAATAAATTTATCTATTTTTCTAGAATACTATAAAACTAAATGTCCTTGCCATGTAAGAACAACTTAGAATTCCAATTCTAAGTTTTAAAATATAAGTGCAATTTAGGTGATATAAATTCATACGTAATAGTTGTTACTAGCAATTAATTTTAACCAAATTAAAGTGATATAATGTCAATTTTATTCAAACATGCAATGTAAAGAACCGGCCTCTTCGGATTCCAATTCTAAGCTTTAAAATATAAGTGCAATTTAGGTGATATAAATTCATAGTTGTTACTAAATTAATTTCAACCAAATTAAAGTGATATAATATCAATATTAATTCAAACTTGCAATGTAAAAAATCTCTTAGAATTCCAATTATACGTTTCAAAATAAATGATAGGAGTTGTAGATAGAGAATTATAAGCAATTGTAAGCAATTGTAGATAGAGAATTAAAGATTTACTTCTATGAAATGTGTGTAAGAAGCGAACACAACTAAAATTTGGGACAATTTGGAATCAATCATCAATATCACTTCCATCCAATATCGAAGATTCGAAGTTGTGACTCAATCAAGTCTTTCTTTATCACTAAATGATGATGTTTTTTATTTCTATTTACTTCTATAACAGAATTTAATATGTAGTTTGAAAGCTTGCACTGTAACTATATATCTATTTGCTTGCATATATTGGATATATGTCCACTTTATACCTCTCAATAATTTGAGCTTATCATGCACGTAAAATTTATTTGATAATAGAGATAACGAAAAAAAATGTATAAAGATCAACAATTTGGTGAATAATTTACAATTTTGAACACTATTGTCTTGGAGTTTGAAATTTCTTGAGACGTTTTTATTTGTTATTTCTTCAACTTATATAATTTATATTTTTGAAATTTTCTTTAAATTTTTGTATTGAAATCTAGAGATACTTTTACCTTCCAATATGATCATGAAATTTTTATATAGTACTTATAATAGAATAACATCAATATATACTTTCTAGAAGACTTTTTAAAAAATGATCAAAATTCAGTTTTTATTGTAATATTGAAATTTTAACCAATCGAAAAATTGATTATACCCTAAGCTTAATTTAATATTAATTCTAACTTTATTTGAGTAAAAAGTCAATGGAAATTTAATAAAGTTATAATTTTTACTCTTAATTTTTAACATATTCATAAAAAATTTAAATTATATAAAAATTGAGCCGTGCATAGCACGAGCATCACCACTAGTATACTATAAAGAAAATTTGGGTCATTTATGATAAATTCATAATTAAAAAGAAAAGTAAAAAAGAGAAAAAAAATGTTAATTTAGTGACAACTTTTCACATTTCATTTATGAAAAACTCATAATTAAAATGGAGAATAAAAAACTTACTCATTTAGTGACAACTTTTCACATTACTTAACCTCCAACTTTTCAAATGTAAAAAAGTCACATTATTTTCTCAATATTAAACTTAAATATACACAAGTAATTATGATCAATTAACAATTAATATGAAGAGTAGAAAAAACAACTTATCATATTCCAGCCCCAACTTTTTTAATATATAAAGCTACTCCATCCTCTTAATATTTACACTCAAATATACACATGTAATATCTTCTATATCCAATATACATACATGTTCACAATAAAATGTAAGAATCATAGATTGGAGAAGAGCTTTTGAAAATCTTAAATGAACAAACTATTGTAACAAAAAAATACTCACGCAGTGACAACTTTTCACATTCCATTAATGAAAAATTCATAACTAAGAAGATGAGAAAAAAAAAGAAAAAAAACTCATTTAGTGACCATTTTTCACATTACTTAACCTCCAACTTTTCTAATGTAAAAAGTCACATCATCTTCTCAATATTATACTTAAATATACACAAGTAATTATGATCAATTAACAATTAAGATATAGAGTAAAAAAAACAACTTTTCATATTCCAACCCACAACTTTTCTAATATAAAAAGCTACTCCATCCTCTTAATATTTACACTCAAATATACACATGTAATATCTTCTATATCCATACATGCTCACAATAAAATGAAAGAATGATAGATTGGGGGAGAGCTTTTGAAAATCTTAAATGAACAAACTATTGTAACAAAAAATACTCACTTAGTGACAACTTTTCACATTCCATTTATGAAAAATTTATAATTAAGAAGATGAGGAAAAAAAACTCATTTAGTGACAACTTTTCAAATTCCTTTAACCCCAACTTTTCTAATGTAAAAAAGTCACATCATCTTCTCAATATTAAACCTAATAGACACAAGTAATTATGATCAATTAACAATTAAGAAGAAGGGTAAAAAAACGACAACTTTTCATATTCCTTAACCCCTAACTTTTCTAATATAAAAAGTTACTCCATATTTTTTGTGACATGCACCTGAACACAATATTTTTTGTTTGATTGCAGGAACTTTCATCACCTTGTAGTACAACTTTCAAGCCGCGGGGGTTCGTGACTCTTGAGATAGCCACATATAGTTGGCCATGACAAAAGACGGGTTTTGGTAAGTAAGCGCCGACATACTTGAGTGACTGTCCTTGAGTCTTGTTTATTGTCATTGCATAGCATGCTTTGATAGGGAACTGCCTGCATTTCATTATAAATGGTCACTGACTGGCTGTAGAACTCATTGCTATTCTAGGGATCAATACCTTCTTGCCTACATTATTTCCAGTAATGATAACTGCCTCAATTACCCATTTACCCAAATGCGTTATAATCAGTCTTGTACTATTGCATAGTCCTTGACTGGGATTTACATTTCGTAGAAGCATTACTGGTAATCCTTCTTTGAGGTTAAGTTTGTGAGGCGGCATACCTGTAGATTAAAGAGATAATAATAAGTTTAATTGTGGTGCTGAATGCATACATACTATTCTGGAATGGTAGTTGGTTACTTGAGATTTTAAGAGAATTTAGAAATTCTGTTGGGTACATGTTTTCTTGTTCAAGCACATCAGTTGAAGCTTTGCATATCTCATCTGAACTTCTATACGTCTTCGTTGGGCCATCTAACATTTGATACATGTAATCATTGATTGCATATGCATCCTCATTGAGTGGTGTTAGGATAGCTCTTTCCCGTAAGAAATCTGGGTCATTTTGCTTCTCTATGAATTCTGGGAATATTTCAGACACAATTTTCTGTATTGGATTCGGACTTGCATCTACAATGAATTGTTATGGGATTTCAATCCATGTTTCTTCATCTTCGCCTTCTTTTGATGTTGCTTCGACTTTTCCATCCCCCACATTTAAAACCCACTGGTTGAATTCCTTTTTTCTTTGATCAATATCTCCACTTGCATTGACTTCATTAACTCTCATACTTTTCGAAAGAGTTAGTAATTGACAGTCTGGCCATAAATGTGAATTATTGATGCATGCTTGTACAATTTCTTGTCTCCTTCCTTTTGGAATCACAAGTAGAATTTGGCGAAAGTCGCCACCCAGTAGAAGTGTAATTCCACCAAATAGCTTGCTCCTATTTGTGGCTTCCTTCTATCCACAAATGTCTCGTAATGTTCTATCCAATGCTTCAAAAGCAAACCTTTGTGTCATGGGTGCTTCATCCCATATTATTAATTTAGCCTCATTTATCAACTGAGCTAAATGTGTGTTTTGCTTTATCCGACATGTGCTGTTTTCCATTAATTCTAACGGAATTACAAATCTGCTATGTGTTGTTCTTCCTCCGAGCAGTAGAAGCGAAGCTATGCCTGGATAGATATACAATGTGTTTTTACGTGAAGTCAATGTTTTGTATTTTTGTTTGTGTTGTAGGATAGTACAATTGAAGGTAAATAGTTCTTTTAGTGAAAAATGCATTTAGTATACCTGAAGATGCAATTGCAAGAACTATAGCTTTCTCTGATCTTAGCCGCGCAATTATAGCCTGATACAAGTATGTTTTTCCGGTACCTCCAGCACCGTAGACAAAGAAGAAGCCACCTTTTCCTTTACGTACTGAAGAAATCACTCTTTCATAGATTAATAGTTGGTCTGAATTTAGTGATGCATGTAGCTTTTGATGTTATGAAGCTAGTTCACTAATGTTGTAGTTCATCTCTTCCTGTATTAGGCGGTTGTCAGATGTTGTAAGGAGCGCATCATCTGGCATAGGCAAGTCTGAGTAGTCTGCAAGTGATTTACCATTCCTGTTTAGAATTTCTTCAATTTTAAGTAAACAGTAATTTTGTATCTGACTTTCAAACAATACTAAATCTGGAAATCTGAATTGCTTTCTCTTTTGGTATAGAATGTCTTCTGATAGTGCTAGCCATGTCTTCTCCCACAATTGCCTAGGGTTGTTCACTTCACAAAATAGCAATATAGTTACAAACAACTCCCGAAGTTGCGTTGCTGATGCCCATTGTTGTGCTTCTATAATTGCGTTTGTCCATTCTTTGTCATCCTTCACCATTCCTAGAGGTGACATGTGTATGTGTGACATTTCACAAGGTGATGAAAGATTAAAATTGAGTAACGTTCCAAAAATAGTGTGTTCAGGTGCATGTAACATGAATCTTCTTTAGCTTAATTTCTCTAATAAATTGGGTGATGAATTTCTCTAATTAATTGGATACCTATTAAAGCTCTATTAAAGTCCTTTCACATTTCAAAACAACCTTTCATATTTCTAAACCTCTAATTTTGCTTATATAAAAATAATATCATTCTCTTCATATTAGCACATATTCATTATAGGAGAGTTTTTGAAGAGTTCACAAAAAAAAACAAGTTGGTAGTGAAGAAGAATCACATATGTGGATGTATATAAAGATTATGCATCATCTTGGTTTAATTTTGTAATTGCTTTGTATTCAATTTATCATCATCATAAAAACATCCTCTCATGTTGCTACCAGTATTCTCCTCAGTGACGGACGTAGAAATAAATCGAAGCGGGGGCACAATAGAAATTTTTTAAATATACTACATATATTGTTAAAACTTAATAAAAATAGTAAAAAAATGATTTAACTACAAGAAGTCTATAAAAATTAATATCAATTAAAGTGCTAATGTCATCTCTAATTTGATGTTCGTAATCAGTAATCACTAATTGGTATCTCAATGTCGGATCATTAATAATTTCATCCTTAATGATTGTCTCCATTCGAGGTCTTTTATGGCTTGATTCATAACATGATCAATATTTTAAAGCTCGCTAGAATTGCTTGGATGTTCAATATTTATGGCCATCGAAATTGACGAATTCTTATACCAAATAATAAATTTGTCCATTTTTCCTAAACATAAATCAATCAAACAAATTCAATTAATCAAAGTAAGTATACAATCCTAAACTTTAGTTTTTAATTTCAAATTTATACAAACTAAACAATTAATTAAACAAACTAATAAAGAGAGGTGATTCACATGACACAATTACACAAATATCAAAACGGCAAAACCCAAGATTAGGATTTCAATAATTTACGACGTATTAAAAAAATCAAACAAAGTAAAGAGGAGAGGGTAAGGGGATGAACGGGAGAAATTAGCAGGCAAGGAGAGGCGAGGGCGGAGCCGGCGACAACGAGCGTCACTCCGTCACTCTGCTGGTGGTGGATTGGTGCTGGTGGTCGTGATCTCCAATCTTTGGTTGTAATTTGGCAAATAAAGTATCTGATTATTGGGCCTTTTTTGATAAGATGATTATTGGGCCTTTTTTGGTAAGATGATTGTTGGCCCTTTGTTTAATTAAACAACATACTAATAAAATCTGAGAAACGAGGAGTTAATTTTTTTAGCAAAATGACGTTGTTTTGGGCTGAAAATCAAATGAAACTCCTCTCTAATGGCGGCTGCCTCCACAAATATACTCGCCTCCCCCTCGGTCCTCTCTAGGTAATCGTCGGTCGGAAGTGGGGGCACCGGCCCCCACCCCGGTCCGTCTCTGATTCTCCTAATCCCCCTTCCCTAGGTCTAATTTGTTTTTCATCTATATATGTCTGTATTTAATGTAACATCTAACTTTCCAATGACTAACTTTAGATCCAGTTGATTGATATGCACTAATGTGAATTTTTTTGGTGAAAATATGATCCACTTCAATGTAAGTATGATATCAAAATTTGGATTTTTCTTTAAAGTATGTTTATGCTCAAATCTTTTTTTATAAATAACAAAATATTTTTCCAAACAAAATAATTGTCATTATTTTTTCAATCTATTAATTCATAGTGATTCAATCCTTCCTACCCAATTTATTTTTTAAACTTTAATAATACATACAGCCAAAATATTAAAACCATATTTTAACAAAAAAAACTACGTAACTAGATAATATAAATTATAAATTAAAAAAACCCGTGCTACATCCTCCTAGTATGTCTAAACAAGAAGAACAAAATGTCAATAAATATGCACACAAAATACATGTGGATCTGTTTCCTCAAAGGGGAATTCTGTATTATTTTCTACCTGAGCAGGGAGGTTAGATTTCTTGGATTAGCAACTAAATTTGAAGGAAGCTGGGTTTGAAATTCCTGAGGTAGGTAGTATATCTCTAAATGATGTGCCGTGTGTGTAATTAATAACATGGACCATCAAGAAGAATTGTTATAAGTAGATGCATCAACCAATTTTGACAATTGAAAACGGGCACTCAATCAATTCAATCACAATGAATGAAGAATCTCAACACATGTGTTGAGAGGGTTGAGAGGAGGGAATTGAAGTGAAAAAAGAAGAAAAGAGAAGAAATACTAAAACTCGAGAATCATCCTCTTTTGGTAAAGATCTTTATCGAAAACGGGATATTTTTTTATTGCAATCTGATTTGAGTTTCGAGGAGGAGAGGATGCAAGAAAGAAGAAAAGTAAAGCAATACCAAAACTAGGGCATCATCCTCTGTATATAATAGAATGAAGCGGCCTCAATGGATACACACATCGACCACCATTATTAGTCCATTAGTCCATTGCAATGGCAAATCCCGAAATGTTATCCCTCGTTTTCTATAAGTAGGAAGAAAATATTAATTGAACTTTATAAGGTGACGTGAAAGCAACAATTGATGTTGACTCACTCTCAATGAAAGCAACCGATGTGGGTTTGGCTCGATAAACGTGGTTGGTTGTCACGGGATGAAGAACGAGAGATAAATTCAAAGCAAAAGATAATTTTATTAATTCATTTGATTGATTGATTATTGATGGAGAAATCTTCAATATATAAAGATACATATCATAATATCCGACATATCTTTCCCTAAAGGATAGAAAATAATATGGCAATATCTTGCCTAACATAAAAGCTAAGATCATATAAAATATAATCTAAATATAGTCTAATTATAATAAATTGTAGCGTATCAGTTATCCACAGTGTATCCATCAAAGTCGAATTCACCTTCCACAGATCCAATGCCTTCTTGCTGCCAGATGTAAAACATAATACAGTTAGCAGTATTATATGCTTTAGTTCAAGATCATTTATAACGGAATACACTTAGCAGTAAACAATACAATGTCACATAAAACCATCATCAGAAACAAATCAAGGGTTTGCAAAAAGGTAAATACAAAGGTTTAACATATAGCAATCGGGAAATGCATTCATTAAATCAGCAGCAGATTGAGATTAGATCATGGATAAGTAGATGGTAAGAAGCCAAACTTGTTTGAGAATTGCACTCATTAAATCATCATCAGCAAATTGACAAGGATAAAGGTTGTTTCCAGAGCTCAGTTCCTGAACTATCTCGGACTTCACTCTTGATGAAAAGTTGTTGTTATTAACAATCTGGTTGTCGCTTCCTTGTTGAAGTACTTCTACACCAGTTGAAACCACGATATTAGTGTTCCCGACAAATGAATTCGCACTTAGTCCAGCCTTTCGGCTAGCAAAGAACCCTTGATTATTCAGCATAATCGATGATGTCAAATTAATGTTGTTTGTATTTGAGGATGTGTTTTGAGGAACACCATAACTCAAGCTTGAGCTCTGCCAATCTCGAGCCTTTTGTTGAGGAATCTGACTAAACATGTCATATTTAGGACTAAACCCACTTGGCCCTTTGAAATTCGAGTTCACATCTGCTTGTATAAGTCCTTTTGAAGTGAAATCCGCCGTTGAGGAGGCTTGAGAAGCAGAACAATACGGCATTGCTCGGCTATTGTCGGCAATACCAGTTCTTGGTATAACCCCAGTTGAAGAAATAGTTTGCCTCGTAGATGGCTGAATCTGAGAGATATGACTACCCGGGGTTTCTAGGTCAACCATGCCTTTCATTGACCCGCGGTTTCTAGGTCAAGCATTTCTTCAACTGGGGTTATACCTAGAAACCCCGGGTCAATGAAATGCATGGTTGACCTAGAAACCCCGGGTAGTCATATCTCTCAGATTCAGTCATCTACGAGGAAAACTATTTCTACAACTGGGGTTATACCAAGAACTGGTATTGCCAACAATAGCCGAGCAATGTCGTATTGTTCTGCTTATCAAGCCTCCTCAACAGTGGATTTCACAAGCAGATGTGAACTCGAATTTCAAAGGGCCAAGTGGGTTCAGTCTTAAATATGACATGTTTAGTCAGATTCCTCAACAAAAGGCTCGAGATTGGCAGAGCTCAAGCTTGAGTTATGGTGTTCCTCAAAATACATCCTCAAATACAAACAACACTGATTTGACATCATCGATTATGCTGATTAATCAAGGGTTCTCTGCTATCCGAAAGGCTGGACTAAGTGCGAATTCATTTGTCGGGAACACTAATACCGTGGTTTCAACTGGTGTAGAAGTACTTCAACAAGGAAGTGGCAGCCAAATTGTTAATAACAACAATTTTTCATCAAGAGTGAAGTCCGAGATAGTTCAGGAACTGAACTCTGGAAACAACCTTTATCCTTGTCAATTTGCTGATGATGATTTAATGAGTGCAATTCTCAAACAGGTTTGGCTGCTTACCATCTACTTATCCATGATCTAATCTCAATCTGCTGCTGATTTAATGAATGCATTTCTCAATTGCTATATGTTAAACCTTTGTATTTGCCTTTTTGCAAACCCTTGATTTGTTTTTGATGATGGTTTTATGTGACATTGTATTGTTTACTGCTAAGTGTATTCCGTTATGAATGATCTTGAACTAAAGCATATAATACTGCTAAATGTATTCTGTTTTACATCTGGGCATCAAGAAGGCATTGGATCTGGGGAAGGTGAATTCGACTTTGATGGATACACTGTGGATAACTGATACGCTACAATTTATTATAATTAGATTATATTTTATATGATCTTATCTTTTATGTTAGGCAAGATATTGCCATTTTATTTTCTATCCTTTAGGGAAAGATATGCCAGATATTATGATATGTATCTTTATATATTGGAGATTTCTTCATCAATAATCAATCAACCAAATGAATTAATAAAATTATCTTTTGCTTTGAATTTATATCTCGTTCTTCATCTCGTGGCAACCAACCACGTTTATCGAGCCAAACCCACATCGGGTGCGTCTCACCCCCTTGACCAACAAGGTTTCCAATACAAATCCACACCGGGCTCGTATCAATTGGTGCTTTCATTGACAGTGAGTCCACATCAGACCATTCTCGCCTCCTTCTTAACCAACTAGTGTTTTCACCTCGAACGCTACCATGTCCATCATTACAGGCCCTACCGCGGTTCTCCCCGATATCCGCAAACTCATCCAAAACCTATCGTTGGAGATCCGTAAAACTCGCCAGGTGCTAGCGGTTCAACGTCGTCGGACAGATCAACTTTTTTTTATCCTATGAATTCCTCTCGAAGATGCGTCCACGACGCCGCGAAACCCTACCCCAGCGATTGCGCCCACGACAACCGAGCCCGCACCCGCGGCGACCAATTACGAGCCCGCGCCCACCACCCCTTCCCTCAGTACCGAACTGGCAAAGGTCATTACCGACCCAGCTCCGTGCCTCGTGTCTTCTGCTGCCCCTTGCTTAGTTGTTTGTGGAAGTCCGACAAATCCGACGCTAGGAATTATTATACTTGAGGAAAATAAGGGTCTGGTGTGTCTCTGCCGAGGATTTTGATGCAAAGTTCTATAATTATTTGTGGAAGTTTTGTTGCACAACAGGTGTTCGAAGACACGCCTATTAGATGGTTCAATGCTTATGCTGAAGTTGTTCCAGTGAGTAACGCGAGGTTACATTTGGGTAATCGGGTTTTCGACCCTGGCGGATTAAGCTCCAGGATCCGTTTCTTGAGTCTCCTCCTGATTTCCGACTTGAGGACAAGTCGATTCTCAACGGGGGATAATTGATACGCTACAATTAATTATAATTAGATTATATTTTATATGATCTTATCTTTTATGTTAGGCAAGATATTGCCATATTATTTTCTATCGTTTAGGGAAAGATATGCCGCATATTATGATATGTATCTTTATATATTGAAGATTTCTCCATCAATAATCAATCAATCAAATGAATTAATAAAATTATCTTTTGCTTTGAATTTATCTCTCGTTCTTCATCTCGTGGCAGCCAACCACGTTTATCGAGCCAAACCCACCTCAGGTGCGTCTCACCCCCTTAACCAACAAGAGTTACGATATGAATTCACACCGGATCCGTATCAATAACATTTCTGTGTAGTATCTCAGATATGTGACAAAAACAACTGAATTTAGTTAAAATGCACCAAAATTAATTTAGGGGCTTTATCTATATCAAAGGCACTATATAAAAATCAATGAGCATGAGGATGCCAATGTACAAAGACAAAGAATTTACCATGTAGCTTCAGCCGTTGGTGATGAGTACTATGTCAGAACATAAACTAATCAACTAGAATGGGTCAATCACTTGTATGATTTCCATCCTTAATAACCATAAGAAAAAAATGCCAAAAAGCTTAACCAATCAAAAAATTCAGAAAACAGAACCAAAATTCTATTATCATTTCTATTTATATCTCTGTATTCAAACCATATGAGGTTGGGTCAGATGTAAATAGGTTTATCTCATTTGAGTTACTAGATAAACGGAGAATAGAAATTAAATAGTGGAGTTTTTACCTGACAATAATCTCGAAACTTGTAGTAGTATAAATTGTCAGCCATTTTTTTTATAAGGAAAGAGATTAGGGGCCGCTAACAAGCTAGCGGTCACCCTAGAACATCCAGATGGATGAGGTTCCGAAGAACCGGGTCAACTGAAAGTGGAATAGATGAAACATGACGAAACAAGACAACAATGAAGTCCGCCACTGCGTTGCACTCTCGGACGACGTGGGCAATGCTCCAGCTCCGAAAACAGGCAAGTAAGCAGTGAATATCCGCACGTAACATCTCGATCTCCCACGGACAGCGCCAGTCACCTAAGACGGCCTTGACTAGCTGAAGATTGTCACCTTCGATCTGGATGTGGGAAATGCCACGCCGAGTGGCTTCGATAATTCCCTGTCGTAAGGCGATGGTCTCGGATTTAAGAACAGATTGTCGACCGATTAGTCCTCCGTCAAAATGGATGGGCTCGCCCTTGGAATCCCTGAGAATGAAACCAAACGAAGCAACTCCATCAGCATTGACTGCCCCATCAAAGTTGAGTTTAATAAAATTTCTCGGAGGTTTTCTCCATTTGGCACAGGACCGTCTGCTTTGGGTCCGATGCCCATTATTTGTTGGTTTCATGTTTACTTTATTGTGGGCGTTAGTCCACTCTTTTCTTTGTTTTCGGATGAAGTCGCATAGATTGTCATTCGCCTTTGGCATATTTGGAGATTGAGGTTCGAAAACAGCTTTGTTGCGGAAGTACCAAATACTCCACCAACAGCAAATCAAAACCTCGAAATCAGTCTTGGATGCTTTATTCATGATTTCCTCTAGTAATTGACATGGTGCTTTATTGTTTGGGTTAATCTGGTTAATGATCATCTCAAGTTTAGGGTTTATCGCCTTTAGGGTACTTTTGGTACGGTTGCAAGATAGAAGGATGTGGTTTGTATCCTCGTTGGTGCAATCACATGCAACACAACCTTGGACAACCGGAATATGGTTTGCCGCCAGACGGCTTTTGGTAGGGAGGCCATTCCTGGCTACTTTCCAAATGAAATTTCTCATTTTAGGAGGGATATTAAGTTTATTAATCCATCTTAGGTTGCTTTGTGGTTCTCCTTTGTTGTTATGGATCCACTGCATGGTAGAATGGGTAGAGTATCACCCATTCTTGCTTGGTTGCCAGTACATTCTGTCAGGTATTTTGTTGGTTGTGGTGGAAATCTGCATGACACTATGGAGGTCTTCCGGGTTAAGCACTTGTTGGAGCCTATCTTGGTCCCACGTATTGTCATCCTTAAGGAAATCAGCGACTTTCGCTTCCCAGTTATTGTAATTACTAATATTTTCTTTCGGTTTTAGGCAGCCATTTCCCGTCCAATGGTCTTTCCAAAATTGGATGGCTTTACCATCTCCGACCTGCCAAATGAGGCCTTTCAAGAATAGGTCTTTTAGACTCATCAGTTTGGACCATTGCCAAGAAGTGTTCCGCTTTTTCTGGTAGTTAATCAGACCTTCGGATTTTAGATATTTTTTGTGATGATTTTGACCCATGGGTTATTTGGTTCCGCAAGGATTTTCCAAAGAAGCTTCATTTGTAAGGCTTGATTCATTTCCTCTGCCTTGGCAATTTCCAGTCCACCACGGTCAGGTGGTTGGCAGATTGAGTTCCAACTGATAAGAGGTTTATGGTTCCTCTCTTTGTTCCAGAAGAACGTTTTATTGATTTGGTCCAGTTCTTTTAATGTGGATTTTGGGAGTAGGAAGGATTGCATAAGGTAGTTTGGTTGAGCCGATAGATTTGATTTTATTAGGATTTTTCAGCCCTCTTGGGACAACGAATTAGCTTTCCATTTGGATAGTTGAGCCCTAGTTCGGAGGGTAAGCGACTTGAATGTATTTTGGGTGACTCTGCCATTTATGATTGGGCATCCTAAGTATTTCTCCAGAGCAGATGTGTTTGTGATCTGGAGGATTTGTTTAATTTGTTCTATCGTGGTATTGTTCGTATTTTTGGTGACCTGAAATGCCGATTTATGAAAGTTAACTTTTTGGCCGGAAATCTGGCAGTAGTTGTCAATTATGTTTTTGATGTTGTTGCAAGCCTGGTTCTTCGCTTTGGCAAAGATGATAATATCATCAGCGAAGGCATGGAATGGAATTTTAGTTCCATTTCGTGAGATTTGAATACCAATCCCACTACTCGGGTTTATGCTTGAGAGGTGAAGTTGTCGTGCAAGTACCACTGCAGCCAGGATGAAAAGGTAGGGAGATAGCGGGTCCCCCTATCGTAGTCCTTTTCGGGGAAAGAATTGTTCAGTAGGTCCATTGTTGACCAGCATTGAGAAAGATACGGTTTCCACGCATTCTCGGATCCATCCCACGAATTTCTCGTGGAATCCAAATTTGTTAAGTATGAATGCTAGGAATTCTCAGCTAATTCGGTCATAAGCCTTTTCCATATCCAATTTGATGGCGATCCACCCTTCTTTGCCTTTTTTGTTGCGGAAGGAGTGGAAGATCTCATGGGCAATAAGGTTGTTATCGTGGATACTGCAATTTTGAATAAAGGCGATCTGCATTGGGTGGATTATTTTTTCCATAACTGTTTTAAGGCGATTGGTGAGAATCTTTGATATAACTTTATAAATTGTATTACAAAGACTTATGGGTCTATAGTGGTTCGTTGAATTGGGGTTTTCACATTTAGGTATCAGTGTAATGAAAGTATGGTTAATTTGTTTTAAGATTTTTCCGGACAGGAAGAAGCTTTTCACAGCCTTGTAATGTCGGGCCCGACAATGTGCCAATATTTTTATAGAAGCACGCAGGCATGCCATCTGGCCCTGGGGATTTGTCGTCCCCAATGTCAAACACTGCATTCTTCACTTCTGCATTTGAGACTGGTTTAGTTAGTTCAGCGTTCTCCGCATCCGTTATTTCACATTGTATTGTTTGGGTCACATCCCGGAGTTTCCCATGGTTGATTTCGGTAGCTCTAAACCGATTTTGGAAGTCGCGTTTGATTTCTGTCCTAATATTCTCTAATCCGGAGATATGTGTACCATCCGATGCTCTAATTTCTTTAATGTTAGTCCGGTTTCTCCTTCCGGTTGCAATACGATGGAAGTATTTGGTATTTTTGTCATTTAGTTTGATATGATTGTTTTTTGCCCTCTGTTTCCAATAGGAATGTTGGAATTGAATGAGACAGGACCGTTTATTGGTCAGTCTATCTAGTTTTTGGGTTAGTTGAGTGTTCTTGTTTTCAATAATTTCCTTTTGGATAATGATTAATTCTTCATCAAGTTTTTTGATTTGTTCGAAGATGTTTCCAAAGGTTTGTTTATTCCACGTTTTTGCCTTTCTTTTCAGGAGTTGTATTTTTTTGTTATGTTAAACATATGGGATCCGCCAGCGTTTAATCGCCATGCTTGTTTGATGATGTTCTGGAAATCTTCTCTCTCGGTCCACATCATTTCAAACTTGAAGGGTTGGGGTTTGAATTGGTAGCTCGTCGGAAGATTGCACGTGATTGGGCAATGGTCCGAAGAGGAAAAGGTGTGGTTTTTGGTCACTATAGAGGGGTACCATTGTAATATTTGATCACTAACAAGGGTTCTGTCCAGTTTCTCTAGGGTTGTGTTCTCTAGGTTTTTTGATTTTCTCCACGTGAATGTATTCCTTGTAGTGGGGATGTCACAGACATCACATTCATTTTTGAATTTGATGAGTCGTTCGTAACGAGTTGGGTTAGGGCGAGCCCCTCCCATTTTCTCGTCAGGGTGTTGGATTTCGTTAAGGTCACCCAAGATGATACATGGGAGGTCTCTTGTTTTTATAAAATCGCTAAGTTTGTTCCAGAATTGTTCCTTTTCTTGTACCTGTGGGGGCGCGTAGGGAAAAATGATGATCAATTCATTTGAGGTTTCCAGGTTGCAATAATGGATGCCGATAAATCGGTCATCTAAGTGGATAGTTTTAAGAGTTTCGCTTGACAGTTGATGTCCCTTCCAAAGGATACACAAACCGCCAGAAAGTCCGATAGCTGGAATAAATTCCAAGGTATCAAACCCGGCTTTTTGCCATCCAATGGAAGCTGGTGGTTCCTTGGCTTTTGTTTCAACCAAGGCGATAAGATTTATGTTCTCAAGCCGGCACATCGAGTTAACCTCGGTCCAGAATGATTTTCGTTTGATACCTCTACAATTCCACATGCAAAGCTTCATAAAAAAACCGCTTGTTTGTGGCTTTTGGCCGTTGTAAGGTATAATTTCTTCCTCGAGTTTAGTTTGATAATTTTATTAATACAATTGTGTTTGTTCCAGGTTGTAATTTTGACAATGTACATGTCACTACTTACCCCCGACCCGGGGTCTTTACTTATAATTTTTCGATTTTGATTCGTGGTGTTTTCACCTGCCTTTAACATTCGCCCCGTACAAAGGGGAATATGGGTGGCAATTTTAGTGGTTTTTTGAGATTTTCGACATGTGTTGTCTTTGTAGGCGGATGTTCCAAGGGATCTCCCTTTTCTTTTCATAGTTGTAGTTTTATTGGTTTTAATCCAACAACAACAATGGTAGCAGGAGGACAAAAAGCATCCTTAAGTGCAAATTGTTTATAAACTTTTTGACGGATTTAGCTTTGTAGGTATGTAGTTTCTGACAAGCTTGAAGCAAGTGAATTTGGGTTGTATGTCTCTGATCAGTTTTTTGCAGTTAAATTTTTGCAGTGGTTCACAATGAAGCGACAACACGCTGTGATAACAATGGCTGACAATTTATAGTGTCACATTTTATACATCTACCATTAGAAAGACCAACAGGACCTGAAACTAGCATAACAATATCATGATTTAGAGAATAATCTACAGATATAACTAAACATTTACCAAATGTCCCACCCACTTATAAAAACGGCAGAATACATAAACGGTCCCCTGACCTTTGACCAATTGGTCACTTTGACACCCCACCTTTGAAAATGTTCGATTGAGTACCTAAACTTGTATATTATGACCTATTGAACACCTGTTTACTGATGTGGCCATTTGCGTATATCCCACTCTCCGTTGAGCGAGTGTGAGAATTAATAATGTTGAGTTGGCGTTGATGTGGATCCTACTTGGCAAAATTTTATTTATTTTTTTCTTTTTTTCCTCTTGTTTATTATTGATTATTTATCTTTATTATTTGTTCCTTCTTCTTGTTCATTTTTAATGGAGCATAATCCATCAACCCTTTGCTGCTACCATCCAGCAGTCGGACGTCACGCCACCAACACACTTCCGGCGAGGCAACGACACCAGCACCAACCTCCCAATCAATAAATCCTTCTCTCCCATCTATCTTCCACACTAATTTTGTCAAATTGATTTGAATTGAGGAAAAGTCCCAATTGAATGTAAAAATGAACCCTAATTTCATATCTCTGAATGTTTAAGATCTATCAAGTGCAAGTGATGAAAAAAAATTCCAAAACTGAGTTCTACAAAAAATATAGAAGAATGAGGACCCTCACATCACAATAATGGCATCGTAGCAGAAGAATGAGGATCCATGAAGCTTAAATCCTCAACCAAGCAATACGCAGAGAAATCAACTACATTAACAAAGAATGACTCATTCACGTTACTGTCATCGTAGCAGAAGAGGTAGTAGCAATCTGAATAATGAATTTACAGCTCCCCTGTGAGATGGTCTACGACACCGGTGAAGATGGTCTCAGATCTGAAATTGAATCTCCGTTGGAATATTACATTGATAAGACAAAGATGATATGCCGGTGAAGAATGCCGACGTCTGTCGTTCTGCCGAGTCCGTCCTCTCCCGTGTCTGTTGTTCTGCCGGCGGTGAAGAATGTCTTCTCCCGAGTCTATCGTTCTGCCGGTGCTGAAGAATGTCCTTTCCCGAAGCCGACGGTGAAGAAAAAGAATGCCGACGGTGAATAATGTTCTCTCCCAAGTCCGTCGTTCGGTTGGCGGTGAAGAATGTCCTCTTCCTCTCCCCAGATCCAGATCTAGATGGAGGAGGGTTTTTATTTTTCATTTTTCATTTTTTTTCTTTCTTCTTTTGTTCTTTTCATTTATTTAACTTTTTTCAAAGTTTATTATTTTATTAAATTAAATTAATGATGTGGCAAAATTAATGGCATGGAGCGCGTTAGTTGCACGCGAATAATTATGGTCAAACAGGCGTTTAATTGGTCCCAATATGCAAGTTTAGGTATTCAATCGAACATTTTCAAAGGTGGGGTGTCAAAGTGACCAATTGGTCAAAGGTTAAGGGGCCATTTATGTATTCTGCCTTATAAAAACTAGTCAACAATAGTACATATAAACGGGCTTTGCTAGACAGCATGCTAAAGTTTAGCTTTTAATATTCTTTATTTATGGAAGTAGAGAAAGGTAAACCAGTCAAATAATGTCTAAAGCTGGACAATGGGTAGTCTGATGGGGCAGTTTTTAAGGACAAGTTAGTGGAATTTTCTTTTTCATTTGTGTAAGAACTAATACATAAAAAAGTAGAGGGAGGATTGATTGGCGAATTCAGTTGGGCTGATCTTTTCTGTGAATTCCATCGATTTGGCAACTCAAATTTCTTCTTCGTTTTTTTTGGATAAAATGCAACTCAAATTTCTAAATGTGTACCTAAACAGAATTTTTTTCCTTCTTTTCTAAAATCTATCATTACAACGCACAAGGGATGAATTTTACTACTCTTAGTATTACATCCTAGCAACCAACAAAAAACATGCACCCCACATTCTATAATAGCTGCATAATCCCAAAAAAAAGGCCTCTTCTGCACCTCTCACAATTAAACCCCACAAACAAATTTCCAAATCCTCAACAACCAATCTTCTCTAATTTCCCACCATTTTGCTTTTCCATCATTCAAAACCCAAATGCTCCAAATCGTGATCAGCGATGGATTTCCCTCTTGTTTGAGGCTTCTACATATTGAGGCTGCAGCTCGTAACAATGGTAAGGGCATTTGATCAGTTTCGCAAGTCATCGTCTTTTAAGCTGAAGAAGGTGTTTGAGATCACAAGCAGGAGCCAATCCAGCAACAGCAGCAACAACCAAGGCGTTGAGACGGAGGGTATAGACGACAGGCGGTCAAGGA
Organism: Fallopia convolvulus; assembly: GCA_964016875.1. NCBI lineage: Eukaryota > Viridiplantae > Streptophyta > Magnoliopsida > Caryophyllales > Polygonaceae > Fallopia > Fallopia convolvulus. Next base: position 5,582,009 of record OZ024737.1, read on the forward strand.
GTCGAGCCGGGAGTCCAATGGCGATGGATGGCGGTCATAGAAGAGGGTCTCCTCTCAGCACTGGGGATGTTCATGGTAGCACTAGGGCTGTTATGTCACGGTTGATCAGGGAAGGAGCTGGCAGAGAAAGGCCTAAGTCCGCAGGACCATCCGGTAATCCAAGTTTTGTAATACTTTCATTGGTTATATACAATGTTCTAAAAAACGCTAGACAGACGCTAGGTGGAGAGGGGCTGCCTAGCGCCTAGATAGCCTGAACGGTGGCCTAGGCTGTCCTAGACGGGTGCCTAGGCGGTCTAGACGCCTAGGAAGCTAGGACCTTCCAACGCCTAGGCGAGGCCTAGAAGGGATTTTTAGAACAGTAGTTATATAGCTTATGGGTTTTATTTTTCTTGGTTTTGATGTGTTCTTGTATTCAGATATGGAGTTGATGAAGGAGAGATTTGCAAAACTGCTTTTGGGGGAAGACATGTCTGGTGGAGGGAAGGGGGTTTCTTCAGCGTTAGCTTTGTCAAATGCCATCACAAATCTTGCAGGTATCTAGAACAATGTGTATTGCATAATCAAATATGGTTAATTTTACTACTTTTCTTTATATGACTTCAAAACACATGAATTGTGCTTGTTGTATATGAGAATTCCACACCAGTAACTCAAGAATTGTAGGTTTAGAACCAAAAACCTTTTGATCAGTACTTGAAAAAAAAAGCCAACTAATTGGACGAAAAATGATCTAGGGCCTTATTTCACTTTCCCCACAAAAACTCGTTCTAGCCAAAAACTATTTTTAATACTCTTGAAATCCGTGCAACTTTCTCTACTTTTTATGTTTTTCAAGACCCTAAAAATCACAAGCCGGATGTACTCGACTCAAAAGTATATATCAACGTTAGGACCAAGAACTTACTTGTGACTCTAAAAATGTGCAGCTTCTGTGTTTGGTGAACAAAGGAAATTAGAGCCTATGAGCGCAGAGAGGAGAGCAAGGTGGAGAAAGGAAGTTGATTGGCTTCTATCTGTGACGGACCACATTGTTGAGTTTGTGCCTTCACAACAACAACTTCCTAATGGCACAACCATGGAGGTTATAGCATTTCCCTCCATTCCACTTGTACATTTGAAGGACCCGAATCTTAAGGCCTCTTCACCTTCCAACATTCTATACCCTCTCTAATATCTGTGTCAATACAGGTCATGGCAACACGACAACGGGCAGATCTACTTGCTAACATCCCTGGATTACGCAAGCTAGACACGATGCTCATGGTAAGGATTCTTGTTGACTATTATGTTTATCTTTTTGGCACGGCCTAGTTCATAAGCCACTAGAAGTGACAAGATATAATCATATAGAACAATATCAGAAGAAATATGCAATTCCTTATGTTCATTTGCTTGTTAGAAGAAATATGCAATTTCTTATAGTTATATACACATCATCACAAAATATATTCTAAGCTTTTCTCGAGTTCTTTTGCCATCACTATCATACCAATCTTATTATATCACAATCTACTTTATAATTCATTATCTGCAAAAATAAATCCAATCCTTCGAAATTCAAATATAACAAAGCATAGATAAGTCAATAGATAAGTTCTAATCCTTCGAAATTCAAATATATGTCTTTTGGCATCCCCGAATTACTATAACAAAGCATAGATAAGTCAGGGAAAACACAACTTGATAAAGAAAAACCACCCTCAACTCTGATACGAAACTGACACCGAAGAATGGATACAAAGCATGCATGAATACATGTGAACTTACCTCTCTAAGCTGCAACAACTTGTCCCTGGTGTAGCTATTGCTAACTCGGTCATGGCTTTCAAACCGGGTGTCTCCAGTCTGCATAAAAGTAAGCTGCAATTAGCGGGTAGTTCTGTATCTAAAAGCTATAGCTATTCAAGAAAATCACCTATTTCTACACAATATGATACTTTAAATTTCAAAATATGCCAATATTCATTCACAAGTAGGTAAATGAACACACAGCTCAAATTTTTTAATACATGAGCAAGGTTTTTTCAACTTGACACGAGAACTAATTCATTATCCAGTCCCTGAATTACATTTATGAAGCTCAAATAGCCAAAAGGAAACAAAACTACGAGAAGCATAACACAGAAGTATAACATATGTAAAGTGTTTATTATCATTAATCATGCACTTCATCAACCTAACATGTTTTGGTAAAGCAAAAAACAGGACTAAAAAAAACAAAAACCAAACAGAGGCAAATTACGTCAAAAATAAGACGGGATAAAGAATTCTATATCATGATCAATTCTAGCTATAGTTAACAAAAACGAGATGAGAGTCAAAAGACTGCACATGTCAGTAGGTTCTTTATAGGTAATCTAGAACTCTCTGATTGCCTACCTAAAACCCTACAATTTACTTTCCGTCCATATTTACGGCAGGCAACATATCTTAAGTTTCCTGCCAAGAATTAGGACGTCATGCCAAGGCCCAACAAAGATTGTCTTCCTCCACAAACATAAACATGAAGAATATATATAAAAACTCAGCTGCTCGCCCCTTAGACAACTTATGAAGCTCATGTTTTTCCCACCGTAGCAACAATTATAAGCACAAAAGTTGGAAATTAGAGCAGTGCCAGAAGAAAAACAGTAAAAAATCCCAATATCCAGGAAGTGCTAATACCATAAATATATTTCAAAAAGTGTCTCAAAACAATCGTTGGTAATGTTTATCAAATTAAGATTGGGACAATTCTCCGATCATACTCCTAGGTTGTTACAATTCTATAAAATTAAAGTCAGATTAGATTCAACCAAATTAAAGAAAAGCAAGATATAAGCGCTTATTTATGTCTTCATAATATAATGACAATAGAAGTTGCTCTAGGAATAAGAGTATTCATTTTGACCAATGGACAGGATTGCCTAGATAACTTCAGAGGTCAAAATGAGTTTTGGTATGTAGATTCTAAGGACCTAGACGAGGTGGAGAAGAACAGCCAGCAACGAGATTGGTGGATACCAGTTGTCAAGGTTCCTGCCAATGGCCTATCTGAGATAACAAGAAAATGGATACAACATCAGAAAGACTCTGTCAACCAGGTCCTGAAAGCAGCACTGGCCATAAATGCACAGATTCTATCCGAAATGGAAATCCCAGAAAGCTACATTGAATCCCTTCCCAAGGTATATTTCCTATGATTTCTATGTTATAAGGTGCAGTTGATCAAGCGCGTTATTTTGTGCCGGCAGAATGGGAGAGCAAGCCTCGGTGACTCAATATACAAGAACATCACGGATGACTATTTCGACCCAGAGCAGTTTCTGGGGACTATGGATCTTACTTCTGAGCTCAAAGTGCTAGATCTCAAGAATAGGATAGAGGCGTCCATTGTTATCTGGAAGAGGAAGATGGTTCAGAAGGATGCAAAGTCTTCTTGGAGTTCAGCCGTGAGCGTAAGCATGGAGAAGAGGGAGCTTTTTGAAGAGAGAGCTGAGACTATCTTGCTCATCCTCAAGCATCATTTTCCAGGGATTCCTCAATCCTCACTTGACATATCTAAGATTCAATATAACAAGGTATGAATTAACTAAAAGAGACAAGATTTCCATTCAATATAGCATTGCAGATAGATGGCTAACAGCAAAATGAATATTATGCAGGATGTAGGGCATGCAGTACTAGAAAGCTACTCAAGGGTGCTAGAAAGCTTGGCCTCAGCCGTAATGTGTAGGATAGACGACGTGCTAAATGCTGATACCACTGCACAAAACTCATCAAGTGAAACAAACAAGAAGATTTCGCTTGAGAGGATTAATTCCGAAGCCCCCCCTGGTTCAATGACTCTGCTGGACTTCATGGGCTGGAGCGAGGACCAGGGAGAAGATCTTAAGAAAGTGGACTCATCGGAGGAGTTGGGGGAAGACTACGAGGAGGAGAATCAGAAGCCTATGAACAAAGTACCAGTACAGGAGACCAAGAAGACGTCGTACCTAGAGAGGCTGGAAAACTGGGGAGGGATGAGAAGTCCAACAGCTAGGCATTGAAGAACACAACACGGGCTTCTTTAACTTTTATATGTTTTGTTAGTACTGGTGGATGTGTATATATATATATATACGGAGGATACTGGTGGCTTATCCAAATATGAGGAGGTGTTTAGCTAGCTGGCTTCATCAAAAGTGGCTAGTGTAATTTGAATATTTGACAAACGGCTTATGACACAATATCATGTTTTGATGAGAATTGTATTAAGATATCTCTTCTCAAAATGCATTAAGATATTTCATTTGCCTCAGTCACTGCCCGGACGATCAATTTGGCTTTATCAGTCTTCATTTAGGGAAGAGCATAGTGGCAGGCACGGCCAATAATGGGTTATCCAGCTTCCATTGGCATATATATTGTATACTGTTCATCACACATCAATGCTGATTTCTTTGAGGTTAAATGTAGGTAGATGGACAATCAGAAAGAAATCAAGCAAGTAATGTAATGCAAGATCACAAAATTAAGGTAATAGTACATTATTGAATGAAGAACAATGAAGTATGAACACTAGCGTAGTGAGGATGAATCAGAGAAATCAAAGTAAGGTGCGTGGTCCTAACATCATATATTCATATACCACGAAATCTGGTTGAGAATTATCATCATCCCTGACCTTGAAGGTAATAGTACATGTGAGCAAATGAGTAAAAGTAGTTTGAGGGTATAGATTACCTTGCAACAAGATGACTATCAACTTACTCCAACCATCCTCCATGAAAGCCCACACCTCCTGCTTACATCTCAGCGTACAGTAGAGAACGACGAGCTGCCCGTCGAGTCTGGTGGAGTGGCCAGAGTGGGCGTGGGAGGGTGGGAAGACGCCGGCGAGCAAATTTTCAAGATCTGAAGAAAAAAAAATTGAGGAGGAAAGAAGAATGAAACACTGCGTTTTATTCAATGAGGCGACTAATTCGAAAAAAAAATGTACGCGTCTCCCACGCGCTCCAATCTTCTCCATCACATTTGCCAGAACCCTAGCGGCGTTTCGCCCGCCGCCCCTGCGCTAAACGGTGCTTATGGGCATCAACTGCCCAATCCGTCTCTCCCACCACCCCGATGGTACACAAGACTCGACAAAACTTCGATCCAAAACGAGATCTACCGCCCCCAGCCCCAGTGAATCTTCAGTCAAATCTCAAACAATTCGCCCCTGGCAAATCTCTACAAAACCGATCGAAAATTGCGTTGAGGGATAAGGGGGCTGAATTTTGGTCTCGCTTCAAGTCCCTTCTCGGCGCCTTTAAAGACGCTCGAAACCAATTTCAGTTTGTGTGGAGGTGGAGAGCGAGGTGCGGTTGGTTCTCGGCGGTTCCGTGCAGGCGCTACGGGGGTGGCGGCGTGTCTGGCTGTTGGGCCTGGTTGCTCCTTCTCTCTTGCGGTGGATGACGCCTCCCTTCTCACTTGTTTTTGATGCCGGAATTGTTACTTTGGGCTTCCTCGGCTGCGTAATGGTAAGCTCCACAGCATACTTTGTTGGTTTTGGTGGGGGTGCTGCTCCTTGTGTGGTATTCCTAAGCTACCTCTTGATCCAATTGCTTTTTGTGATGAACCAAACCCTGTTATCTTTACTTTTACATATGTTGATACCCTTTCTTTGGCTTTGGAGTTGCAATCCAGTAACCTACATACCCAATCTCACTTTAAAGTTCATTTTGGGCTATATAACTCGTTTTTACTTGCTTCAAGTCTTTTTGAAAATCCATACCCACAATGTTAAACTTTGCAAAATACAAAACAGCAATATGCATAGCATATAAAAAAAACTGTTCTTTGTTGTCCTGCTATTCTTACTGATGCAGGATTCTAAAAAAGCAACGATTAAAACTACAACAACAGCTATGGAAAAAAAAGGGGAGACCCCCTGGACCATCGGCCTACAACGACAACACTTGTCGAAAAACTCGACACACTAGGCTTCAAACTTACCTTAAACGTTTGGTTTATGTTGAAAACAATGTTCTGATGCTGGTGCAATACCCATGATGTGTTCTTTTTTCTTTTTTGGGTTGTACTTTGCCTATTTCTTCCTCAACTCTGTTGTTGGACTTATATTCACACATTAAAACCGAGTTCAATATTGATATTAACCTGTTGTGTTGGTGGAAGCTTAATGCTTTCAAAAAAACATGTATAAAACAAGAATTCAATGCTCACTTAGGGTTCAAACCCATAATAAACTCTCCCACAGTTGGAATAGCACTTGTTAGTGCTTACACCAACACCCCGAACGGAAAAACCGTTGATATGTGGACCAACGTCCTAGAAATCTCAACCTTTAAAAAGATACAATCCTTTATTTTCGCTTGTTGGAAACTGCATATCTACAAAACTAAACCTGCCAAAAAGTTTATCAACAATTTGCACTTAAGGATGTTTTTTGTCCTCCTGCTACCATTGTTGTTGTTGGATTATGTGGGAAAAACTAATAAAACTACAACTATGAAAAGAAAAGGGAGATCCCTTGGAACATCCGACTACAAAGGCAACACATGTCGAAAATCTCAAAAAACCACTAAAATCGCCACCCATTTTCCCCTTTATATGGGGCGAATGGTAAAGGCAGTTGAAAACACCACAAATAAAAATCGAAAAATTACAAGTAAAGGCCCCGGGCCGGGGGTAAGTAGCGACATGTATGCTGTCAAAATTACAACCTGGAACAAACACAATTGTATTAATAAAATTACCAAACTAAACTCGAGGAAGAAATTATACATTCCAACGGCTAAAAGCCACAAACAAGCGGTTTTTTTATGAAGCTTTGCATGTGGAATTGTAGAGGAATCAAACGAAAATCATTTTGGACCGAGGTTAACTCGATGTGCCGGCTTGAGAACATAAATCTTATTGCCTTGGTCGAAACAAAAGCCAAGGAACCACCAGATTCCATTGGATGGCAAAAAGTTGGGTTTGATACCTTGGAATTTATTCCTGCTATCGGACTTTCTGGCGGCTTGTATATCCTTTGGAAGGGACATCAACTGTCAAGCAAAACACTAAAAACTATCCACTTAGATGACCGATTTATCGGCATCCATTATTGTAACCTGGAAACCTCAAATGAATTGATCATCGTTTTTGCCTACGCGCCCCCACAGGCACAAGAAAAGGAACAATTTTGGAACAAACTTAGCGATTTTATAAAAACAAGAGACCTCCCATGTATCATCATGGGTGATCTTAACGAAATCCAACACCCTGACGAGAAAATGGGAGGGGCTCGCCCTAACCTAAATCGTTACGAACGACTCATCAAATTCAAAAGTGAATGTGATGTCTGTGACATCCCCACTACGGGAAATAAATTCAAGTGGAGAAAATAAAAAAAAAACCTAGAGAACACAACCCTAGAGAAATTGGACAGAACCCTTGTTAGTGATCAAATATTACAATGGTACCCCTCTATAGTGACCCAAAACCACGCCTTTTCCTCTTCGGACCATTGCCCAATCATGTGCAATCTTTCGACGAGCGACCAATTCAAACCCCAACCCTTCAAATTTGAAATGATGTGGACCGAGAGAGAAGATTTCCAGAACATCATCAAACAAGCATGGTGATTAAACGCTGGCGGATCCCATATGTTTAACACAACAAAAAAAAATACAACTCCTGAAAGAAAAGCAAAAACGTGGAATAAACAAACCTTTGGAAACATCTTCGAACAAATTAAAAAACTTGATGAAGAATTAATCATTATCCAAAAGGAAATTATTGAAAACAAGAACACTCAACTAACCCAAAAACTAGAGAGACTAACCAATAAACGGTCATGTCTCATTCAATTCCAACATTCCTACTGGAAACAGAGGGCCAAAAACACTCATATCAAACTAAATGACAAATATACCAAATACTTCCACCGTATTGCAACCGGAAGGAGAAACCGGACTAACATTAAAGAAATTCGAACATCAGATGGTACACCTATTTCTAGATTACAGAATATTAGGACGGAAATCAAACGCGACTTCCAAAATCGGTTCAGAGCTACCGAAATCAATCATGGGAAACTCCGGGATATGACCCAAATAATACAATGTGAAATAACGGATGCGGAGAACGCTGAACTAACTAAACCAGTCTCAAATGCAGAAGTGAAGAATGTAGTGTTTGACATTGAGGATGACAAATCCCCAGGGCCAGACGGCATGCCGGCGTTCTTTTATAAAAAATATTGGCCCATTGTCGGGCCAGACATTATAAAGGCTGTGAAAAGTTTCTTCCGGTCTGGAAGAATCTTAAAACAAATTAACCATACTTTCATTACACTGATACCAAAATGTGAAAATCTCAATTCAACGAACCACTATAGACCCATAAGTCTATGTAATACAATATATAAAGTTATATCAAAGATTCTCACCCATCACCTTAAAACAGTTATGGCAAAAGTAATCCACCCAATGTAGAGCGCCTTTATTCAAAACCGTAGTATCCACGATAACAACCTTATTGCCCATGAGATTTTCCACTCCTTCTGCAACAAAAAAGGCAAAGAGGGGTGGATCGCCATCAAATTGGATATGGAAAAGGCTTATGACCGAATTAGCTGGGAATTCCTAGCATTCATACTTAACAAATTTGGATTCCACGAGAAATTCGTGGGATGGATCTGAGAATGCGTGGAAACCGTATCTTACTCAGTACTGGTCAACAATGAACCTACTGAACAATTCTTTCCCCAAAAAGGACTCCGACAGGGGGATCCGCTATCTCCCTACCTTTTCGTCCTGGCTACAGAGGTACTTGCACGACAACTTCACCTCTCAAGCATAAACCCGAAAAGTGGGATTGGTATTCAAATCTCACGAAATGGAACTAAAATTCCATTCCTTGCCTTCGCTGATGATATTATCATCTTTGCCAAAGCGAAGAACCAAGCTTGCAACAACATCAAAAACATAATTGACAGCTACTGCCAGATTTCCGGCCAAAAAGTCAACTTTCATAAATCGGCATTTCATGTCATCAAAAATACGAACAATACCACGATAGAACAAATTAAACAAATCCTCCGGATCACAAATACATCTGCTCTGGACAAATACTTAGGATGCCCAATCATAAATGGCAGAGTCACCCAAAATACATTCAAGCCGCTTACCCTCCGAACTAGGGCTCAATTATCCAAATGGAAAGCTAATACGCTGTCCCAAGAGGGTCGAAAAACCCTAATAAAATCTAATCTATTGGCTCAACCAAACTACCTTATACAATCCTTCCTACTCCCAAAATCCACATTAAAAGAACTGGATCAAATCAATAAAACGTTCTTCTGGAACAAAGAGAGGAACCATAAACCTCTTATCAGTTGGAACTCAATCTGCCAACCACCTGACCGTGGTGGACTAGGAATTGCCAAGGTAGAAGAAATGAATCAAGCCTTACAAATGAAGCTTCTTTGGAAAATTCTTGCGGAACCAAATAACCCATGGGTCAAAATCATCACAGAAAAATATCTAAAATCCGAAGGACTGATTAACTACCAGAAAAAGCGGAACACTTCTTGGCAATGGTCCAAATGGATGAGTCTAAAAGACCTATTCTTGAAAGGCCTCATTTGGTAGGTCGGAGATGGTAAAACCATCCGATTCTGGAAAGACCACTGGACGGGAAATGGCTGCCTAAAACCGAAAGAAAATATTAGTAATTACATTAACTGGGAAGCGAAAGTCGCTGATTTCCTTAAGGATGACAATACGTGGGACCAAAATAGGCTCCAACAAGTGCTTAACTCGGATGACCTCCATAGTGTCATGCAGATTTCCACCACAACTAACAAAATACCTAACAGAATGTACTGGCAACCAAGCAAGAATGGGTGGTACTCTACCCATTCTACCATGCAGTGGATCCATAACAACAAAGGAGAACCACAAAGCAACCTAAAATGGATTAATAAACTTAATGTCCCCCCTAAAATGAGAAATTTCATTTGGAAAGTAGCCAGGAATGGGCTCCCTACCAAAAGCCGCCTGGCGGCAAACCATATTCTGGTTGTCCAAGGTTGTGTTGCATGTGATTGCACCAACGAGGACACAAACCACATCCTACTATCTTGCAACCGTACCAAAAGTACCCTAAAGGCGATAAACCCTAAACTTGAGATGATCATTAACCAAATTAACCCAAACAATAAAACACCATGTCAATTACTAGAGGAAATCATGAATAAAGCATCTAAGGCTGATTTTGAGGTTTTGATTTGCTGTTGGTGGAGTATTTGGTACTTCCGCAACAAAGCTATTTTCGAACCTCAAACTCCAACTATGCCAGAGGCGAATGACAATCTATGCGACTTCATCCGTAACCTAAGGAAAGAGTGGAATAACGCCCACAATAAAGTAAACATGAAACCAACAAATAATGGGCATCGAACCCATTGCAGGCGGTCCTGTGCCAAATGGAGAAAACCTCCGACAAATTTTATTAAACTCAACTTTGATGGGGCAATCAATGTTGACGGAGTTGCTTCATTTGGTTTCTTTCTCAAGGATTCTAAGGGTGAGCCCATCCATCTTGACGGAGGACTAATCGGTCGACAGTCTGTTCTTAAATCCGAGACCATCGCCATACGACAGGGAATTATCGAAGCCACTCGGCGTGGCTTTTCCCACATCCAGATCGAAGGTGACAATCTTCAGCTGGTCAAGGCCGTTTAGGTGACTGGCGCTGTCCATGGGAGATCGAGATGCTACGTGCGGATATTCACTGCTTACTTGCCTGTTTTCGGAGCTGGGGCATTGCCCACGTCGTCCGGGAGTGCAACGCAGTGGCGGACTTCATTGCTGTCTCGTTTCGTCATGTTTCATCTATTCCACTTTCAGTTGACCCGGTTCTTCGGAACCTCATCCATCTAGATGCTCTAGGGTGACCGCTAGCCTGTTAGCAGCCCTTAATCTCTTTCCTTATGAAAAAAAAAATTCAATGAGGCGACAAAATGTTTTTTTAAACGGATTTTTTATCCAAAAGTCTTTTCCACCCAAAAGTCTTTTATATTCAAAAACTACTTTTAATATTCTTGAAATTCGTGCAACTCTCTCTACTTTTTACGTTTTTGAAAACACTAAAAATTACTTTTCTTCCAAAAAGCCTTTTATACCACAAGTGAAACAAGGCCTAAGCATCTTATTTTAGAAAGATTCGGTATTTTTATTTATTTAGAGATTTAAATTCTTTGTATGACGGATTTATTCTTTTTCTTTCTAGGGTTTTAGACTTTTAGTTTCTAAAATCGAAAAGTTTATAATATAGGTTAGAAAGACGGTTTTTTAATTAATTCTAGGCCCATGAGGCAATGAAACACAGAAACACTGCGTTCCATTTAAATGAAACAGTGCACTTTTGTTTTACAAAAATAGAGGCTGAAAGCCTGAATGAACTTGTCTGTACTTTTATTTTTTCTGCACACTTTATTAGTTTTCTTAATTTACTTGATTAATTTAATAAATTTGGGCTTGGACTATATTGGTTAATTGGATGGGTCGGGTGAAATAGTCTAGTGTTTAATTGTACATATTTTTTTTTGATAAGGAAAGAGATTAGAGTGACCACTAACAAGCTAGTGGTCGCCCTAGAGCATCCTGACGGATGAGAGTAAGAAAACCCGAATCAACTGCAAGTGGGATAGAGGAGACACGTCTGAAAGATCCAGCGATGAAGTCCGCCACAGAATTGCACTCCCGAAAGACATGAGAGATACTCCAATCCTGGAACCGAGCAAGCAAGCAGTGGATGTCCGAACGCAACAACTCAATCTCCCACGGGCAGCGCCAGTCACCAAGCACGGCCTTGACCAGTTGCAAACTATCGCCTTCAATCTGGATCTAGAGAATGCCACGTCTAATGGCCTCGAGAAGTCCCTGGCGCAAGGCGATGGTCTCGGAGATCTAAATAGACTGTCGACCAATCAGTCCTCCATCAAAATGGATGGGGGAGCCACCAGAGTCCCTGAGGATGAACCCGAATGAAGCCACGCCATCTGCACACACTGCACCATCAAAATTCAATTTAATATAGTCCCTCTTGGGTTTTATCCATTTTGCACGCTTTTTTTCCTTCTCCGTTTCCCGCACTATAATTGTGGGGACTAGGAGAAATGGAGGCTCCCGCAAGTTTCCATTCTTTAACCTGGTTTCGGGTAAATTCGGTAATGTTATCGGAATTATTCAAGTTTACTCCGTTGTTGCTATCAAAAACTCTCTTGTTTCTAGAGAACCATAGGCTCCACCAGGTGTTGATGAGGAGTTCCATTTCCTCTTTTGTTGTCATTGTCCTAATTTCCTCCAGGACCTGATGTGGTTTTTTGTCGTCCGGGGTTATTTGGTCGACAATCCTTCGTAGTTTTGGGTTGACAGAGTTAAGGGTCGCCCTAGTAAGGGGGCATGAGAGTAAGACATGGTTAGTGTCTTCAACCTGGTTGTTACACGCTTCACAGCCTTGTGGTACCGGAATGTGGTTGGCTGCATGCCTAGTTTTGGTTGGTAGGCCGTTTCGAGCGACTTTCCAAAGGAAATTCTTCATTTTTGGTGGGATGTTTAGCTGGTTAATCCATTCTAGATTAATCTTGGGTTCTCCTTTGGATTGGTGGATCCATTGCATAGTCGAGTGGGTGGAGTACCAACCATTTTTACTCGGTTGCCAGTATAGTCTATCAGGTATTTTATTAATGGGGTTGATAATTTTTGAAATTCTTTCGAGGTCATCTGGAGTAACGACCTCACACAATTTTTCAGTGTTCCATGAGTTGTCCTCACGGAGGTACACCTCGACAGGCTCTTCCCAATTAATGAGGGTTCCAGCCTCTGGTTTTGGGTTAAGGGGACCATTACCAGTCCAGTTGTCTTTCCATAATTGAATGGTTTTACCATCCCCCACTTGCCAGATGAGGCCCTTGCTGAACAGGTCTCGTAGGCCCAGTAGCTTGGACCACTGCCATGACGTGTTCTATTTTTTCTTATAGTTTAGGATACTTTCCGTTTTGAGATATTTTCCGGTCACTATTTTGACCCAAATATTGTTTGGTTCCGCTAGGATTTTCCATAGCAGTTTCATTTGGAGTGCTTGGTTCATTTCGGCCGCCTTGGCGATTCCCAACCCTCCGTGAGCGGGAGGGCGACATATGGATTTCCAACTTATGAGTGGTTTGTAGTTGTTTTCCTTATTCCAAAAGAAATTCTTGTTAATTTGGTCAAGTTCTTTTAGTGTTGATTGTGGCAGCAAAAACGATTGCATAATATAGTTTGGTTGTGCTGATAGGTTTGCTTTGATTAGGGTTTTAGGCCCTTCCTGGGATAGGGCGTTAGCTTTCCATTTTGATAAGTGGGATCTAGTGCGGAGAACTAGGGGTTTGAAAGTGTTTTGCGTTACTCTCCCGTTAATTATCGGACATCCTAGATATTTATCCAAAGCAACTATGTTTGCTATTTGTAGAATTTGTTTTATATGATCCTTTGTATTGTTATTAGTGTTTTTAGTAACTTGGAAAGCAGATTTGTGGAAATTAACTTTCTGCCCAGAGATCTGACAATAGTCGTCGATAGTATTCTTGATAATTTTGCAGGCTTGGCCATTTGCTTTTGCAAAGATGATAATATCATCTGTGAATGCCAGAAAGGGGATTTTTGTTCCATTTCTCGAGATTTGGATCCCGATACCACTTTTTGGATTGGTGCTCAAAAGGTGGAGTTGTCTTGCCAGAATCTCGGCAGCAAGGATGAATAAGTATGGTGATAGGGGGTCCCCCTGCCTGAGGCCCCGTTGGGGGTAGAATTGTTCTGTTGGTCCGTTGTTGACTAGGACTGAGAAGGAAACTGTTTCAACACATTATCAGATCCAACCCACAAATTTATTGTGAAAACCAAATTTGTGGAGGGTATCAGCCAGGAATTCCCAACTGATCCGATCATAGGCTTTTTCCATGTCTAGTTTGATTGCAATCCAACCCTCCCGCCCTCTTTTGTTGCGGAAGGAGTGGAAGATTTCATGCGCTATGAGTGTGTTGTCGTGGATGCTTTGGTTCTGGACGAAGGCCGCTTGCATCGGGTGGATGAGTTTGTTTAAAACGTTTTAAGGCGGTTTGTTAGAATCTTCGAGATTACTTTATAGATAGTATTGCAAAGGCTAATTGGTCTGTAATGGTTGGTTGAATTGGGGTTTTCACATTTGGGTAGCAGAGTTATAAATGTGTGGTTGATTTGTTTCAAAATTTTCCCTGTGTGAAAGAAACTTTTAACAACTTTGGTCACGTCTGGGCCAACGATATGCCAATATTTTTTATAGAAGCTTGCAGGCATTCCATCGGGGCCAGGGATTTTATCATTCCCGATATCGAACATAGCATTCTTAATTTCAATGTTCGATACCAGTTTTGTGAGCTCTATGTTGTCTGCTTCGGTTATTTCTTTTTGGATGGTTTGAGTCATGTTTTGGAGTTTCCTACGGTTTATTTCCAAAGCTCGGAACCGGTTTTGGAAGTCCCGTTTAATTTCAGTTTTGATGTTTTCAAGTCTAGATATCTGCGTTCCCTCAGCTGTACGGATTTCTTTGATGTTGGTTCTATTCTTTCTTCCGTTTGCAATTCGGTGGAAGTATTTGGTGTTTTTGTCATTTAGTTTAATGTGTGCGTTTTTTGCCCTTTGTTTCCAATATGAGATATGGAAATTAATGAGGCACGACCGTTTCTTCAACAATCTTTCCTGCTTTTGAATTAGTTGCACGTTTTTGTTTTCAATGATGTCTTTTTGAATATGAAGAAGATCCTTATCTAGTTTTTTGATTTGTTCGAAAATATTTCCAAAGGTATGTTTATTCCATGCTTTCGCTTTTGTTTTAAGCAGTTTTTTTTTGTGAGATTAAACATGTTTGATCCACCAACGTTGTAACGCCAGGCTTGCTTGATGACGTTTTGGAAATCTTTTCGAGAAGTCCACATCATCTCAAATTTGAATGGTTGTGCTTTGAACAAAACTCCTGTTGGGAGGTCGCACAAGATCGGCCAGTGATCAGAATATGAGAAGGCATGGTTTTTCGTCGCTATAGACGGGTACCATTGGATAATCTGGTTGCTAGCTAAGGTGCGGTCTAATTTCTCAAGGGTGGTATTTTCGAGGTTTTTGGATCTTCTCCAAGTAAATTTGTTGCCAAACGTCGGAATATCACACACGTCACAATCATTTTTAAAATTGATAAGTCGTTCAAACCTGGAGTGGCTCGGAATGGCGCCCCCTTGTTTTTCATTTGGGTGCTGGATTTCGTTGAGGTCTCCCATAATTATGCAAGGAAGGTTACAATTCTGGATAAACGCTTTTAGCTTGGTCCAGAATTGATCCTTATCTTGTGCCCTTGGCGGAGCATAGGCAAAAATTATGATCATTTCATTGTTAGTTTCCAGATTTGTATAGTTGAAACCCATGAAGCGGTTGCCTTTGTAGATAGTTTGGATTCTTTCGTTCGAGAGTTGTGACCCCTTCCAAAGGACACAAATCCCCCAGCGAGTTCGTTTGCCGGTATGAAATCAATTGAGTCGAAACGAGCTTTTTGCCATAATTTACATTCAGGCGGTTCTTGGGCTTTTGTTTCAACTAAAGATATTAGGTGAATATTTTCAATGCGGCATAAAGCGCCAACTTCGGTCCAAAAGGACCTGCGCTTAATGCCCCTACAGTTCCATAAGCAGAACTTCATAAACAACCGAATAGGTTGTGGTTTTTGGCCATCTTAGGATGGGGAAACATCCTTGATATTATTCTCATAAATTTTGTAGTATACTTGTTGGGTGATTTAGTGGGTGGTATGTGACTAGTAAGTTTAATGGTATCGTAATTGTCATTAGGGGTGTTGTAGTTGAGATTTGGGGTGGTTATCCCATATAAAGATGTTTTGTCATTTGTTATTACTTTAAAGGATTTTTTATTATAGGTGGTTATACCCATTATGACACATTTAGTATCCATAATCGAGTGCCACCAAAGCATAGCTACTATGCATGCAATTGGTATCAAACAAGGGTGTCCGGGTTGAATTTCCGGGCTCTCACTGTTGGTAGGCTTTTGGGCATTTTGATTACTTTCTTGGGTCACCGCATCCAAGCCATTATGCTGAAACAATTCTAGATAATGTTTAATTGTACATATTTATTTGGTCTAGCTCATCAAAGCATGTATATTAGTCATATTTCACCATAAAAAATACAAGTGTAGATCATAAAAATTACAAAAGCAAGTACAAAGATAAACCATTATATAGAATTCAACCTAATAAAATATAATAATTAATTTAAATTTATAAAATATTCTTTACAAATTCAATACATTATAACAAAATAAAGAATAAACTCAAATGTATATACAATTATTAAGCGGATGAAACGGGTCGGGTGGTTGCATGAGAGATGGATTGGGTGGTGAACGGATAACCCTTCACCCGCATCCAACCCACCAATTATTTAGTCCATCCGTCACCCATCTGTCATCCGTCTTAGATCAGATTTTATCCATATATTTAAATCGGGTGTGCAGATAGATTGGACATCCATGGATGATTTTCATCCCTAGTTATTATTTGATCATTTTTTTTTTCAAAATGCTCCATTCAAGGAAGATGTATTGGTTATTCCTTTAGGAGGGTGTGATATGGTATTGAGTGTATAGTAGACCTGTCAATCGGGTCGGGTTGGGGGGTTCAAGTTCAGTCATTTCGGGTTCGGGCTAAATCGGGCTCCGGATCGTTATTGGTCACAGGTCAATCAGGTCGGGTTGTAGCGAGTTTTCAGTCGGGTCGGGTTGACCAGCGGGTCTAAAATATTCTTTTTTCTTATGATTATTAAAATCAATTTTTAATTAAATAATAATATTTAATTATAATATATTATTTTTATTTATTTTAATAATAAAATATATTATAAGTTTCAAAATAAATTTAATTTTTTTTATAAATATGCAAAATCGGTCAACCCAACGGGTTTCGTTCAACCCAACGGGTTCGGGTTCTATCGGGTTCGGTTTATTTCGGGTTTTGGGTTCAAATTTTTGGGTTTTAACCCTAAAATTATCGGGCGGGTCGGGTCGGATTAGCGGGTTAGGTCAGTTTTTGACAAGGTCTAGTGTATAGTGGTTGGAAGCATTAGATCCAGTAATTTGGGACTTTAAAAAATTAATTATGGAGTTTGGGGTTGCTAACAGGAAGATGATTCTACAATGTATAATTCCGAGGTCAATAAGGGAGATTAAAGCAAAGCAATAAAATAAGCAAACTACAAGCCCTTTTATATTAAGAGGCCGACCATATCAAGAGGCAAAGCACCCATTCACATCTAGCTTTTAATGAAATTTGGTGAGAAAGTAACTCCAAGGGTGGTAAGTGCAGCTGGATATTAACTCCTAAAAAGTATGTGGAAGGAAGCTTCCATTTTATGAGATGTAAATCATACTCCTATATTATATATATATATATATATATATAGTTGATGATGGACCATCTTTCATTTGCATCACTCTGAGATCTTTCATAAAGACTTTGGCAATTTTGAGTGTTACATTGATTGTAAGCCGAGTTAAGTGTAGGAAGCTCCCCTATATTCACATCAACTTGCCTATTCATTTGACATGGGAAGCTTCAATTTGTGGCCTTGTCCAATGCATATGGATATGCATTGGAAAGGTATTTTAAATTGATCTTACTTTCAAAATTGAAATTTTGGTCACATATTTTGATCTTACTTTTATAAAACATGTATTTATAAATTTATAGGTTCCTAAAAAGGCTAAAGAACACAATTGATATTAAAGCTCGCGTTGAGGGCCCAATATGCAATGTCTATTTTGTTTATGAGATGTCCACCTTTTGCTCATACTATTTTAATTTGCAAGCCGTGAACAATGATTTCACACGCAACATTCAAACTTCCCATTGGGTTTGATGCAAGCGATTTGTCTACTTTCACATTTTCTGGTCGGAAATTGGGTAAAGCAAATCGTCGTCTATTTACAAACGATGAATACCATTTGATCAAAACTTACATACTCATGAACTACGAATTTTTTTATCCCTTTATTGCGTAAGTGTGCGCGAAATTTTCAAATATGAATGAACTTATTGATTTTCATGTGCTTTTTTCAAATTAGATGATTGAACTTTTCCGTTTTCATAAATTACGTATAATTATATGGATGAATTACTTATTTCATACATATAGAGAAGAACTTGGCCGATTACCAAACTACTCGGTCGAGTTCTTCTCTGTTTTAGTACCAAATTACTCGGATGAATTACTTATAGATGATGAATACCATTCTTCTCGGTATTAGCGACCACGTGGTCGCTAAATCATGCACCAATTATCAGCTAACACAAGCCATAATTTGGTATTTAGCCACCATGCGATCGGTTATTAACACTAGCCATAATTTGGTATTTAGCCACCATGTGGTCGCTTATTAACACTAGCCATAATTTGGTATTTAGCGATCATGTGATTGCTAATTACCAAAAATATGAGGGGGGACTTGTTAACGAAGCGGGATTTTTTTTGGGAATTAGCGACCAAGTGGTCTCTAAATAAAAAAGGTGGGAAGATACTAATGAGGTTTTTTTTTTAATTATTTGGATTTAGCGACCACATGATTGCTAGGTTTAACACGAAAACAATTTTTTAAAAAATATTAGCGACCACATGGTATTTAAGTTCAACCCATTTATTTCGACGAGCAACTCATCTTCCCCATTTACGATCCTAATCCCCCTCCCCCTCTATCATAAACGCTCTCTTCAACACACTCTCGCCGGCGACATCCCCCTCCATTCTCCTTCCTCTCTGTCCTCCCTCATTCTTCTCCCTTCTCTCACGTGCCAGATTTGCATGTCCGCCTAAGCTGCCCACCCACTTGCCTGCGCCAAATGTGGCAGCATCTTAGCTGTTGATTTGGTTGTGTTGTTGTTGATTTGATTGAATTTGGATAATTTTAGGGAAGATTTTTGATGTTGATGTTGTTGTCGCTTGTTGTTGATGTTGAAATTGTGTAATTTTAGGGAAGAAAATTTGGTCAATTTTAAGTAAGTTTCTTAATTTTAGGATCGAATTGATTAATTTTATGGTTGAATTAGGATAATTGTTGTTTTGAATTTTAGGGTAATTAGGGAATTGGTTATTTTTGTAATTAAGTTGTTGTAGTGATAAATTTTGAATTAAATTTAGTTAAGTTGATGAAATTTAAGTTAAATTAATGAAATTTAAGTTAAATTTGATCTTGTTTAGGGTAAAATCGCTGAATTGTCGTTTTAGGTTAACTTTGAGTTAAATCGAATTTAATTAGTTAAAGTTTTATAAAATTTGGGTTAAATTTGATAAAATTTTGGTTAAACTGATTTAGCTATTTTGATGAATTTATCAATATGTATATAGCTAGTATGCACCACGTAGATCATGATGAAACCCGAAATAAACCGTTCGCTAAAAGACAAGAAACAGGATTATTATATTTGATTGTGCAAACACTTGCTTCTATATTTATGATTTTCTTTACAGCGAGGTTACAAGCCAACGAGGCCAACGAACACTTTGAGGTTTACACTCTAGACCTCCTACGATTGTTCGAGATCTCGATCTAACAATGCTCGAGCTCTCCTAGTTGCAAAATGATTCTATCACCGAAGTATCACTTGATTGATCTTGGCGCGAGGTTGATCCGAGAGTGTGGTGTAGATGGCCTGCGAGATTGTGTAGCGAGGTATTTGATGTGAGCGAGATCTTTGTGTGACTTGAAGTCTTTTTTATGGACTTCACTTGTCTATAGCGAGGTCTTTCAACGAGCAAGATAGTTCTTGAGTTGAAGAAATTTTTCGACCCCCTCTCCTTAGGAGGTTCTTCTCCATTTATAGAGGATTGGAGAGTCGAGTTTTAGTCAAGGTTTGATGTGGGACGCCCGAGATTGGGGCTCCTGATTGGTCCAGGGGTGAGGCAGCCGGTGATTGGTCTGGGGAAGCGGCATCAATGAGTGATCCGTGTGGGCGGGTGTCAGTAGAGTCGGTGGCGAGGTTTAGACCTCGCTCCGAGGTTTCGAAGGACCTCGCGAGAGTGGGAACTTTGTTTAAAATAAATTAGGTGTATGGTCGTGAGTCCTCAAATTCTTCTCGAGGGTCCTTTTGGATATGCTTATTTCTTGTACCTCGGGCCCCCCTCTTATTTTACCGTTTTACCGTGAGAAATAAGCATATCGAAAAGGACCCCGGGCCCCCTCAAATTCCTCAAATGCTTATTTCGGAGGGGCGACGGTGCGTCGCCTGGTGTTTCGCGTTGGTGTCACGGTGGCGACACGGCAGGGGTGGGGTTGCGTGTGTTTCTTTGCGTCGCCCTCGCCATTTTTTTTGCCCCTTTTTGCTACTTCTTTTTCTCTTTTTTAATTGCTTTGGGTTTTGGTGGGCAATGGTGGTTTCTTGATGTTTTTCGTATGTGTCGTGGTGGTGAGACGGTGGCGGTGAGGGTGGCTCTTGTCTTGGCGCAGTGCCCTCGCCGTTTTCTTCGCTTCTTTTTGCTGTTTCTTGTTTTGTTTTTGGTTTTGGGGGGCAACGGTGGTTTCCTGGTGTTTGTTGTCGGTGATGTGGTGGCGCGACGGTGGGGTAAGGGTGGCGACCGCCATGCCTTCGTGTCCTTTGTCTGCTAACTGACGGTTTGGATGTTCTCTTTTTCCACCATTTTGAATTTTGAGATCCTCGGAAGCCCAAACTTCATGATGTCCGACTGACAGGACGTTTGGGACTCCACTGTTGGCCTCCACCGCTGATTGGTATTCTTCTTTCTCTCTCCTCTTTTTGGCGCTCCGAAAATTTCCCTGTCGTCCTATCTTGTCAGAGTAGCTTTTAGGGTGCCACGTGGATTTTCTCCCCTTATGACCTCCCGTTCTCTTTCTCTGGTCGTTGTTATGACCTCGCGTTCCCTTTCTCTGATTGTTGATATGACCTCGCGTTCTCTTTCTCTGTTTGTTGTTATGTCCTTGCGTTCTCTTTCTCTGGTCGTTGTTATGACCTCGTATTCCCTTTCTTTGGTTGTTGTTATGACCTCGCGTTCTCTTTCTCTAGTTGTTGTTATGACCTCATGTTCTCTTTCTTTGGTTGCTGTTATGACATCGCGTTCTCTTTCTCTGGTTGTTGTTATGATCTCGCGTTCTCTTTCTCTGGTTGCTGTTATGACCTCTCAACACTTCTTTCTTTTCCAGGTGCTAGCTTTCCGCGACTTGGACGTCGCTTTTTCATGCCTAGGAGAAATTCTGTGAGCCGCCCATTTGGCTTCGCGTTCAAGGTTCATGAGAGATTTTACGAGGAGGTTTCTGAGTCCGTAGGGAGTGTAGAGACCAGCGATTCCCCGAACCCGAGGTCTCCTTCGTTGGCTTTTAGCGATCCCTCTTCTAGTGACTCTGAGGTTTCCATTAATTCGCTCTTTTCCCGACATCGTGCTTCGTCGGGTGTTGAGATGGCCTCGTCTTCCATCTCCGATGAGGTCGTAGCCGAGGTTACGGTGAGGTCGTCTGACTCCTACGAGCCTGCGGACTTTGCTGTGGCGTATATCACTGACGATGTGTCCTGCGTTCCACCTGTCCTTGAGGAGCGGATCCCCATGTCCTCGGATTCGAAAGAGGCTTTCTTGTTTGAGGGATTCTCCACCGACTTAAAGCCTAAAGACCTCGTGGACATTGCCAAGAACTTCGCTTGGCCCGAGGGGGTCGAGCTAGCGCTTCCCGAAGGGGAGCGCTAGCTCCCCTTCGGGAAGATAAACTAACAACTCGTTGCTTCCCCGACAACGGCGCCAATTTGTTGAGAGGGTTTCTCGGCCAACAAATAAATTTGTAAGTCAAGACCCCGCTGAGTACAGTGGAGTCAGGATCGTTCCACAGGAAGCAAGGTTGTTTGTCTATCAATCTAATAAAATTCAAATAAAATCAAACACAATCACTCACGAGATGCCTCGTTAACGACCTTGTCAGGATCGTTACCGAACCACCGAACATAAAAATATCAATTAACGACCTAATAAAATTCTAATTAATACTCGGTACCGAAGCAAGTATTCAGCAACGAAGATTTATCAGAAATAATTCAATTAAAACAAAAATCTAGGATAAGGGACACCACAACATAGCCAAGCATAAGAATTCGTAAGAAGATAAGATCATGCCTGTAAATAGATAGAGTCATCAACTTTCATTGACTTAACAAGTAAATTAATCTATTTTCATAAACTAACTCACTCAATTGCTTGTTTTGGATCTAAAGCTTGAAACTTTCGTTTTCAAACAATATCAACCTTCAAGTTACTAACTTTCTCTTTCAATCAAGTTAAAAGTCAAATTACCTCAACTCCCGTTTCGGTATTAAGCACAACAAACAATCTCAATAAAGATAAAAGGCATTCAACACATAATCTTACTCATCAAACATGCTCAACTATGCCGGGCTTAACCCCGACCCTAGAAAAATAGACTACTCACTATTCATGATTAAGAAACTAAAAACTTCAATAAAAGCAAACATTGAAACAAAACTCAAACTTAAATTAATAACAAAAATATCGTCTTACAGAGACTCAGAAGAAAACTAAACAAAACAATCACCGAACAAACTCGATCAACGAACCTCGGAAACCGTCGTTACCGACCCTCGTCACCGACTTCCGATCCGGTTCTCTCTCCTTCGGCCTTCCTCCAAATCTTCTCCCAAACTAGCTCTCTAAAATTCGACTTCCAAAATTAAGCCCCCCCTTTTCTATGCTAGATAGAAGGGTATTTATATTAGAAAAAATCCTAAAAAAAACTAAAAAGGCTAAAAGATAAAAACTTTCCTAAAAAGATAGAAACAATCTCTAAAAGATAGAAATAAAATCTAGAAAGATATTAAACCCTAAAATACATATTCTAACAACCCATAAAGATTCTAAAAAGATACTCAACCGATACGGAAATAAATTCCCGCTCAGGATCGGTGAATAATAAAATAATACTCCGAAATCTTTCTCTTCGTGGCCTCGTTAACGACCCTTCACAGCCTCGTTAACGAGCCTTGGGTTTGTTTTCTTCAACACCTCCTCTCGTACTCTTGAGCCTTGACTTCTTAAATCTTGCACTCTCCTATCCTTCACTGTGATGCTCCAAATTTAGCTCCATTTAGCTCCTTTTCTTACTAAAATCTGCAAAATACACAAAATAGCGTAGATTCCACTCTTTTCACAGATTTATGCAAAACTAACTAAAAATACTCAAAACTAAACCTAAACTAGACAAAACTAATCCTAATAAGCAAAGAAAACCTATCAAAAACTATACTAAAAATGCAAACATCAAAATACCCCATACTTAGGCTTGCTTGTCCTCAAGCAATAAACAAGATACTAACCAAAACCAAAACAAATCATGCTTATTAAGACATAGCCATCTTCAAAAAGCAACATCTACACATAAGTATTGCACCTGGCCAGCCGCTTTGGGAAAAGGACCGAGGATGTCCACCCCCACATCGTGAAAGTTCGAACTTTTAGATCTAGAACAAGAAAAAATTCATGCTTTCCTAGCTAAAGGGTTACAATAGCTAATCTAACATGAATAATCTTACCTAAAACATGAACAACTAAGCACAATCAAGAATTTTTAGAACGGAATTTAAGCATGCTCATCGATCTCCCTAAAAATCATGATTCAAGATATGAAATTTAACCCTATAGATAATCAATCATGAAATTTCAAGCAAGGGTTTAGAAATCATACCGGAGAACCGAGAATTAAAAGAACAAGGGTCGGAATCGGGGTAGTTAACGAGCTCGTCGTCGACGGTGGGTGGCTTCCGAACTCCGGTAACGATGGCGTCTCCGGTGGTCGTTAGCATGGGATTTCCGACTCGGTGGGAGAGAAGGGAAAGGGATTGAGAGAGTTTTGGGTTTGAGAGTAAATTTTGAAGGGATTGTGGTAGAATTTTGGGAGGGGTATAAGGGTTTATATAGGAGGGGTAAGGATAGAAGGGGGTGGCGGGTAGGGTTAGAAAAATTAACTAGGTTAGAATTACTTACCTGCCCCGTATTATGACGAATCGGGTCGTCCGAACCGGGTCGTTAACGACCCTGGGTGGGTCGTTAACGAGCCACCGTAGCCTTCTTGAGTGAATTTTCGACCCCTTTTTCCTGAAATTTTGTTAGCTCAAAAAATCTTATTTCTATCCTATTTAAAAACTAAAAAGAAAAATAAAAGAAAGCTAAGAAATAATCTAAAAAGAAAAAATAAGAATAAAATAAACTAGACCTATTCTAAAAAGCGGGTTGCCTCCCGTAAGCGCTATGTTTAACGTTGTTAGCCCGACGAGTTCTCTCGCATGTCTCATGGTGGTTCATGTATGGCCGTGTTGGGGTCTTGAGATACCCTGCCTGTAGCCTTACTGCCTCTGTGCACTCGAATTGCTAAATTAGGACCTTCTTCTTCTATCAGTAAGCTCGATATCCCTGGATTGTTAGTGTAGTCCGAAAGCCAAGGTGGTTTGGACTTTTCTGTAACCTCTGTAGTAGGGCCTTTGTGCATGTGAGAGTCAGTGATCGGCAGATGTGGCTCGGTAGGGACTGTGGTGTCGAGTTCGGGTTGAGTCAACTCTAGTTGTGCCACTCCAATTGGGTCGTTGGCTTTTTGATCTAAATTGAATTCCACCCGTTCCTCTCCTATATCAAAAGTGAGGAGTCCCTTTCGTACATCAACTCTTGCTCCTGCTGTGGCTAAGAATGGTCGCCCGAGAATTATGGGGACATGAGGGTCTTCAGGCATATTAAGGACAATAAAATCATTCGGTATAAAGAATTTCCCGACTTGAATAGGGTAATCGTCCACTACTCCTGTGGCCTTGACACTTGACCCATCTGCCATGTACAGATTCATGTCCACTGGTTCTAGTGGTCCCATATTGGCTTTAGACCATATTGAGAGCGGAACAAGACTAGCACTGACACCAAGATCGCATAAAGCCTTGAACTTGTGGTTGCCTATGCCTATTGTGATTGCAAACCTCCCAGGATCTCCAAGCTTTTCTGGAAGAGCTATGGATCTGACCTCGTCCTGCAGCTCTGTAATAGATCTTTTCCTGCTAAGAATATCTTTCAAGAATTTTGTGTAAGCCGGCATTTCGCTTAGGGCCTCAACGAATGGGATGGAAATATTAATGCCCTGAAGAATCTTAACGAAACGCTTGAACTTACTCTCAGTAGAGTCCATAGATTTCTTAGTTGGAAATGGAAGAGTTTTCACCATTCTCGGAACCAAGTTAGGCTCGAGAGGTGAGAGTACCAGGTCGATATTGGGGTCGTTCGGTGTCCTCGGCGGGTCGTTACCGACCTTGATAGGGTCGTTAACTACCCTAGGATTGAGAGGAAGGCTCGGTTTAGAGAACTTACCTGGGGTAGGATCGTCAGGAATCCTCGGAGCCTTGTCATCCTTGTTTGTAGGCTCGGTACTAGCTCTCGCTGGCTCGTTAACGA
Source organism: Fallopia convolvulus (assembly GCA_964016875.1). NCBI lineage: Eukaryota > Viridiplantae > Streptophyta > Magnoliopsida > Caryophyllales > Polygonaceae > Fallopia > Fallopia convolvulus. The sequence goes on from OZ024737.1 coordinate 5,607,540, forward strand.
GCTGGTTGGCGAGATCTTTTTCCTCCTTCTCTTCAGCTTGAACTCTCTCCGGTAGTGTCTTCCCTCTTCTGAGGTGTACCGCTGCTATTTGGCCTCTAGGGTTCTCCTCGGGACGGCCCGGGAGTTGCCCTTGTGGTCTTGGAATCCGTGCAACAAGGTCTCCTAGTTGGGAATCAACACTCCTCTTCCAAATATCGAACTCTCCCCATCTTTTATCCTGCCGGTTCAGCTTGGCTTGGACGTCATCAACCTTGTTGTTCACTCCGTTGATGCTCTCTTTAATCTCCTGAACCCATGATGGCGTCTCCTGATGGCCTGGAGGTCGATATGGTGCAGGTCGTCTATCTTGTGGGGGTCCTGTGTAATTGTGATTTGTATTTTGATTGCCCCATGGTTGATAGTTGTTTGACCTGTCATTATAATTAGGCTGGTTCCTGTAGGGTCCTCTCATGTAATTCATCTCAGCTATCGTCTCAGCGGTTCTAACCTGCTCAATGTTAGTGCAAGCAGAAGTACTATGCGCAGAAGAACCACATTCTTGACATTCAGAAAACTTACCTGTTTCCTCAAACGGTTGACCTCATCTTGTAAGAATTGATTTTTAACATCGGGGTCAACTTCATCTCGATTGGGCACATAGAGACGTTTTTGAGTTTGTGGAGCCTGCTGGGTTCCGTACATAGCATCGTAATTCGCCAGCTTGTCCAACAGTTCCCACGCCTCTGTCGGATTCATCTCTATAAAACCGCACGCAGTATGCGTGTTGATGCGGTTCTTGGTCTCCGCGTTGATACCCTGGAAAAAGATTTCTTGCAATACATATAAAGGTTGCCCATGAATAGGGCATTGTCTAAGCATCTCTTTAAATCTTTCCCATGTTTCAACAAATGTTTCATTAGGCAACTGGTGATAAGAGGTGATGCGTTTCCTTAACTCCGTTGTCTTAGCAGGAGGGAAAAACTTTGTAAGAAATTGATCATACAAAGCTTTCCAAGTCCTGATAGACTTAGAAGGTAGGCTCTCTAACCAGTTCAGGGCCTTTCCAGTAAGTGACCATCGAAAAGCTTTTAACAGAACATATTCTAACGAGACACCTTCAGCAGCTATGGTGTCACATAAATCAAGAAAATTTCTAATATGCTCCATAGGGCACTCAGCAGGTTTCCCTTCAAACTGAGCCCGTTTAATCAAGGATATAAATTGAGACTTGATCTCAAAAGGTTTCTCTATCGCAGGAAGCATAATAGGAGATTCTGGCACCCTCAGTTCCGGATGCATGTATTGCTTAGCATTCCTTGGATAGGCATTCAGCTCTTCTTGCAGTCGAGCCTTGTCTGCATCAGCGCCGTCCTTCTCGGCTTTCAGTGCCTCCATCTGGGTCCGGAGGATCTCTAACTCTCGAGCCATCTCTTCAGCTGTGGCCATGGCTCGGTTTTCTCGGAGTCGTCGGTGAAGGGAACGTTCGGGTTCTGAGTAATAACTGGAGCTATCAAACTGAAGCCTTCTTCGTCCTACCGGCATACACTGAGAAAACAAACAAAGAAAACAAAAATTAAAAACAAAAACGGGGTCGGGCTAGTCCCGATCCCAAAGATAAACTAACAACTCGTTGCTTCCCCGACAACGGCGCCAATTTGTTGAGAGGGTTTCTCGGCCAACAAATAAATTTGTAAGTCAAGACCCCGCTGAGTACAGTGGAGTCAGGATCGTTCCACAGGAAGCAAGGTTGTTTGTCTATCAATCTAATAAAATTCAAATAAAATCAAACACAATCACTCACGAGATGCCTCGTTAACGACCTTGTCAGGATCGTTACCGAACCACCGAACATAAAAATATCAATTAACGACCTAATAAAATTCTAATTAATACTCGGTACCGAAGCAAGTATTCAGCAACGAAGATTTATCAGAAATAATTCAATTAAAACAAAAATCTAGGATAAGGGACACCACAACATAGCCAAGCATAAGAATTCGTAAGAAGATAAGATCATGCCTGTAAATAGATAGAGTCATCAACTTTCATTGACTTAACAAGTAAATTAATCTATTTTCATAAACTAACTCACTCAATTGCTTGTTTTGGATCTAAAGCTTGAAACTTTCGTTTTCAAACAATATCAACCTTCAAGTTACTAACTTTCTCTTTCAATCAAGTTAAAAGTCAAATTACCTCAACTCCCGTTTCGGTATTAAGCACAACAAACAATCTCAATAAAGATAAAAGGCATTCAACACATAATCTTACTCATCAAACATGCTCAACTATGCCGGGCTTAACCCCGACCCTAGAAAAATAGACTACTCACTATTCATGATTAAGAAACTAAAAACTTCAATAAAAGCAAACATTGAAACAAAACTCAAACTTAAATTAATAACAAAAATATCGTCTTACAGAGACTCAGAAGAAAACTAAACAAAACAATCACCGAACAAACTCGATCAACGAACCTCGGAAACCGTCGTTACCGACCCTCGTCACCGACTTCCGATCCGGTTCTCTCTCCTTCGGCCTTCCTCCAAATCTTCTCCCAAACTAGCTCTCTAAAATTCGACTTCCAAAATTAAGCCCCCCCTTTTCTATGCTAGATAGAAGGGTATTTATATTAGAAAAAATCCTAAAAAAAACTAAAAAGGCTAAAAGATAAAAACTTTCCTAAAAAGATAGAAACAATCTCTAAAAGATAGAAATAAAATCTAGAAAGATATTAAACCCTAAAATACATATTCTAACAACCCATAAAGATTCTAAAAAGATACTCAACCGATACGGAAATAAATTCCCGCTCAGGATCGGTGAATAATAAAATAATACTCCGAAATCTTTCTCTTCGTGGCCTCGTTAACGACCCTTCACAGCCTCGTTAACGAGCCTTGGGTTTGTTTTCTTCAACACCTCCTCTCGTACTCTTGAGCCTTGACTTCTTAAATCTTGCACTCTCCCATCCTTCACTGTGATGCTCCAAATTTAGCTCCATTTAGCTCCTTTTCTTACTAAAATCTGCAAAATACACAAAATAGCGTAGATTCCACTCTTTTCACAGATTTATGCAAAACTAACTAAAAATACTCAAAACTAAACCTAAACTAGACAAAACTAATCCTAATAAGCAAAGAAAACCTATCAAAAACTATACTAAAAATGCAAACATCAAAATACCCCATACTTAGGCTTGCTTGTCCTCAAGCAATAAACAAGATACTAACCAAAACCAAAACAAATCATGCTTATTAAGACATAGCCATCTTCAAAAAGCAACATCTACACATAAGTATTGCACCTGGCCAGCCGCTTTGGGAAAAGGACCGAGGATGTCCACCCCCACATCGTGAATGGGAAAGGAGCGTGGATGGAGTGAAGATTGGAAGTCGGGACGTGCTGGAGGTTCTCGTGCTTTTGACATCCGTCACATCTCTGGACATAGGCCTTCGCATCTTGTCGGAGAGTGGGCCAAAAGTACCCCAGATGGATGATCTTTTGTGCCAAAGCCCGCCACCCCGGGTGGCCGCCACAGACTCCCTCATGTGCCTCGTAGAGGATGTGATCCGTGACCTCAGGCGGGACGCACAACAAGTTGGGTTCAGCGTAACCTCGACGGTAGAGCCGGCCCCCGACAACGCAGTAGCGAGCCGCTTGTATTTTCAGCTTACTAGCCAGTGCGGGGTCTTCTGGGAGGACACCTCTCTTCACATATCGCGTTATCGGGAACCTCCAATCCTCGGTAGTGATGAAGAGGACCTCGTTGGTCACACTCCGCGAGAGTTTTCTTTCCACCATCACGCGATTCCCTACTTCCAAGGGAAGGGCAGATCCCAACCTTGCGAGAGCATCCGCCTTTGTGTTCGAGGTTCGCAGGATGGATGCTACCACGAAAGTTTCTAGGCACGACACCAGGGCCTTTACCTTCTCTCGATAAGCGGGTAGGAATCCCGTCCTGGTGTCGTATTGCCCGTTGAGCTGACGTGCCACCAGCTCAGAATCTGTGTAGACCCTGATTTTGCGGGCTCCGCTGAGGAGCGCCATCTCGATCCCGGTGATCATGGCCTCATACTCGGCGTCGTTGTTGGTGGCCTCGAAGGCGAAGTTAATGGCATACTCCGTCTCGATTAAGGGACCAACAAGGAATACGCCGGCCCCGCCACCGGCATCACACTATGAGACATCAACGAATACCTTCCACTCTTCTGAGCTCGCATCGGTTTCGGGGAAGGTGACCTCCACCATGGAGTCGGCGAGGGCATGCCCCTTCATCGTGGTTCTTGGGAGGTAGTTGATGTCGAACTCGGAGAGCTCAACCGCCCATTTTGTCATACGCCAGGAGAGGGCGGGCTGATGGAGGATTTGTCGGAGTGGGAGGTCAGAGAGGACCTGAATGGGGTGTGCGTGGAATTAAGGGCGTAGGCGCCTCGTGGCGGTCACAACTGCCAGCGCCATCTTCTCCGCCGGGGAGTACCGTTGCTCCGCAGGTTGGAGTACGCGACTTACGAAGTATACCGGGTGCATGACCTCTCTAGTTAGCACCGCGCTCACTGTCTCCGGGCTCACTACGACGTATAGTTGTAGGTCTTCGCCCGCCAATGGGGGTGCCAAAGTGGGGAGCTTCGATAGGAAGGTCTTTAATTCAGAGAGGGCGACCTCGAGCCCCTCATCTCAGACGAACTTGTCATTTTTCTTGATGGCAGCAAAAAAGGAAGGGATTTGTCCGCTAAACGGGAGAAAAACCTTCCCAGGTAGTTTACAGCGCCGTTGAGCCGTTGTACCTCAATTCGAGACCTCGGAGACCTCATTGAGAGGATAGACTCGACTTTTGCAGGGTTGATGTCGATCCCGCGCTCGCTGATCATGAAGCCTAAGAACTTCCCTGATGATACGCTAGAGACACATTTCTCGGGGTTCAGGTTGAGACGGTTGTGCCTGAGTGGAGAAGACCTCAGAGAGGTCGACCAGATGCTCTTCAGGGCTTTTGCTCCGTACCACGATGCCGTCGACGTAAACCGACACATTTCTCCCCAGGTGGTTTTTGAAGACCCGATCAATGAGGCGTTGGAATGTGGCCCCAGCGTTCTTAAGGCCAAAGGGCATGACCTGTAGCAGTATGTCCCTCGTTGTGTGATGAAGGATGTTTCCTCCTCGTCGCGCAGATTCATCAAGATCTGATTGTATCCCGAGTATGCGTCGAGGAAACTTAAGACCTCGTGCCCCGTAGTTGAATCAACGAGTTCGTCAATCGAGGGCAGGGGGTAGCTATCTTTGGGACATGCCTTGTTGAGGTCTTTGAAGTCCACGCACATCTGCCACTGGCCACTGGCCTTCTTGACCAACACGACATTGGACAACCATCTCGGGTATTGGACTTCACGGATGAATTCCGCGGCCAGCAGCTTCGCCACCTCGTCATTTGAAGCGTTTGCCCTTTATTCATTCATTTTTCTTCGTCGCTGCACCACAGGGTGAGTGGCGACATCGATGTTGAGGGAGTGATGGGACACAGTTCGAGGGACACCGCGGAGGTCCTTCGCGGTCCAGACGAATACATCGCGGGATCCGGCGAGCAAGGTTTCCAACGACGTTGTCGATGTCCCGGTGAGGCATTCCCCCAGGTAGATTTTCTCGGACTTGCTTTCGAAGGGGGATATCACCCTTCTCTCTTCCTCGGGGGTGGGTATCGTGAAGTCCCGGACTTCGAGGTCGGCCTCGCAGGAGGACTCCACCATAAATACTGGGCATTTTTGTTTTGCCGAGGTCACATAGCAAACGCGACCTTCCTCTTGGTTGCCCTTCACCTCCCCGACACCGTTGTCGACGGGGAACTTCACCTTGAGGTGGTAAATGGAGACCACCGCCTGAAACTTCATCAGGGAGACCCTCCCGATGATTGCGTTGTAGGCCGAGGGCAGGTGTACCACCGTAAATTCCACCATCTCGGTTCTTGTTGTGGAGCCGGTGTCGAGCGTCATCCAACGGTCTATGAGACCAGTGAAGTCGACTTCATTTCCCGAGAAGGAGGTGAGTTTCCCAGCGTAGGGCTTCATAGATGTTGCGGAGATGCCTAATTGCTCGAAGGCGCCAAAGTACATGATGTCCATGGAGGAACCCGTGTCCACCAACACCCGCTTCACTATTTTTGAGCCCAGTTGAGCGTGCACTACCAGGGGTTCGGAGTGCGGCATGTGGAGTCCGTCGGTGTCCTCGGCGGTGAAAGCCAAACCTGCATAGGACCGCGAGGTTTGTGCAACGCTGTACACCGAGGGCTCGTGGTGGCTTGCCCTCGCATATCTCTTCCTTTCCGCCTGGCTCGAACCTGCCAGCGAGGGTCCACCCGAGATAGTATGAATGTACCCGTCGGGTGCCGCGGTCTGCCTGGAGGGCACCTGCCTAGCGGGGGCGCGTTGCTCGACGTTGCTAGTCTGAGGCTGGACCGAGCCTTGTTGTACGGTGTTGGCTCCCGATGCGGGGTTGGCGCACCCCCTTTCATTTGGGTTGTATGCGGGGCTGCCTTTGCCTTTGTAACCTCTCAGTTTCCTGCCGAAGCAGCTCCAACCCCCACCGCCGCTTCCGCGGTTTTATAGCGGTTGTTGTTCCTGTTGTTGTTGTTGTTGTTGTTCCTGTTGTTGTTGTTTTTGTTGCTGTTGTTGTTTCTCTTGTAGTCGACGCGCCGGTCGTGAGTCTGCGTCATGTACGCATCCTTCGCGGCCGGTGCGGCCATTTTGGCTTTTCCCTTGGCCTCGGTTACGATTTCCTTGTCGGTCCTCGGTCGCGAGCTCTGGTTGGTGGCATCCTCGGCGTAAACTTGGGCCGTGATCCGGGCGCACAGGCTGTCGTACGTCAACGGGTTTTTAAGAAAAATGTAATTCTTGAAAGCCCCTTGGCATAGGTTGCCCATGAGGATGTCTCGAACCGACGCTTCATCGATGTGCGCGATCTCCGCAACCGCGGTGGTAAAACTTGTGAAGAAGGTGCCCAACATCTCGCTCTCCCCCTGTTCAATACCGCGGAGATCCTACATGTTTTTCTTGCGCTTCCTTGAGCCATTAAAGTGTGTGACAAAGGATTCACACAGTTGGGAGAACGAGGATACCGATTCTGTCTTGAGGCTGATGAACCATGTCAATGCTGCCTTGTCCAAGGTGGTCGGGAAGATATGGCAGAAATTGGCGTCATTATAGGAGTTGATGTTCATCTGGACGTCGTAGTGTTTCACGTGGTCCTTGGGATCGGCGGTGCCGTCGTAGAGACTCATTTGTGGCCAATGGAAGTCCTTGGGCATAGGTGTCCCTTGGATCTCAGCCACAAAGGGGTTATGGTATCCGACCTCGACGGGTTGGCGGCGTGACTTCGACTTCGCCAATGGGTGCGCAACACTCCCTGCTATTTCGGACAACTCCGTATCCCGCATCCTCGAACTTCGTGAACGAGATCGAGAGATTTCCATTGGGTCTCGAGAAGGTCTCTCCGTTGTTGAGCTATTGGTCGATGTGTCCTGCCCCGGCATATGCCCAGGGACTTACGCTGGTACGTATTCAGAGTGGGGTTGGCCTTGGGCGGGAATAGGGATGTATGGGGGGCGAGCCCTAGCTGGTATTGCCCGTAACCTGGGTAGGGATACGGGGCCGGAGGCGCGCTACCTTGTTCATACCCTTGGAATGGGTAGGGGTTTTGTGGGGCGTTGTACGTCCAACCTGGAGGAACCACGAAAGGGCACCCCGGGGGCCCCGTGGCCATCCATTGCGGAGTCTCGGGCATGTTATCGGGATGTTGGGGAAAGAAGTTGTTCGGGCAGGCCATTTTGAGAGGTTCAAAGCCAAGGTTTGCACTAATCGGGAAACTACTTAGGATGAAGAGGTTCCCACAGACGGCGCCAGTGATGAAACCCGAAATAAACCGTTCGCTAAAAGACAAGAAACGAGATTATTATATTCGATTGTGCAAACACTTGCTTCTATATTTATGATTTTCTTTACAGCGAGGTTACAAGCCAACGAGGCCTACGAACACTTTGAGGTTTACACTCTAGACCTCCTACGATTGTTCGAGATCTCGATCTAACAATGCTCGAGATCTCCTAGTTGCAAAATGATTCTATCACCTAAGTATCACTTGATTGATCTTGGCGCGAGGTTGATCCGAGAGTGTGGTGTAGATGGCATGCGAGATTGTGTAGCGAGGTGTTTGATGTGAGCGAGATCTCTGTGTGACTTGAAGGCTTTTTATGGACTTCACTTGTCTATAGCGAGGTCTTTTGACGATGTTTCAATCACGTCGATCTTCAACGAGCAAGATAGTTCTTGAGTTCAAGATGTTTTTCGACCCCCTCTTCTTACGAGGTTCTTCTCCATTTATAAAGGATTGGGGAGTTGAGTTTTAGTCAAGGTCCGATGTGGAACGCCCGAGATTGGGGCTCCTGATTGGTCCGGGGGTGAGGCAGCCGGTGATTGGTCTGGGGAAGCGGCATCAATGAGTGGTCCGTGTGGGCGGGTATCAGTAGAGTCGGTGGCGAGGTTTAGACCTCGCTCTGAGGTTTCGAAGGACCTCGCGAGAGTGGGAACTTTGTTTAAAATAAATTAGGTGTATGGTCGTGGGTCCTCGAATTCTTCTCGAGGGTCCTTTTGGAAATGCTTATTTCTTTTACCCCGGGCCCACCTCTTATTTTACCGTTTTAGACATCATCAGATCACATCCGCCTCGGCCAACACACGAGGCGGCACCGTCGTCCGCGGCACACGAGTCATCCTCCCTAACAAGAGAGAATGACGCACATGATATCGCGGGTCCAAACGACACCATTGCCAACCCTTCAAAGGTGTTGGACGATTCTTAATATGAGGTCCCAATCGTTGGACATGTCCTTCTCCATCGCCGATCAAGTGGGCTCGACCCCAATAGGATCGAGGAGCCGACCATTGTAGACGAGATACTAAAACCATATATTTTTATAAATTTGGTCAATTAAATTTTGTATTTTTAACTGTACTATAAAACATTTTCCGAGATTCACGGGTGGAGCCGTCTAGTCTAGTGTTACGGTGGTTGACGTTTTTAGAGTTCGTACTAGCAAGTTCAAAATTCCAAGCTCATTGGTTTGAGGCTTGCAGGGTAAGGTTTCGAATTTAAAATGTTATAATTAAATATAGATTTATTTATTAATAATATTGTTTATTTTTCTTGCTTCAGTCACACTTCCGATGGGACGTCACACGACTTCGCATGGACGTCGATGCCGTCTCCAAACCGTGGCAAAAGTAGGCTGCCTGACGGTACACTAATTTGGTCCGGAAGTTTCGTGCCTAGAGTCATAAACCAAAGTGGCTAGAGACGGAGGCCTAAGCCTTTGGGTGGTAGACTGGAACACTTTTGAGTTCAAAGTGAAGTCCCAGCGGCAAGGGAGAATTGGTGTATAAATCCGTCGTTCATACCAGCGGTTTAAGGTCCCACCGCAAGAGTCAAATTCTAATGGTATGAAAATTAATCTTTTTTAGTTTAAGTACTTCAATTTATATTTAGATATTTACAAACAATTTATTCATTTAATAGGAACAACAATCCGGTCGATAAATAATGCCTCTGGAGTAATGCATCGATACACATACGTAGGGCCGAGACTGACATTTGTAGAACAGCGATCAACTGATATCATTGTAAGTACTTACTCTTACTTTTTTTTTTCTCTTTTTTTGTATTTATTACTTCCGTCGTTAAATTAGGGTATGTTTCAAACATTTTTTGATTGAGCGCCGTCCGGGGAGATCCTCACGCACAGGTCCTCCCAGGTCGACACCTCGTCATCTTTTTAGAACGAGTGTGAGGTATTCGTGAAGGCTGTTTGAGGGGTCGGATAGGGAGGAACTATTTTTGGGCTTGGCTGCACCATGGCTGATTAATACAACGTTGATCAGTTGTGAGCGCCCCACAGGCAAGCTCCCCGGATGGCGGAGATGTAGCAGAAGAATTCCTCCCTACATGCTCGCATTGAGCGACTCTAGCAAAACCAAGACGTGCAACAAGCCTAGATTGAGTGCCTGTAGAAATTTATGGAGGACATGTAAAGAAACCAAGTACCACCGTCTACGTCCTGTCAGCTCGAATCCGACGATGCAGACCAAAAGCATTAGTTTAGTTTTGTAAATATTTTTGTAAACATTTTAATTAATTATATTTTTATTTTATGTAATAATTTTATTTTAACATTTATAAATTCATTCAAATAATCAATTAAATAAATAAATTATTTAATAATAAAATAAATATATTTATATATAGCTAGATTTAGCAACTACATGGTCGATAAATCTGAACCCAGAGGTAGTGACCATGTGGTCACTAAATCTTAACCTCAAATATATCGACCACATGGTCACAATTATATCTGGTCGCTAAATTTAGTGACTATGTGATCGCTAACTTTATTAGCGACCAAACTAATGACCATTTTTAGCGGCTAGGTTGAGGTCGTTAATTTAGCGACCAGCTTCCTGTATACTTTTGTCTTTTCTTTGTAGTGATGATATGAGTAATTGAAAGATCCTGTTGAATCTGAAAGAAGACTTTGTCAAATGTCGTTGTCACCCAAGATCTCGGAGATATGGACCGATTTCCAACGTTCAAGTGCGATGAAGCTTGTGAATGATTATAAGAAGAAGAAGAGGAGGAGGAGGAGGAGGAGTTAATTGAGGACACATGCATATTCACTTAACACTCGAAGTAATTGGAGATCATTTTGATCAATTATATCGTTCATTACTTTGCATTTTGAGTCTCGTTCTACATTCATACGTCTTATAACCAATCGTCATAATCAGTAATAATATCATTTGTATTTCGTTCATATCAATTTTGTTTCGTTTATTCAAAAGCTACCAAAGTTTTCCATAATAATCCTAGTCGTTATTTGGAGTCCCATGTCCGTTATCTAGAGAGTCTACGGCAATACGACAATTGTTTTCGGGCATCCAGTCAAGCGGTTAATCTTTCAAGGGCAGTACCCAGATGTCATCGATTCGATTCTCATGATCAGTGTCCTTAAAAAAAAGAGTATACGACAATTGGTAATGAAGTAAAAACTTTTTTGTCCGAAACCATTATTGTGGATTGAAACTTCTATGTCCGGCCATCATGTGGAAATTTGAAGATTTCGTGGTATCTCTTGAAATTTCTAAAACAACTTACATGGAAGAAATCTTCGGAAAACTTGAAGCCGGCCAGCACGTTCAGGGAGAAGAGCAAATCACACGACAGCAGCAGCTTGTATGTCTCCATCATTTGTCGTTTGCACGACATATTTTGCCCTTCAAACCGTTACTATTTCAATCTCAAAATTAGTGGACCAATTTAATCCAAGGCTAAGGTAAAAAAATGGAAAAGATTAACACGCACAAACATAATGTCCAGATATCGGCGCCGGTTAGCATTTTGGAAGTTAATTAACCCCATTTGAAAGAATAATAAACGTCGGACATGCAGTTTTATATATTAAAAATAATGGCGTCAATTTTTATATGGGAAACGGTTGATGTCCTCGAGTTTTTTATTTTTTCTAGTAGTGTCCTGAAAAAAAAACTTATTCCGGTTGATATCTCTGAATTTTTACAAAAGTCTGATTGGTGTCCTTACTTGTTGATTTCCATTAGTTTATAACCAAATTAGTATTTTTCTAATGAAAAAACACATTTTTTGTATTTGATTAAATTAAATCACAATTTTAATTTAATAACAATGAATATAAATCATATAAAAATAAAATTTATATTATATATATATTTGTCAAGTAGATTTTATTTTGTATAATTCAATGCTTTTAAGTTAAAACCAAAAATATTATGATATTTATTTAAAATAAATATATTTCAAGATTAATATTTTCCATATAGATTTTATATAGTAATTTTGACAATTTTTGATAGAAATTAAAATTTTAATGTACCTCGAGAGTACCATAATGAATGTTCTATTAGTTTTTTTTTTAAAAATCAAAATTATTACATAGCACCTACATGACAAATTTTAATTATGTAATATATTTATTTTAATGTATATATTGTAAAAAATTAAACTTAAGACTCTAAAAATAAAAATACAACCTACTTGACAAATATACATAAATATTTTTAAATTTTAGTTTATATGATTTATGTTGATTGTTATTAAACTAATTTTTTTTTAATTTAATCAAATAAAAAAATAATTATTTTCATTTGAAAACATACTAATTTAGTTATAAACCAACAGAAATTTGCAATTAAGGGCATCGGCCGGATTTTTTCAAAAGTTTGGAGATACCACTCGGAATAAGTTTTTTTCAGGACACCACTCGAAAAAGCCAAAAACTCGAGATTACTAACCGCAATTTTCATTTTTATATTTGATTTTTCCTTCTTGCTAGTATTTTCCTATTGTTCTATATATTCGACCTATATAATATATATATATATATATAATAATAATAATAATAACCAAAAAGCATGCTTATGTGTCAATTTTGACTGCACATTTTAGCTAGAGATTAAACTTAATTTCCGTTGAATCTGTCAGCTAGCACATAAAAAATAATATGAATAAACGTACCAATCGTGTGGGCACGCAAGGGAGATAGGTCGATCGGTATATATAGATTACACAAATATAAACAGGAACCAGACAAACATATACTATCGTATCATTCATGGTACATGCTGTGCACATTCGTTAGTACATCTCAAAATGGGAAGCTTATGTGCTCTAACGATCGTCTTCTGTCTTTCTATGGTGATGGTACAATGCTTAGTTCATGCCAATTTTAAGAACAGCTTCGACTTCTTCTGGGGTGCTAATCGTTCTAAGTCCCTTGGCCCCCAGGATCTTCAGCTTCTGTTGCACAAATCCGGAGGTAAGACGTCAAATACATAATACATATTAGATCGGTACTTAATTGCTTGTTGAAATTAAACGCTCGGATTTTTAGCTCAGTGGGTTCCATCCTAATACCAATTGGTAATAGGAGGAGTAACCTACTGAGTTATATACTAGTTCGGTTAAGTCTCAATTTTCAGATGTGAGATGGACATTTTAACACGAATGATTTCAGGACCGGGGATAGTATCGAAGGATAGCTACCTGTATGGAAGTATTGAAATGTTGATAAAGTTGGTGCCCGGGAATTCTGCTGGATCTGTGACTACGTTCTACGTATGTATGTTGGCTACTGTCTTATATATATATATATATTCATTCTTGATTGTAAAGTTGCATAAATTTATTTGGTGAGGTCACTGTCCATGAGAGTCGAACCGGGGACCTCTGGCTATTACTATTGAGGCTTAACCGTTTAACTAGACTCACGAAGGATGTAAAGTTGCATATTTAACTGTTCTTGATCGATCCACATGCGCACACTCACTCACTCTCTTAATGATGTTGCATGCAGCTGTCTTCTGCTGGGAGTCTCCATGACGAGATAGACTTCGAGTTCTTGGGAAATCTGACAGGGCAACCTTACACCATCCACACAAACATCTACACTCAGGGTTTCGGACAGCGAGAGCAACAATTCAAAGTCTGGTTCGACCCAACCGCCGACTACCACAACTACACCATCCATTGGAACCCTTCTCAAGTGGTGTAAGAAGTGCTAATTCGATCACTTAATTGATTATGTAATAACATGCATTAACCCAGTGGAGTTCCATCCTAAAACCAATTGGCAATAGGAGGAGTAACCCAAGGAATATATATATATATATATATATATATATATATATATACTAGACAAGTTTATGTCCCAACTTTTAGTTGCGGGAATGTATTCTAACAACATGCTTGAAATAACATATGTATACGTTGGGACGCCAGGTGGTTCATTGAAAGCGTACCCATCCGAGTGTTTTGCAACTTCCACGACAAGCAAATCAACTTCCCAGACTCACAGCCGATGAAGGCATTTGCGAGCTTGTGGAACGGGGACCAATGGGCGACCCAAAAGGGGAAAATCAAGACCAACTAGGCCCTCGCCCCATTCGTGGCCAGCTTCCGACGCTACAAGGCCAAAGCCTGCAACTGGAAGGGAACCGTTAACATCAAGCAGTGCACCGCCGACAAAAAGGAGAATTGGTGGACTAGACCTGTTTATAGCAAGCTCACGCCAACTCAACTCGCCCAGATGAACAAGATCAGAAGCGCCAACACCATCTACAACTATTGTACCGATTCCAAGCGCTTCAAAGGAAAGTTCCCCAAGGAATGCTCCCTCCCTCAATTCTAATTTATTATTCTCAAATTAATTCTTCAGATCGAGGAGATTAATTGAGTCCAATGTTTGCTTTCTCATTATTATTATTATTATTATTATTATTATTATTATTATTATTATTATTATTATTATTATTATTATTATACCATGTCTCTTTCTTGTTGATTAATAAATGCGGTCTTTGTGTATCTTTCTTCACTTTGTGTCTTGTGCCTTGCTATAGTTCTAATAAATAAGTACTTTTTTGCAATAAGCATTGCTTTTTTGTCTTGAAATACGTGAAAATTAATACTTTTCACATATTTCAAGACAAACGTGAAAATTAATTACTTTTCACATATTTCAAGACAAAAATGCAATGCTTATTACAAAAGGTACTTATATATTAGAACTATAGCTAGCTATTGGTACGCTGATGATTGTATCAATTTATATATAAACTCCAAAAAACTTATACGGATCGGTAAAACTATTTACCAACCGGTGTTCCTAAATAAATTTAAAACATTCATAAAACTACGGATTTTGATATCACTAGAATTCCGTGGTAAGGGTGTGTTCTCTTATAAGTTGGGGAACACGAAAGAGGCAAGAAAAATTGCTTTTCTATCTTGAGTTAGTAAAGCAGTAGTAGAGAGGCAAGTCCCTTTTTTTATAAAGAATTCGAGTAAACTAACTTTGGTTTATAAGCTATTAAAGAAGAAGTGAACCGGCTAGACATGGACCAGATTTTACATAAAATAATTTCAATACTTCAATACTTTGCCTTCAAGTTGGAACGACTTGCAATCCTAACTTGAGCATGAGGAAATTGTGTTGAGTCTTCCCTAATGGCTTTGTCTTAGTGCCAGTTAGTTGCAAATGAGTTGGAATGTAAGTTGTCTATAGAACTCCACTTTGCACTTTTTTCCTAGTGAAGTGGCAATGTATTTTTTGATGCTTCGTGCGCTCATGAAAGGTAATTTTTCGTACTTTCTTGTGACAACAGAAGAGGTTCACGGGCATGATCATTGGCACATTCAAATCTTGCAAAACATAGCTAGTCCGGACAAGTTCTACAATTGTTGATGCCATACTGCGACACTCTCGCCCTCGCGAGGTCTCTCAACCAATCCGGGACGAGGTCTCGACCTCGTCGCCGACTCTACTAACCCATCCACCCACTCGAACCAATCACAAACGACCTCACTCCCGAACCAATCACCACCGACCTCACTCCCAAACCAATCACAAGTGACCTCACTCGTGGACCAATCAAAAACCCTTATTTCGGGCATCCCACATCGAACATTGGCCTAAACTCGGCCCCCCAATTCTCTATAAATAGAGAAGAACCTCGCAGGAAGAAGGGGTCGAAAAACCACTTGAACTCAAGAACTCTCTTGCTTGTTAAAGATCGACGTGATAGGAACATCGTCAAAAGACCTCGCTACAGATAGGAGAAACCCACAGAAAGACCCCAAAGTCGCGCAGGGACCTCGTTCACGCCTAAAACCTCACTACAGAAACTCTCAAAACTCTCTACATCATACCCTCAAATCTACCTTGCCCTAGAATCGACCTCGCAACATTTAGGTGCGATCTCGGAACCTTGTAGGAGGTCTAGGTGTGATTCTCAAAGTTGTACATCAACCTCGTAGGTTTGTAACCTCGCTACCACGGAAAAATCATAAATAAAGGAGCAAGTGTTTGCACTCAAATATAATAATCTTGTTTCTTGTCTCGTAGCATAGCTGTTATTTCGGGTTTCATCACTCGCACCGTCTGTGGGAACCTCTTCATCCTAAGCAGCTTCCCATCTTAAGTGCAAACGTTGATTCCTTAAAACCCCCTCAAAATGGCTTGCCCAAACAATTTCTTCCCCCAACATCCCGACAATATGGCTGAGACCCCTCCATGGGCGACGGTAGGTCCGTCAGGATACCCTTTTGTGGTCCCGCCAGGTTGGACGTACAACGTCCCAAAAAACCCATACCCGTTCCAAGGGTATGAACAGGGTGGCGCTCCTTTCAACCAGTATCCCTACCCGGGGTACGGGCAGTACCAACAGGGCCAAGCTCCCCCATATGTCCCGATCCCCTCCCAGGGGCAACCTCACTCCGAATACGTGCCCGCGTATGTCCCGGGCTATATGCCGGGGCAGGAGGCGCCCACGAACGGATCCACCACGGAGAGACCCTCCTAAGATCCGATGCAGATCTCGCGATCCCGTTCGCGACGTGCAGAAAGGCGTGACATGGAGTTGTCCGAAACAGCGGCAAGCGCGCCACGCCCTCTAGCAAGGTCAAAGTCGAAGTCTGCTCGCCCATCCGTCGAGAGTGGATACAAGAATCCCTTCGTGCCCAAGATCCAAGAGGCACACATGCCCAAAGGTTTCCATTGGCCGCAAATGGGACTTTACGACAGCACGGCCGACCCCGAAGACTACATAAAACACTACGCCGTCTAGATGAACGTCAACTCCTACAATGACGCCATTTTCTGTCGAATCTTTCCGACCACTCTGGACAAGGCGGCAATGACGTGGTTCACCAGCCTTAAGGTCGAGTCGATAGCCTCGTTTTCCCAGCTATGCGAGTCCTTCGTCGGGCACTTCAACGGCTCAAGAAAGCGCAAGAAGAACATGCGCGATCTCCGTGGCATTGAGCAGGGAGAGAACGAGAAGCTGGGTACCTTTTTTACAAGGTTCACCACTGCGGTCGCTGAGATCGCGCAAATCGACGAGGCCTCGGTACGCGACATCCTCATGGGCAACCTTCGCCAGGGGGATTTCAAATGTCGCATTTTTTTCAAAAATCCGACCACATATGAGAGCCTGTGTGCTCGGATCACGGCACAGGTCTACGCCAAGGACGCTGTCAACCAGAGCTCGCGACCGAGGACCGACAAGGAAATCGTGACCGAGGCTAAGGGAAAAGCTAAAGTGGCTGCGCCGGCCGCGAGGTACGCGTACATGACGCAAACTCACGACCGACGTGTCGATTACAAAAGCAACAACAACAACAAAAGCAACAACAATAACAGAGGGAACAACGACAATAGAAACAACAACCGCTACGACAACCGTGGCGGTGGAGGTTGGAGCTGCTTCGACGGGAAGCCACGAGGTTACAGAGGCAAAGGTGGCCCCGCCTACAACCCAAACGAGAAAAAGCGTGCCAACCCCGCGTCGGGAGCCAACCTCGTGCAGCAGGAACCAACCCGGTCCCGACCAAGCAACACAGAGCAACAAGCTCCGGCGAGGAAGTCGCGCTTCGGACAAGCCGCGGCGCCCGATGGGTACATCAACACCATCTCGGGTGGACCCTCGTTGGTGGGTTCGAGCCAGGCGGAAAGAAAAAGATACGCGAGGGCAAGTCACCATGAGCCCTCGGTATACAGCGTGACACAAACCTCACGGTCCCACGTGGGTATGGCCTTCACGACAGAAGACGCCGAAGGACTCCATATGCCCCACTCCGACCCCCTGGTGATACACGCTCAATTGGGCTCGAAGATAGTGAAGCGAATACTGGTGGACACGGGTTCCTCCGTGGACATCATGTATTTTGGCGCTTTCGAGCAGCTAGGGATCTCCGCGACATCCTTGAGGCCCTACGCTGGGAAGCTCACCTCCTTCTCGGGAAACGAGGTCGATGTCGCTGGTCTCATAGACCTGTGGATGACCCTCGGTACTGGATCGACAACGAGAACCGAGGTAATAGAGTTTACGGTGGTGCACCTGCCCTCGGCCTACAATGCAATCATTAGCAGAGTCTCCTTGATGAAATTCCAGGCGGTGGTCTCCATCTACCACCTGAAAATGAAGTTCCCCACCAGCGTAGGTGTCGTAGAAGTGAAGGGCAACCAAGAAGAGGGCCGCGTCTGCTACATGACCTCGGCTAAGCAAAAATGCTCTGTGTTCATGGTAGAGACTTCGGGTGAAGCAGACCTCGAAGTTCGGGATTTCACAATACCCACTCCCGAGACAGAAAGAAGGGTGATTACCCCCTTCGAAAACAAATCAGAAAAGATCTACCTCGGGGGTTGCCTCACTGGGGATGCAGCAGTGTCACTGGAGGCCCTGCTTGATGGGTCCCGCGACGTGTTCGCCTGGACTGCAAAAGATCTCCGAGGTGTGCCTCGGATCCTGGCCCAGCACTCCCTGAACATCGACGTCGCCATTCGTCCTGTGGTGCAGCGTCGAAAAAAATGAACGAAGAAAGGGCAACCGCCGCAAATGAAGAGGTGGCCAAGCTGCTGGCCGCAGATTTCATACGCGAAGTCCAGTATCCGAAATGGTTGTCCAATGTCGTGTTGGTCAAAAAGGCCAGCGGAAAGTGGCGGATGTGTGTAGACTTCAAGGACCTCAACAAGGCATGCCCCAAAGACAGCTACCCTCTGCCCTCGATCGATGCACTTGTAGATTCGACTGCTGGGCACAAGGTCTTGATTTTCCTCGACACCTACTCGGGGTACAACCAGATCTCGATGAATCCTCGTGACGAGGAGGAGACATCCTTTATCACCCAGCGGGGGACATACTGTTATAAGGTCATGCCGTTTGGCCTCAAGAACGCCGGGGCCACATTCCAACGCCTCATCGATCGGGTTTTCAAAGACCACCTGGACAGGAACGTATCCGCCTACGTTGACGACATCGTGGTACGGAGCAAGGGCCCCGAGGAGCACCTGGCTGACCTCGCCGAGGTTTTCACCACCCTCGGACACCACCAGCTCAGCCTGAACCCCGAGAAGTGCGTTTTTGGCGTATCCTCGGGGAAGTTTTTGGGATTCATGATTAGCGAACGCGGGATCGATGTCAACCCCGCCAAAATAGAATCTATCCTCGCAATGAGGTCTCCCCGATCTTGTACCGAGGTACAAAGACTCAACGGCGCTGTAAATTACTTGGGGCGGTTTTGCTCCCGCCTGGCAGACAAGTCCCTCCCATTCTTTGCCGCCCTCAAAAAGAATGACAAGTTCGTCTGGGACGAGAGACTCGAGACGGCCTTCTCCGAGTTAAATATCTTCCTCACCAAGCTCCCTACCTTGTCACCTCCACATGCGGGCGAAGACTTGCAACTATATGTGGCGGTGAGTCCCGAGACCGTCAGTGCGGTGCTCACAAGAGAGGCCATGCACCCGGTATACTTTGTGAGTCGCGTGCTCCAGCCTGCGGAGCAGAGATACTCCCCGGCAGAGAAGATGGTGTTGGCTGTAGTGACCGCCGCAAGGCGCCTACGCCCATACTTCCACGCACATCCCATCCAGGTTCTCTCGGACCTCCCACTTCATCAAATTCTGCATCAGCTCGCTCTCTCCGGACGTATGACCAAGTGGGCCGTTGAGCTCTCCGAGTTCGCCATCAATTGTCTTCCGAGAACCGCGATGAAGGGACAAGCCCTCGCTGACTTTATGGTGGAGGTCACCTTCCCCGAGACAGACACAAGCTCGGACGAATGGAAAGTGTTCGTTGATGGCTCAAGATGTGACGCTGGTGGCGGGGCCGGGGTGTTCCTCGCTGGCCCCTCAATCGAGACGGAGTATGCTCTCAACTTCGCCTTTGATGCCACAAACAACGACGCCGAGTATGAGGCCATGATCGCCGGGATCGAGATGGCGCTACTTAATGGAGCCCGCAAAATCAGGGTCTACACAGATTCCGAATTGGTGGCACGACAACTCAACGGCCAATACGACACCAGGACAGGTTTTCTGCCCGCCTACCGAGCAAAAGTCAAGGCCTTGGTTTCATGCCTAGAGACCTTCGCGGTGGAGTCAATCCCGTGGACCTCAAACACAAAGGCGGATGCCCTCGCCAGGTTAGGCTCCGCGCTTCCCTTGGATGTGGGGAACCGCGTAATGGTGGAGAGAAAGCTCTCACGAAGCGTCAATAGCGAGGTCATGTCCATAAGGACCGAGGACTGGAGGTTCCCGGTAACGAGGTACATACAAAGCGGCATCCTCCCAGAGGACCCCACGCTAGCCAGAAAACTAAAAATGCAAGCTGCCCGCTACTGCGTCGTCGGCGACCAGCTTTATCGTCGGGGCTACGCTGAACCCAACCTGCTGTGCATACCGCCCGAGACCACGGACCACGTCCTCTACGAGGCCCACGAGGGAGTTTGTGGAGGACACCCAGGGTGGAGGTCTTTGGCACACAAAATCGTCCATTTGGGGTACTTCTCGCCCATTTTCCGACAAGACGCAAAAGCTTACGTCCAAAAATGCGTCAGATGCCAGAAACACGAGAACGTCCAGCACGCCCCGACGGCTCCGCTCTGCAGCATTCACGCGCCATGCCCATTCCCAATGTGGGGAATGGACATTTTAGGCCCTTTTCCTAAAGTTGCTGGCCAAGTGCAATACATTTTGGTCATTGTGGACTACTTCACGAAGTGGATCGAAGCACAGGCAATGGCAAAAATCACCGGGGCAAAGGTCTGCGAATTCCTATGGAAGAACCTCGTCTGCCGTTTCGATGTCCCTATGACAATCATGACCGACCATGGCCCCCAATTCGACTGCGAAGAAACTCGGACTTTCTGCTCTGAGCTGGGCATCGACCTCAAATTTTCCTCCGTGGCTCATCCCCAGTCCAATGGCCAGGTAGAAAACGTTAATGCCCGCATCTTGACAGACCTCAAAAAGCGCCTGGGAATGGCACAGGGCCGTTGGGCCGAATTACTCCCACTCGTCCTCTGGACGTATCGCACGACCTCGCGCCGCGCAACGGGCGAGACCCCCTTCGCTCTTACCTACGGGGCGGAAGCCCTCGTTCCCGTAGAAACCCTAATTCCATCAGCAAGGGTGTACAACTTCGACGAAAAAGAAAACGAGGCCAACCTCAAGGTCGAACTGCAGTTCCGAGATGAAATCCGCGAGGTAGCGGACCTGCGCTCTAGAGAATACAAGCGACGTGTCGCCGTGTATCACGACAAGAAGGTCAGACCTCGCATCTTGGCCACGGGAAACCTCGTGCTAAGACGCACCGAAGGGGGAAAATTGGACCCTAACTGGGAAGGACCCTACATCCTCGGAGAAGAAGTCGCGCCCGGGGCTTTCAAACTCAGGGACGACGAGGGGCGCACACTGAGCAAAACGTGGAACGTCGCGCGACTCAAAAAATATTACATGTAGAAACTCGAAACCCCGTTGTTCCTCACAGTTGGTAAATAAAGGATTGCAGGCTTTTCTAAAAACGCTCCCTCCCTGAAAAGTTCCACCCCTCGCTTCCCGCTTGGGGTTGGAGAATCTCGTTTGGAAGAAGTTCCACCCCTCGCTTCCAGCTTGGGGTTGGAGAATCTCGTTGAAAAGGTCCACCCCTCGCTTCCCGCTTGGGGTTGGAGAATCTCGTTTAAAAAAAATTCCACCCCTCGCTTCACGCTTGGGGTTGGAGAATCTCGTTTGAAAAAAAATTCCACCCCTCGCTTCACGCTTGGGGTTGGAGAATCTCGTTGAGAAGGTCCACCCCTCGCTTCACGCTTGGGGTTGGAGAATCTCGTTGAAAAGTTCCACCCCTCGCTTCCCGTTTGGGATACGAACGAGGTTCGTGAACCCCCTAAGACACCAGGATTCGCGGACGGCTATTTTTAGGTTGGAACGAACTTCCAGAACAACGAGGTCCGAACAGAGGCTCACGACCTCGTCGCAGGACTACAACGCCCAGTGTGGTCCGAGCCCCACAAAAGATGTGACACTCAAACCATGGGGTTGGACGGTACGCGAGGAAATCAAACAAACAAACGAACAAGCATAGGAAAAGAAAATAACACAATACATAAAGAAGAGGATGTTTTGATTACAGACCCCGTAGGGTCACCCAAACAAAAAAAAGAAAAAAGAAAGAGATGTTTTAATTACAGACCCCGTGGGGCCACCAAAAAAAGAAGAGGTCTTCATTTCTTTAAGTCTTCAGCCTCAGGACCGGTAAGATCAATGGTTCCGCCCTTGGAGGTTTCAACAGGGGCAGCGGAGGCTTCAGCAGGGGCGGCGGAGGCAAGAGGCGCGGGCGCTTCGGTCACGGGCTGAGGTCCCGTGGAGGTCAACTCCGGTTTCTCTCCAATAAGCTCCACCTCGGGGGGCGCGGTGCTGGACACGGTCCCGTCCTCGTTGAGGAAGAACTCGCATTCCCCCTCGGGATCCTCCGACCCTAGCTCCCCCATGGTTTCATTATAGTTGGGGTTGAAAAAGACAATCTGGGGGTCGAGGTGCCCATACTTGGCCACCGCCTGTTTGACGCCCATGCGGACCGCCTGGTGGAACAATTTCCTCACGCTCTCCACCAGTTCCGCCTTGTACTCCTCCAAGTCCACATACCTAGGACCCGCGTTAACAACCTCCTCGTTGAGCTCAACAATACTCCCCTCGAGGTACCGGATTTCCTCCTCGGCCTTCAGAAACTCCGCTTCCTTCGCCTTGAAGAATTCATGTTCAGCGGAGAGCTTGCCCCGAAGCCCCTCAACCTCGCCCCGCATAACAGAGGCCTCTTCCTTCGCCCTTTTTACCTCATCCTTCGTCGCCTTTACCTCCTTCCTCGTCGCGGCCTCCGCGGCCTCGACTCGCTTCTGGGTCGCGGCCTCCGCGGCCTTGGACCTTTCCGCGACCTCGGCCAGCTCTTTGGCCTGTCGCTCACACACCTCGCTGCGGCTTCGAAGCGCCGCTTCCATCTTATCCATCCTCGAGTGGGCGAGGGCGATACGACTCCGGTTGTAATTATCAAAAAAGGTGTGCTGCAAATTCACAGGAGGGTGAGAAAAGAAACAAGAAAGAGACAGGAATTAAACACACAAAAACGGAAAAGCTTACCATGGCCGAGTGCGCCGCCTCGGTGAGGTTGTTGGCCCACGCGACCTCCTCCTTGTAATCCCCCCGGGCCCAATCCAACGGGGCCCCTCTGACAGGTCCAGGGCAGTGAAACCTGGCAGGATGGGGGCCGGCGTCCCCACGACTTCTCCCCTCGAAGTCAAAGGCAGGGATGAGTTCCAAATCCCGCGAGCCTCGTTGATGGTCGCCCGACCGGGATTTCTTCTTCTTCTCCACGGGGGAAGACCCCGCTTCCTTCCTTTTCCGCCCGGCCTTGTCGTCAGACGCCCGAGGTGGATGGGAGGGCACCTTCGCGGTGGCCCCTTTCGACGGAACCACCTCGGGCCTTTTTTCCCCTTGGGTCGGCCCCGCGACGTCCCACTGCGACGCCCTCGCGACGTTCTCTTGGGCAGGGCTCCCCCTGTCGCGGCCGTTGGCGGAACAGGTCCCGGCTGCGTTGTGCCTGTCCTCGCCTGCGAGCTCGGCTCGTTAATAGAAATCCCCTTGAGAACCCGGGGAGCAGGGGTTTTGGAACTAGAGGTCAAAGGCTGTTTCCCCTTCGACGTCGCGGTAAGAGCGTGCAGAAAATCCACTGTCAAGAAAGAAGGGGTAAAAAAGAAAAAGCAGGTTAAGACGAGGTCAGAAACAAATGTAACGAGGTTTATAACCTCGTAACCTTACGAGGAAAAAGAAAACAATCAAAGAAATAATAATAATAAAATACCCTCTCCACCCTCGCGAGGAGGGAAACTGAGGCTCAGCCCGGCCCGCTCAAGCCGATCCTGAGAAAGGTAACGCTCGTATGGCGCCTGGTACGCTGTGGCGTACCGAGCCTTGAGTGCCTGGAACTCAGCGACCTTGTACGGACACACGCATCTCTCGTAGTTACCCGGTGCCACAGGGAAATTAAGGTATCTCCCGCTGAGGTCTCAGACCAAAAAACATTTAGGTTTCCACGTCTCGACGTTTGACTGGGTCGTGATGATTTTGACATTCGGCGTTCTAAGGTTAACTAGGGAACATCGAGGTTCTCTCCTCGCCAAGACTAACGCCGACAAATCGTTGAGGTTCGGCTCGACCAGAAGCTCACGGCTTCGAATTGTGTAGGCACACAACAACCGCCAGGCATTCGGGAACAACTAGGCGGGGCAGACGCCCATGGCCCACAAGAAATCAACGATGTGATGGGCCAAGGGAAGCCTAAAGCCCGCTTGGAGACTGACGAGGTGCACGACCGCACAACCCTCGTAGGACGCCAAGGGTCGCCCCTCCTCCTCTGGCAGTGCCAGCTCGACTCCCTCGGGCCAGGGGAAGTCTTTAGCTATGTCCGCGAGGTCGTCCAGCTTTAGATCGGTGGCCACCCCCTCGGACAGATAGGCCTCGGGAGTGCTCGGGCTCATGGGAATCCGTTCTTTGAGGACGACAGGAGTACCGGACACGGCGTCAGTAATATAGGCCTCGGGGAAGCTCGATGGCACATACGCAGCCGAGGCTGAGGCAATTGCCGCGTCCAACCTCGCCTCGACCTCGGCAGCGATCACATCAGGAGAAAAAGAGGAAGCCATTTCAACACCAGAATATATGCGTAGACGGGGGAAGTACGAATTGATTGAAACAGCGGAGTCGCTGGATGAGGGCTCGCTGAAGACCAACGAAGGTGAACTTGGGTTTTGAGAGTCACTAGGCTCTACACTTCCTACAGATTCGGAGACCTCCTAATAGAAATTCTCTTGAAAATTAAAGACAAAGCCGGGCGGATGGCTCGCAGAGGCTCTCCTAGGCATGAAAAGACAACGTCCAAGCCGTGAAAAGCTAGCACCTGGAAAAGAAAAGGTCAGTAAGACACTAAAGGCAAGGCAACCAAAGAGAAAAACACGAGATCATGACCCCGTGAAAGAAGGAAGAACGAGGTCATGTCCGAGATCGAAGAACGAGATCATGACCCCGGGAAAGAAGGAAGGACGAGGTCGAACCTGGGATCAAAGCACAAAGATCATAACCTCGAAAAGAAAAGAGCACGAGGTCATAACCTCGAAAAGGAAAAAGCATGAGATCATAACCTCGGGAGAAAATGGGCACGAGGTCGCAACCTCGGGGGACAAAGCAATGCGAGGTCGTAGAGGAAAAGGCCACGTGGCATCCTACAAGCTACTCTGACGGGATAGGACGGCAAAGAAGAATTCGAAGCGCCAAAAGAAAGGAAAGAGAAAGAAGGCCAACCAACGGTGGAAGCCAGCGGTGGAAGCCCAAACGTCCCGTCAATCAGACATCATGACGCTTGGGCTCCCGAGGGTTTTCGAAATTCGAAAAGTGGTGGGCGGAGAAGCGGAAGTTTAACCGCCACCCCAAAAAAAAGAGAGAAAAGCAATAAAACCAAAAACCCAGCGGTACCCTCACGGCGGCGACCGCCCCTCACCACCGTCTCACCACCGTCTCACCGCCGCAACACTGCCCCCCGAAGCGTAACACAAAAAAGAAAAGCAGAACGAAAAAAAAGGGGAGGAGAAGAAAAACCAAGAGGAAACGAGGGCACTACAGGGCAAGAACCACCCCCAACACCGCCGCGCCGCCAACAAAGAAGCACCCATGAATCACCAACACCCACCCAGATGCAAAACGAAACAAGGAAAGAACAAAGAAAAATGACAAGGGCAAACGCCAAAAAACACACACAACCCTGCCACCGCCGCTTCGCCACTGTGACACCGGCACGAAACACCGGGCGACACACCGTCGCCCTTACAAAACACGGGGCAAAAAGCGAACAAAGGAAGAATCAAAGGCAAAAAATACCAAAAGACAAGAGGAAGAAGATCAAGAACTTACTTGTTTAAATTCAGCAAACGAGAGGCGGTGGCGCAACTGGCGAACGGCAAAAAGCTCGTCGGAAACCGTTTGGAGAAACCGCTCAGAAGAAACCGAAGAAATAAAGAGAGAGAAGGAGCGAAAATGTTGGAAAGAGAAGATGAGGGGGAGGCGTGTGAGATACGCCCTTATAAAGAGCAGATTTGAGCCTCCCCCACTCCCGAAAGGCTTTTTGAGCCTGTCTCACCTGGACGGCCCACTAAGCAAGGTATGGCGAAAAGGCCCAAGAATCTTCATCCGCGCAGAACAAGAAGAACACCTAAGTACAGAGCCTCACACCTCGCAAAGCGCCCTCCCAACCTCGAGAACTTCATAACCTCTAAAAACACCCCGCATCTTGCGGATCCAGGGAACTTATGCCCTGCGACCCTCGGGGCGAGGCCCCCAGGCCATGGGGTTGTGATGATGTCCAAAACAGTAAAAGCAAAAAGTGGGCCCAGAGGGACCCCCATAAGCAATTTAGGGACCCACGTCCATGCCCGATTATTTAAAAACAAAACTCGCGACGGATGCGAGGTCTCTCAACATTCCGGGACGAGGTCTCGACCTCGTCACCGACTCTACTAATACACCCGCCCGCTCGAACCAATCACAAGCGACCTCACTCCCGAACCAATCACCAGCAACCTCACTCCCAAACCAATCACAAGTGACCTCACTCGTGGACCAATCAAAAACCCTTATTTCGGGCATCCCACATCGAACATTGGCCTAAACTCGGCCCCCCAATTCTCTATAAATAGAGAAGAACCTCGCAGGAAGAAGGGGTCGAAAAACCACTTGAACTCAAGAACTCTCTTGCTTGTTAAAGATCGACGTGATAGGAACATCGTCAAAAGACCTCGCTACAGATAGGAGAAACCCACAGAAAGACCCCAAAGTCGCGCAGGGACCTCGTTCACGCCTAAAACCTCACTACAGAAACTCTCAAAACTCTCTACATCATACCCTCAAATCTACCTCGCCCTAGAATCGACCTCGCAACATTTAGGTGCGATCTCGGAACCTTGTAGGAGGTCAAGGTGTGATTCTCAAAGTTGTACATCAACCTCGTAGGTTTGTAACCTCGCTACCACGGAAAAATCATAATTAAAGGAGCAAGTGTTTGCACTCAAATATAATAATCTTGTTTCTTGTCTCGTAGCGTAGCTGTTATTTCGGGTCTCATCACTAGGAATACAAGCATGTGAGATATCTTAGTGTGTGCAAATAGGCACCCCAATCAAAATCTACATACCTAGTTCTTTTGAAATTACAATTGATTGCATAGAACAAGACTTTGTTGAGTGTTCTTTTGAGATAATACAAGATACAATGAAACTTGAATATGTGGTTGTCGTTGCTGAGAAACAAACTGAAATAAGGGTTGTACAATATATGAAATGTTTGGACGTGTTAAGGACAAATACAACAATCATCCCACTTACATATTGTATTGCTCAACATCTCTTAAAATCACCCATGAATTTATTGTCAACTTCAAGCTAGTTGGCATGGGACTCATAACTTCTTTTGCATCGAATAAGGAAGGTAGGGACATTGAGTTTTTGGAGAATATAACATTTTGTTCCTCAATTTGGAGAAAATTATAGAGCAAATATGTCGTGCTATCTCTTGGTTATATAAGTATGCACACTCAATATTAAAATTATGCTAAATTAAGTAAATAGAAAAAATAAATACATACTTAGGCATTTGTAACACAAGGATAAGAAATTAGCTAAATAGTAACCCCCACCCCCACCCTCTCTCCATTAGTTGAGCGAGTTGACTAGGTCGTTGACCGACCATCGACCAACATCACTATCATCACTTTCATCACCGTTATCACTGTCATCACAATTTTTTTCACCGTCATCATTATTATCACAATTTTTTCTACCGTCATCATTGTTATCACAATTTTTTGATGACAAAAAGTATCATCAAATGCCTTGATGACACTTTTTTTATGAAAAAAATGTAATCAAAGGTAAAAAGTGTCATCAAAATGTGTTGATGACAAAAAGTATCATCAAAGGCATTCAACCACATAAAAATAACCATTATCACAAATATTAAAAAAATAATCATCAAATATTTATCATCACATTTAATTTTTTAGTGTCATCAAATATTTGTCATCATATATAATTTTTTATGTCATCAAATATGTGTCATCATATATAATTTTTTCTAGTGTCATCAAATATGTGTCATCAATATGATCACTATCATCATTATCATCATTGTCATTACTTTCACAACCGTCATCACTGTCATCACAATTTTTTGATGGCAAAAAGTTTCATCAAAATTCCTTAATTACAAATTTTTTAAGACAAAAAGTGAAATCAAAGGTAAAAAATATTATCAAAATATATTGTTGACATTTGTGATGATAATTGATGACAATTAAAATCAACTATCATCACAAATGTCAACGCTATTGGATGACGGTTCGATTGTCATCACAAATGACATCGCTACTTGATGACGGTTCGATTGTAATCAATTATCATCACTACTTAATGACGAATGTTTTGCCATCAATTATCATCATTACTTAATGACAATTTTTTATGATAAAGTGTCATCAAATGCCTTAATGTCTTCAAATATATCACATCATTTAAAGTTTGTTCATTTTTATCATCATCACAAAAATAGTTGTCATCAAATGTCATCATCATATAAAAATAGTGTCATCACCACATAAAAAAATTGTCATCACTAAAAAAAATCATTTTTTCATTAAAAAATCATCACTTTTCATCACTAAATAAAAACATGTAATCAATAAAAAGTTTTATCAAAGAGCATTAATAAGCTTATTTCAGATTTGAACCTACATTATTGTACATTAAGCACATTACTCTACCATTTGAGCTAATAGGCTAACCAACATGAATGAACATTAAATCAAATTAAAATAACCCAACATAAACTAGTTACATATATTAGCATGAAAGCCAATAATTTAACATGAAAATACTGAGATTTCCAGGAATGGTTTTCAATTTCCACATATGAACCATGAAGAAAATTTCAAGTACAAACACACAAAGTTAATTTACAGCATAACCCTAAATGACAAAAGGCCTAGTTATCTGATGGATGAATGAAAATAGTATAAGTTATGAATTAAACAACAACTAAAGCTTAATCAACTTAATGATGGAATGGAAGTAGTACAATTTATCACTTATAAAAGGCCTAGTTAATTTACAGCACAAGCCTAATATAACATTAAATATCAAATCCACACTACACTCCACCACTCATCCTACCTAAATTTATGTTATATCTTGAATAATATACAACAAACTTGAATGTATACTTCAAGATCAGCATGTTAATGTATCATAAATATAATTGATTAAGCATGAAGGTTAAGCGTCATTAGACTACAACTACATACTGCATAATCAAGGATTTCACCTAGGAATTTAATAAACGCTATAATCCTGCGGCTCAAAATCTTTGTCCAGATCAAATAAGCAGGGTATTTTTCACATGAACAAATAAACAGTCAAACCAATCGACTGCAAGACGATTACCAATCATCATACGCTCTTGACTTTCCAAGATTTTCAAATCCTTAAATATCAAGGTAGATCACTGACAATTTTACAAGTACTGAATTTGAAATGAAATTCAACTAAGAGCATGTTATGAGCGAATATGCAGGGATTGCATACCTGAATGTATAAGAGGATCACAACAAAAGATTAAAGCTATCGAAATCACGATACCACAACTGCAATCGAGTTTTCAGAGGAGAACAAAGTATGATCTAAACGAGCCATCTTCACTCTATCACCTGCTCCACAAAGATATGCTCCACAATGATACACTGCCCCAATTTGCATACCAAAATAGGATATGTTTGCTTCTAAACGCATGAATGGCGGATGTGAAAGAGAACATTGATGCAGCGAAGAGAGCAAGCATGGTGTTAGAACACACAATTACTCAATAATATTTAATTTCAATCTACAGTGCAAAAGTGGTGTTTCTACTCCATCTTATACAATTAAAAATGACCAAACTCTACTGCCAACTATGATTAAAAGTCGAGACTATCATATGAATAATTAGAGTTAGGATGAACACTACTAGAAAACTCCTATTTGCCCACATTTAAAATTGTAGAAATTAACTGTTGTTTCTTAAGATGTGTGGCTAAAACCAATAGTTATATAAGTTGCAATAGACTATGGTTATATCACTAGTGTGGGTAAACTCACTAACCATTTGATAAATTGTTGCAAATCCATATGTGTAATTTTGCTACTCTTCTCCAACACTTCAATATGTTAGATAAGATTTCCAACCAAATAAAGTATTGAAAAATTATTCCACACTTTTATATGTGGAGTACTATAATGTGTGTAAATCAAACTTCTCTACCTCCCACTCATCATATACTTGAACTAACAAATACAAGATACAAATTTTTTATATTGCAATTGCCATACTATCACTTTGAAATGAATTTTTCTAGTTCTCAAGTAAAAGAAAGCAACATTTGCCCCATACTTTATCAAACAATGCTCCAGAAAATGAAAACAACAATTCAACACGATGACAAAAGAAATAATAATCAACAAAGAATTGTGGCAACAAAATCACAACTTTAGTAAGATTTCTAGAATCGAATCGAATACTACTAGAGGAGACAAAGAGAGCACCTTGTGAAAGTCATCGCTTGAGACGGACCACCAAACATCGGAGCCGTCAGCGGCGCCGGTATAGAGAGTGGGAGGTTGATGAAGAACGACGATGGTGGTGACGCGGTGGACGGGCAGAACCTTTGGCCAAATGCCTACAACAGATCTACACTTCATTCTTCGCCCATTTTCTGCAAGATATGCCTATAAGACCCATTTTTCTTTTGCTCCATCTTCTGCAATTAAAAATGTGAAGATGGAAATCATTAAAAATGCTTTCACACCAAAATCAATTCAATAAACACCTCCAGAGTCCAGTATCTAAATACTACCACAACTAATCGAAGCCATACGATAGAAAGCAAGAAAAACATCGAATCAATCGGGCCGCAAGGAAAACCTAACCCCCGATCAAACACACTAGGTGATGTATACCTGTAATTACCAGAGGAGTTTGAGGAGCTGTTGAAGAAAGATTGATGCTTGTGACGCTTTTTGGCCTTGAAATTCTTTTTGTCACGGATCTTGAGTGATTCCCTGTCTAAATTCCAGCGGCGGCGGCGTCGACGGTCATCGCTAGAGGCCGGAGATGACGTCTCCGAGGAGGACATCGCTGTTGATGGGGGAAAGCAGCCATTGAAGGGAACGAAGGTAATGGAAGGAGGTAGTTATGGAGGTGAGAGAACCAGAGAGAATCAAGACGAAATTACGGACTCGGGAGAAAAGAATCTCAGGAGGTGAGAGGATAAGAGAGAGGTTAGGGAGAGGTTAGGGAGGTGAGAGAAAAAATAAAAGAGATTTTTGTACTTTACAAGAGGCTAAAAATGTGTTTAGATTACAAAAATCCAATTAGAATAATTATTTTTGCTTTTCACCTAATTTGTTCTTAAAATTATTCACACTTAATAATAAGATAATACACACTCAATAATACAACTATGTCTAGGATAAATCATGTGTCAGTTATAACATGATGCATACTCGATAATACAACTATGTTCACTCATTATATGTACACTAAATTATAATTTATGCACTTAAAAAATTGCGTTTTAAAAAAAATAAGATTCACCCATTGTGAAATTTTCCGTATTTTTAGTTTAATTCAAAATTTAATCTATGTCTTAAATTTCTAACATGAAAGAGCGCATTTTCTTATTTCATACTCCCTCTGTCACATTTTAATCTTCTCACTTTTTATTTTGGGTGTTCCAATATATTTTTTTCATTTCTAACTAAAGAATTGTGTGGAATGAAAACCTTGATTTGTTATTAGCGTAAAAGAGGTTTATATACAAACCATGAACTAGGCCTACTAACTTCCTAAACTACTAAACAAGGAAAGACATAAAATACATAAATACATATATAATACACTAATATTTCCCCTCAAGTCGGAGCATGGGGATCACGAATGCCCAACTTGCCCAAAAGAAGATGAAACTGTTAAGAACCAAGAGTCTTAGTGAGGAGGTCAATCGGCTAAGAATGAGTACGAATATGAGAAGTGGACACCATCCCAGCAAGAAGAAGATCCCGAATAAAGTGACAATCAACCTCTATGTGCTTAGTCCGATCATGAAAAACGGGATTAACAGCAATATGGAGAGTCGCTTGACTGTCACAAAACAAACGCATGGGAGTAGTATGAGAGATGCCAAGAGAGCGAAACAACTCTTTCAACCAAATGAGCTCACAACAAGCGCTTGCCATAGCACAATATTCAGCTTCAGCAAATGACCTGGAAACAGTGTGTTGTTTCTTCATCTTCCAGGAAACCGATGAAGAACCAAGCTGAACAAAGTACCTAGTAACAGAACGACGCTTAAGAGGACACGTCGCATAATCAAAATCACAATAAGCAGTAAGAGCCAAACTCCTAGTAGAGGACAAGAAAACACCCTGACCAGGATGACCCTTAAGAAAACGCAGAACGCGAACAACAAAATCCCAATGATCAACAGTTCGCTCTTGCATAAACTGGGCAAGAGTATGAACAACAAAGCAAATCTCTGGACGCGTAATGGTGAGGTAAATAAGACGCCCAACCAACCGCATGTACCTATCAGGAGCCTCAAACAAAGGTGCAGAGGAAAGTGCAAGCTTGTGATTTTGTTCCATAGGGAACTCAGAAGGCTTGCTACCAAGCAAACCTGCATCAGTAAACATATCAAGAGTGTACTTCCGCTAAGTCAGAAATAAACTTTCAACAGAACGAGCTATCTCAATACCAAGAAAGTACTTAAGCAAACCAAGATCCTTCATGTGAAAATAGGAACTCAATTGTGCTTTAAACTTAGCAATATCAGCAGAATCATTCCCAACAATAATAAGATCATCCACATAAACCAGAACGTAAAGACACACACTAGAATGAGTGTAGGAGAACAAAGAATACTCAGCACGAGATTGGATGAAACCGAACCTGCGCAGAGCAGTGGCAAGTTTGGCAAACCAGTTC
Source organism: Fallopia convolvulus (assembly GCA_964016875.1). NCBI lineage: Eukaryota > Viridiplantae > Streptophyta > Magnoliopsida > Caryophyllales > Polygonaceae > Fallopia > Fallopia convolvulus. Next base: position 5,640,529 of record OZ024737.1, read on the forward strand.
CGAGGAGCTTGACGAAGTCCATACAGAGACCGGTTAAGATGACAAAACTTGCTAGAAGCACTCGAAAAACCTGGAGGAGGACGCATATACACCTCCTCATGCAAATCACCATGAAGAAAAGCGTTATGCACGTCCATATGATGCAACTCCCAATTCCGAAGAGCACCAACGACAAGGAAGGTACAAACAAAAGCCATCTTCGCTACATGAGAAAAAGTCTCCTTATAGTCAATACCGGCCTTCTGGTTATTACCCAGAACGACCAACCGAGCCTTGTACCGCTCAACTATACCATCGGACTTGTACTTGACCTTGTAAACCCATTTACAGCCAATGTGTTTCTTTCCAGCAGGAAGATCAGAAAGTGTCCAAGTACCATTACGCTTCAAAGAATCAATCTCAGCTTGCATAGCAACCTGCCATAACGGATCAGATGCAGCAACATCAAAAGAAGTAGGCTCTAGAATAGACTAAACAACAACAATAAAAGCAACATGATCAGGCGAAAAACGTGAATAGTTAACATAATTAGCTATAGGATAGGATGTACCTGATAACCCAGACGGTTGAGATGAAAGAGAGACATCGGGGTTACAGAACTACGCACAGTATTACATATATAGCCTCTCAACTTCACAGATGGAGTCCGATCTCGGGTAGAACGACAAATTTCTTGAACATCAACAGAAGATGATTGAACCCCACCTCCCCCATTAACTATCTACGGTGGGGCCACTGTGGTGCTAGGATCAGGGTTGACTTGAACAGAGTTAGAAGAAGATTGAACCCCACTCCCCTTGATGTTTGTCTGCGTTGGGGCATTTATGGAGCTAAGGACGGGGTCTTGATCAGGGTCAGAGGGAGATTGAACCCCACTCCCCTTGACATTTGTCTGCGAAATGGAATTTAGGTCATGGATATCATAAAAATGGACGGGTGTGATTCTGCACTAGAAGGTGCATTATTAGCAGGTTGTAACAAGGCTTGAAAAGGAAAATGTGTTTCATATAATGTAACATGAACAAATACAATTAAAGCGATCATTTGTTTCTAAATCATAAAGTTTCCAACCTTTTTGACCTTTGGGATATCCTACAAACATACATTTTCTAGCCCTAGGTGCAAATTTATCAGAATTACGAGGCACAATTGAAGCAAAACATAGACAAACAAAAACACGTAAACGACCATAACAAGGAGGCCGCCCATTCAGAATCTCAAACGAAGTTTTATTTTGAAGCAAAGGAGTTGGGGTTCGATTTATTAAATAGGCAGTAGTTAAAATGCAATCGCCCCAAAAGTGCAATGGTAAGGGAGCATGAAAACAAAGAGCCCTAGCAACATTTAAAATGTGTTTATGCTTACGTTCAACCCTACCATTCTGTTGAGGGATACCAACACAAGAAGTATTCAATTCCATTTTGATCAAAAAACGAACGCATGCAAGTAAATTTAGTTCCATTATCACTACGAAAGCATTTAACCTACCTATTAAATTGACGACGTGTCATAGAACAAAAATTTGCAAGCAAAGAACCAACTTCACTTTTATTAACCATGAGATGAATCCAAACTCCTCTAGAAAAATCATCAACCAAAGTAAAAAAATAAAGGGCCCCATACATCACAGTGAACAATAACAAAACAATTTTCAGAACAAGACTGACTAATAGGAAAAACAGATCGAGTTTGCTTAGCCCTATGACAACTATCACATGGGTCTAAGTGACCATTTATTTTGACACTAGGTAACTGCTAAAGTACAGAAAGGGAATGATGACCAATACGGGAATGCCAAAGGGTTGCAGAGTCGGCCTCAATCCGTGAAGCAAGCGTCGGTGAAATTGCCACACGTAGCCAGTATACCCCGTTTCGATCTTCACTCGCTCCAATCAAGGTCATCGTAGTGCAATCCTGTAAAATACAAAGCTTATTAGTTATTGTCACAACACAATTCTGATATCTCAACAACTGAGCACATGAAATCAAATTACACGTCAACTGAGGTACAAATAATACATCATGAAGAATAAGACGATCACTGAAATGAACAATGCCAGCCCAACAAGCAGTAGTGGACGCCCCATTAGGCAATAAAATAGTTGAACTATCAACTTTCCTCAAATCACTAAGTAAAGACGAGTCTCCCGTCATATGAAAAGACGCACTGGTATCTAAAATCCAATTAGAAAACATACCCGAAATATTACCCGATGTACCAGATTGAGATTGGAACATACTGACCAATTTGTCAAATTGTGAGTCTGATAGCCCCGTACCAGCTTTATCAGCTGCAGTAAAATTGCTCAAACTGCCCGACGCCGATGACGACTCGCCTCCTTGAGCAGCGTTGGCCTGTCCGCGCCCGCGCGCCCGCATTCCAAGCCAGCATCAGCACCAATAGCCAGCTTTGCTTTGTGCGATGCAATCCGATCAGCACTCCACCACGTGAGATAATTGATAATCTCATAACAAGATCGAGCCTCATGCCCAATTTCCTTACACTGTGTACATTGAGGGCGATTTTGCCCTCGCCTAAAATCACCTCGCCCCAGCCTTGATTCACGCGTATGTTCTAAAAAATGCCCTAGGCGGCCGCCTAGGCGCCGCCTAGGCGTTGGCCGCCCTCCAACCGCACGGATTAATGCATAGGCGGGTGATTAGGCGGGGTGTTGGCTTTGGCGGTTCAGTAGGCGGGCATAAGCGGGCTAGGAGGGTCTGGTTAGACGGGCATATGCGGGCTGGGCGGGCCTGGTTAGGTGGGATTTAAGCGGCTTATCCTCTCCCTGTGGACGAACGACAACCATTTTCAGATCCTCTAGTAACTACACCTCTTACCACAAAGTACAAGATCAATCATCGAATATTAGTTCGCGAGAATCGGCGAGAGTATGGTCGTCCATCGATAGACGATCTCTCTTTCTCGTTCTCTTGTTGTCATACATAAAAAAGAAATAGAGAAGGTTTGACCAAAAGAAATGGGGATGCGACGTATAAGTTAAAGTCAGCTAGGGTTTTAAATTTCATTTAGGATAGAAGAATGTTGAAAGTGACAGAAGATCAAAGAAGAAATGTTTTAATGAGTGATGGGCCACTTCCTTTTAAGGCCCATTACAAAAAACTCAATTGAAGAAATAGGCCATCTAGCTATTTTTTTTATTATAAGGCCCGTTATATAATGCATGTCATCCATTTATTCATGCTCTATCGCCTCCTACTCTATTTTACCAAGTCCGCCTAGGCGCCCGCCTAGAAGGCTGCCCAACTTCTAGGCGCTAGGCGGAAGCTCACCGCCTAGCATTTTTTTGAACACTGCGCATACCAGCGCCTGCACCAGACCCTTCAAACCATCGATCACGATGCTGAATTTTTCGGCCTGCGCAGCAAAGGCGCCACCGTCAACTTGCATGTCACGACCCGCGATCACTATTCGCTGGCGCTCCTTAACAACCACCATCGCGTAGGTCCTTCTTAATTTGGCCAGTGGCTCCTGCGCGAGAATGTGCGAGCGCACCGTAGAGTACGCCTCATCAAGGCCCATCAGAAAGTTATGAATGCGCTCCTCCTCACGCTCTTTCGTGATCTCGTTAGCCCATTTACACTCGCATTTGCCGCAAGTCTCCTCAAATTCTCGTAGTTGGACAATTCGTCCTAGATTCGATTCAAACAGCCCCAATAATCAACTACGCTCTTGCCACTTTGAACACACCGGACAAGATCGGTTCTCAGTTGATGAACCCTAGGTCCATTTCCAACCGAAAAACGTTGCTTCAAGTCCTCCAACAACTCCTTAGCGGACTCATAATACGTGATTGTAGATCGTATGGATTCCTCGTTGGATTGGATTATCCATCCGACGAGCATGGAGTTGACGCTCCACCAATCTTCCATACCGTGCAAGTCATCGGGCCTCATAATAGTGCCATCAATGAAACCGAGTTTTTGCTTTGCCCTAAACGCATTGCGGATGCACAACTCTCACTCTTGGTAGTTGTCTCCCTTGAGAACGTCGGGACATATTGACTCGGCTAAAATCGCTGTTGCCAAGATCAAAAATAAATAACCCTAAACTACTAACTAGTATAGTAAGCAAGCAAGGGGTCGAACTCAAGAGAATTGGGATTCTGATCAATCAGCAGAAGTAAAGACAGGGGTTTTGGAAGTTCAGGCAAACAAACAAACAAGCAAATATTGTTGAGATTAAATCAATTGGAAGAAAGCAGAGTTCATTCAATCAATTCCACCTTTTTAATCATTCGATCATTGATTCATCCACTTTTCTATTAATTCCCTAGTTAATTACAATCCTTATAAAAGATTTCCGCTTGTCAAATCATGCAAAATATTAAGGATAGAAGGACATTAATTCATGCAATCAAGCTACGAGTCTCATGCATAAAATAATAATCAAACACTCTTTCTCAATTCTAGTCCACGGTCCTAGAAAAGAGTTGTTTCAAGGATAAATAAGATTGCACAAACAACAATCAAACTAATCCAAACAATAGAATATCAATCAAATTCAACAAGTTGCGCACCAAGAGAAATCAATTGATAATCATAAATTAAGCACAAGAGTTTTGATATTAACCAAGGGATAGAAAAGTTACCAAAATCTCAAGAATTAAATAAAAAGACTTCCTTGATTAAACAAACTCCAAAGGGAAATTAGTTCTCCATAATCGAAATAAAAACCTAAAAGTAAAAGTATGCTAGAAATTGTCCCTAAATTGTGTAACCCTAAAGTGAAACTCGAAACTAACTTAAATAGTAGAAATAAGTCCGAAAATATAAAGATATAAAAATACTAAAAGATAAAATAAAAACGAAACAAAGTGGCGGCGCTGAAACCCTCAATCCGCGAGCGCGGAAATAATCCGCGGTCGCGGATCTTCACTCTACCCTCGGCCGCGGAATCCCATCGATCCGCGAGCGCGGAAATAATCCGCGGTCGCGGATCCAGCCTTCCTCGCCCTCGGATGCTTCGCTTCGTTCTCGGCACCGCGGGCACGAATCTAATCCGAGGGCGCAGATCTTGACTCCTTAAGCACTTCAATTTCGAATTAGGACTTCTGTCTTCCAAATCTTCCACTGTAGGCTTCTGCTGATATTATAGATAATCATTCTAATCTAGCCTAAAACACTCAGAAAATCCTAATAAAAATACAGAATTACGCTGTACTAAAACCAGCGTATCACATATCTTCATCCCGGGATGATCCGACAGATGAAGATAAAAAGGCGAATTAGGTTTTAGGTTCTTCTCCTTTCCTGGCATGGTTGCATCTGACGAGTAAGAACGAAGAATGGATCGAAAAGAACAGAGAAACCGGTGGAGTTCCGATCAAAATAAGGGCGGCGCGAATGTGGCGGCCCGATTTAGGGTTTGGATCAGAAAATTCTCGGTTGCTTTTGATACCATAAAAAATTGTTTGGCATGAAAACCTTGATTTGTTATTAGCGTAAAAGAGATTTATATATAAACTTTGAACAAGGCCCACTAACCATAAACTACTAAATAAGAAAAGACATAAAATACATAAATACACATATAATACACTAATACTAACTTTATTCTATTTTTAGAAGTATTAAAATTACTCCAATGTCCTTATTATAGCCAATAAATTAGCCCAAATCCTTCTTCTTTTAGACTTTTACCGTCTTTATTATTTTTAATATTTTACTCACATTTTTCAATACTTTTCCCACCTTACTTTTAGAAACTTTTTTTTTTCCAACACTTTTCAGCACACTTTTTAATTTTTTTATGTCCAATTTAAAAGGAGATGATCAAATTGAACGTATGTGAAAAATTTGAATATAGTAGTGAGAGATAAGCAGACAACCGTCTCAAACTCTCAATGAAAAAATAAAATGAAAAAGACATAAACATTATTGCTCTCCCCTCCTCTGCGGGAAAGGTTGAAAAGACAATTCTACGTTTCAGTCTCCACAGTATCTCCTAGTTTCTGCTTTTTCAGAGCCAATGTGACTTGTACAACAAGATTGACAAAACTAGTCTGACATGCACGAGTTTGAAATTCAAAAAATCTTCTCCAATGGCGGATCAAGTTCCACTTCCTCAGTCGGTGGAGTACCTCCTCAAGCAAATTGCATCCGAGCAGTCGCAGCCGCTGCCGCATACGCCGGCTAGGCAAGAGCTCGCCGCCCTAGGCGAAGTGGCTTCTCTCCGGCTACTCTCTATAATCCGCAAATCGGAGATCTCTAGGTCTTTTGGCGGTTTTATCTTGTACCTGGCCAACCAGAATCGCTCCCCTGCTGCTTCTCCCGGAAATTGCGCTTCGCCGGCCATGGCGGGGGTAGTGCTCCCTCCGTCGGTTGAGGAGCTTATTGACAGCATATGCCACGAGCAATCGCAGCCACCGCTGGATGCAATTGCCAGAAGAGAGCTTGCCTCGCTAAGAGAAGACGAGGCTCTGCGATTGCTGCACACCATTCAAGGCTCCAAAATCAAGTCGTCATTTAGTGCGTTCGTGATGTACATGATAAAGAAGGGCTCCATCTCTCCGATTCGTTCTCTTAACTTTGGTGCTTTAGGTTTGTTTTCAATTGCTTTCTTCTTATTCATCAATTCTGCATTACTCTTTCATCTAATTTTGCTTCAGTATTTCTCCAAATGGTATCGGTGTGGTGCTTGCTTCCAGTAAAAGTAGTTTTAGGGTTCAATTTAATTTAATTTTGATATGAAACTCAATAATGTATTGACAGATGGGGAATCGAATTCGGCCCAGGATCGCCTTTCACTTTCACCCATCTCAATTGTTGAGCATCCTTGTATCAATAATGTTGGGATTCATAATGAACAAACATTCTCTCCCTCAGCTAATTTTGGGAGTCCTGGTGGCCCCACTCTTTTGCCTTGTATCAATAACAAGCAATCTATTGAGCAAGCTCCCTCTCACACCACCCATATCGGAATTCCTAATGGACAGTCATTATCTCCCTCAACTAATCATATGAAGCCTGGTGGACCTACTTTTGCGCCTTGTATAAATAACAGGCAATCCATTGCTCCCTCTCACACCATCGATGTTCCTAACGGACAGACATTATCTCCCTCAACTAATCCTAGGAAGCCTGGTGGACCCACTTTTTTGCCTATATATAACAGGCAATCTACCGAGCAAGCTCCCTGTCACGCCACCAATGTTGGAACACCTTACGGACAGGTATTCTCTCCTTCAACTAATTCTGGGAAGCTTAACAGGCATCATGCCATGCCTTCCACAAATATCATGAATCCAAGTGCTCTGGCTGTTGTGCCCTCTACAATTGCCTCGAGGCCTGGTGAACAGACACCTGGCCCTGTGCTACAAGCCTTGCATGAGCTTGAGTTTAGGAAGGCTTTCTTGATTTTAAGTTATATAGGAAGGTAAATGATGCATGATTTTTATTTTTTCTGGGGGAGCTTCATCATTATATTTAAGCATCTTCTGATTATCTTTTAATGTTTTCATTTTACTTGTGTAGAAACAAGCTAGAAGAGGCGACCTCTGTCAATGAAATTAAACATCTTGCAGACATTCAATCCATGACAGAGTTTGAAAATGTAGTTTGGAATAAATTTGGCTATCGGTATTGCGAGAAAAAGGACCGTGTCAAGGTTAAAATGTTTTACATTCTTATCTCAGCAGTGAAAACATTGTATTATTGCATTTTGGGTATATGAATTTCGGGAGCTTTCTTATCTTAATATATGGCTTCATATTCAGAGAAAAAAAGTGTATGCAGAGAATTTGGAGAGCTTACACCTTTTCGTATAAGTTAGAAGTATGTTGCATATAATGTTCAAGAATTTGGTTTTTCATTCCGGCTCCTTGATCAGACTGCAAAAGAATATGCAAAAAAAAAAAAAAAATTGACCATGTATTGCAATATGTGCAAATTGTTCAACATATATTTTTCAGGAGTAGTATGATGCATAAAGATATGAACTTTCTATCAATGAGTAATTGCCATGCTATTATTATAATTTACTTATTACTTAATTTACCTCCGTTTCCTTATAAGGTAAAATGATATATTTTATCTTCGCTTTTTTATTTGTGTGTTTCTCTTCTTGGGCTTATTTTTCAGCAAGCTGATTGGGAGTCTGGCAGAAGATACTATTATCACTGTTATGTTTTTTCTGATGGAAGCTATTCTCTAAAGGTTTGTGTTCTTGATTCATGATGATCTACCTATATTAGGCGGTTGATGCTCTATCCATCCATCTATTTTATTCTTGGCGATTGTTGAAGTTTTTTTTTTCCAGAAGGATCAAAACCGAGCAAAGAGCACAGCCCTCCATTGAGGGCATTTTACAACTTGCTTCTTCTGAGTTATTGTAGGAATTTCAGGTCCACCTCGGAAGATTTTGATGATCATCCAATCAGGGACACATGCATTATTTTTTCCAACAATGTAGTAAACTAGCTTTTGAGTTTACACTACAAGGATTAAGAATTTGCATGTAGATGTTACATTTAGTTGTTAATTTTCGGTTTATTCATGTGGATTATTTTATTCATGTGCTTTTTTTTTTTTCACATTGCGATTAGGGTCCAATTTTAAATAAGACGGCCACTCTGCTACAGAAGGTCTTAGGTGATGAGAATGTGCTAGTTGTGAAATTTTACGACTTGCACAGCTCTGGAATGTACTTTGGCCGGTCGATTTTATATACTCAGTTTGATAAGGTGGCACAGGAGGGAATTTATGTTGGCCTGAAGCGCTTTAAGTTTTTTGGTAAGGGATTATATTCCCCACCCGGTGGTTGTGCATGCTTATGAGATTAGACTATAGTGCTAATCTGTTTTCTGATGTATTCCTCTGAAAGAAAAATTATGAACTCTTCAGTCATGATTGCAAACATATTTCTCATTGCTTATTCACTTTGCTCTCAAGCTGTATTTCTTCAAAATAGCATTGCCAAATTTGGACATCTATTTACATCGGTATATTTATGTATCCAAGAGTTTAGTTTTTATATTTTGACGCTTCAGTAATAAACCTTTCATGTGTACATTATCTGTCAACCAGTTTATAAAGATGGTGGAAAGGAGGAGAAAAAGAACTCTTCTTCTGGTGCAATCAAGTCTTACTACGTTAATGTGGATTCATTTGCTCGGTTCTATGAGGAAAAAGCTTCTTGTTTTGACATACAATCAATGCACTGCCAAAGGAGTATTTTCATGCATGTGCATAACACGTCCAGCTTGTCGGCTTACATGGCAAGGTTTGTGAAATTGTGAACTCTTTTCAGGCTTTCATACTAACATTTTCTTGCTAATTATCTGTTGTGCTCTTCTCTCCTTTGAAATGATTCAGGTTTTCACTTATTCTGTCAAAAACAATTACATTAGAGGTAAATTTGGATGATTCTGATGTCCATGTAGAAGTGATTGATGATATTCCTTGCAAGGTAAAAGCACTTTATGCTGTGTAAATTATGGTTATGGGATGTTTTCTAAGGTAAAGAAGATGGTTTGGAATGAATAAAAATTCAAACGAGTCAGACATGACAATGTTCTGGATGTTTAATGGTTGCAAGCACAAAAATATGGATAGCCTCAGTTTGTTCCTATTTCTAATATTACTATGTTTACTAACCACTGAGCAAATTGTGTTATATTATATGCATCTGTTGTTTACCTGCTAATTGTTCATTTTTGTTTGGTCTTGCTAGGATGTGAATGGCTCACGCATATATGATAAAGATGGCAAACTTCAGATCCATACAGATGGAACTGGATTTATAAGTGAGGAACTTGCTCTAAGATGTCCCCAGAATTGTTCTAAAGGGACTTTATTAAATGAACGGGACTTTGAGGTCTGTTTTTCAATCTTTTTCCATTACTTGCTAGATGATTATGCTTAAAATTTGGGTGAATTATAGTATTATACAATTGAAGTGTTTGCACGAAACCACCCATGAAATAGAAATTTCAGGAACTACCCTTTTGGGGGTTCTATTTGCAAAATGACAATATGGACCTCATTTTCCACGTAAAGTTTTATTAGTGACAACTTAACAGGAAAAAAGTAGAGCTATCATATTTCATTTTTATGGGTGTGACCCTACTGATTAAGTGGTGATTTTTCGAGCTGAGATCTACCCTTAATATTCTCTTACCAATTACCAGTGATTTGAGTTTTTTTTTCTTCTTTTTTTGGATGCTTATGGTCATGCCATCATGAAATCTCACAAACATATCTTACACTCTTAAAGTATCTCACAACAGTGTTGTGATTTACTGAAGCTTTCTTTGTTTTCTTTTTCATCTTTGCAATCTAATGTCTTCAGAGATATCTTGAGATTTTTCGACCTGATACATCAACCAGCCAGTTTGTACCTGACACATTACAACCGGTACTAGAATCTAACTATACTTTTTTTAATCACATTTGCATGGTGATTCAAATTCTGATTTTCACCCTGTTCCAGCCATTGTTAATTCAGTTTCGTATGTTCCACAAAGGCCTTGCTGTTAAAGGAACTGTTTTGGTGAATAAAAAGGTATGCTTGTTGCCAAATGCCAATTAACCAAAGTGTCAACTGGTTCCTTTCCAATGTATCTGATTTGCTTCCTGTTTGTGAAAATGCCTTAATTGGAAATTTCTGCTAATCTAAACTCTAGATTTTAGTTCTTACTAATGTTACTCGTGAGCGTGCTTTGTTCCAATTTTAATGTTAATTTTAATTTTTTTTTCTTATTATTGATGGTCTATTCCGCAATCATAGGTGATGGAGAAGTGAAAAGTTTGTATATAATTTCTTGCTAGTTTGCTTCATACTTCAAGACATTGCTATTAAATTTTGGAAACAAGGCACCTATGGCGAGTATGTTACTCTAAATTATAATTAGTAGGCACCAGAAGGAGTGGAACGAGTTATGACAACTAAAAGAATGATTCTGTATTTTCTTTTCCATTTAAACTGATGTGGAATGTTTTGCTCTTCTGTTCCAAGATAGGTAATATAGGAATTCGATGCCTTTGGGATCATGGCTAGAATAAGAGGAATTGAAGTAACCAAATTTAGCTTTTTTCTAAAGGTGAACCATCATGGAAAATTGTTAGAGAAGAGTGAGCCCGTTTATCAAGTTGGATCAAAATTGGGCTTTACTTATTGACCCTTTTTTGCCCTCCATATTATGTGAGCTTATAATATTTGTTTTGTCCTTCCATATTTTCTTTGCTGGTTTCCCACTTTGCATTCACTATTAACCATTTCTCTACTGTCTAGCTTCAAGGTAAAAGAATTCAAATACGACCTTCTATGATTAAGGTCGAACCAGATCATGGACTTTCTTGCACTCCTGCTGTAAAAGCCTTCGAGATCGTTTCTACAAGGTTTTCTTTCTTAGCTGGGATATTGTACACGTCTTCTCATGCTAAATTTGATAAATTCTCTTTTGCTGAATCACCATCCCTGTCCAGAACTGTCCTACTGTATTTGGGATAGAAATTGACCCTACAAAAGGGGGTATTCGCCTATTCAGACTTCATACTGATTTATAGGTTGTAAAGAGAGCATGCTAAGTAGTCAAGTACAGTTTGCATTTATGGGATGGCTTCTATTCTATTTCCCCTGGGTTTTATTCTGTCCTAATAGAGTGATGTCATTATCCTTTTAGTGAAGTAGCAAAGGGAAAAAAAGCAATTTGTATTGCAGTAGCATGTTCATTTGAATAGTATTCAAGTGTGATGGAATACACAATAGGATTTAATCTAGCTTCTCATGCTAGTTTAGGAGATAGGATTGCTATTCACTTGCAACTTCGTTACTTTCTTTTGATCAAAATTTGACATGCTCTGTTACTCTTCATTTTTCTCCAGCAATCGGCCCGGGAAAGCTCGTCTATCACGGAATCTTATTGCACTTCTTAACTATGGTGGTGTCCCAAGAGACTTTTTCATTGGCATACTCGTGAATGAGATTTATGACGCACAAAACATCTTCTCAAATAGGCGTGCGGCTCTGAAAGGTGATGACACATTTATAAATTTTCACTCTGAGCTATTTGTGCTTCCATACCAAAGAACGAACCCTACTTTCATAAACATAACAAGTGATATTAATTTCCCAATTTGCTTACTTTTGCTTTCGGTTGTTGAATCTGTTACCGTAAGTTGAGAGTTTCTAATAGTGTAAAGATGTTTCTTTGCATGCAGTGGCCATTCATCATGGAGAAATGGATGATAATTACACTGTTGCAAGAATGATATTGTCAGGGATCCCACTTGATGAATCCTACATTCAGTCGCGACTGCCTATACTTGGAAAACAAGAGCTTAAGAGTCTTAAAGAAGGAAAACTTCCAATTCGTGATAGCTTTAATCTTATGGGGACAACAGACCCCACTGGATCTCTGAATAGCAATGAAGTTTGCATTATTCAGTAAGCTCTATTCTTTGTCCACAATATTGTCACATGTTTTCTTCATTCACATTGTAGATTCTTTTTTCCTACCTTTTCACAGTGTCTTCTCTATTCAGTGAGACTGGGCAAATTGAAGGTGATGTATTAGTTTATAGGCCTCCTGGCTTGCATTTTGGTGATGTCCACATACTAAAAGCTACACGTGTAAACGGGTTGGAGGAAGTTGTTGGAAACTCAAAATATGGCATATTCTTTCCAACCAATGGTCCAAGATCATTGGCTGATAAAATGGCTGGAGGTGACTTTGATGGAGATATGTACTTTGTGTCCAGGCATCCTAAGGTGCCCCTCTTGTTACTCTATTTCTCTTTTTTTTTTTTTCTGGTCGAAAATTTACTCTTTTTCTCTTGTCACAACTCACAATACTACCCATTTTCCCATCTTTTGCAACAATAATACAATTCTTTTGACTTAAAAAAATTATTGTTGTTTTGAAAAAACGAGTTTGAATCTTGTGCGCAACAAATGTTTTCTGCGAATATGCGGCAAGGAAAAGTGCATCGTAAAGCATCAAAAGTGTATCTTAAAGCCTCAAAAGTGCATTTCTAAAGGACACTATTATGGTGCATTATAAAGCATCAAAAGTGCATCGTAAAGCATCAAAAGTACATTCCTAATTTGAATGCACTTTTGACACTTTACGATGCACTTTTAATAAGGACCGTAGATGGATTGCATCTAGCGGCCAATAGTGAGTCTCATATTACATGTAACTTTTATGCCGCACATGATTCACACTCTTGAAAAACAACCTTCACTGGATTTTCTTTTTCTTTATTGTTTCACCTTTTTTTTTTTATCCAAATCCTCATTTGAAGGGTATAAAATATGGAGAATAAAAACAACAGATGATTTTATATAGATACATAGGGGAAATCTAACACAAAATATGCAAGATATGTCTAAAAAACCAGTTTAAGGTGGCTTTCACTACTTGTAGAAAAATACATAAAAATGTTAAGTGGTTTTCGGGAAAAAAAAAGCCATAAATTTCAGCGGTTTGGGAAGTTTTTTTTTTTTGCATATTATTTAAACATTTTCTTTTTTTTTTTACATATTAATAGCTCTTAGCTAAATATATATGAAGGCTGAGCAGATTCTTTCTTTCAGCTACTCACAAGTTTCAAACAGAGTGAACCATGGACTCCTACTCCCTTGCCCTGTCAATCAACACTAGTTAATCGAAGGCCGAGTGAGTTTCCAACAGAGAAGTTGGAGCATGAGCTTTTCCGACTTTTCTTGAGCACAAGATTTCAGCCTTGGTAAATATTCTTAATATGCTTTGCCTATGATATTTAAAGCTATTCAATTGTCGAACCCAAAGACATTGTATATATCTTATCCCCTTTTATGCAATGTAGTTCCTTTATTATTTTTAGGGTTATTTGTCAAAAACCACCTTTTAAAAATGTGTTTTTTTTTAACAAAGTACCTTTTATAAGTTTATTTAAACAAAACAAATCTTTTATAATGTAGTACATGTTTCATTAATTTGCAAAATCATCCCGAATGATCTATTACATTTTTCTCAAATCGTCTATATATATCAATGAAAACTCAAAAAAAGATAAATTACTTTTCATCATTTTAAAAAGTTAAAATACATATTAATTGATTTAATGTAGTAAGAGATGCATAAGAAAAAAATATTTATAAATTAAATATAAATATTACAGCTTTTAAAGTCGTTTTTGGTGAATTTATATAAAAAAGAAGTTTTTTTAATTAAAATATACCATGATGTTGATTTTTTAAAAAATTACAAAATTAGGGATGGTTTTGTGATTTTTTTCCCATTAAACCTAAGTATATTTGGATGAAGTACATATTGGTCAACAAAAATATGAAATTTTACTAAATTAGAAATATGTGGTTTTATTTAAAAAAATTATTAAAGTTGGTTTGTTAGAAAACACCTCTTTTAAAGGGTGATTTGTGACAAAAAAAACCCTTATTTTTAATTTAATAATGGATTATTTTCATAAAAAATGGTGTAACAAAATTTGGCTACACGTAACAAACCATAAATCTTACCCAAAATCAAGTGATTACAGAAAGCAATCAGGCAGAGCAAGTTTTTCTAAGTTGATGATATTGCATGGCAGTAAACTATACTTGCACCCTGAAAATAAGCATGACCGATGGCCACAACATTATATGAAAATTTTACTCGATTTGAATTTTCTAAAGCAGAGTGAGCAGTAGATATCATATCTTTGTCACAAGGATTTTTATATAATGATGTGTTGTTTTTAGATATTTAGTAGATCTCAAAAAGAGCTATTAACTTCATAAACCTAGTTGCTTACATTTGAATGCAATGTCAGCAATGTGACCGGTCAGGCAGCAAATGGCTGGTTATCCTATATGGATAAGATACTGTCTCCCGATGATGAACAGAAGGTTGATAGACTTGACCTGGAGAATAAAATGCTCAGATTGGTTGATATATATTATGAGGCACTTGATGCACCGAAAAAGGGAAAGAAGGTTGTTTTTCTTTCATTTTGGGTGTCCCTTTGATATTCTTGGCACTACTCTCCATTTATATTATTGTTAACCTGTATATCATATATGGCTAACATGTTCAGTTAGTTCCTGAATAATATCATCATCAAAATCACAAGAATCACTTGTTATTCTTTGTATTATGATGTTGAAGAGGATAGGATTGTTGTGATTTGGATTCTACTTGATGCATGGAGTAGCCTTGCTTTTCCTTTAGAGCTTATATCATCCTCTAACACCACCTACAATATTTGTATACGTAGGTTGTTTTTCCTCGTGGTCTTCTTCCAAAACAGTACCCACATTTTATGAAGCCAAACGGATACAGATCCAGGTCAGTTCTGGGAGAAATATTTGACAAAGCAGGTGAATTCCAAATGCAGACACCTGCAATTCATGGTAAGAGACTAAGAGTACTCAATACTCAAACATCTATCTACATTCTATATAAATGAACGTGGAAGTGTGTATGGGCATTAGGGTGTGTTTCCCTTTTGGGTAGAAAGTAGTTTTTGGGTGAAAAGTTAATTTTTGTGTCTTGAAAAACGTAAAAAATAGAGAGAAATGTACGGATTTCAAGAATATTAAAAGCAGTTTTGGGGGAGAAGTGAAACATGCCCTAAAGGTGTCAGTTCTCAAAAAGTAGGCAATATGGACATAAACATGGGGCGCGCACACCTCTTATTTCAAGAGGGAAAAGTTCAGTACAAAGTACTCGCATAGGGCTCGCACAGATCCATTGAGTACAATGACTAGTGTTACATGAATGTATCGAACATCAGATGTTAGAAACATTATTGTTTTGGTGCCTGTGTAACATAGTTTAAAATAATATATGTGAACGATTAGTATATTAGTTGTATAAGATGGGTGCACATTTTTTTTTTTGAACTTTGATTTCCAGTGTTTTTCCTTCGACAGTGAAATGTTCTTACTGAAATTTCTGCCAGCAAGTTTATTATTCTGGTGCTTTTTCTCTTATTACATGTCCCAAGTTGGAAAGCTTTCACGCTTTGATATTGAAGTTCCTCTGCGATACATCACATCATGGGAGGATCACTACACAAGGTACAGAAATGAGATGACTGATGCACTAGAGACCGGGAATGACTCTAAAAATGACGCTGCTTCCAATATCATTCGGAAATACAAGCAGGTGACTTGTTTTGTATATATTCTTCTTTTCAGCTTTCTGGTTTGCTCAGGCATTAATCCGCCCCATTATCTTAATTATGACGGGGTTTTCTCCTTGTGTAGATATTGTATGGCGCTGATGAGTTTGAGGTGAGCCCGAGAGCATGGGAGGAGATACGTTTTGATGCTCTAGCCATTTATCACGTGGTTTATAGCTACGCAATGCAAAAGAGCGATGCAACGAGATGCGGTTTTGCATGGAAAGTGGCGGGTCCTGCCCTGATCAAGATATACATAGAGGAGCAGGACGAGAAACCCATCTACTGCTTGCCCTCCGTGCTCCGTGAGATCCTTTAACGTTGATATCATGTCTCTCTTCATCTTGATCTTAGATCTCAGTTCTTTCGATCAGTCGGACATAGGATAACGGTCTGGATTTTAGTTTGAACTAATGCATGTGTAAGAAGGGACTAGTGAGTAGTCTCTCTTTCCTTTGGTATTTGTATGTGTGTATGTGTCATATGTGTGTGTATGGGTGATGTATAATTATGGTAATATAAGAAAGATGACATGTTATTGTAAGTTCCTTTAATGATAAGGTAGTGATGAAACTTAATTATTCTTATTATCAATGCATGTGAACCTTTATTAGCCTTTTATCCTTTTTACATTTTTGTCGCTAGTTTAAAGGGGAAGTATAATTCTCTCTTTTTCAAAATTTTTACATGGTATTATAGCCTGGGATGCACATGGGGGCGGAGCGGGGCGGGAAATTTACATGGTATTATAGCCTGAGATGCACGTGGGGGCGGGGCGGGGAATACATTCCCCTTCCCCGTCCCCATCCCCGAATACTATTATGTTCCCCGTCCCCGTTTAATCCCCGCGGGAATCGGGGCGAGGAATCCCCGTCGATTATCGGGTTGTTAACGGGGCCCCGTTAGTATAAAAAATATTTTAAACTTTAATTTTTTTTTACGAATATCAAATTTAATAACATAAATTTTAAATTTCACTATATAATTTGTAGATATATATAAGCTTTTAAATTAAAAACTACAATTATATTTAAAATCTATTTGTATTCCATGTTTTATAAATTAAAAAAATAAAAAAAAACATATCGGGTATATATAGCGGGGATTCGGGGAGGATAATACATATCGGGTATATATCGGGTCCCCGCCCCATTTAAAATCGGGGATGCGAAAATGATCCCCGTTTCCGCCCCATTCCCCATTAAGTCGGGGAATCCCCGCCCCATTAGGGGCGGGTCCCCACAGATCCCCGTCCCCACAGATTTTTTGTGCATCCCTACTTCCAGGTTTGGTCCTGTGGAGATCTTACATCCTTTACCTTTCTTACCTTTCCTTCATTTTTATCAATTAGTTGGTATTGTTCCATTGCTTTTGGTCGAAATGCCTGACAATGTAGAGCCATTGAGACGCAGAGAACTGAATGATACATAATTGTTTGGCATGCTTGACTTCGCTTCCGTTTGTTTGCTAGACCCAATCTTGTTAAGTCTTGATTCTCCTCTTCTTGCAAACATTTCAAATTTGGATGAAGAAAGGCTTCACCTTTGATACGGATAGTCACTCTCTTGGATCGTTAGACAACAAGGTTTGTTTATTAGATTTCTTGCAAGATAAGTAACGATCTTTCTCGTGAATTTGACTTTGAATTTCATGTGAACAATGTAGAAGGAACTGAATTTTGTGTTGTGTTAGATATGTGAATTGTAAGATAGAAAGATAAGATATGGTTAGATCCTTGGAACAAGAAAAACAATGAGTTTTGTATTCCAAAGATAAATTTAGGCATGGGTTGGTTTCGGAACCACTGGTTCCAGTTCCACTGGGCCTAGGAACCGGCACCAGTACCGGAGAACCGGTTTCGGTCCCGATTCCGTCCGGTTCCAAGGCCGGTTCCGGAACCAGATATATTAAAAATAAAAAATAAAAAATCTTAGTTCAACAAAAAAGAAAGAGGGTCGCAGTCACTGTCCACGAACAACGAGCATGGTTTTCATTCTGTTGGAAAACTACGGTCGCAGTTATACTAACCGCGACCGCAGTTTAATGTGCTGGGAAGAACAAATAGGAAAAGTTGGATAAATAAAGGGTTGAACTTAAAATTAAGTTGCCTACATATCCTCTTGGGGTTATAGAGGAATCAAAGCCCACATAGTTCTCTTACCTTTTGATATGAAACCCCACTTGCTTAACATCTATGACAATCCATCAAAACCAAGTGGAAGCGCTTTGAGAGTCATCCTCTAGGCCGCCCGAGTCAGAAGTTCCGGATACCTCCGACTTTTGTTAGTGTTTTCCCTCTTCCAATAAAACACACACACTTGGGCTTCCAAGGCCTTGGATTTAAGTTTGATCGCTTTGGGTCTAGGACGTGTCCTCCTTCCCAAAATGTTTGCTCCACTGATTCGGTTGAGGCGGGAACAACAATGACTAGTGCCGTGATCTTTACCAAGGTTGGGAAAGTCTTCTTATGGGTCTTCCACAAAGCTAAAATATCAAATTCTTCTTCACCAAACTCAAAGTGGGTTGTTAGATATGTCTCAAACTCTGTTTGAGCTTGAATGTCTCAGTCCTTTGGTAAGGCTTTGTAAAAAAAATATCCACCCACTTTTTACCGAGGCAACTCGAGCTTGAAGAGGATAAAGATTGTGGAGGTAATGGAGAAGATGAAATAACATTATATGAATATTCAATAATCAATTCCTCAATTAATCTTCTAACTTTACTAATCATAATCCCAACATTAACATCCTCATAATTAACATCCAATTCTAATGCATCGTAATAACCATTCAAAAACATTTCTAAAACTGGTTATCAAATTTGTTTGAGCAAAATAATCTTATCAAATTACACTCACCCGAAATCTACTTTGACCAAAATAATCTTATCAAATTTGACAAGATATCCTAACTTTACCTGCTTAATTGAAAACCCGACCTGACACGACGAAACTCGATGTTACTGAAGACCCGACTTAACCCAATTCATTAAACACCCGACGGCCAACCCAATTTCCTGTTTTAAAAATATTCGACATTGACCAAAGATCGGCATGACTAGAAACTAAATCCATTTCACCGGATCACCAGTCCGGATCTTCTACAACCTACAATACAACCTACCATGCTCCACTTAATTATATCATAAAATAATAATTATTTTAAAAAAATATATTTATATTCTAAATGCTTATTCTCACTATTTATAGAGTTTTGTGATACATATTTCTAACAAATATTTTTAAAAGTTAAAATAGACGATTATTAAGCAATTTTTAATGTAGAAACTAATAATAATGACTTTAATTTATAAATATATGAGAATAACTATTTAGAATATGAATATATTTTTTATAATTTTTTATTTACTATTAAATAATTTATATAAGGCTTTTGATTTATGCACACGGAAAAATTTGTAAGCGCATACAGATATCCGTGCAACGCCATTTTGCGCGAAATGGGGTTGCGTGGAAGGGAAATTCCGGAATATAAAAAAGATGGTTTCAGGAGCGTGGCGGCAAGGAGCCGCGCAACGAGGTTGCTCGCGAAACGTGTTGCGCGCACAACACCGTTTCGTGCATGCGCGCAACACTGTTGCGTGCAATCCAACGACACATTTGAAAAAGTGCCGTTGGACTGGCGCGGGACCTCGTTGCGCGGATCTCAACGGTAAAAAAAACGGTCGAGTTGTCCCCTATAAATTTCCATTTCGATTCTGATAGTTGGGGCATACCTTCATTCCAAATTATTGTTTAAAAATGTCGTCAGGAGAAGAAGATACGTCATCGAGCGATTATCATCACGAGGAGGAAGATTCATCGTCAATCGATAGTTTCATAGTTGAGGATGAGGAAGGTGTACCGGGAGAAGACTACGAAATCGATTCCGATGCATCAACTGAGCCAGAACAGGTATTTTTCAAAGAAACCATAATAT
Source organism: Fallopia convolvulus (assembly GCA_964016875.1). Classification (NCBI taxonomy): domain Eukaryota; kingdom Viridiplantae; phylum Streptophyta; class Magnoliopsida; order Caryophyllales; family Polygonaceae; genus Fallopia; species Fallopia convolvulus. The sequence continues at coordinate 5,660,595 of OZ024737.1, forward strand.
TATGTTTTTAGGATAATAACCTCAAATCCAAATATTCTGTTTAGGCTTTTTTACCATTTACGAACGTAGTATATTGAAGGTTAGGATAATGTAATTTATAATATTTTGTTTTTACATTTTGAAATCATAGGTTGTCGGAATAGATTTTTCTATTGCTTTTCACTACGATGGGTTGTGGAGTGATCGAAGAGAAATGCTTGATTGGGCTAGACAAATTGCAATTTCGAAGAATTTTGTACTAGTCATAAAAACCTCAAATTCAAACATGGTCATACTCACTTGTAACCTGGCCGGTAGATATAGATGTGGCAAGAGGGTGTTGCCTGGACAGGAAAATAGGAGCATTTATAAGCCACTTACCGATACTCCAACCAGGAAGTGTGGATGTCCGTTTGAATTGAATGGGGTCCGCCTCAAGGAAAAAATGGATGGGTCTTAACGGTAAAGTGCGGACAACACAATCATCGCCTCTCCACTAGTTTGTTAGCTCATCCATATGCGGGTCGATTGACAGCTGAGCAGAAGAAGTTTGTGAAAGAGAAGTTCCTATATCTAGCCACCCCGAAGATGGTACTTCAAGAGTTGAGGTCAAGGTACCCGAGAAATGTGACCTCAATTAGACAAATCTACAATATGAGGGAGAAGTTACTTCTTGAGGATTGCGGTGAATTAAAAGACCGATGATACATTGTCCATCCAAGACAAGTAAGGGGTTCTGATGTTATGAATGCCTTGTTTTTTGTGCACCCCACGAGTCTGCGCATGCTGAAGATGTTTCCCTATGTCGTCATTATGGACACCACATACAAGACCAATTGGTATGTTATTTTAATCTGTAATCGACTTGATTAGTATGTTTCCAGTATAAATGTTTAAAACAACTTGTTGTTCTAGGTACGCCATGCCTTTATTGGACATGGTTGGCTTCACTTGCACCAGAAATACATTCAGTATCGGGTTTGCATTTATTTTAAACGAAGATGTCGGTAGTTATAGGTGGGTGTTAACTCAATTGAAAGGCGTGTACGACGAGCTTGGAGTCCAGGTCAATGCAATCATGACAGATCGCGATCAGGCTCTAATCAAGGCGATAAGTCAAGTTTTCGGGGACATATTACAACATTTGTTGTGTTGGGTGCACATCAGACACAAAATTCTAGCGTACGGCCTAAAGGTGTTTGCGAACGCTGAAAAACTACACGAGTTGTCGCGCGGGTTTGCAAACGCTTGTTGGGTGCTCTTTTCGTCCACCACAGAGGCCACATTTGAAGAAAGTTATGTAGAATTGAAGAGAAGATGGCGACCGACGCTAATTGCTTACGTGGAGAAGGTGTGACTTAATTCATACAAGAAGAACATAGTGCGTGCTTGGACGGATCGTACACTCTACTTTCAGACGAGAACCACCAATAGGTAGTTTCATTTTTAGCATTTGAATTCAGTTTGAATATTAGAAAGTGTATTCGTTCAATATTTAAACTTTAACATGTGTTTTTTAGGGTCGAAGGGATGCACACTGTGCTGAAAAAGATAATGGATTCATCTCGAGGAGGCTTCAACACCGTGATACTAACGATTCACATCCAGATGCAATCTCAAACCAAAAGTTTGAGGACAACCATTGAGAGAACCAGAATATTGAAACCAACAAAATATAGACTAATGGCGGAAAAGTTCATAGCATTGTTTTGTCCTATACGCGGACACGTTTCAAGGTAATGCCTAGGTAAGTTGTTAGACATGTATTATGACATAGCACATGAGTTGACGCAGGGTACACTCGAGATGGAGTGCCACGACTACTTTTGGAGGGAATGTCACGGTCTTCCATGCAAGCATCGAGTTGCACACGCTATCATAACTAAAGTACCCATCGATCCGGAGGAGATATATCCTTTTTGGAAACAAATGGAATGGGATGGCCTTAGTGATGAAAACGATCTTCCCCTTGCCTGTGTACCCTTGACCATCCAAGACCCAACGTGGGACAAAATGGTGGCTCTACGAAATAGCCGTCAGATGCGTAGAGACCAGTATTTGCAGATCACATCAGCGTTCAAAGATTCAGAGCATCTTGAAGATACAAACCTTTTTGAGACGATAACTTATGAGACGCCAGATGGAGCCAACAAGTACTCAACCACCCGGGAAAAAACACACCTTGAGTACATAATGGAAGAGTACAAGAAAAACATACCTTGAGCCACTGTGGCCCCCCGACGAGCGTCAAATGGCGCGAGGTTAACTTTGGCATCGGTAATGTGTATAGTTTTGTATTTCCGTTCATTAATGATGCTAGAGTCGTGATAGGAGAGGGTCATTGTGGTTTTCAGTCACTTGCTTGCGTATTAGGGAGGCCAGATGATGAGTATTACAGAATTCGATGGGAGCTTCAGGCAGAATTGATGTGGAACAGAGATATGTATGAAGTCTTGTCACTAGGGGCCTTACATCATTTCCCGAGTTCTTGGAGCAGATCGGTCATGTGGAGTCTCCTTGTTCGAACAGATACTGGCTAGATATTCCGCTACACGACCTTGTGTTTTCTACTTTTTATTAAGTGCCACTTGTGTTCTTATCGAGGGTCGGGTCCCCCTAAACATGTCCGGCTGAATAGCTGCAATAGCGTCGGACGGGGCCATTGTCTTCCACGCGTGTGCTGTCTGTGGATCGATGTCGAGCAAATCCCCTAAACGAGCCTGAGCTCCAACGGATCCATCTGGGGTAACAGAGCGTCTCCATCCGTGGGGTGCCTCTAGATGAGAAGGTGTTGGTCTTGGGATACCAACGCTCCCGAAATGCAGAGATGAGAATGCGCTCCGTCGCGCCAAACTCCAGGTTGATCAGCCCGGTGAGACCGCTCCGCTGAGCGAGGCCCCACCAAGAATCGGGTCCTCCATGCATATACTATCAAAATGATCGTAAAGGATCCAAGTTCCTAGACCACACTCTAATGACCCTAAGATACTAAAAAGAGGAAAATAAACGTGAGTTAGAAAAACTAAGTATTGCTTTCGAAAAAAAATTAAATACTTGTAGTTTGGAAAAGTTTACGTACGGTACGGTCGCTCCAAATCATGCCTGCTACGTGTGTGGAATACGTCGTCAACAGGTTGCCGTCAATAGGACCTCTTGGTTCGCCCTCCGCAGCGGGAGGGTGCTCAGGAACGGCCCCTGCTACTGGTGCAGGGGAGGCGGGGGTCCCTCCGTAGAGGGGGGAGGAGAGATGGGTGCTGCTGGAACGGGAGGAGGGATGGGGGATGCTGGAACGGGAGGAGGGGGAGACGGAAATGTGGATGTAAGTGGAGGAGCTGAGGGTCCCGCCACGAATGTAGTAGGATCCGTCGAAGAAGTAGGTGGAGGACTGGAAAAGACTGGTGGTGGGAGGTAAAATAGAGATGTTGGCCTCGGATATGTGGTAATCGTCAACCGACAAATCCTCCGTAGTACCCACGGGAGCATCAAACTAATCGTCCCTTGCGACGTTGTCCGGCAAGTCTTCCTGCAGGAGCTCCTCCGTAAAATCCACCTCCATCTTGGCGGAGGGGTCCACATCTATCTCAGGGGCATGCATCAACTCCGGATCACGATCTTCTTTTTCCTTCTCTTATCGAGGAGGACGACGCTCAAGCTAGTGTGTACGTCTTTTAAGCGACAAGTTCAAATTAAATTAGTAAGTTTTCTATTAATGTTTTTTTCTTTTAGTTATGTAAAATTAGAAATTCAGCCTATGAATATGAATTTAATTAATGAATTCGTCGTTTCAGTTGGAATTCAAAGTCCGACAAAAAAACTCAAGCTAGTTTGTACGTCGCTTGGGCGCCTTCTTTTTTAATTTTGACTTTTATTGGATTCAAATTACGAATTCAATCTCCGACTATGAATTCAATTAATGAATTCGTCGGTGTAGTCGATATTCAAATTTGGACTTTAAATATCTAACTTTAAAATTAAGATATATAATTTTAATTCTGTTTGTATGTTAAAATATTTTTTTAATTTGATTTCAACTAATAATTCCAAATATAAATAATAACTCATAATATAACTAAATTCCCTAACACAACTGAATATCTAAATATAACAAAGATATTGAACGTTAAACTAATTACGAAATTCATTAACGAAATTGAATAACTAGTACGAAATTGGAAACAAGTAACTTAAACAACTAAACGGAATCAAATAACTAAATTTCATATTCATTACGAAATTGAATATTAAACAAATTTCATACGATCGATTCTAAATTCGACTAAATATGTTTGAATAGTAATGTTAGACACTTAGACTAAAAATCTAAATCTAACCATGATATTGTAAAATATTACGAAATTAATTAACTAATTACGAAATTGAATATCTAAATAAACAATTAAACGAAATCAAATTTAATACGGTTAAATTAGTTTGTAAAGAACGTACCGAAGCCGTAAATGTCGCTTGTGTGCGGATCGGGCTACGAACCGCAGGAGGAGCAGCGTCGGAAGTCGTCGGAGCCGAGACGACTTTCGTCATGCGATCGGCTTGCTTCCGATAACGCCGCCTTGCCGGATCTCGCCCCTTCCTCTTTCTCCCGGAGCTCGCCGGACCGCCCTCGGTGGGATGCGTGCTTTGACCGGTGGCAGTGGTGGGGGCGGCTGGTTCAGGGGTCTCCGTGGTGGGGCAGGCCGGAGCACGAACCGGCGCACCAGTGGTGGGGGCGGCCGGTTCAGGGGGCGTATGGGTCAGGCCGGCCGGTTCAAGGGCGGGGGAGGCCATGGTGGCGCCGGTCTCAGCGGCTGGTGGGGCGTCCGAGGTCGCGGGGGTGAGTTGCGATGCCGGTGGTGGTCTGACCGAAGCTGGCGAACGGTGTGGATCGGGAGTTTGGCTCATTTTTTTGGCTCGAGATGTCGTTTCGCGCGAGACGCCGTTTCGCAGATCAGTGAGGTCGGAGGAAGAAGATGACATTGGCGGCCGCTCACGTGTCCTTTTAACCCTAAGGATTCGCGCAGGCCCGTTTCGTGCGCCCCGAAAGGCGCAAAGGCCCGTTTCGAGCGGCCCAATGCTGGCGGCGGCTCGCGTTTGTCCTAAACCCTAATGTCGCGCGCAACTCCGTTTCGAGCGTCCCAATAAGCGTGCAAGCCCATTTTGCGCGGCCCAAAATCATTTCCCGAATCCCATTTTCCATTTTCCAGTTTACGGTTTTGCCCTTCAGCGCAACGCCATTTCGCGCGGAAAGGCGTTACTCGGATAATCTGTGCGCTTTTAAAAAAGGTTGTGCTTATGTACCTCGCGTTTATATAATAGAGTGGAACTGATAAATTACACCGGAGGTTGTAGAAGATCCGCACTGCGAATTCACAACACCCCTAATCGTATGATTTGTAATTTTGTCGGGTGCAAATAGGGTTGTCAAAATTTAACCCCACCCGAAAAACCCGCCCGATCCGCCCGACTCCGAACCCGACCTGACCCGAGAAAAACATAAAAAGTTTTATACCCGAGACATGTTTCTCTCAAACTGATTTGACCCGAATTCGAAAAATCTGAAACCGAGATTAACCCAAAACCGATTATACCTGGATGGACTAGCCTGGTGTAACCCGATATCCGATTCGACCCAACCCGAAGTCATCCGAAAATCCAAAGTTATCTGACCCGAAATCATCCGAGAATTCGAAGTTAACCGACCCGAAACCATCCAAAAAGTTTAAATTTAAATGTTACATTAAATATTTAGACCCTAGGGTAGTTAAACTATATACAAAAAAATAATCATTCGATGTATGATCTGAATCAAAATCTGGCTTACTCAAAATCAGATTAACCCGAAATCCGAAAAACCCGAAACCCGACTAAATCCGAAATCTAACTAAACCCGAAACCGGACTTATCCGAAATCTAGTTGGACCGAAAACCGAATGACCCGACCGAAATTGACCGAAACCCGGCTTTGCCCGATTATTTGAGCACCCAACCCGAAATAATCTAACCCAATTTGACCCGAATTTCAAAATATACGAATTTGACCCGAATCCAAACTTATCCGAAACTGAATTGATCCGACCCGAACCCGCCCCGCCCCGCCCGATTGACACCTTTAGGTGCAAGTGTGCAACTACTTATTATTAATAATAATAACAATAAAATAAATGTGAATCTAAGAGGCTGGCTTTGTGGCCTATATTCCTAGCCTGTGAACTCCTCTCTGTCTCTGTCGGAAATATAATAGTAGTTAAACTGTGCACTTTGATGCGAGTTAAAAACATTGAACCCACCCGTGACACTTATCGGTTTTCGCCCAATTCCAGCCGCCAAACATGTATATAAAGTGTATTACTTGGGAAATTTTATTCATTCTCCTGTCTTTCTCATCCACTATTCTCACCACCATCAATCCATCATCATGCCTAATAAACCAATTCACCCCCTGCTTTTTCTGATCATCTTCCTCCTCCTTAGCTCATTCCACTTTCTGCAAATTAGCAGTGCAAGATCAAGGAAGAACGCCCACATGAGGCAATTTGTGACAAATCTAACTCAAACCCAATACTCAGAAGAACAATTCATGAAGTGGGTCAATTTTGTGGGGAGCCTTGATCACACCATGTTCAAAGCTGCCAAAAACAAGATCTTCTCTTCTTATACTCTCACCGTCAGTAAGGACCAATTTACAGGGGATTTCACCACGATTCAGGATGCAATTGATTCATTGCCTCCCATTAATCTTCTCAGAGTTGTGATCAATGTCAAGGCTGGAACTTACACGTGAGTATCAATCACGCCATTCTCTTACATATGCTCAATATCATTATCATCACCGTTTGGTTATAAAAATGTTTAATAATTAATTTCAGGGAAAAAGTTGATATACCACTAATGAAGTCATTTATTACCATAGAAGGAGAAGGATCAGATAACACCATAGTTGAATGGGGAGATACAGCTCAGACACTTGGACCCAATGGGCAACCATTGGGGACCTTAAGATCAGCTACTTTTGCCGTCAACTCTCCTTATTTCATTGCAAAAAACATTACATTCAAGGCATGCCATCAATTAATTAATACACAATAATAATCAATCATTAATTTTTTTATATTCATGATTTTGAGTTATATATATATGTATTTTATATGATTATATTCATGTATGTTGTTTGACTCATTGGATCGAGCTTCTAGAATACAACACCGGTTCCGCCACCAGGAGCGGTAGGGAAGCAAGCGGTGGCATTCAGGATATCGGCGGACAATGCGGCGTTTTTCGGGTGTCGGTTCTTGGGAGGGCAGGACACCCTTTATGATCACTGGGGCAGACATTATTACAAGGACTGCTACATTGAAGGATCTGTTGATTTCATCTTCGGCAATGCCCTCTCTCTCTTTGAGGTTAATTGGTTTTTGTTTATTCTAATGGCATGGTTTTCAATTACCATTTCCTTACATATATTACAGTTGATCACAAGACAAAATAAGCTATATGCGTATACTTGGGTTAAGGGCTGAGCTAGCTCCCCGTGAACAAGACAAAATAAGCTTTATATACACAAGGTGGGCTCTACATATATGATATATGCATGTCCTCTTGTTGGTATCTTCTTCTTAATTGGCCAAAAATGTCATTTCTCCAATGAGGTGTACGTTGTAACAACTCTCGTGTCGCAATAGTCAAGTCTATATATGTACGTTCATATGTTACATACAACAACAATCACCCAGTGTGGACATGCTTCGGGCAAGATCTGGGAAACCAGCTGATGTATGTTCAGATGTTATATAAGTAAGATAAATATATATTATTTCGTCATACATCCGAACTGTAGTCTGTTCTAATTAAATATAAAACTTATATTATATATAATTGATATTGATGGGATGAATGAATTATAAAACATATATTAAATGCAGGGATGCCATGTGCATGCAGTGGCACAGAAGATTGGGGCGGTAACAGCGCAAGGGCGGAGCAGCCCGGTGGAGGACTCGGGCTTCTCCTTCGTCAACTGCAAGGTCACGGGGTCCGGGGCCCTTTACATGGGGAGGGCGTGGGGCCCATTCTCCAGGGTCATCTTCGCCTACACCTACATGGACGACATCGTCCTCCCCAAGGGCTGGTACAACTGGGGCGACCCTCTTCGCGAATCGTACCTACTTAATTCCAACTTTATACTATATATCTTTAACTAGTTGTCCCGGTCGTACACTTCACGACTATAACACGGTATTTTTAGATATAATATAAAAATATTAATAAATAAAAATATAATATAAAATTTAATGTAGGTAATTTATTGTCCGTAATATGTATAAAAATTATTTTGTTTTTTAAAATCAAATCAAATAAATTAAATCTGGATTATTAAGTTTAAAATTGAAAATAAACAAAAAATAAAAAGATAAAACAATCTACATTGCTCATTTTCCCTGACAATATTTCATAAATAGGTTTAAATTAAAAGAAAGAGAGAAAATTTGAAGAAAATAAAGCAAAACATGGATTATTAAGATAAAATAATCTACATTGCTCATTTTCCTTGACAACATTTCATAAATAGTTTTAATTTATAAGAAAGAGAGAAAATATGAAGAAAATAAATCAAAAATGATATATTTTGAAAATATGGAAGAGATGAGATTTTGAAAAATAATAATTAATTTAATATTAATATATAATTATTATAAGAAAAATAAAGATAATTTATTTATTGTAAATAGTTAAAATATAACTAATTTAATTTATGACAGTGCCAAAATCGTTCTAGTGGCTCGGTAAAATAACGATGATAAGATTAAAAAATCGAATTCTTTTGTAATGGTGGTTAAAAAACTTGGCTTAAATTTAAACAATTTAACAATAGTAATGGATTCCATGTATCAAAAGTTAAGTTTATTTAAAAAATTATTAATTTTTGAAATAAAATATATTTAATTGAGTATATTTATCTTTTAATATATGAGAGAAAAAACAACTAAAATAGTAAAAAGATTGAGCATATATATTTTATTGGCTTATAAGGAAAAAAAAATCCAACTATTATTTAAAATTTTTTAGTTAAGATATTATCTCCTACCAAAATTTAAGATATTATCTAAATTTGGGAAATGAAAATAAATTTTAATTACGTGGAAAAAATTTGCCATGTGGAAAATGAAGTGGAAAGAATAATTAATATATAATTTTTATGGAGGAAGGATTAAATGCCATGTGGCAAAATCCTACGTGGATTACTAATAGGATGCCCTGTGTAAAAAGCTAATGTGGCACAATGTGGTGGATCCAAACCTTATTGCTTTTATATAAATAGTAGATTGATCCTCTTCTCGAGTAACTTCAATCCGATGATTGGGTTAAAATTCGAAATTAAACTCTATATAGTGTCCTAATAATCTCCCCTATGCCTCGCCAAGACCCTACGTCTAGGTACTTAACTGGAACCGTTTAGACAACCGTACGTCTAGGCACTAGGCAACCCCACTTCACCCACGGTCTACCAAACAATTTTTAGAACATGGGTCATAAGTCTACCACTTAATGAATAAAATGTTTCTCAAAAAGGCTTCTATATGACTTTGCGCAATATATTTGTAGAAATATATACTTGTTTTGGACATTTATTCGTACTGTTGAGACCAATTCAATATAATGCAGGACTGTGTATTATGGGCAATACAAGTGTAGTGGACCAGGAGCAAGCTTTGCAAGGAGAGTGGCTTGGTCCAAGGAGCTCACTGATGCTGAAGCTCGGCCTTTTATCTCCCTAACCTTCATCGACGGAACCGAGTGGATCAATGTGTAAACACTAATGAGGAAGAGTAGGTTTCTAGTGCATATAGTTGATACGATGAAAATGAGGAGCTTCAAGAGCCGTTGGATTGATATAATCAATGGCTCAAATTGATAGTTGTGCTTTTCATTAAAGTGCAAAATAAAGCCACACTGTGGCATAGAGGTAAATATAGTATAATTTATAACTCTATAAAAGCTGAAAATGCCCTTGGAGTAATCTTCCCCCAACCTCTCTCATGAAGAAATCAAATATGAGCCTAAAACTCCACATACACGTTGAATCTTCTCGTACTCTCTCTCTCTCTCTCTCTCTCTCTCTCTCTCTCTCTCTCTCGATTGCTCATCTCTAAAACCATTTTCGATTGCTCACTATTTCCAACCTTTCGAGGTTAACTTGTAATTTATGGTTTAACATGAATATTGTGAGCGAGTAAATAATTAAAAAGTATTTTCTCAACCTTCTCTATTATTTTCCTTATTAAATTATTGTTTTTCTAATCATTATGATGGAGGAATCTATCTTAGTTGAAAGATATAATTTTCAAGTGGATCGGGGAGCAAGATATCGCTTGCTTGGGTGTCAAGGCATCTCGGCCGACCCTAGAGATATGATTTTTGACCTTCTCTCTCTCTCTCTCTCTCTCTCTCTCCCTCCCTTTCTTCCATTATAAATACATGAGATCGCCATGTATGGTAAGCAAACTCATATTCGGTTGAGCTTGCTCGTATTCTTACCTTTACCTTGACGTTCATTCGACAAACTACTCCTTTGACTTAGGCATTGGAGGTGGATTAGGGAGGCCCGCCCCTTGTGCCCATTACTTTGCAGGTTCTAGGTTGATAAAGAAGCTTGGAACGGAAGGTGAAGAGGCGAATCGAGACGAGCATTCATTATTGTATTCAAGGCAAATTTTTATGCACTAATAATTGGCGTCGTCTGTGGGGAACAATGATTCAAATCCACAAGAAATCGCTATGGTGAGCTTCCTTGAGGTTCGCGTGAATCCTAGACAAAACTACGATCACGAATTGTCACCCCAATCGCAACCAACAGCAAACCGCGACCGCGACCAGCCCGATCGCAGCGAGCGTTGCGAATTCGACGACGTTGGGGCAAGGAGCGATCTTGCCGGCCCCTCATCGATTTCAGTCCTGCCTAAGGTTGGTAATCGACGATGGAATGATGAATTGGCTCCTGGTGCGCGCTTGATAGCCCAAAGGCAAAAGCTTTATCGTGAATCGCATATCCACAATCAACCACCATCAAAGCAAAAGGAAGCCATCGACTTCTTAGGACGAAGCTAAAATTCACACAAGTGGTGACGGTCGGGATTCGCCCGATCGATCGCGTGCAATGATCAAATTCAACCGCGGGGACGACAACAGTCGCGGATTCGTGAGCAACTGGACGATCTTGACCGTGGCTCGCGAAACCACGATTGCGGTTCTCCATGACCCAACCTCAATTGTCAAGGCGATCGCTACTACGGTTTGCGAAACCGCGATCGCCCATCTACTGTGAAGCAATCGTGAGAAGTACATTGACAAAGTACATGAGATTCTCATAGGAGAGGACAAGCTCGAAAACAAATTCTTTTTTGGGGAAAATCTCTCAAACGATGAACTTTCAGCCATCACCCATCTACTGCGAAGCAATCGTGACATCTTCGCTTGGCGCCCATACGATATGCCTCGAATAGACCCGAAACATGCTTTCCATAGGCTGAAAACTCTCCCTGAAGTAAAGCCGATCGTACAACGAGCAAGACGATCCTTTATATAGCATACCGAAGCCGTGGTCGATGAAATAAAAAATAACAAGAAGCTAACGCTATTCGATAAGTGTGCTGCCTAACTCCGCTTGCAAACACCGTTTTAGTCAAGAAAAAGACATGTGATTAAAGAGTCTGCATGGAGTTTACTGATCTCAACAAAGCATGTCGAAAGGACTTGTTCTTACTTCAAAAAATCGACCAACTAGTAGATTCTATAGCGCATCACAAGCGAATGAGCTTTTTAGATGCATATCGTGGTTACCATCAAATCCCAATGTGTGATGATGATCAAGAGAAGACCACATTCATAACACCACAAGGATTTTTTTGCTACAACGTGATGCCTTTCGGATTGAAAAACACCAGGGCAACCTTTCAACGACTCATCACCAAACTATTTGGCTCAGAAAATTGGGAAGATCATCGAGGCTTACATCGACAACATGGTGGTCAAGAGTAAAACGGCATCGTCTCATCTAGATGACTTGCATGATGTTTTCGATATTCTTTGAGCGCCCCTTTTGAGCTTGTTTCAAACCTTGTGACCCTTTTGAGCTTGAGATTTTCTTTTGGGACAAATCTCCTTACAGTGGCCATGAGCACCACAATTCCAGCAGGTTTTGTAGTACTCTCCCAAGTAGTATTTGGGATGAGGTCTTTGAATCCTTTTTTTATTCATGGTTTCTTTATTGTAAACCCTTGACCCGTTTTCCTTGGCAATTCGAATGTAGAGTTGTGTCCATTGTTCCTAGTATAATTTTCTCTCTTCCCACTTACACCACTATCCAGGACACGAATTTTTTCTTCAAGATGGGCATTCTTTTTTTTCGCACTTAAGTTCTAGAGCCCTACACTAAATTATCTCCTTTTCAGTTAAAGGAGACTTCCCATTCTTTGGGCACTTAGGCTCATATCCAATGTTGTACTTAGTAGGTACGAATTTGGTTTGGGAACAAGATGCTTCCAGATTTAGATTACTCTCAACAAGTTTGGGCTCCCTAAGAACACGATTATCAGGTAGAGAGGATTGAAGCTCATCAAGTTTCACACAGTCAAAACAATTTTCAAGACCAACACATTTGGAAACAAGGTGTTCCGATTCATCAAGTTTTTTTTATAGTTTAATGTTGTCTTTTACAAGTCTATCCAACAGTTTTAAGAGTTCATGTTTATCATAGCTAGATAAGGAGTCAAGAATGGTTTCAGTGGTTACCTCACTAGGTTGTTCCCCAGTGATTTCTCCTATGGCCATTGCACACATGTCTGGTGATGCCCAATCTTCAGAATCTTCGTCCTCAGTGTCGCTCCAAATAGTGATGCAAGCGTTCTTACCAGGTCTCCTATCATCAGTTCCATGAGGGAAATATTTGGCGAAGTGCCCTTTCTTGTAGAATTTGTAGCAAGTGACATCCCCAAGGTCCTTCTCCATGGGCTTGCTTTGGGAACTCTGGTTTCTTTATTGGTTCCCATAACTTTTCTTGAATTTCCCCTTTTTGTAGAAGGATCGGAGTACCATGGTGACTGTTTTGGACAAAATTTTGAATCAAACCCTTGCCCTAGATTGGGGCACGATCGAATTAAAGGTCAAAGAATTACGAAGAAAAGAATTGGATTGATGAAATCGGAGTTACAAGTGTTCTCTTCTTGAGATTTTTTGTTGGTTCGTGTGCGTACATCTGAATGAATCCCCGTTCTCTCTTTCTAGCCTCTCCCCTATGTAAACTAACCATTATTTCCTTATATCCCACGATCCCCATGTTCCTAGGGTATATTTTTAACCGTCTTCCACTCTGCACACATTTCGGAGCAGGTAGCTGCCACTAGTGGTCGGCCGCGAGCGCATATCTCTTTCTCTTGACCGCAACCTTCTTTCTTCTCAGAATGATCATTGACTTCTCTTCGATTCCTCAAGACTTCTGCCTTCTTATGCAATTCCTCTATCGTTCTTGGGATAATGTCATCAATTGGACCGACTTGATTTTGGGCCTAACAATACCCCCAAATCTTGATCCAAATCTCTTGGCAGGATTTTGATCAAATTTGCTGCGTGATCCACAGTTGATGTTTGACACATGTTTTCACTCCATCCGTCCGATCATTCTCGGGGAAGTGAGGAGTCATGTCAATTGTGCTATAATTACTCTGCGCACAGGTCTTCTCGAAGATACGCGCCTTCCTTGTTTCTTTTCTCTTTCGCCTTCTTTTTATCTTCTTCTTCTCCAATTGTGCTAGATTCATCCCACCATGGTTAGGGCACAAATAACAGACCTAAGTTTCGAGTCCTCCCATTCTCTCGAACCCCACGATTGCCGCCCTTGCTCCATGTCCTTCGGGGAGGTGGAGAAAATCATCAAAACTCATGGTTTTCCGGCGGGTACTAACTTCCACTGCCCTACACATGAAGTCGTAGACTGGGTCAAGGAAGGATGGGTCTGCTTCCTGGAATACCCGTTCACCCTGGGGGCATTCTTTCCTTTTTCCACTCGAATACTATATTTCCTTCTAGCCCTTAGGGCATCCCCAACGCAGCTGATGCCGTCTACTTGGAAGATTCTATACCAGATAGTGAAGTTTGTGCAGAGGAAAAGATCGATTTTTCAATCTCTGACTTGTTATGCGCCTACCGGGCATGTCCCTTGAGAGCTGGTCGCTTCACCCTTCACGCTAGGGATGTCAAGAGCCCTCTTATCCCAAAATCGAAGGTGAATGACAAGGACTAGTCTATGCACTTCTTCTTCGTGGAAAGGTCAACACTGGTTCAATGTATCAAGCGTCCTTCTTAGATACTTGGAGCTCCAAAGGTGAATATTCATAACTTCCACTTTTCATTCTTCTTTGCGTGTATTTACTCCCCTTATCGGTCTTTCTTTCCGGGTTGTCTCAGAGTGTAGTCCCGCCAGGTTTGGACACCCATGTTTTGGAGTCCGAGGGGTGCAAAAGTCTTTGCCTTGCTGGAGGCGCGAAGGACATATCGGAAGCCATCAGAGGCGATGTTGGAGGGTGAATCCAGCAATCGGACGACAACACCGTCTAGGGATCAATCTGAGGAGGGTGATGATGCAAGGTCAGAAAGTTCTAAGAAGAAAATTGAGAAGGAGATCCCTGCGCCTGCAACAATCATCAAGGCACCTACGAAACCCTCGGCCAAACCTACTGGTAAGCGTTTCTCTTGGGTTGTTCAATACTCGTCGTTCTAGAGGGAGTAACTTAATTTTATTATTCTATTTTTTAAGGTTCTTCTTCTCTAGGGCGAAGCTTCTCCGCTGCGGCTATAATCGAGCACAAACTGCGATCAAGTGACAGGAAACCCCCTTTAGACCCTAAGGTTAAGACGGAAGCTAGCGTTAAGGTGACCCCTATCAAGCGGTCGTCACCGGATGCCATTGAAGTCATCGATCTGGAGGACAAAGCTCCCTCAGATTTGTGGCAAAAGCTTCGTGATGCTCACGGCTCCAAGAATCCTCGTCTGGATGTCTCTACCCTCGCTCTAGTCAGAGATGTCGGTCTAATGGTCTGGAAGGTAGGTGTCCGCCTTTGCTTTGATTATTCTTCCTCTCTTATACTCTTCCTCCCTACAAGGTGTGTTATGGATAGCGAATGCCGCTGATAGGGAAGACAAAGGTCTGCAGGAGCACCAGTTGAAGTGGAACGCCGAGAGGGCTAGCTTGGAGAGGGAAGTGACCATTGCCGCCGAGCGACAGAAGGTGGACGCCGGAAAAATTGCCAAGCTTACGGAGGCGGTCAAACGTCATTCTGCTCAGGCTGCATTGGATTGCTCTAGAATTGTTGAGCTTGAAGCTGAGAATAAGAGGATCATCAAGGAGGCTAGCGAGATCAGTGCTTATTTCTCGATGATGTCGCGGGTGGAAACAATCAACTAGTTTGTGGCAGGCCAACATGTGGATTGGGATCTGGATGATGAGGTGAGGACCTTCCACAAGTGCTATCCACCCGACAGACTTGCCCTTGGAGATGAAGTCTTTGCTTCTGGGCTTGATGGAGGAAGACACGGCTAATGGGGATTCTAGCGATGAAGAGTACGATGGCAATCAAAAAACAGACGTTGATGCTATGGTCAAGGTTGGGAAAAGTCGGGATGACCCTTCCACAAGCAAGACGGACCGGTTGAAGGATCCTGCTGACAAGGACAAGGATTAGGGTTGTGTGCCCTTGTAATTTATCTTTGCTACTTCTTTCATGTTTGAAAAAGTCTCTGATCAACTCTTCTTCTTTTGTGTTGTGATGGATTAGGCCAATTTTAGGGCCGGAGACATTTTTATCCCATTCCGGGAGCGTTGTCTCGCTAGGAAGGGCTTTAGTTTATTTTGTGTGCATGTATGCATAGTGTTTCTTGCGTATTTTTTCTTCGTTGTGTCCTACCTTTTGTGTGCAGGTGTTCCGGGACGGCTGGGTGCATCTAATCGAAGGCTTTTTGACGAAGACTCCTGCAGAAGTCGTTCGTTGCTGGTGGTAGCTGCGCTTACCGAAGGGTGTTTCCAGGCGAGTGACGGCTATCGCGTCGAAGCGTGCGCTCGGGATGTTTTGTTGATCGAAAACATATTTGGTCTAGGAGTTATTACCTCTACCTTTTAAGCCTTGTGATTGTTCATTTGTTCACTTAAATGATGTATTCTATCTGATAACGATGTGAATAAAATATGCTTGATGTACTACCGTAACTTATGCAAGAAAAGAAATAAATACGAGCAAGTAACAAGACAAATAAATGCCATTCATTCGATAAAATATCGCAACATGGACATCACACAACAAGTAGTTTTCACATAGTCAAGTTGATCACAAGCAAACTACAAAAGGAATGGACTAAAATGAATGTAAGCTAACAACTAAGGATAGATGACCTCGAACATCTTGCGTATAACGTGCGGAGGCTTCCTGCCGGGAGTGCCCAAGGAGTTTACGGTCCGAGGAGGGAAGATTTCTTTTAGAAATGATATTTCTTCAGATGTATTGCGTTCCAACTTCGTGGAACAACATCACCATCTTTGGACTCGAGTTGGTATGCACCTTGACCGCCGACCTTAGTTATCTTGTACGGCCCTTCCCATGCTGGGGCTAGTTTGCCTGACTTGGTTTCATGGGTATTTTGAAAGACTTTCCGCAATACCCAGTCATAAATTCGAAAAGTCCGAATCCTAACGTTTTGGTTGTAGCTTCGGACAATCTATTGCTGGTGTCTAGCTAGATGTAGCAGGGCCTGCTCACAAAGCTCGTCAGAAGTATCCAGATTGGCCGACAACTCCAGGCGATTATGTTCTTCGGTCAGGAAGGGGATGAGAATCACGACAGGGATGAGAATCTCGGAGGGAATAACTGCTTCACATCCGCGCGTCAATGAGAAAGGGGATTGACCGGTTGCCACCTTAGGCGTTGTTCGATCGGCCCATAGAACGTAGGGTAGCTCGTCAGCCCTGTTTCCCTTGGCCTTCGCGAGACACTTCTTCAGATTGTTCACAATCACTTTGTTGCTAGCTTTGGCTTGTCCATTAGATTGGGGGTAGCGAGGTGTCGAAGTGACTAAATTGATGTTCCAGCGATTGTCGAAGTCTCTGGTTCTGAGGTAGTTCCAAAGACATCATGTATACATGCGAGACTAATACAGAAATCTAGAGCAACACCTGCTTTGATACCAATTGTTGGATCGTGATATGTTAGTAAAGAGTTGGGAACAAACGTTGGTCCGTTTCCAAGGCAACAAAATTAAGATAGAAAAACGCAAGTAATAAAATAGAACAGAAAACAGTTCCTTTATAGAGGAACCCCACTACAACCAACTAGTTGTGTGGGTAAACCTCTACCTCCGCTTGGATGATTTTGAATGACTTCCTTCTTTTATTGATACTTCCCTAAGCTACTACAACGCAAAGCTCAAACTTCTCTGTTCCCAACAATCACCGAACTTTGGGAGCACTAATGAACTTACTCAACCTAAGTACTAGGAGAATGTATCAACTAAAACAAGGAACTCAAACCTTATGCTCCTAACTTGTATCTTTTACTTTGTTCCCTTTCACCAGGGAACACTGGATTCATCATTGTCGAGATCACACACTCGTCGTCAGGGACTTCTCTTTGTTGTTCTGTTCTTTGCTTTCTCTTTTTTAGGTTTCTTGAGGATTTTGCGAGAAGTGATTTCAAGTACACTATTCATTGGCTTATATAGACTCTTGTGACTCAGGGCTCAATCTTCATTTTACATTGGTATGAAATGTCCTTGTCTTGCTGGTGAAGTGTGTACTTTCTTCACATGTAGTTCTATTTGAATTTGTCAACTCTTCAAGCTAATCGAATCATTGTATCAATCGACTTAGTCTGAGGAACATACTACATCTATGCTTTGTCTTGAACAGGCCTCCGCGTCTTCCGCTGAGTTATCTTGTTTTCACATGTGAGTTCCCATGTATTTGGAACTTCTCTCTGTTGAGTTCCCTTAATGGGAACCTTTTCTCTCATTCAGACTTGTCGTGTTGCATTCTTGAGATCCCTTAAGAGAATATCTGTTTAACATATAGTTCCCTTGAAATACTTGGACATAACACGTTAGTTCTCATATGGTGTTTGTCATTATAAAAACTGAAGAGTTCCCAACACGATGTTGTGGAACACGAGTTCCCAACACTGTCCCAAAAGATGGGCTTATAAAGGTTTGTGAGGAAGACACTATAAAAGCTAGCATGTAAGCTTATTACCGGCTAAAAACACATACAACCACCCGAACTTGTGCAAATTGGTCAGATAGATACCCACCTTTGATTTGGACCTATTGAACTCTTAAACTTTATAATTCGAGTCTATTAAACACCCGATCACTGATGTGACACTGCGCGTTTAAGTCACATGCTAATTTGGCGAGTGAAATGTTATAAGCCCATTAAATATCAAGATGCCATGACATTAATAAATCCCATTAAATACCCAAATATCAAAAAAAGGAAAACAAAAACAAAAACCCCTTTTTTTATCTTCTTCTAATCGTCGTACCCTCTCGCTCCCCCATTCTCTATACCATCTTCATCCTCTTCCTCTAGTTTCATCATCATCTTATCGCGGACGACGGTGGGATCGCCAACGAGTTACCGATTGCACCGTCTCCTTTCTGGGTTGTTGTTACTGGTGCCGGATCTGGGTTGTCCAAATCCACCCCTTTGTCATGATTCTCCCCGACAGTGAAGACCTCGATCCGTCCCTTGCAATTCTCCCTTCCGCCGCCGCCGCCACCGTTGACTTAAAGAAATGAGCCTATTATTCACAGATCTTGCCCTATGAAGTCTTCCTCTTCCCCATTAGATCTTGTTCACACATCTTGACAATGGTGGTGGAGCCGTCGTTCATCGTTCCATCCCAACTCTCTCTAGATCTGGTTCGTCGTACCGTCCCGACTTTCTCTAGTTTGATTTGCCAGCGGTGACGAATCCGAATTCTTTCTCTGATTCTGTTATTCTCCGAGTCCCTCCGAGTCTTAATTCGTTCTCCGAATTCGTCGGGGGTGAAGAAAGGTGCAAGCATCAATGCAAATCAACCAGATTTAAAAACTTCCAGATTTAAAACTTCTAGATCTAAAAAATCAACTAGATCTAAATGGGATTAAAACTTCCAGATCTAAGAAATCAACTAGGTGTTTAATAAAAAAAATTCATGAAATATTATTTATTAAAATCAACCAGATCTAAAAAATCATTTTTTTTCATAAAAAATCAAATAGATTAAAAATCATTATTTTAATCACTTGTAATATAGACTTTTTTCATTAAAAGACAAAAACAATCATTTATGGACATGACATCTATGTGGAGCTGATGTGCAAGAGAAATTTATAGTTCATCGCGTGTACATAACAATACCAAAGTTTCAACAATTCAGGTGTTTAAGAGGTCCAAATTATCAAGTTAAAGTGATCAATATTTCCAAACCAAAGGTGGGGGTGTCTATCTGACCAATTTGCACATGTACATGGGGTTGTATATGTTTTGAGCCGCTTATTATCTACAAATAAAATGGGTTAATAACCCTCTTTTACTACCATTTTTTCTCCTCAATAGAAAACGAAGAATAAAAGAAACCAAAAATTTATTTTTAAAATTAAGACCTTCGCAACGACTTTGTCAAATTTGGGTTGATATCTCAAAAGAAACTCAATGATTAACCCACATTTCAACAAAAAACCGAGGATTAGCATTAATTTATCGACTTTGAAACCAAAGTGTAGGTGACTTGAGTTGTTGTGGAACACTTGAAGTTCTCTAGGCTATAAGACTTAACATAAAAGAATGATTTAGACTTCAAAATATGACAATTATCACTACCTATGTTACATTCGTTACCATTTCACACACATCCATTACCTTATTCACTAAATAAACTGTTACATTAGATAATGAATGTGTTAATGTACAATATATTATGTTTATAGTATTTATTATTTCATACGCACACACCTGTATAATTTAAATATAAAAAACATACAATAAATATATGTAAGAAGATTTAATCAAAAGTACTTTCATATTAATGCTTAAGAAGAGTAGATACAAAAGGTAGAAATGCAAAAGTGCAATGATTTACTTATCCTCATAGCTAGATAAGTATACCATACAACCATAATAAAATAATTTAGAAACCCTTTACATGAATTATATAGCTAGCTGGTACCCAAAAAGGAGTCCATCCATTCCAAGTATCGACCATTAAACTAGTTCGAATAATCCTCATCACTTTCATCATGCCCTTCTTCCTACAATATATACAAATAAATAAATTAGAAATTGCAAGATTCACTATGATTTTAAAGCATATAATTAGCCGTTGATGTAATGCTATATTTACAAGCAAACAAGATGATAATGCTATAATCTAGTGTGTTCCATAAACCTAATTGTAATAGTACTGTTAGTACTATATATTTATTATTACAATGAGAATTTGGCATATATTATAAGTAGGATACGTGCAACAGTAATGTTAAGAATAACTATAGATTCAACATTAGCAAATTACATTGATTGTTCATTTCATAATACACTGATCCACATTGACCTAGACATGATAGTTAATTGCCTGCAGAGGCGTAGATTACCGATTAATCCAACTCTTGTCAATTAATAACCACCAATTTGAATTTGGAAAATTTCATGATTATTGTAATGCTTCACGCAGATTACTAATTGTGCACTTCATAACAGGATTCCAAAAGTGATAAAATCTGCAATTCAAGCAAAGATTTGGAGAAGAAGCCCTTTTCTAGATAGTCAAACTCAATCGTTAGATTAACCAAAGACAAATCTCTTGAGAAGAAGCCCTTTTCTAGAGAATTGAACTGATTTTTTAGTTTATAACAGTTTTCAGTACATAGCAAAACATTATATAGAAGTAAAGAGGTATACACATGTGGTGTTTGATGTGGTTCAATTTATCACCTCAACCTTGCAAGGACACAATGCACGACTTCAATCATTTTTTACAAGTCAAAATAGCAGTACACGTACAATAAACTAGTTGACTACTTATAGTGAAGACCCAGAAAAGCAGTTGGTCATTCCTGAAACAATTCATTAATTTGCTAATTTCAAGGGTAAATAAAAATTAACTCTTCCAAGGAAGCCAACTGATTTTTTGCATAGTAAAGATAATCCAAACTATGAGTATGTTGAGATATAACCCAATCAAGAACAAGTTTGCAAATAAGATGGGAAGCCAACTGATTTTTTTTTTGCATAGTAAAGATAACGTACAACAAACCATTAGAAGAAAACCTAAAGCTCTTTCTTGTAAGACAGAATATAGTATCTTTATTCCCTTATCCTTACATTAAAATTAAAAACACAAAAACATAAGCCAAATGAGTGTAACATGTAAATGAGATTTGACCTAGAACTAATCGAAGATTCGACAGATCTAAGTCAAGCAACTTTGCACACGAAGCAATCAAGCAAAATAAAGCGTAAAGGACATAGGAATTGTTTACCCGGTTCGAGTTCAAAGAACTCTACATATGGGGGACCTCAACAGGGGAGATCCCCAGTCAAATGCACTAGATCAAAGAAAAAGTGGTTGAAGTACAAAGCGAACAACAACTAGCAAAGCCAAACAACTAGAAAAAAGAGAAGACGAAGAACTAAGAACAGAAAACAAGAGCAAAGGCAAGAATCAAGAAACGAAAGGATTTCAGCCCCCTTCCATGGCTGCGAGTCTAGATCAGGCTCTTCTAGACACCAAGAACTCCCAGAGATGAGTGGTCGCCGACGAGCTTCTTCTTCTTCTTCCTTTCTCTCTTTTCTTTCTCTCTTCTCTCTTCTCTCTCTCTCTCTCTCTCTCTCTTTCTCTAGATCTAGGGTTTGCGCCATGCGTCTGAATGAGCTCTCTCGAGCTCCCTCGCCTTTAAATAGCTAGGTCACTCTAGAAGCTTCATCAAATGCATCGTTTCACTTGAGGAGTGTCTCCAACCACAAAGCGGGTCAGAGACCATGAATTGGGCCAAGCTCATAAATGGGCCTAACTCGATCTCAAGTCCGAGATCCATCCAACAATACAAGCCTGGTTCAACTAAAGCAACCCGAGTTTAGTTACCTCTAACCGGTTTAACCCGGGGTGGATACTAGCCCGATTCACCTATCAAACCAAACCCTTAGAATAGGATGAACCCGATTCTGGATAGCTCTAGTTGTACCTAGTATATTGATTCATACAATATGTACATTGAATACATAGATGGATTATTTACAACATATTCCCTCTTAATCCAAATATGTTTCTACTCTAATGCTCAAATTCAATAGTGCACTTGACAGAACCGAGACCTCCTCTTTCTATCATTTATTCAGCTCCACACCTCAGCCAACATCCTTGATGTGGAGTGAGACCCTGCAAAACTCAAATTTTTTAAAGGGCACAATTTTAGTTCCAAAGTTTGTAGGGTTTACTTCACCAGCTATCTCCACAATATTGATCAGCTGTTTCTCAATTTCATCTCTAATATATTGAAATCTCACATCTATGTGCTTAGTCCTCTTATGATAGACAAGATCTTTGCACGAGTAAAGAGCACTTTGGCTGTCAAGAGAGATCTTAGGGTTATAAGATTTCCTAGTGATCTATTTCAATATTCCTTTCAGCCATGAGGCCTCTTTAGAGGCTTCCACAACAGCTATGTACTCAGCTTCAGTGGAAGAAAAAGCTACTATGGATTGTTGTTGAGCTTTCCATGAAATACAATTTCCTGCCCAAGTATAGAAGTAAGAAGTAGTAGACTTCCTGTTGTCTTTGTTGTTAGCAATGTTAGAATCTACAAAACCCTCCATATACTAGACCCATGTTCCTTGTCTCGGCAATATACTTGAGACAGTACTTCATAGCAGACCAATGTTTCTCACCAGGGTTAGACATAAACCTTCTTAAAACACTAATTGCAAAAGCCAAATCAGGTCTAGTACACAACATAGAATACATCACAGAACCTACAACAACATCATAAGGCACATTACCCATTTTCTTAATCTCAGCAAAAGTAGTAGGGCAGTCTTTCTTTGAAAGTTCTAGAAGCCCTCCCAAGGGAATAGGTGCAGGTTTAGAAATAGTCATGGAAAACCTATCAATCACCTTTTGAATGTAATCAATTTGAGTCAGTTTCATAATTCTTTTGTCTCTATCTCTTATGATTTTAACCCCTAGGATTCTCTAAGCAGGACCTAAGTCCTTCATATCAAAATGCTTACTCAAATCATGCTTAACCCTAGTAATGTTAGATTTAGAACTATTGATAAGCAAGATATCTTCAACATAGAGCAACACATACAAAGGTTTGCCATTCTTAACATGCTTGTAATACAAACAAGTATCCCATTTACTCCTAACAAAGTTCATGGAGAGCACGCAATAATTAAACTTCAAGTTCCACTGCCTAGGAGATTGTTTTAAACCATATATAGACTTCTTAAGCAGGCAGGCATGGTTAGGTTTATTCTTATCAATAAAGCCCTTAGGTTGTCTCATATAGATGGTTTCCTTCAAGTCATCATGTAAGAAGGCAGTTTTAACATCCATTTGTTCTATTTTCCAATAAAAAACAATAGCCATAGCAAGTAGTCATTTCATGGTCTTGTACTTAACTACAAGGGAAAATATTTCATTGTAGTCAATTCCTTCTTTCTGAGTAAACCCTTTAGCTACAAGCCTAGCTTTGTATCTGGGAGGGTCAAGGTCAGTAGCACCATCCTTAACCTTAAAGATCCATTTACAGTCAACTAGCTTAACTTTATCAGGTTTGGGTACAAGGGACCAGGTATCATTCACATGCATAGTCTGAATTTCCTCATGCATAACTTTTAACCATTCACTAGCATGCTTCTTGTTCATAAGATTCAAGATTGAAGTGAGCAACAACATCAACAACAAGCAAGGCAAACTCAACAATATTAGAAGTGAACTTAGAATTTAGGATTCTAATTCTTGGTTCCCTATCCCTAAGAAGTTGATAATTTGCTAAATCATGCTCAGGAACATTGATCAAGTCATGCACAGAATCATCATGTTGGTTATTCATCATGGCATTTGCATTATCAAAATCATGCATATCATTATCATCATGCATATCAAGGTTAGTGATAGAGGGTTCACTTACTTCCCCACCTAATTGGTGGGATTGTCCTATATTGTTGCCCTCTTCATTTGCATTTTCTTCATTTTCTACATTTTCTGCATTGCTGTTGATAGCTTCATTAGGTTGATCTTCCCCAGTTTTTTCTTCTGATGTTCCTAATGAATAGGAGTGAGCATATCCTATGTCAAACTCCTCTAGCTCTGGTTGCTCATCTTGATTGCCACCAGGAATGTAGAATGGCCCCACCTGAGCCACTATGTCATCAGCTTGTGTTTGAGTACATGTGTTCTCAATGGAAGATATTAGTTTTTGATTAAAATAGAACTCATTCTCCTAAAAGGTAACATCTCAAGATATAATAACTTTATAACCTCCAGGTTGGATTAAAAGTAGTTTGTAACCTTTGACACCTTCAGGACATCCTAACATAACAGCCTTAACAGCTCTAGGTTGCAATTTTCCTTGGTTCACATGAACATATGCAGTGCAACCAAAGGTATGAAATGTTAGGCTTATTTCCTGTCCACATTTCATGTGGAGTTTTAAAACTTACAACAGAAGATGGAGACCTATTTATGAGGTAAGTTGCATTATTGACTGCTTCTCCCCATAGGGATGGTTTCATCCCAACACTAAACAACATGCATCTATTCATCCTTTCTGCTGTGCCATTTTGTTGTGGAGTATATGGCACAATAAAATGTCTCTTTATTCCATTTTCTTGGCAGTAATCATCAAATATGTGGTTATAGAACTCAAGCCCATTATCAGTTTTAAGACATTTGAGTTTAAGATCAAAATGTTTTTCATTGAAAACATGCCAATTCTTAAAATACTCAAAAGCTTCACTTTTATGCTTAAGCAGATAAACCCACACTTTCATAGAGTACTGATCAACCAGAGAGAGAGAAAGTAATTCCTACCTGCAATAGTTTGTACTTGAGCAGGCCCCCATAAGTCACAATGAACATTTTCAAGGGGTCTTTTAGCTTCAAAAGATGATTTAGCGAAGGAATGTTTAGTCTTCTTACCAAACACACAATTCTCACAGAAAGAAACATCATTCAGATTCTCATGTATAATGCCATTTTTATGCAAATGCATCAGACCAGAATTGCCTATATGCCCCAATCTGTTATGCCAAAGTTTGGATTTATCAACACAGTCTTGTTTCTCAGACACATTTAATTCAGGCATGCTAGCAATAACATGATACAAGCCATCCTTTTTAATGCTCTTGATTAAGACATTGTTATCCCTTACCACATCCCTAACTCCATGGTGTGTAATGATGTTGCAATTCAGTTCATCAAATATAGATTCAGATAGCAAGTTCCTCCTCAACTTAGGCACCCACCTAACATTTTGTAAGACTAATTTTCCCATCATGCATCTTGAGTGGTACACAACCTATCCCCTTGATAGCAAGAGTGGTGTGATCCCCAAGCATGACTTCACCCCCATCATACAAGGACAAACTAGAGAAATAAGATCTATGAGGAGTAGCATGCATAGTACACCCAGAATCAAGGATCCAAACATTATCATTAGCATAATCAGAAACAACAAGAAACTCATGAGAATAGAAGTTTCTTTCCTCAAACAAACACAAAGTTTCTTTTTCCTTTTTCTTATTTTTCTCATCTCTAGTTTTCTTAGGGAAATCTCTAGAGTAATGTCCTATTCTTTCACAATAGTAACATTTAACTCCAGACATATCTTTTCCAGTTTTATCACCGTTACCCTTATCATTTTTCTTTTGACGTTTCTTTCCTTTGCCCTTCATCATCATTACCTCATTTTTGGAGTAAGAATTGTCACATTTCTCAGTGCTTTTAGAGTTTCCATTTGTATGCTTAATTTTGAAGACTTTCAGAGATTCATTCTTTTTGTATAATATATTTAGAAAGTCTAGAAGTAGTCAACTCCTCCCTACCAAACTGGAAAACATCTTTTAGCACATTAAACTAAGCAGACAAAGCATTCATCAGAAGAATAACTTGATGCTTATCTTTTATTTTGTCATCACACCTTTCTAAGTCTTGAATAATTCTCAAGAACCTATCAAAATTCTCTTCTATAGATTGATTCAGATCCATTTTGAAACTAAAGAGCCTAGAGAGGAGAAATATTAGATGGAAGAGACTTAGTCAGATATTTAGCATCCAAGGCATCCCATAAGGTTTTAGGTTCAGTGATACTCACAACTTGTCAAGCCACCTCATCAGACAATCGTAGCATGATTTCTGCATGAGCCATATCCTAAGCTTTTTTCTTTTGAAACTCAGTGGCTGTCGCATCCCAAGTGTTTGTAATAATATGATACAGCTTCTCCTTGGTCTATATGGCTTTCATTTTGACTTTCCACATAGCAAAGTCAGTCTGCCCATCGTAGGGCTTAATTTTGTAAGCATCCCCATCTAGTTACCTGTGACAAACAAGAAGCGTCTAGTAAAGGTAGAAGATCAAGAAAGATGCAAGAACAACAAAATACACAAGAAAAAACCTAGACTTCTACTCTAGGACCTGACAGAGGGAAGTAAACGACACAAGTCGCAACCCAATCTATCAAGGTTCCCCTGCCTCTCCAAGTGAAAACCTTTCGCTTGGATTACAGTGACAACAGTCAAGACACACAAAGCAAATCAAAGCAAAAAAGACAGCGGAATCAAAGCGAATCTCTAATACCACTTTGTAAACGAGATTTGACCTAGAACTAATCGAAGATTCGACATATCTAAGTCAAGCAACTTCGCATACGAGCCAATCAAGCAAAATAAAGCGTAAAGGACATAGGAATTGTTTACTTGTTTCGAGTTCAAAGAACTCTACATCCGGGGGACCTCAACATGGGAAATCCAGTCCCAGTCAAATGCACTATATCAAAGAAAAAGAGGTTCAAGTACAAAGTGATCAACAACTAGCAAAGCCAGACATCCAGAAATAAGAGAAGACGAAGAACTAAGAACAAAAAACAAGAGCAAAGGCAATCTCGTTGGGTGTAGACCACAAGGGTAATCACTGCCAAATGAAGTTAGTTTATGTTAGCACAAGTTAAAAATTTAAAGCATAAACAAAACAGGACTTGACTTGATATGACAACGACTCACGAGATGAGATCTCGCTTTCCTTCAACGTTAATTGCCCCTATTAATATGCCAAGGGATTAACCACTATAACGTTGTGAGATAAAACGTTGCTTATACAATGATCATGTGGCAAGCATGTATCACCATTGCATATATACGCACCTCGTTCTTCAATAAGTGTTTTGTAATTTGAAGTGGATCACTCAAACATAATTCTCGTGATTTATTGAGACTCACGAAATCTCTCTAGAGAATGAATTCTCGAACCCTTGAACAAGAGGCGTCCAACCTCTATTTATAGGCAAGAGGATGGGAGGTTATGGAAAGAGAATTGGTAGTTAATTTGTTGAGAAAATTAAGGAGAGAAATAAGGAGGAAAAGTATGGAGTTAGTTATAACCAACTTTTTAACTTCCCTTAACAACTTTTCAATTTCAAATTCATCCTTATCCAAAAGTCAAGGCAAAAAGCCCAAAATGGCCCATAGGCGCGCACGACCCAATATGGAGGGGAGCTAGCTTCGAGCTAGCTTGTCGCGCCCACACTCTCGAGACATGAAATGTGCATCTCGTCCCTATGAAGCTAGGTAATGCTTTCGTGAAGCTAAAAGGTAAACGCCCTAGCTCAAATCAAGCTAAAACCAAAACCAGGTCCAAACTTGAGCTAGCTTAAAACCGATGTTCCAAGCTTTGGTTAGATCTCAAATTTTGCCACATAATCCTTGACCTTGATTTCTCAATCTAGGAATCATAACATAGCCAATTCATTGCATGAATAAAGCCACACACGCAAGTCAACCAAAATAGTGCCCTAGGCGCGCCTTGGCTTACCGCGGCTGTCGTGCGCTTGCGTGGCTGCGTCGGCGCGCCTGCGCTGGTGCCTCGGCACTCGGCGCGCGCCCGCTGGCGCATCTCAGTGTTCCATGCCGATGCATGGTGCACGAGGATCTTGAGGTTCAAGACGGCCTCGCACCGTGGCTAGCCCCTAGGCCGAGAACCTCAAAACCGGCCCTATCGATCAAGGCGCGCCTCTAGCGTCCTTGCATTGATGCCACCATGATTCCACCAACTCTTTCAACCCTTGGAAATACCATTAGGCTGATGACTAGGCCGTGCCTCCCGCACATCCCAAGCCTAAGCCATACCCATAGTAATTCCCACACTTATCCATTCATGACTCACACCAATGGATTGATGACTTACACAAATCACCAACATTCCTCCCCCATTTGTGCAACGTCATAAACTTGAACTTTTATGAAACAAACACTATGTATAGAAATAAATTTTGGCAAGATTATTGTGTGTACGAACAAAGACAACCGAGATGACTCCATGGGTGATCAATTCTCTAACCGAACTATGCCTCACACCAAGGTGTCTTGATTTCCCATTATACACATGGCTATAGGACTTCGCCAACGTGCTTTGACTATCACAAAAGATAGCAATTGGGGAAATCGGCTTTGGCCACAAGGGGATCTCACTCACTAGATTCCTAAGCCATTCAGCCTCCTTGCCCACCGAGGCAAGTGCAACGAACTCCGATTCCATTGTTGAAGTCGTTATGCACGATTGCTTCTTGGTTGCCCAAGAAATTGCGCCACCACCCAATATGAATACACAACCACTTGTCGACGAGTGGTCTTCCATATTGGTGATCCAACTTGCATCGGTATAACCTTATAAAATAGAAGGAGTACCCATGTATACAATACCATAAGTCATTGTTCCCTTCAAATAACGAAGTACTCTCCTTAGAGCGTTCCAATGACTAGCACTTGGTCGACTTGTGTAGCGACTCAATTTTCCCACGGCATATGCTATGTCGGGGCATGTACTCATCATTGCATACATCAAGCACCCTATAACTTGCGAATACTCAAGTTGTGACATTGGTTCTCCTAGGTTAGGAAGGAGTTTGTCACTAGGATCCATAGGCGTGCTCACCGGCGTGGATTTATCACAATTAAATCGTTTCACCACTTTCTCGATGTAATGGGATTGTGTTAGGGTCAAGCCCTTGCCATCCCTTACTATCTTAATTCCTAAGATCACATCGGCCTCTCCAAGATTCTTCATGGAGAACTTAGTAGACAAGAATTCTTTTGTCTTATCCACTAACATTTGGTTTGTACCAAATATAAGCATGTCATCAACATATAGACAAATTATAACTCCTTGACCAGAATTATCAAACTTGCTATACACACATTATCCGCTTGATTAATCTTGAAACCATTGGCCAAGATTATTTCATCAAACTTTACTATGCCATTGTTTAGGCGCTTGCTTAAGTCCATAAAGAGATTTGATCAAACGACATACCTTATCTTCTTGTACTTCCACTACGAATCCTTCGGGTTGCATCATGTAAACCTCTTCATCCAAGTCTCCATTGAGGAACACCGTCTTCACGTCCATTTGATGGATTGAAAGACCATGAATGCTTGCTAAGGCAATCAAGAGTCTTATCGCGGTGATTCTTTCCACTGGGGCATAGGTATCAAAATAATCAATACCCTCCCTTTGTCTAAAGCCTTGGATAACCAATCGAGCCTTAAACTTGTCAATGGACCCATCGGCCTTCATCTTCCTTTTGAAGATCCATTTACACTCTAATGGCTTGCATCCGGGTGGAAGGTCCGACAATTCCCATGTGTTGTTGCCAACAATAGAATCCATCTCATCTTGGATTGCTTCTTTCCAAAATGAAACATCTTGAGAAGTCATGGCCTCATTGAAGGTCTTAGGATCCTCATCCATCTGAAAATATGAAATTCGTTGACCCTCATTTTCTCTAGATCCTTCAACCAAGAACATCTCAAAGATTGGCTCACGAGTCCCATCACAAGTGCATCGTGCACTCGCCGCCGCTTAGGTCTTCGAGCCCTCGGCGTCGAAGCTTCGGCGCCACTCGTGCCAAGCAACACGACAACCTCGTCTTCGTCGTCACTAGGTGCGCCGACGTCTACATCCTCGATCTCCGCAGCCTTATGATTTGGCGATCTCGAGTCCTCACTCGGGTTCGATCCTTCGAGCATCGGCGTCACGTCGGTGTCGTCACCATTCGGCGTCAAGGGCGCGCCTTGCGACGCCCCTTTGGACGAGCCTTGTGTCGCGCCTTGTGGCGCGGCGGCACGAGTCATGGAGCGAGTCATTCTTGGTTCAAGCGCCGATGTTGGTTCTTCCTCAATTTCCATTGGATTCGAGGATGGATCAACTTCTTCTTGGTCCTTTTCTCTAGGCCTTGGACTAGATGTGAATCTAGTCTCATCAAATATTGCATCACGCGATTCTATCACGGTATTAACCGAAATTGCATGATTAGGCTCTATAACAAAGAACCTATAGGCCGAATTATGTGTATATCCAATGAATATGCATTCAACACCCTTGTCTCCCAACGTCTTTCGTTTAGGGTCCGTTAGTCTAACGACCGCACGACATCCCCATATACGAAGATGATCAAGACTAGGCTTCTTCTTGAACCACAACTCGTAAGGTGATTGACGATTTCTCTTGCTAGGAACTCTATTCAAGATAAAGTTGGCCGTAAGCATCGCTTCACCCCAAAACAAGTTCTTTAACCCGGAGTAAGACAACATGGCATTTACCATGTCCTTAACCACACGGTTCTTTCGTTCCGCCACCCCATTTTGTTGAGGGGTATATGGAGCCGTTGTCTCATGGATTATACCACAAGATTCAAAGTACTCCTTGTCCATATACTCACTGCCACGATCGGTTCGTAGTCTTTTGATCTTATTTCCGGTTTGCAATTCTACCTCGGTTTCATATGCCTTGAATCTATCAAGTGCCTCACTCTTAGAATGAACAAGATAGATAAAGCAATACCTTGAGTAGTCATCAATAAATGTTATGTAATAATGCTTTTGACCCAATGATGGCGTTGCATGCAAATCCTCAAGTCCGAATGGACTAGCCCTAGGACTCCTTCCTCTCTTTCAATTCTCTTGAAAGGAAGCGTTGTTATTTTGGTTAGCAAGCAAGTTTTGAACTTTTCTTTTGTAGGTTCAAAGTTAGGAATAACTTGATCCTTTGCCATATCCAACATGCGCCTCATGTGGACATACCCTAACCTTGCGTGCCATAGATCATAAACCAAATCATTTGACACCACCATGTAATCATACATAACTTAATTATTATTGATTACATTAAGTAGGAACATATTGTTCTTATAGTGGCCAAAGCCTACAAATATTCCTGCACTACTTATAACAAGACGATCGGCCTCAAAGACCAATCGATATCCTAACTTATTCAATACACCACCACTTACAATATTCTTTCTAATGTTGGGTGCGTACAATACATATGTAGAATAAGTTCCTTCCCACTTGTAAAGTGTAGAAGCACGTCTCCTTTCCCTAAGACCAAAGTCGTCGACTTGTTTCCCATGTAGAGAACTAAACCATCCTCCACATCTTTCATGTGCTTAAACCATCTTTTGTCCATGCACACATGGGTGGTGGCTCCCGAGTCAAGCCACCAATTTAGATTCTCATCCTTCAAGACAAGACATTTATCAATTTTGGATACACTAAACAATGAATCATTTTTAGATAAACCAAGTTCAATTGGATTACCTTGCTCGTGGCTTGCGCCCGAGCCCGACTTAGGCGTAGGCGCGCCCTTGTCTTTGCGCATGCGTTCGGCATCACAATCCCGTTTCATGTGACCAACCTTGCCACAATTCCAGAATGTCCCCTTTGGCTTTTCCTTGGAAACACGCTTCTCGCCTTTGCTTATTTTACCACCCTTGGACCGCTTGGACCACTTGGCGCCCTTGCCCTTGCGTTTAGCCGCCTCTATGGTGTTCACCAAATGGGCGGCCTTGTCCTCATTCTTCTTCACTTTATCATTCATTTTGAACTCCTACTCAATCCGAAGATGGGAGCCAAGTTGGACAAGATTCATGTCCTCCTTGGAATGCTTGAGAAGATGTTTTGCCTCTTTCCATGAAGAAGACAATTTGTCCACTATGGATGAGACGGCGTAATTCTCGTCCATAGCAATTCCATGTTGGGTAATTTGACCCAATATGCGTACCAATTCATGGTATTGATCCATCACCGGCCTAGACTCCACCATCTTATAGTTGTTGAAGTTAGAAACTAGGAACTTCTTGGACGAAGCGTCTTCGGCCAAGTATTTCCCTTCGAGTTCCTCCCACAAACCTCGAGCAGACTCGTAGTTTTGATACACATCGGAGAGGGAGTCCGCCATAATATTCAAGATATGACCACGAAATATGTAGTCGTCATTCTCCCATTTCGCATAACGCCTATGTTCTAGCGCTATGGCTTGCCTTTGTTGGCTTTGTTCCTCGGTCTCATTCTCGACCACATCCGGTATGGGGGTGGTATCTCTGGGCACGGCGTTGTAAGCACGTACACCACTTTCAAAGAAGTAAGCAAGAAATGCATCTTCTTTTGCCATCGGCGGAAATCCAGCCCTTCAAACTTTTCGAGTTTCACGAACTTAGAGGCCATCTCCTTGATCGATGACTCACTCGTTTTTCCCATAATCAATCACCTTTCAAGTCAAAAAGCAACAAAAACTAAAACAATAAATTAACATTGGAGATTGTTAGTTTTAGTTAGTGTTGTTAGTTGAAGGTTAGATTCGACTCTTGTAGACCCCGAAGGGTAATCAAGACGATTGAGTAGACCCCGAAGGGTAATCTCGTGAGTAGACCCGAAGGTAATCTCGTTGGGTGTAGACCACAAGGGTAATCACCGCTGAATGAAGTTAGTTTATGTTAGCACAAGTTAAAACTTTAAAGCATAAACAAAACATGACTTGACATGATATGAAAACGAGTCACGAGATGAGATCTCGTTTTCCTTCAATGTTAATTGCCCCTATTAATATGCCAAGGGATTAACCACAATAACGTTGTGAGATAAAATGTTGCTTATACAATGATCATGTAGCAAGCATGTATCACCATTGCATATATACGCACCTCGTTCTTCAATAAGTGTCTTGTAATTTGAAGTAGATCACTCAAACACAATTCTCGTGATTTATTGAAACTCACGAAACCTCTCTAGAGAATGAATTCTCGAACCCTTGAACAAGAGGCGTCCAACCTCTATTTATAGGCAAGTGGATGGGCGGTTATGGAAAGAGAATTGGTAGTTAATTTGTTGAGAAAATTAAGGAGCGAAATAAGGAGGAAAAGTAGGGAGTTAGTTATAACCAACTTTGTAACTTCCCTTAACAACTTTTCAATTTCAAATTCATCCTTATCCAAAACTCAAGGCAAAAAGCCCAAAATGGCCCATAGGCGCGTAAGGCCCAATATGGAGGGGAGCTAGCTTGTCGCGCCCACACTCTCGAGACATGAAATGTGCATCTCGTCCCTATGAAGCTAGGTGATGCTTTTGCGAAGCCAAAAGGTCAACGCCCTAGCTCAAATCAAGCTAAAACCAAAACCAGCTCCAAACTTGAGCTAGCTTAAAACCGATATTCCAAGCTTTGGTTAGCTCTCAAATTTTGCCACATAGTCCTTCAAATTCATTTCTCAATCTAGGAATCATAACATAGCCAACTCATTGCATGAATAAATCCACACACGCAAGTCAACCAAAACAGCGCCCTAGGAGCGCCTTGGCTTACCGCGGCTGTTGTGCGGTTGCGTGGCTGCGTCGGCGCGCCTGCGCTGGTGCCTCAGCACTCGGCGCGCGCCCGCTAGAGCATCTCGGTGTTCCATGCCGACGCATGGTGCACGAGGATCTTGAGTTTCAAGACAGCCTCGCACTATGGCCAGCCCCTAGGCCGAGAACCTCAAAACCGGTCCTATCGATCAAGGCGCGCCTCTAGCGTCCTTGCATCGATGCCACCATGATTCCACCAACTCTTTCAACCCTTGGAAATACCATTAGGCTGATGACTAGGCTGTGCCTCCCGCACGTCCCAAGCCTAAGCGATACTCATAGTAATTCCCACACTTATCCATTCATGACTCACACCAAATGGATTGATGACTTACACAAATCACCAACAAGACAGACATCCCGAAACAAGAGAAGACGAAGAACTAAGAACAGAAAACAAGAGCAAAAGCAAGAATCGAGAAACGAAAGGGTTTCGGCCCCCTTCCACAGCTGCGAGTCTAGATCAGGCTTTTCTAGACACCAAGAACTCCTGGAGATGAGTGGTCGCCGGCGAGCTTCTTCTTCTTCTTCCTTTCTCTCTCTTCTCTCTCTCTCTCTCTCTCTCTCTCTCTCTCTCTCTCTCTCTCTCTCTCTCTCTCTCTCTCTCTCTCTCTCTCTCTCTCTCTTTCTCTGGATCTAGGGTTTGCGCCGCGTGTCTGAATGAGCTCTCTCGAGCCCTCGCCTTTAAATAGCTAGGTCACTCTAGAAGCTTCATCAAACACATCGTCTCCCTTGAGGAGTGTCTCCAACCACAAAGCGGGTCAGAGACCATCAATTGGGCCAAGCTGATAAATGGGCCTAGCTCGTTCTCAAGTCCGAGATCCATCCAGCAATATACAAGCCTGGTTCAACTAAAGCAACCCGGGTTTTACCTCCAACCGGTTTAACCCGAGGTGGATACTAGCCCGATTCACCTATCAAACCAAACCCTTAGAATAGGATGAATCCGATTCTGGATAGCTCTAGCTCTACCTAGTATATTGATACATACAGTTTGTATAATGAACAAAGATACAAAGATGGATTATTTACAACATAACAGAAATGTGTCGTCTTCAAGCTTTGTAATTTGATTTCTATTAGGGCAAAGTTCAATTTCATAAAACAAGGAGGCCTTTAGTCAAGTCCTCTTTCTGATGAATTGGACCTTCCCTGCCCTAATGTCTTTAAACCTAATTCTTAGAAAAGAATATAAACAAACTCAAATCATATGCATATGCCCTCAAAGAGCATAAAGTCTCTTACTAAAACTCATTTTAAAGCAAATATTGAGCTTGTGTCAAAATAATGTTACCAAAAAGCACTCGATGAAACCTTTAGGATGCGTTAACACAAGTTTGTTCATAATATTTCTTTTCAGATATGGGAATATGGTCATTGATTCATGTTTGTATCTGTGACCCATAATTCATTATATGTTTATACAACACTCAACAATCAAAGAAGGAATGTAAGATGCACCTATTTCTTCATTTCTTTAGTTACATATTAAAAATCAAATTTGATATCTGTCTTTTGCATATACAAAGTAAAAGCTTGCCGATTACGGATATCAGTCATCATTAAGTCCTGTACTCTAGGATGCTACACTTGTAACCTATATTCCATGACCAGAATTTGCAGATCACATTAAATCTATGGAGCACTTCCTAAGTTAAAATTACCTTTACAACAACAAGTATTGCATAACCTCTTAGGACATGTAGACACCAATCAAGTCTATAAAGCAGTAACATTTTTTAGTAAGAGAATCATATGAACTCATATTCTACCAAACCATATTATTCAACCAACCACTCCCTTTTATGGAATGTTGATGAGTTCTGTTGATAAATAAAGCTTTTTAAAGCCAGCAATTAGGTAGTCAATAAATGTTGATGTTTGCTTTATTTAAAAAAAAAGCTTGAGTGAATTAATGTTGTTAAATATAGAAGCAAAATCTCTAAAACATTATGATTTTGAAGGGATATCAAATAACTAACAATATGACTAATCAGTATCAAACAATCAGTTCCCAGGTTTCATGAATCATGTTCCATGTGTGTGCTACCTCTAGTGTTAGAAAAGCTGGAGGCTTTGATTTTGATGGTTCCAAACGTCTGTCACGTGAACGACCTCGAGTCTTTGAAAAGAGTCGCCAACGTCAGTTAGGTCGTTGACGTGTGTTGAAGGCAGATCTCAAAGATCTTGAAGACGCATGAGATCTTGGCAGTTTGGATAGTATATTCTTGGTTTAGGAAAGATCTCATGTATATTGTATTGTAATCCGATTATTGCCTTTATCCTATGCCGATTTTATTGTAATCCTTTTATATGCTTAGGATGATTTTGTAAAGATAATAGAAATAATATCTTGTCATAACTGAATTGGAAGATATTATTCTCTCTTATCTGACCTAGTTTGTGTGTATTTAATCTAAGGTTTTAGTTTAGATAGAGCACAAACTCATACTCTATTTTGTGCTAAGAAAGAAACGAGAGTTCGAGAGGAAGACGTAGGCTTTTGTTAGATTGAGTGCGGGTTGTAGTTATTCAGTTCATAACGAGTTCTAGAGTGCTTGGGAAGTAGGTCTAGATCCAGGGTGTTCGTGTAACTAATCCAAAAGATCAATAAAGCAAGCTACGGCTTTTAATCCTTCCAAGCGAGAACTTGGAAGGGAGTGGTTTTTACACTTGATTGATTGAGTTGATCAAACAAGTGTTTCCACTATAAAAACTTCGTGTTCAAGTAAGTCTTTCTTGTAGTTCATTTCCGCTGCATTTACTTAAGAGGTTGACAACTTAGTTGAGGTCGGCAACCTAGACGTACTAACGAGAAAATGTTGTAGAACATAACTTTTCAGCCCCAAGAACCCCTCAACAGAACGGAGTTGTTGAGAGAAAGAATCGAACTTTGGAGGACATGTTAAGAACGTTGTTAATCTCGAGTGGACTACCAAGGAATTTCTGGGTATAAGCTATCAATGCCGCATGTTATGTACTAAACAGAGCTATGGTGCGACCCCTTCTTGGGAAAAGACCATATGAGATTTTAAGAGGAAGAAAGCCTAACGTTGCCCACCTGCGTACGTTTGGTTGTAAGTGTTTCGTACATAATAATGGCAAAGACAATCTTGGCAAGATGGATGCTAGGAGTGATGAAGGAACCTTCATAGGCTATTCTCAGCATAGCAAAGCCTACAAGGTGTTTAACAAAAGAACAAAGAAAGTTGAAGAGAGTGTTCATGTTGTGTTTGATGAGAGTATCATGGGAGGCAACTCTATTGTTGATGAGGATGAAGGAGATCCAGGTTTTCATCTGTGTGAGGAGTCAGAAGTTAGTATTGAGAAAATTGATCAAGTCCAACAGGTTGTTAACCCGGCTCAGGTGGACAACGTAGATGATCCTGACATGTTTGCTCTAGAAGATACTGCCAATGTGGAAGAATTTGATAATGATGAGTCTGATCCAAGTGAAGAAGTTGCAGAGGCCAAAAATTCTAACATTGATCAAGGTCACAACAATGGGGTAGTTGACCTCACTCAGCTTCAGTTAAACTATCAGCAAAAAGATACTCATCCAGTGACCAACATCATCTCGGATTACTCCAAAGGTGTTCAGACACGTTCTTCACTTCAGAATTTCTGTGCATTCAACGCTTTTATCTCTGTCCCGGAACCCAAAAATGTGGATCAAGCTCTAAAGGATCCAGATTGGGTGTGTGCTATGCAAGAAGAACTTCATCAATTTGAGAGAAACAAGGTTTGGCACATAGTTCCACGACCAAAAGATAGAACTGTGATTGGAACACGTTGGGTATCTGAAATAAACTTGATGATTTCCCTAAACTAATCTATTTCCCATCTATTTTCCCTCAATGATTGACTAGATTAGATGATCTATTTATGATTCAAAAGTTTTATGATCTTGAGGTGTTAAATTTGAATGTTTCCATGTTACATACTCATGAACCATGGACATCATTATGTCTTCATTCTTTTCTTCTTGAGTTATCCATTAATTACATGTTGAAACCTTTCTTTGAGCCCAAAAGAGTCCAAACCTGATGTTCCTAACCCTCATTACAAGCTCAAATGACGGTTGACTCTACAGCCTGCCCTAGCCTATCATGTTAGAGAGTCTCTATCAGCCTATTTTTGTATGTTTTGATATAAATTGACACTTATCTACTTGATTGACAAATCAACATAAATTATTTCCCCTAATTCTCTTTGGCACCCCTGTGCAAAACCCAAAAGAATCAGGCGTATTCTCTTTTCAATGGATGTTGGCCACTTGAGTAAGGTTAGTGAATGTGCTCTATATGAGGAATGTCAGTGTCTGGAAAATTTTGCTGGATAAGTGGTTGACGCAGAACAGGTCGAGAACGTCATTTTCAGAGTAAGACAAAAATCGCCTTTCTCCAACGGTATCTTTTCAAATATTTGAAGATTTTTTTGTCAAAAGAAATTGTCTTTTCAATTGCATTGATTAAAGATCTTGGGAAGATCTAGTTTCTATCTAATCAACTACAGTTCAAGAATAAATAAGGAGAGGGATTTTGGTAAAAAGGTACTCTCTCTCTCTCTCTCTCTCTCTCTCTCTCTCGTGCATTATCTCGCTCTCTTGCTCTTCTCAATTTCTCTGCAATTCCCTTTCTCTCCCAAAAAGCTTCAACCTTTTCATCATTAATTGCGTCAAACCCTAACTATAACCCATCATCTCCCATTCGCGACACTGAATCTCCGCGAACCCTAGCCCTAACCTTTTCATCATCAATGTGTGAACAGAGGAAGGTTCTTTTTACTTGGGTAATCAGTAACTTGATTACCCGAGAACAAAAGAGAAGTACGGCCATGATCCAAGACATTCTTGTCATGGATAAGATTCTTCAAAAGGAACCAGTTAATGTTGCTCGATTAGTGCTTCCACACATGGAATCTTTGAAGGATAATCCCACACATGCTCTCCCATACTGCTCTATTGTCAAGAAAGTGCTTCTTTATCATGAGATTTATGAGGCTGAGAAAGAAGTGGAGCACGTTCGTCTTCTGAATTCTGACATTGTTCGCAAGATGGGTTATAAACTGATTGATGACAAATGGGTGTCCAGGGATGCAGGCAAGGATGTGGTTTCTGATGTTGAGATGGAAGATGATGAATTGGGCATCCATGCTATGGGAAGGGAAGGTGAACAACCTGGTGCAATTATGAAGCTGTTAGTCGAGCTCCAACATCAAAACCAGGATTTGCTTGAGAAAGTTGGCCAACTCCTACGTGATCAATCTGCGTTGAAATCTGATGTTCATGACTTATCTGTTGCGCTCGATGATTTGATCAAGTCAGTGACTTAGCTTGAGTAGCCGACATCCATTTTCCTTTTTTTTTTCCCTTGCACATCTACTATCTCAAAAACATCTTTTTGGTTTCATCTATGTGTTTTTGCTTTCTCTATGTTGCATGGTTAAGACTATTTTGTTTTCGTTGCCATGGATTTTGTCTGTATGTTGGATAACTTTCTATTTACCCTTGTTTGATTATCTCTTTTTGCTTGATTATTTAGATTGATCTTTTTGATGATGCCAAAAGGGGGAAAAGGCTGGGGGTAGATAAAATAATGGGAATTTTTATGCTGAATTACATGTGGGTTATCCAAGTTAGGGGGAACTTTTGGCTAACTTGAATATTAGTGCATATCCTGTTTGAGATTTTGGTTTTGCTCTGATTATACAAGATAGAAGAGTTTTTCACTATCAAAAAGGGGGGATTTGTTAGAAAAGCTGGAGGCTTTGATTTTGATGGTTCCAAACGTCTGTCACGTGAACGACCTCGAGTCTTTGAAAAGAGTCGCCAACGTCAGTTAGGTCGTTGACGTGTGTTGAAGGCAGATCTTGAAGACGTGTGAGATCTTGGCAGTTTAGATAGTATATTCTTGTTTTAGGAAAGATCTCATGTATATTGTATTGTAATCAGATTATTGCCTTTATCCTATGCCGGTTTTATTATAATCCTTTTATATGCTTAGGATGATTTTGTAAAGATAATAGAAATAATATCTTGCCATAACCGAATTGGAAGATATTATTCTCTCTTATCTGACCTAGTTTGTGTGTATTTAATCTAAGATTTTAGGTTAGATAGAGCACGAACTCATACTCCATTTTGTGCTAAGAAAGAAACGAGAGTTCGAAAGGAAGACGTAGGCTTTTGATAAATTGAGTGCGGGTTGTAGTTATTCAGTTCACAACGAGTTCTAGAGTGCTTGGGAAGTAGGTCTAGATCCAGGGTGTTCGTGTAACTAATCCAAAAGATCAATAAAGCAAGCTACGACTTTTAATCCTTCCAAGCGAGAACTTGGAAGGGAGTGGTTTTTACACTTGGTTGATTGAGTTGATCAAACAAGTGTTTCCACTATAAAAACTTCGTGTTCAAGTAAGTCTTTCTTGTAGTTCATTTCCGCTGCATTTACTTAAGAGGTTGACGACTTAGTTGAGGTCGACAACCTAGACATACTAACGATCCTACATCTATATAAACAAATATGATTAGTATCAGAATGATTTTGAAGATAGATCAAACAATTATACAACAACCATAGATTTTGAGTACTCATCAAAGAATCAATATCCTTCCAAGTTCCATTAATAGGGTTCTATTGGTATGTACTGCCTATCATGAAGCAAATGAACACTCACTCGCGTTAGAAACTGATTCCTAAACAAAGAAATAAAGTAGAAAAAAGACTGCAACAATATTAAGCATCATAATAGAGCAATCAGTTACCAAATTTTTACATGTTCAAGTATTGCTAGTATCATAGTATGATAAAAATTCGGGAAATCTATATACACACACAATATTTTCTCGGCGCACAAGATTTGGCACGCTTCATGAAGCGAGTCGCTTCATAATGCGAGCCATATACGGATACCCGAGCTGATTTTTTATAGAATCGGCAAAATGACACGCTTCACGAAGCGTAAGGAATAATTGTGTGATTTCCTTACCCAATCCAATATTTTTTTTACATATATAGGTTCCTCTCGTCGATAGTTTCGATTTGATAGGTAATAAGCTCAAATCCGACACCCGAGCAAAACGTTATGAGCGTTTTAAGATTGGACATACGCAAACTACTTTAACATGATGTTTTATTTAAGATATGATTTAAGATAAGACTTAGTATATAATATTTTGGGACGGTTTATGTTTATCGTAAGTATTAGGGTTTATGGTTAGGGTAAGACTTTCTCGTTAACCAATAACTATTTATTTTATGATTTCAGTTAATTGAAATCATTAACGAAAATCGACCATTTAATCTCGGTTGATCAAAGATTTGTTAACCGAATTTTTAGTTCGGTTTTCTCGTTAAACTTTAACTATTTATTTAATTTTCTATTATAAGAATACACGTGAACAACAATAAAGTTATCGGCTTTATATTAAAAATATTATCGCTCGGTTAAAATTTCAAAATAAATATTATTTTACATGGTGGTTATGTTTTAAATTGTCTTTATAATATGTATTATATATATAACAATTTAGGAGTTAAATA
Source organism: Fallopia convolvulus (assembly GCA_964016875.1). Classification (NCBI taxonomy): domain Eukaryota; kingdom Viridiplantae; phylum Streptophyta; class Magnoliopsida; order Caryophyllales; family Polygonaceae; genus Fallopia; species Fallopia convolvulus. The sequence continues at coordinate 5,702,071 of OZ024737.1, forward strand.
TTTAAAAAAAGGCTTATTTAACTAATCAATGATGAAAATATAAAATAATATTTTCAAAATCAAATATAATTTCAAATTCTGAAAATAAGCATGTAATTCCATTAAGACGAAATATATTTAATATTTTTTTATAAATTAAAAACTATATTTTTGTTTTTCGGTTAACTGAAAATATGAATATGTCGATCCGTAACCAACCTGTAAAACCGAGAAAATATCAGTTTGATTAATCAAACCAAAATTTTAACATATATAAGTTAGGTTACCCTAAAGCCTTACTTTAAAAATAAACCACAACCTACCATAAACATTAAACCTTAACCTAAATCCAACCTTAAGCCTTATCTTAAACCCTTTACTCAAACTCGACTATAAACCCTAGACCTTACTTAAAACCCTATACTTAGGCCTTGTTGTAGAACCCTTATCCAAACCCTAAGCCCTAAAAATATATACTCTATCCTAAATCACATACCTAAATCCTAAACTTCACTAAAAATCTACAATAAACCCTAAACCTTACTCAATATCCTACCTTAAGACTTGTCTTAAACACTATCCTCACACTAGACCTTATCTAAAACCCTACCCTTAAGTCTTGATTTAATCCATACATCCAAACCCTATACTATATCACATACCCAAACTTTAAACCTCATTCAAATCCTACCCTAAACCTTAACCCTTACCCCAAACCCTACCATAAAGCCTTACCCTAAACATAAACTCTAACACTTACCAAAAAATCTTATTCTATGCTTTATCTTAAATCTTATCCTAGATAAACGACGTGTGAAAGTAGTATGCATATGTCCAATCTTAAAACGTGCATAACTTTTTGTTCGGGTGTCGGATTTGAGCATATTACCTATCCAATCGAAGCTATCGACGAGAGGAACCTATATATGTAAAAACATATTGGATTGGGTAAGGAAATCTCACAATATTTCCTTACGCTTCGTGAAGCGTGCCATTTTTGCCGATTCTGTAAAAACCCGCTCAGGTATCCGTATATGGATCGCATTATGAAGCGACTTGCTTCATGAAGCGTGCCAAATCTTGTGCATGGAGAAAAAAATACGTGTGTATATATCCTCAGCCTAAAAATTTCCAACAACATTGTACCAAAATCAGTAAAGGTCACATCTTTCAGCTGCAGAGTTACAGATTAATTCACAAACCAAGCAACAACACAAACCAATACAAATACTAACAAAATCATCCCGTCATTCTCTCGTGTAATGGTTTATTTCTAAATTTCCAATGACATGTTTTGGTCTAAATATTGATTGTAGGACCATTAGTACTTAAAAGAGTCGGCGACTCTTGCGAAGTCGTCGACTTTGAGTAATAAAGCAGTGGAATAACCAAACAAGAAAAAAGCTCTCCCGTGTACAAGAATGAATCCCACACCCTTGAACCACGCTCTACCTTTTCACTCACACTCTCAATCTCAAGCCATGCCTAAGAACACTCGACATTCCACTCGTACGGATATCACACACAAGTTCACTCTTTCTTTCTTACACAAATTGTAAAATAACGCTCAAGAGTCTTCCCACTATCCTAAACACGAAGGTATTTAAGCTAGGGCAAGAGAGATCTCGTGTGTATCAAATCCCATTCGATTAGGGAAGTGACACACACTCAATCTTTACATATCTTTCCAAATATACATGAATGCATACAATAAAATATTCTAGGAGAATCAAATAGTTTTCCTCTTGATTTTAGCACTCTTTTATGATGATCTTCTCCTAAAATAGAACGCCGCAACTGTCTCCAGATGCACATACACACGGTGTGCGTTCCTTCCTGAAATAGATCGATTTGCCAGCTGGTCATGTCAGTGACTTTGCCAAGTCGTTGACTCGACTTGCAAACTCGGAGTTACTGACATTGGAACCATCAAAACTCTATCTTCTAACAAATTCCCCCTTTTTGATGGTGACAAAGAACCTGTTCTGATAAGATCTTTGCAGCATACATACAACATCACAATATAAAGAGCAAAACACAAAAAGCCATAAAAAGTCCCCCTAAGCTTAGTAACCACATGGTTTCAGTTTTTAGATCCCCCAAATAAATCTATTCCCCCGGTTTATTCCCCCTTTTGGCATCATCAAAAGATTGCTAAAATAAGAAAAGAAATCAGAGGCAAAATATGGAAACTTAAAACATAATATCAAAACAGTCATAGATAGTCATCCACCAAAGCAAGAAATAATGTACGATGCAAAAACAAACAATCCAGAAATGCAGCACAACCATATCGAACTAGAAAGAAATCTTTCTAGAGTGGGGAAATAATGTGGAAAGGGTAGAAGAGAGGGGTAGAGATAGTCATGGATGAGCACTGGTCACAAACTTTAAGATCCAAAGTCGTTTGAGCCTTTCCTCTATAGCACTGATCTTGGACAACACATTGCCAACCATGTTCTAAAGTTTCTTGAGCATCCCCTTTAGAATCATATTCTGCTCCCTAAGATCTTTCAATTCATCGGTCACTTGAGCAGATTTCATTCCCTCTTCCTGGTGATCCTTGTCACTAACCTCGGAAGCCTTTGAAACCCATTTGTCGTCAACCCAGTTCCAGACAAACTTCCTGATCATCTCCTTGTTCAGGATCCGGACGTTGAGGACATCACCACCATCCACATAAACCTTGTGCTCAGAAATCAGTAAAGCAATCAACATGCCATAAGGAAGCGCATGTTTAGTAGTTTCAAGCACATCCTTCATCTGAAGCATCATAAGTTTGGGCATGTTCACCTTCTTTCCCCGGATAACCTTGTCCATAACCAAAAAGTCTTGAATTGAGGCAACATTTCTCTTGAGCTCTCTTGGTAGCAAGTTACTGATTAGGTAATTAAACATTACATTCTTCTCAACTCCCATCTTGTTGTCCAGGTAAGGACTGGTGAAATTGTCATCACTGTCAGTAACAGTTCTGATGATCTCACGGTCATCGACTCCTTCAGGCCACACTCCTTTGAAGTACTCAACAAAACCCTCATGTGGTATCTCCAAGATGTCACTGACATCCTTGCTAGTGAAAGAGTACTTCTTCTTTTCAGCTGTGTATCTCCCAATGGTCATGTTCCCTGTGTCCTCAATCTCTAAAGACTCATAATACATCGATCATTTGAGGGTTGTACTCATACTCTCCTTGAATCAAACGATCCAATTTTTTCTTCTTCAGCCAGTCATTGACCTTAGTTAACTTTAACTCTTCTAAAAAGTTTTCCTCCGACAACAAGTCCTTGGTAAATTCCCTAGAAGACATATCAACAACAACACTGGTCTTCTTCTTTTTGCTAGAACCAGCACCAGACTTTGGTGGTGACCTTCCCCTTTTCTTCCTTGTGACCTTCTCCAAGAAAGAAGAGTCACCGCCCTTTGAGGCAGCTTCAGGGGTTTCAAACCCCTTGCCCTTTTTGGCTTTAAGAGCCATAGCCGTGGCTCTAACACTTGCCGATCTAGTCTTAGGACGAAAAGGAGGAGGCATCTCAATTTCTTCATCCTTTAGCAACTCAGAGTCATCACCAAACAAATCCTTTTCCAAGTTTCTTTTAACAGACTCAACATACTTTGATTTTTTAGAAGCCAAGATAGGATCAAAATGGGTACCTTCTTCAGAGATTTCAACTGGTTCTTTTTGATAGACATCCTTGTCAAAGACCTTGTCGTCCACCTCCACAACAACGTCCTTGTCAGTCACTTTAGGAGAGTCACTGACATCCTTTGTCTGATCCTTAGGAGATAGCCGTTGGGCCTCTTTCGTTTTAGTTTGCACTTGGGTGCCTTCCATTACATCCTCCGAGGCTTTCTCTTCTTCCTTTTCCTCAAAGGACCCAACAACAATTTCCATTTCCTCAAAATCCATGGACTCCAGGTTCGGAGTTCTTACTCTCTCTTCCTCAACATTCTCTTTCTCCATGGGTTTGGGTGTAGAGGTGTCATCGGTTTCTAGAACAGCCAACGGTTGTGCAGTTTGGCGCGATGTTCCAGATTTCGGTGAGAGGGTTAGGGTTTCGTTTTCTATTTGTGGGGATGGAAGAGTTTCGGGTTTTTTAGTGGGAATGGGAGACGAGGGAGTCGATTTTGGAGGCGAAGGGTTAGGATTTTGGTTTTGTGGAGAAGATGGGTTCAGGGATGGTGTTTCAATGGCGGTTGGAGGAGCAATGGAGGGAGACGATTGCCCAGACATGAGAGCGCGAAGAAATTCATCACCAAAGAGGGAGATGATTTTCCTCTTTGTCGATTCGGGGCTCTCGGTTTGAGTTTTGGGAGAGGCAGGATGGTTCGAGGTGTTGGAGGGAGACGCCATTGAAGGGTTTGTAGGTTTGAGTTCTAAAAGAGAGAGAGAGAGAGAGAGAGAGAGAGAGAGAGAGAGAGAGAGAGAGCAGAGAACAAGAGAGAGAAGATTGTGAGAGAGAAAGTACCTTTTTCCTTTGACGGTTGGGCATAATAAAGAAGTGAACTTCCATCATTAAGGAAGTTGTCAAATCACCAAAATTTTCTCTTTCCTTCTTTCTGAAAATCTTTCCAATTTCAAAAGATATTGTTAAGCCATGATCTTTTTCACGCACCAAAAACACACAGTCACTGACCATGATCAAGTCGGCGATTCCTATCACAAAAACTTCTCTTCTCAAATATCCATGACTTTTGCACAATCCATGACTTTCTCTATTGAAAATAATTGGAGTTGGGGTTGCACAGGGAGTACCAAAACAAACCAAGTATGAAGCATTATTTTTGAGGATTTGTCGATCATGATGATAAGTCTCTGATTTAAAAGGAAATTCACAAACGGGCTCATAGAGACTCTCAAAACATGATAGGTCAGGGACAAGCATTAGAATCAACCATCATTTGGGCTTGTAATGAGGGTTAGGATCATCAGGTTGATTCTTTTGGGCTAAAACAAAGAGCTCAAAAAGGTTGCACACATACTGAATGTAGTAAAAGTCATCGACAAGTCAAATGCATGGGGTTACCTAAACATGATGTTTATCACGAATGCAAAGATTTTTACCATCATAACTTCAAAACATATGCAAAGCAATCAATTCTAGCCAATCATTGAGGGAATTTGTGTAGGGAAATAGATCATTGAAGAGAGATCATACCTAATTCCATGCGGAGATGTTAAAAGGGTTTACGATTCAAGACCTTTGTGAAGATGTCTGCTCTTTGATCACTTGTTCTACAGAATTCCATAGTGACAAGAGCTCTTCCTTTGCTGAGTTCGAGTGAGGACAAAGAACTCAAAAGTTAAGCGAGCAAGGGCGAGAGTAGTACTAGGATGGGTGACCTCGTAGGAAGTCCTCGGGTTGGCATGGGATAGCGCTTCTAAAGGCTTAGGGCCTTACAAATGGTATCAGAGCCGACTTCGGGTTACGAGTTGGCTTGGTCCGGAGGGTAGTCACTCGACCCGGAGGGCGGTCCCTGGGCCTTGATGAGGACGTCAAGTGTTTAAGTGTGGGAGATTGTAACACCCCGATAATTTATAAGAGATTGAGGTGCTCCCCATGTCAACAAGAGCTCTTCCTTTGCTGAGTTCGAGTGAGGACAAAGAACTCAAAAGTTAAGTGTGCAAGGACGAGAGTAGTACCAGGATGGGTGACCTCCTGGGAAGTCCTCAAGTTGGCATGGGATAGTGCTTCTAAAGCCTCGGACTTTACAAACTATGCCTTTCTCAACACATTCTCGAAGAAAGTGGTGTCTTATCTCGATATGCGTTGTCTTTGAATGTTGCACCGGATTCTTTGAGATGTTGATTGCACTTGTGTTGTCACACAGTATATGCACTGACCCACACTTCACACCATAGTCACTAACTTGTTTCTTGATCCATAAGAGTTGAGAGCAACACGCCGTAGCTGCAATGTACTCTGCTTCTGCTGTTGATAGAGCCACGAAATTTTGCTTTCTAGATCCCCATGATACAAGGCAAGGCCCAAGAAATTAAGACATCCCTGAACTGCTTTTTCTATCAACACGATTTCTAGCAAAATCAACATATGTGTAGCCGACATGTTCAAAATCAAATGCTCTTGGATACCATAAACACAGATTGTCAGTCCCCTTAAGATAGAGAATGATTCTTTTAACAGCTTTCCAAGTGGAACTCTCTTGGAGCAGCTTGAAATCTAGCACATAGACATACTCCAAACACAATATCAAGTCTGCTCACTGCGAGATAGAGCAATGATCCAATCATACCCTTGTACATAGTAGCATTGACTTTTGGATCCTTGTCATCTTTTCCAAGTGAGGTAGTCGGCGACATGGGAGTATCAAAAGGTTTAGCATTTTCGAAACCAAATATTTTAACACATTATCTGAGATACTTCTGTTGATGAACTCATGTCCCATCCTCACTTTGCACAACTTGAAGTCCTAAAAAGAACTTGAGCTCACCGACCATGCTCATTTCAAACTCACTAGACAAGAGGTCAATGAACTTCTTTACTAACATATCATCTGTTGAACCAAAGATGATGTCATCAACATAGACCTGAAAAACCAGTGTATGACTTCCTTCCTTTAACAACAATAGAGTCTTGTCTACCTCTCCTCGAACATAACCATGTTTAATCAAGAACTGAGACAAATGATCATACTAAGCACGCGGTGCTTGTTTTAATCCATAAAGAGCTTTGTCCAGTTTGTAGACATGATTCGGGTGGGTGACATCTTCAAAACCATTCAAGAATGAAGTTTTGACGTCCATTTGTGGTAGTTTGAACCCATGATGAGCATAGTAGGCAATGAGTAACCGAATAGCTTCGAGACGAGCTATAGGAGCAACCGTCTCATCATTGTTAATGCTCTCCTGTTGATTTTATCCCTTAACTACCAGCCTTGCTTTATTTCTGACCACATTTCCTTCATCATCCAGCTTATTCCTAAACACCCAGCGTGTTCCAATGACAGATTCCCTTTGGCCTCAGGACCAGGTGCCAAACCTTATTTCTTTCAAACTGATGAAGCTCTTGTTGCATGGCACTGACCCAGTCTGAATCTTTCAATGCTTGATCAACATTTTTCTGCTCCAACATTGAGATGAAAGCATTGAAGGCAAAGAAATTGTTCAGAGAACATCTAGTTTGCACACCCTTTGAAAAATCAATGAGGATGTTGGTGACAGGATGAGCACTTATCTGTTGATAATTCCTGATCTGTAATTCTATCAAGTCGCTGACTTGAGTCTGTGGCGTTCTTCCTGACTCTTCATCAGAATCTTCCAGACTTGCGCTTCTCTCAGGCGTTTTCTCATTTTCTGACTCATTGTCACCTGAACTTTGACCCTGATTACTTCCCCCTGAACTGTCTGAGTCGGCGACACCAGCATTGTCACCGACTACTGATTCTTTTTCTGTTGTACCAGTTGGAAGTAGATCCTCTTGAACCAGATAGTATCCTTGATCACAATCATTAAGATCATCAATCATCGAGCCTCCCATCGTGTTCTCATCGAACACAACATGCACACTTTCCTCAATTTTCCTCGTCCTCTTGTTGAACACTTTGTAGGCTTTACTATGAGGGGAATAACCTACAAAAGTGCCAACATCACTCCTTGGATCGAACTTCCCAAACTATCCTTGCCGTTATTATGAATATAGCACTTAAATCCAAAGGTGCGTAAGTGGGCGACACTGGGCTTGACTCCTCTAAGCAGTTCATAAGGAGTTTTTCCAAGGAGTGGACGAAGCATGGCTCGATTCATCGACAATGACAAATATATAACTATTTCCTCCACAACTTTGGATTCTCATGGGACCACACAAATCTATATGAATCAGCTCTAAGGGTTTAGTGGTACTTAGCTCCTTCTTGGATTGAAAGGATGACTTCACTTAATTACCTCTTACACATGTTTCACAAACTTCATGCTTGCTTGGATTTATCTTTGGTAGCCCTCTAACCAGTTCTTGCCTATGAAGTTTTTCAAGGAGTTGAAAGCTCGCATGACCAAACCTTTTGTGCCAGAGGTCGGCGACGTCTGCAACTGTTCTAACACACAGTTTTTCTTCAGGTTCGAAACAGGGGTCCACCTTGTAAAGATTATTTTCACACACCCCTTTCAAAAGAATCTTCCTTGAGTAAATTTCTTGCACTTGACAACCCTTCTTATCAAAGACAACTTGATATTTTCCATTAGCACAAATTTGGGAAACACTTAATAGCTTAAAACTGAGATTATCAACTAAATTCACATTATCTAATGGTCAACTTATCAGAAAATTTTACTTTACCAATGCCAGAAATACCACCTTTACTGTTATTGCTGAAGCTAATCTTACCTCCCTTGTATTCTTGAAGTGAGACGAAATCCCTGGGGTTTCCCGACATATGAGTTGAGCACGCATTATCAATAAGCCAGGGCTCCTTGTCACCCACTTCAAGCTGCATTGAAAGAATTAGTTCTTACGAACCCAGAGTTGTCTAACTCCTCTGGGTTTGGCAACATAGTAGTTTCTAGGGCAACACTTGTCACAACTAGCACACACAGATCCTGGAGGATAGTTAGTGACAAAAGATCTGCCAGGACTGTCATTCAGAGTCTATGACCCTTGTTGAGAGGGTTTCTCGGCCAACAAATAAATTTGTAAGTCAAGACCCCGCTGAGTATAGCGAAGTCAGGATCTTTCCACAGGAAGCAAGGTTGTTTGTCTATCAATCTAACAAAAAGCAAACAAAAACAAATAAAAACACTCACGAGCAGCCTCGTTAACGACGTGTCAGGGTCGTTAACGAACCACCGAACACAAAACACTAAAACTAACGACCTAATTAAAATCTAATTAAAATTCGGTACCGAGGCAAGTACTCAACAACGAAGATTCACCAGAAATAATTCAAATAAAACAAAAATCTAGGACTAGGGACACCACAACATAGCCAAGCATAAGAATTCGTAAGAAGAAAAGATCATGCCTTTAAACAGATAAAGTCATCAACTTTCGTTGACTTAGCAAGTAAATTAATCTACTTTCGCATCCTAATTCACTTAATTGCTTGTTTTAGATCTAAAGCTTGAAACTTTCGTTTTCAAACAATATCAACCTTCAAGTTACTAACTTCCTCTTTCAATTCAGTTAAAAACTCAAATTACCTCCACTTTCGTCTCGGTATAAGCACAACAAACAATTCTCAATCAAAGATAAAAGGCATTCACAACTCAATCTTACTCATCAAACATGCTCCACTATGTCGGGTTTAACCCCGATCCTAGAAAAAGAAACTACTCACTAATCATAACTAAGAAACCAAAAACTTCAATCAAAAGAAACATTGAAACAAAACTCAAACTTGAAATTAATAAGAAAAATATATCGTCTTACAGAGATTCAGAAGAAACCGAAAAACATAAAAACACCGAACCACAATCACGACCAACGACCCCCGGTGACTGTCGTCTACGAGCTTCGGCGGTCCTCTTTCGATCCGACTTCTCTCTCTCTCTCTCGGCCCTTCAAAAATCTCCTCCTAAAAATTCTCTCTAAAAAGCTCTCCAAATTTTGCCGCCCCCTTTCTATGCTAGATAGAAGGGTATTTATACTAAAAAGCTAAAAACTAAAAAGGCTAAAAGATATAAACTTTCCTAAAAAGATAGAAACAATCCCTAAAAGATAGAAATAAAATCTAAAAAGATATTAAAACCTAAAATACATATTCTAACAACCCCAAAAGATTCTAAAAAGATACTCAACCGACACGGAAATAAATTCCCGCTCAGGATCGGTGAATTATAAAATAAATACTCCATATCTTCTTCTTCGTGACCTCGTTAACGAGCCCTCACAGCCTCGTTAACGAGCCTGGGCTTCGTTTTCTTCCACACTTCCTCTTGTGCTCTCGAGCTTCGACTTCTTCAACCTTGCACTCCTCCGTCTTTTGCTGTAATGCTCCAAATTCAACTCCATTCAGCTCCTTTCCTAGCTAAAACCTACAAAATTCACAAAATAGCGTAGATTCCACTCTTTTCACAGAAATATGCAAAACTATCTAAAAAAACTCAAAACAAAACCTAAACTAAACAAAACTAAACCTAATAAGCAAAGAAAACCTATTAAAAACTATACTAAAAATGTGAATATCAAAATACCCCATACTTAGACTTGCTTGTCCTCAAGCAATAAACAAGACACTAACCAAAACCAAAACAAATCATGCTCATCAAGACATAGCCATCTTCTAAAAAGCAACATCTACACATAAGAAAATTATAGCAAAAGACTATTAACATCCTCACACATATATGCACTTAAATAGACATAAAATAATACAACCCAACCTCTCAAGGGATATAATGTGTTTCACTCAACTCTCAAGTGTTTGGGCTTATAAATTCAATCTCTCAACTCATCTTATATACAAAAACTCATAGAAATTGGAACTTATATCACCAATAATCTCCACCCAAGATTTGTCAAAACAAGCAAAGAATCATCAAGAGAACTTAGGGGTCTCAATGAAAAACTTCATAGAAGTTTCCATTCGGCCGGGTTGTAATGGGGCTTGGTAAAAGACAATAGGGCGTGGAAAATATTTTGGCCATGTGGTGCTAATAATATCCGGGAATCAAAAAACTCCTAAAAACTGACATCTCACCAAAAGTTTCATAAAATAACATACCAAACTCACTCTTGATTATGCACACTCATTTTCACTCACCCTTTATCATCCTAGAAAGTCTCATAACAAAAATAAAAGAATCCCTGATATTATCTTTAAGCACAAACGCACTTCAACTCTTCATTTTATTTTTTCATTTTCCTTCTTTTTTTCTCGTTGCCTCGTTAACGAGCCCACATTAGGGTCGTTAACGATCCACCGTATACATTCCTCTTTCTCTTTTCACTACATCCATAAAAAACTTTATTGTGTGCATTCTTTCTATCAAGAGACCTTTCTTACATGTAATAACAAGAGACTTCCAATCTACCCTTCCCAAATACCCTTCAATTCAAGCAAATATAAAACTCTTCTCTTTTTAACAAAACACAAAACTCACCTATCCAATCTAAGTCCTAATTCCCGGATAGGGTCAAGCTATATCGGCTAGGGAATAATTTTGTGGAGCTAAAAATAAAAGGCTTAAAGGCACAAATTGGCTTCAAAAAGAAGGAATAATGTAAAGGTAGATAGGGAATAATAGGGCTTATGAAAATAAATTCTCCATCATATGATCTTCACAAGTAATGAACTAAAAATCTTATAAGGGTCTTAAGAAATAGATAACCATCACAATTCCAAGAGATAATATGCATAAAGAGAGTAAATCACACAAGAAAAGAAGAGGGATTTATGAATGTTCTCCCTATAAGGCCAAAAATAACTCACAAGGTAAATTTTGTTGGATTGCATCATCTATGTTATAAAGTATATGTGCTCAATTTCATCAAATGCTATTCTCTTCTAAAAATAATAATTTCAAGTTGAGAATCCGGCTATACTTTTAAAGACATGCTTTGCAAGGAATTATATGATTAAGCTAGTGATTGCTATCATAGAACTTAAGAAGGGATATCTATCAATTTTAAAACTTTTTTGGATTTTTCGAAATTTTTCAATTTTTTTTTCTTCTTTTTGGTTTGGAACTTAAAGAAATAAAAACTACATAGAACACATAAACACCTAGAACATAAGTTTTCTACTTTCTCCAATTTGTTGAGAGGGTTTCTCGGCCAAAAAATAAATTTGTAAGTCAAGACCCCGCTGAGTATAGCGAAGTCAGGATCGTTCCACAGGAAGCAAGGTTGTTTGTCTATCAATCTAACAAAAAGCAAACAAAAACAAATAAAAACACTCACGAGCAGCCTCGTTAACGACGTTGTCAGGGTCGTTAACGAACCACCGAACACAAAACACTAAAACTAACGACCCAATTAAAATCTAATTAAAATTTGGTACCGAGGCAAGTACTCAACAACGAAGATTCACCAGAAATAATTCAAATAAAGCAAAAAACTAGGACTAGGGACACCACAACATAGCCAAGCATAAGAATTCGTAAGAAGAAAAGATCATGCCTTTAAACAGATAGAGTCATCAACTTTCGTTGACTTAGCAAGTAAATTAATCTACTTTCGCATCCTAATTCACTTAATTGCTTGTTTTAGATCTAAAGCTTGAAACTTTCGTTTTCAAACAATATCAACCTTCAAGTTACTAACTTCCTCTTTCAATTCAGTTAAAAACTCAAATTACCTCCACTTTCATCTCGGTATAAGCACAACAAACAATTCTCAATCAAAGATAAAAGGCATTCATAACTCAATCTTACTCATCAAACATGCTCCACTATGCCGGGTTTAACCCCGATCCTAGAAAAAGAAACTACTCACTAATCATAACTAAGAAACCAAAAACTTCAATCAAAAGAAACATTGAAACAAAACTCAAACTTGAAATTAATAAGAAAAATATATCGTCTTACAGAGATTCAGAAGAAACCGAAAAACATAAAAACACCGAACCACAATCACGACCAACGACCCCCGGTGACTGTCGTCTACCGAGCTTCGGCGGTCCTCTTCCGATCCGACTTCTCTCTCTCTCTCGGCCCTTCAAAAATCTCCTCCTAAAAATTCTCTCTAAAAAGCTCTTCAAATTCCGCCCCCCTTTCTATGCTAGATAGAAGGGTATTTGTACTAAAAAGCTAAAAACTAAAAAGGCTAAAAGATATAAACTTTCCTAAAAAGATAGAAACAATCCCTAAAAGATAGAAATAAAATCTAAAAAGATATTAAAACCTAAAATACATATTCTAACAACCCCAAAAGATTCTAAAAAGATACTCAACCGACACGGAAATAAATTCCCGCTCAGGATCGGTGGATTATAAAATAAATACTCCATATCTTCTTCTTCGTGGCCTCGTTAACGAGCCCTCACAACCTCGTTAACGAGCCTCGGCTTCGTTTTCTTCCACACTTCCTCTTGTGCTCTCGAGCTTCGACTTCTTCAACCTTGCACTCCTCCGTCTTTCGCTGTAATGCTCCGAATTCAACTCCATTCAGCTCCTTTCCTAGCTAAAACCTACAAAATTCACAAAATAGCGTAGATTCCACTCTTTTCACAAAAATATGCAAAACTATCTAAAAATACTCAAAACAAAACCTAAACTAAACAAAACTAAACCTAATAAGCAAAGAAAACCTATTAAAAACTATACTAAAAATGCGAATATCAACCTTGCATTTTCATCATCTCTTGCCTTTTTGTGACAATCATGTTGGTAGTGACCAGACTTGCCACAATACCAACATGTCTTGTGAGACTTTAGGGCAACATACTTGTTGTAGCCCGGATAGATGGGTTTATTGATGCGTGATTGAAAGTCAATTTGTGAGGGAGCCGAGTTTTGAGTTTGTTTTTGCCATATTTTGTGCACCTTTTTGATCAGGATACCACTGTTGTTTCCCTTTGTCTTGCTTGGCCACCACATGAGTAGAACAACTTGCATTGTCACTACCCATAGGGGCTCTACCTTTAGGCAAAAAGGGAGCATGTTTGGTACCCTGAGTGTTGGGTGCACGAGCATATCCAATCCCAGACCTATCAATCTCCTTCACAAATTTCCTTTTATTGTCATTTCTGTCCTTTTGAGCCCTTTCAGCAACAAACTCATCTAGCCACCTTTTTCTTTTAGTCTCATCATCAACCTTTTGATCTTCTAGTTCTTTGGATAGCTTAGCATGACCGAGCCTAAGCATAAGCCTTTCACCTTCTAGGTTAGTGACTTGTTTTTCCAAGTCCTCAACTTGTTTTTGTAAGTCGACGACTTGAGTTTTTGAGTCCGAGTAGGACTCACAAGTCATTGACTTAGGAGACATACTCTTTTCTAATTCAATAGCCTTAGAGGACCAGAGTTTGTTATCATCGAAAAGATTGGAGATTGTTTCTTTATTATCTTCCACTTTTTCTCTTAACTCAGTGACCTGAGTTCCAAGCTTCTCGATGACAGCAACCAACTATTCTCTAGATTTTTTAGCGAGAAGAGAAGAGACTTCAGATTTATTTACCTCTTGGGATGGTTTGTCTTCAATGGCCATGCAACATTTTCCTCTTGTCGGCGCCACTTCATCATCATCATCGAACATATCCCAAGTTGCCATCATTCCTTTACCTGCCTGTCCACTTTTTCTTTTTGGACATTGCTTGGCAAAGTGTCCTCTAGCATGACATTGAGCTTTAAGTTGTTAAGTACTGTTGCGATTCCACAGTCTTTTTATATCCTTAGAGATGAGAGAAACATCCTCATCTATACCTTCAGTGTCATCGTCTCCCTTAGCCAAGTCAAAAGCTCTCTCAACTTTAAGAGCAATGTTCTTGACTTTCTCTGAGTCAAGTCTTTCCACTCTTCTTTGCCGAATGCCTCCATACATGGTGAGTTGTCCAACAAGATCTTCCAAGGTCAGTGACTTGGTTTCCTTTTGAGTGAGTAGAGACGAAGCGATGTTGTCCCAACTCTTGTTCAATCCTGAGATCAACTTGTTGGTTTGTTTCCATTGAGGAATCTCCTCACCAAGAAACTCTAATTGATTCACGAGCGTCTGAAACCTTGAGTGATAGTCATGAAGAGGTTCTCCTTTTCCTTGAAAGATGTTATCATATTCTGTTTCGAGACTTATGATCCTGTCCTTCTTTACATCATCATTACCTTGATGAAGTCTTTTAAGAGCATCGCATATTTCTTTTGCAGTCGTGTATCCGATCACCTTCTTGAGGTCACCTTCAGTGAGAGCATGATGGAGCTCCTTCTTTGTTGTAGCATTCTTTTCAAGCTTCTTAAAATCAACATCATCGTACTCAGTCGTGGTCTTTTCCGTCTTTCCATCCTTTCCAAGAAAGGTTTCCGTACCTAGTTCAATCACCTTCCATAACTGACCATCGAGAGAGCAAATTTGGGTCTTCATCTGTTCAACCCACCAATTGTACTCTCCAACCTTGAGGATTGGAGGCTTCCAGAAAGAGTCGTTGATAGCAGTGTTGGTAGAAGTCATTTTCCTGTAAGAGAAGTACTAAAAACACAATCTAGAGCCCAAGCTCTGATACCAATTGTAGGATCGTTAGTACTTAAACGAGTCGACGACTCCTGCGAAGTCGTCGACTTTGAGTAATAAAACAGCGGAATAACCAAACAAGGAAAAAAAACAAACGTTACCAATAATCAATGACAAGCAATGTATAGTGAAAACTCCTCGTAAACCAACTAGTTTACTTGGAGAAAAACCACTCCCTTCCAAGCTTCTCACTTGGTCAGATTTCAAGAGTCCTTAGACTCGCTCTATTGATTTCTTGAGTGTTTACAAAGCTCTCCCGTGTACAAGAATGAATCCCACACCCTTGAACCATGCTCTACCTTTGCACTCACACTCTCGATTTCATGCTATGCCTAAGAACACTCGACACACCACTCGTATGAATCTCACGCACAAGTTCACTCTTTCTTTCTTACACAAATTGTAAAATGACACTCAAGAGTGTTTTCACTATCCTAAACACGAAGGTATTTAAGCTAGGGTAAGAGAGATCTCGTGTGTATCAAATCCCATTCGATTAGGGAAGTGACACACACTCAATCTTTACATATCTTTCCAAATATACATGAATGCATACAATAACATATTCTAGGAGAATCAAATCGTTTTCCTCTTGATTTTAGCACTCTTTTATGATGATCTTCTCCTTAAATAGAACCCCCCAGCTTTCTCCAGATGCACGCACACATGTTGTGCGTTCCTTCCTTAAATAGATCACTTCGCCAGCTGGTCATGTTAGTGACTTTGCCAAGTCGCCTACTCGACTTGCAAACTCGGTGTCACTGGCGTTGGAACTATTAGAACTCTATCTTCTAACATTGATATTTGTTGAAAGGTTTCATAGAGGACAATCATTCTCTCATATAATTTTAAGATACTAATCCAACTCAATGACTTTTTAAATATACATCCAAATTTTTTATTTCTAAATTTCCAATGACAACCACAACTCCTCATAAACTAGAAAATCTTCCCAGAATTTGATAAAATGTACACAAATACCCCACCCTCTTAGACTTGATCTATTGGCTTCAAAATCTACAAATTAACAGCCCATTAATCCTCAATTTAGCATTCATTAGTTAATAAATCAACTCCAATTTTACCATTTAATCCTCACACAAAGGTTCAAGGGTACAAATGATTAAATTGAAAGGGGGATAAGGGCTAGTTTGCTTTCCACTTACAAAGTGAGTCGTCGAAAGGCCATCTTGGAGCACGTCAACAACGGCCATGTCGGGAATGGAGCAGACGGGGTTATGGGTCGAAGGAGGCCCGAAGACGAATCCGCTGACAACGGCGACTGTCGGCTCATCCTCACCGGCGTCGGCGTCGGGGTCGAAGCACGCTAGACGATTGTGTCCAGGTTGGGGGCATGAAAACCCAGAGAATGGGAGGAGATAAGTGAGCAAAATAACAATGAGGCTTTTTAGCGTTTGGTAAGTTGGACTTGTTTCTTTTGATAGAATTAAAAATTGGAGCCTAATATTTTGAAGTTGGAGCCCAATATTTCATTTAGCACGCTTCATTCTTATATTTTTTGTGCCCTTTTTTATTTCAGTTATTCATTACAGTTTTTATATAATCTGTTACATTTGGTTAATCCCCCCCCCCCCCCCCTAATAGTTAGCTTTGTTATGGAAAACTAGTGCTAGAGCCGTACCATATAAGGGTTATAATTAGAGATAAATATAATAATTTTTAATATTTAAAAGGTTATCGTAAGATTATAACATATAGATACAATACCTTATAACACTTGAAGAGTAATTGTCAAAATCAAACGGTTTGGAAAAAAATTTAAAAAGAATATGGAAAGTGGAATTCAATTCAAAATCTAGAAGTCATACATGAACACTTAAGAAATTGAATAGTGGAGTAGTGCTTATAAATTTATGATTATTATTTATCCATTATAAAAATAACACCACTTAACCAATATACTTTTTTATCACATTTATTTATTTGGTAATTATATTATCTGAAATTATAAAAATGAATTCAGGATATGCATTTAAGTGCAATTGAGTAAATAATAATATTTAGATAAATTAATATAACAATTAATACTAGATGGTTAGGATAATAAAAATTTTTGGATACAATTCATTAAAACATAGTTTTTGGATAAATTCAAAGAATGATTTGTGATAGATCATTAGAGTACTAAGATTTTTAAATTAAATGTTCACTAAAAATATATTTTTAGATTACTTCAAAATAACCATTTATATAAAAAATTTAGAATAATAAATTTTTTTGAATCAAATTTTCATTAAAAAATATATTGTAGTCGTTTCATAGAAAGCGGAGGAAGTGGAAAAGTGGGTAGTTTCTTGACAAAATTTATAAAAAAAATAATTCTAACATTTCAAATGATGGCAAGTGGCATAATTTTTTCTACATACATAGTTTCTATTGCAGTAATGTACTAATTATTACCTTAGATCAAGCTGGTACTTTTTACAAGCATGTGTTATATTAGATAATGTGTTACAATATTTAACTTAGATTGCTCTTTCTTTTTAATATAATTTTACAACTGTTACCTTTGATAGCATGTGTTACATTAGATTACTTCTGTTACAACAAACCGTTACATTAGATCATATTGTTACATATAACAATGAACCATTATACTAGAGTATCTATTATAACACAATGAAAAAATTATTACAAATCTTTCGTTACAAAAAGTCCGAAAATTGGTAGTGTGTATAGATACACGTAAATGATGAACCAAAGTTGTTACTATAACTTAAAAAACAGCTCTAGCTCTTGCGTAAGTGGATTGTGTATATAACAAAGGTCAATCAAGTGCCTAATTATTATTTTAGGAAGGCTCTTTAATTGAATAAATTAGGGTGATAAATACAACGGAAATTTTACGTGGTAACTCTAGAGTTTGATATTATTTATGAGGTGTACCATTATTTTACATAATGCGTGTGATAACCCTGAGAATAATACAAAATTTACCATATATCTAAAAAGTTAAATCCAACCCAAATCACCGCTAACTTAAGTTTTTAAGAAAAGAAAAAATAAAATTAAAATCTTAAAAAATAAAACAAAGATACGGTTTAAGCCTTATACAATTCAATGTTCTAATTATACTACAATTCCTGTGTTGGAGAAGTCGGCCTTCCACGGCGGCGAAGTGGTTGGCGGTGTGTAAAGTCGACGGTCGGCGACTATCCTAAATCTAAGGTATGTTTTTTCAAATTTTCAGATTCATAAATTATTTAGGGATTGGATTAATTAGGAGTTGAATTATTGATTTAAATTTTTTTATATATGATCGTTTTGTTTTTTCGATCGTGGAGTTCTTGTGCCATGTAATGTTAGTGTGCATCAATAGCGATGATTACAACCAAAATTTTAATTAGCAGGGGTGATCGATTAATGAGATTACATTCATCATTATGTATCACACACAAAAACCCACCAGTATAAGTATTGAATAAAAAACGAATGCTGCAAAATCCATTCCCCTGTATTATTAGTCATTGTCTTCATGTAAGGGCCCGTTTGGTTTAGAAGTATGGAAAGGAAAGGGAAATGAAACAAATTTATATAGAAGACTGGTGTTGATTCTTTTTTTTTTTCTAGAGAGAGGGAGAAGGGAAATGATTAGAGGAGAATAGGGGATATGCTTACCCCATGTTAAAATGAAGGAAAGGGATAAGGAGAGTTAGCTCAAATTTTACATGAAAATTGGGAA
The DNA here is from genome assembly GCA_964016875.1 of Fallopia convolvulus. Classification (NCBI taxonomy): domain Eukaryota; kingdom Viridiplantae; phylum Streptophyta; class Magnoliopsida; order Caryophyllales; family Polygonaceae; genus Fallopia; species Fallopia convolvulus. Next base: position 5,720,860 of record OZ024737.1, read on the forward strand.
AAAGGGGTAATGGCTACCATTTGTATCAATGAATCAAAAACTAAAAATAGTCTAGATACATTTCCTTAACTATTTCCTTTCCACATCTAAAACCAAACGGGCCCTTAATATTTACAATTATTGTTGTTGTTGTTGCGATCGTCGGCTTTATTATTCAATAAATCGGATAAGTGCAGCAACGGAAATACCAGGAGGTTGGATTCGAAGGAAGCAGCAACAACCAACAAATATTGTCGGAGAAAAGGGCCTTGGTCGCTGGAGTCGACTTCGCTCATCGCCAACAAATTCGTCGGCATCAAGTGCGTCATGAAGGTCGGCTTCTCCACTATGGCTGGCTATGGCAGAAGAACTCTCGTCTATCTAACCAGAAGTCAAAACTCTCGTATTTAAGCCATAAGTCTCGCATTCTAGGAATCTGGTTTTTTGTAGGATTTTAATTTTAATCTCTTTTAATGACTGATCGAGTGATCGATGAGGGTTAGGTTTAGACCTGGCAAAATATGACCCGAACCGAAAAACCGATCCGACCCGTCCAAAATGTTTTGGGTCATAACCCGAAAAAATTAACCCGAAATCCGATTTTAACCGAACCCGATGAACCGAGAAATTTCTGGGTCAAACCCGAACGGGTTTTGTTCAACCCGTTGGGTCAAACTAAAAAGCGAGAATGGTGAAAAAAAATTCACACCAAGTTAAGTTTGGTTGCAGTCTCGTTCCTTCCTCTAATCAATAGTTGGACTTGACTCCAATTGATTGCTTGAAAAACTAATTTTCTAGATTATTAACATTAAACAAACCAATTAGTTGAAGATGTTATAAGTTAATATCTCCGAAAAAGATGTATATATACTTCTCAAGGTTTGGGCAAACGATTAATAGTAACAACTTAAAATTATTAATAGCCAATCGATTAAAGATGCTCTAACATAAATAATTATGACTTTATCAAAGCTGAAATATATACAAAATGGGAGAATACCATATTTTTTAATAATATGTGGATTATAAGTTTTCCTATTCTGAATTGATATATGTTTCCTAGTATATGCATACAAGAACTCTATGAGGTCATGTGTTATTTTTTCTTCATAATCAATTTTAAATCTCTTACGATTTGAACTTTGAGGTCAATCATTTCTTGTTGAAATTCTTCTGCCACCAAGCACCATGAATATGAAATTGGGACTTGTCATTGTGCTTATTCACCCCCTTAGTCTAACACATGATTGGTTACAAAAATGTTCCTTTTTTTTTGAGCCAATACAATAATGTTCCTAAAATAGTGAGATACCACTTTATGATTAAATATTAATATTAATGAATACAAAATTTGAGCGTCTTGTATCCAAAATCCAAATCCTTATATTTAGGCTCAAGTTAAATTATACTATAACTTTTTAGGTAAATAAGCGAGAATGAAAAAAAATTAACTAAAAAATAACAAATAAACTGTTAAAATAAATAGGAAAACCCAGGTTATTTAACCCGTTGACCGACCCGAACCCGCAACAAACCCGTAGTGACCCGACCTGTTTGAACCCGATAAATTTGTGACCCGAAATGACCCGACCTGAAATTGACCCGAATTCGATATACCGAAATCCGAACCCGACCCGCCCGACCCGATTGACAGGTCTAATTAGGTTTAAATTTTTGGATATATCTAAAAGTTTGTATTGATCTCAGGATTACCACAAGTATTATGTAAAATATTGATACAATTCATAAATAATATCACCCACGTAGAATTTCCGTAAATACAACTTAAAATGATATATCACCATTGGGGCCTGGGGGTGTGCTGTGCTAATTAAAATCTACAATCTCGTGATGGGAAGAAAAAGACAATAAAGAAAAAGGGAGCAAAGAAAAGTTGTTTCCTTTTACGAATTTCCTGCTTACTATCCACGGCAGCACTCCTCTCCAAGAAATTAACTCGCCCAACAAAACACCACCGCCACTTGTTTTCTCTTTTTTTTAAATTTTTTTTTTTTCTGTTTCCCTTGATTTATATTTCCATCTTCAAAAACCTTCCAAATACACTGCTTTTTCAAATCTGGACTACTCTACATTAAAATCAAATAGTCCAAACTTGTGGCTTCCTCTCCACTTCGCTTTCTTCTAGACTTGATATGCAGTTGGGCCAAAAGCATGTGTTGTACTTCCTCTACAAATTGCAGTTGAGACAATAAACGGTTGAGATGGGATTTCCAGAAGAGAAGCTTGTTCATGGGAGCGCTGGATATGTGCTCGACGATGTTCCTCACCTTACTGATTACCTCTCTGATCTCTCTGTATTTTATCTCTCTCCCTCTCGATTTAATGATTGTGATCTTCGTCATTTGTGGTTCGTAAACTCCAATTTCGATTTCCGAATTCTGTCTCATGCGTATCGAGATGGATTTTCTTTCCTAAAACTACGGAATTTGAATCCAATTTAAGCGAATTTGTGTTTGTAATTAGACGTGATTGTCGATTCCAATTTGTTACATGAGAGCTCCTTTTGCGAATTACTTACCATCTACCATCACTAATTTGTGTTGTAATTTTCATTTGACTGTAACAGTTCTATTCCAATCCGTTGGAGAAAAATCCAGCATATGCGGGTGTGAAGTAAGTTGATCGATCATCCATCTCTTTCATGTTTAGTTTGGTGTTCGTTGGGTATAACTGATTCACAATTCTACAAAATGATTTCTCATTCCAAGCCGATTCCCAATTCCAAATGAATTCCCTTAACATGTCCTTAATCTTGTTATTTTTTTAGGCAATATTTTGTTGACAATGAAGATACAGTAGTTCAAAGGGTACATTATCTTACTTCCTCTTCAGTATCTTCTATTCAATTTTCAATCCGTCATGCATAGGAGATTAACCAGTTAATTCCAAAACCTAAAATGAAATTGGTTTGGTTTTAATATTATACTAAAGAGTGTGAGTAATTACAGGCAATTCAGCACAAAGATGGTGAAAGAGGGATGCATTTTCGACGTGCAGGGCCCCGTCAGAAGGTAAATCCACTTCTGTTGCAATCTACTAACATGATGGAATGATCCTTTATTGATCCCCTTTTTCAAGTTCAGGTGTATTTCAAATCAGATGAAGTCCGAGCATGTATTGTTACGTGCGGAGGCCTCTGTCCAGGGCTCAATACTGTGATAAGGGAAATTGTTTGCAGCTTGGATCACATGTATGGAGTCAAAGCCATCATGGGAATCCAGGTAGATTAAGTATTATACATATTTGTTGACTAAATTCATGTGTATTAGTTACTAATTGTAAACTTTGATGTCAAGGGATTTGGTCAGGTTACTATGTGTGTTTTGAGCAATCTGTTGCTGTTTTATAGGGAGGATACCGAGGTTTTTATGCGAGCGACACGATTCCCTTGACTCCTAAGTTTGTGAACAACATTCACAAGAGGGGTGGGACTGTGCTTGGAACCTCGAGAGGTGGCCACGTCACCTCGAAGATTGTGGACAGCATCCAAGACCGTGAAATCAACCAGGTAACTCCCGATTTTTTATTGTTGGTTGACAGAGGAGCCATTGTGTACTATGTCAAGGAATAACCTTTTTAACGCCAATTAAAGTTGACATGTGGATAATGAAGCTCGGAACTGAGTGCTTCAGGTAGAAAATGAAATAACGGAATGATTGAAATAAAAGACAGTGAGGACAAGGCAAAAGCAAAATTTGAGGAAACAAGCTAGTAGGAGCACAAGGCTTTGATACCGTAAAGAATTTCGAGTGTCTTGGAAGCTATGAGCTGCTGAACATGTATTCAGGATATGAAGTAATTGAGATATATTCTCTTGATGTGAAGTTTTTGAGAACAAGCTTTACTCTATCTCTCTTACAATTTCAATCATCTCTATATACATCAAGCTATATTATACTTTAGCTTCCATTCATGTAGGCTTTTAGGTAACTTAAGTGGTACATGTATATAAGTAACTTGAGCTTTGGTTTACTTTGTATGCAACTTTACAGGTTTATATCATAGGAGGAGATGGTACTCAAAAGGGGGCATCAGTCATATATGAGGTAAGATTGCTTGGTTTTGCTTTATGCTTGTACTTGTTGCTCTCAGAATTCAGAAGCCATTTCATGCTATGTTCTTACAATTGGATTGAAGCAACTTGCAGGAGATTAAAAGGCGAGGTCTTCAGGTTTCTGTTGCAGCCATTCCCAAGACCATAGATAATGACATTCCTGTCAGTACACTTGTTGCTTTGCTGCTTCTGCTTCGCTCTTGCAGTACGTTGTCCTCACTATTTGTATGTTTCCGTTTGCAGGTTATTGACAAATCCTTTGGATTTGATACTGCAGTGGAAGAAGCACAACGCGCTATAAACGCTGCTCATGTTGAGGCTGAAAGTGCTGAGAATGGGATTGGTCTTGTGAAGCTCATGGGACGCCACAGTGGTAAGCTGACCACTTTTCAACTACTATCCACAAAATATGAAATCTTGAAACTTCAGCTAATTTCTAGGTTTCTTAGTTCTACATGAATTTATAATATGATACTATATTGGTTTTGGGTGTAGGGTTTATTGCTATGTATGCGACCCTTGCCAACCGAGATGTAGACTGTTGCTTGATTCCCGAGTCACCATTTTACCTTGAAGGGCCAGGCGGGCTCTTTGAGTTCATAGAGAAACGGCTCAAGGAAAATGGTCACATGGTCATTGTAGTTGCTGAGGGTGCTGGAGAACAGAGTGGCCACGTTGATGAATCTGGAAACGTCCTTCATAAAGATGTAGGCCAATGGATATCTGATATGATTAAGGTATAAAATCATTCTCTAATCCAATCATTTTCCCCGAAAAATGATGTCAGATATGATTAATGCTCTGTGTATCTTTGCTTGCAGACTCATTTTAAAAAGACGAAGAAGATGGAAATTGTTCTCAAGTATATTGGTAAGCCACTGTCATATATCATTTGCTAAAAGGGGGATTAGATGCGTAGTGTAACCGATTTTTTTTTTTTGTTTGGCCTTTGTATTTGACAGATCCTACGTATATGATACGAGCTATTCCAAGTAACGCATCAGACAATGTGTATTGTACTCTCCTTGCTCAGAGCGCGGTTCATGGAGCTATGGCTGGTTACACCAGCTTTACTGTTGGCCAAGTCAATGGAAGACAATGCTACATTCCTTTCCATGTAAGTTTATTAACTCAATCAATTTACAAGTCAATAGCTCATGACACAATACTGTTTCTATTTTGTGCTTGTTTATGACTAAAGATTGCTTTGTTGATGTGAATTTTTGCAGCATATCATTGAGAAACGTAACCATGTGGTGATAACTGATCGAATGTGGGCCCGTCTTCTGTCCTCAACGAACCAGCCATGCTTCCATGCAATCATGGCAAAGCAAGAAACATGCTTGTCACCCAAGCCTGTGGCTCTTATGGATCATAGTCAACCAGCACTTGAAGAGGAGAAGAACATGAGTACAGAAAATCATGGCAATGAGGAAACTGTGATCAGTAGCCCAGCATGAACAGGCCTGAATCCATTTGATTTTTGTATTACAACGAAGATACTTCCATGATGCCTCTATATTGCATACATTGCTTTGAGTGGTCTAGCATTTTTCCTCACTGTAAATATGCATGAGATTGGATATCAATCCCATAAATTAATAATGTATACTGAGAATACCATAGTTGAATAATAACATCCTGCAGAATTGTTGATGCTGCAATAAATGAAATAGTCTTTGAAAAGAAGTACATGGAACTAGAGGATACCCAAATAACGAGTACATATTTATCTCTTATTGCCAGAGGCAGAACAATACTACAACCTTAACCGTAAGTTTTGAAAGGGCTTAAATCAGAATTTGTTGGTTTTGTTGATTTTAGGTGCACTCTCTCAATTATGAGAGTTGGTGTTCATTTTGCAAAGCACTCCAACATTTCTCCGTCCCCACAACTACAAAAAAGTACACCTACTAAATAGTTTTTCAAATAATATGCTACAATTCTCATAGCTTTGTATATTTTCCCCTATCTAGAATCTAGTTCTTCAAATCCAAGCTGAAAAAAAAAAGAAGAGATTCTTCCAAATCTGCTGAGACCAACCTCTCCAATACCCCCTTAACTATCTCTATATCCTTAGCATATATTTTTGGGTAAAATACACAAAACCATCCCTTCTTTTGGGTCATTTGTAAAAAAAATCATCCCTTATTTCACTTTTTATAGAAAAGCACCCCTTATCTTGGGGCATTTACAAAAAACCACCCCTTATATCACTTTTATAAGAAAAACCATCCTTTATTTCTATTCAATTATCATTGAACACCTCCATCAGGTTTTCCTTCCATTATAATGTCAAATTAGGGTGAAAATACAACATTTCCCCTAGATTAAAGTAGCAAATTAATACACCTCGATAATTACCACAACTTGACCGCTTGAGAGAGAGGCATGGTTGGCTCAAGGGTACTTCATGATTGGCGATCTTGTTGGGTGCTTAGGAAGTGCTCGACTTAGTTGGACGGGTGCATTCTAGTACTCAAGAGAGGGTCAAGTGAGAAAGGGCAATTGATAAACACCCTTGAGCTAGCCCTTCCTCTCTCGACCCTCTATCGGTCCTGAGTAAGCACCCGTTGTGCCGAGTCGAACCCTTCCTAGTCACCCAACAAGATCTCAGATCATGAAGCACCATTGACCCATCTCTCTCTCTCTCTCTCTCTCTCTCTCTCTCTCTCTCTCTCTCTCTCTATCTATCTATCTATCTATCTATCTATCTATCTCTCTATCTATCTCTCAGTTTGCACCTTTCTTTTATTAGTACTTTTGATCTTTGGTTTATGGGCTTTTAGGATGTGGGCCTTGATTGCTTGCTTCTCTATATAACGGCCATTCAAGACTCTTATTATTCACACATAATATGAATTCCAAGTTCTAAAGTCTAGAGTCTCTCCTTGTCCTTGTTTTGTGCGTCAACCCCTTTCTGTCAATAACTTTCCCTCTCGTACAGTCCCCCTTTGGATCAGACAACTCTTATCTCTAGCCTTATCCTACCCTCGTTAACACGAGTATTAGAGGCATGCGAGACCATAATGTTGGTCTCGTGCTTATCTTGGTTATTGTTGTAGAAAAAGGACTTCTTTTCAATTTCGAGCCTAGATCAACCCCTAATGACCTGAACCCAAGCAGGGTCGCCCCAAGCAGGGTCGCATTAACTTATTTTTATAGAATTAATGACCTATATATATATGCTTTTTCTTGCCCAAACAAAATGGACAAGGCAGTGTTCCATTTGGTTTACGAACTCTTATCTCCATGCGCCTGCGTTTGTTGTATATGGCAAACTCATAGTCCTCCATCTCATCTGAATTAAAATCCGATTGCTCTGAGCTTGATGACACGGTATCTTCAAATGAAAAATGAAACAAATATATTAGTTAATGAGTGTCTCAAGAGTTATGATGAAGATAAAAATGTGTAACAATTGTTGACTAAATATTGAGTTAGATTATATGACAGAAACAAAGATTGAATGATTGGATAAGTTTGTTGCCAATTTAGAGAAATCAATGAGAAATGATGAAGAACGAGAGAAGAGAAAAAGAGTTGAGGCAATATCAGAACAACATTGGCCTAATTCATTCATCATTACAGTATTTAAAGCAAGTCAGAGTATAAGAACTGAGTTGATCGAAAGGAGTTTTGAGATATAAGAACTGGATTTAAGTATGAGTTATAATAAAGGAAAGAGGATAGGTTTCCACAAGTGTCTAATAAATCATGATATCGAATCATACAAATTAAGAAATAACACAAGTCGCTTTCCACAAGTCACTTTCAATCTAACACACATGCAACCCTAATTAAATCTTTCATTCTAACCGTACAATCAGATCCATTATGTCTTTCATCAAACACACATGCAACCCTAAATCCTTCAATCTAACCCCTAAAATCAGACCCATTTTGTCTTTCATCAAACACACATGCAGCCAAAATCAAACCCAAATTCCTAAAATGAAACCCTGAAGTCGTATCGAATTGTTGTAAAATCAAACCCTGAAATCATATCGAATTGTTGTAAAATCAAACCAAGAAATCGTATCGAATTGTTCAAAACCCTCAAACCCTAAAATCGAATTGATATCCACAAATCAAATAGTAAACCCAAACAATTCAAGCTTACCTGACTTTGAGTCCCTTCGTATCGAGTTCCCACGCATTGCTCTTGCTCCTACCATTCGAGTCTCTTCGAGTTCCTCCTCTCTCGATCCTGAAACAAGTTAGATTTTAAGTGGCCTCTCCAAGAAGCTTAAAAGAAGATGAGGAAGTAGCCAACCGGTAATCAAGATGGGGAAACCTGGTAATTTTGGTAGTTTTAAAAAAAACAAGGGAAAAAATGGTAAAAGCACGCTTTTTTACGAGAAACCTAACGAACTTGACAGCTGGGTGGTTCTCCGCAACAAAATGACATTTAATGGATGTGTCAAAATAAATATTGGTTTAACGGGTGATATTTTGCAATGTCGACCATTTAGCGAGTGGTTATGCGCAAAAAACTACTTTTATTTAATCCTTATAATACACGATGATACATTTTGAACCATAGACATGCAATTTTTTTTTTATAAAGATACACATTCGATTTTATTTAATCCTTCTCATTATAACTTATGCTCAAATCTAGCTTTGAACCATCATTTTGAATGGCAATCTATTATTCATCATGAATTCGTGATGTTTAATCTAAGTCTAAAATATCCTAAAAATGGGCTTGGATAAAATCAGATAATGATTCGGTTAAATTAGATTTTGATGGTTGAAAACAAATTAGGAGTTATAGTTTTTTTAGCTCTATTTTTCGAGATTAATAATAATAAAATTTTGCTCTAGATAGGTAAAATATGACGTCTATAATGATTTTATTAACCAAAGAAAAAAATCGAAGAAGTTACATGGGTTGTCTCCTTGTTGCCTTGTTCCCAAGCAATCCTTTTTGCCTTGTCGAGACCTAGCTACTTGCAATTTGATTTGGTTTCATTTCTAAAGATCAAGATCTAGGGAGAATATTTTGTGTGGCTCTAATACCACATGATGAAGATCGTTGTTGGCGAAAAGGTGCAAGGTAGATGACAAGGTTTGATCCGGCGAAAAAGGTTTGGATAGAACTTCTTCCCTGGATTCACAAGGGCGGCCCTCTCTACTCTGAACTCTTATTTGAGTGATTCCGAATCGAGGAGTTAGATATATGAGCCTAGTTGAACTCCTCAAAATTGGAGATCATGATCATGTGTGGATCGAAAGTTATGACGATTTCACTGAAGTGTCCCAGAATCCACCGAGAAGAGTTTTAGAGATGATTATGTTTGATTGAGTTGGATTTAAATTTAGTTGGGGGAGTGGGATGATATTTGGATGGTTTTGATGGAAATTTAAGTGAATGATATGTTTGTGTTGATTGGAAATGATTCACATCTCAAACACACTAGGACAACCGAATTCATGATGCAACTCACCTAAGATCGGATATCCATCGGAGGATCGATGTGGCTCATGATCAACCAAGATATAAAGCTAATTTGATTCAGAAAAAATGTTCTTCATTCTGCCATATCAAGGAAAAAAGCGGTTTCTTCGTGGTTTGATTTCAACATACATAAGAAACTAGACCCCTAATTGCTACTAATGAAAGACCTAATGGAAAAAGTGACATTTGCCGTAGGACAAGTTCGACAAATTCCAAAGCAATCGCACGTTTCCAAATGTCATAAAACACCCTGTAATCCAAGCAATGAACCACACATATCGTGGCCTTCAAACATTATAAGCACACCTCACTTGTTCACGATGTGACTGCCTTACCGTAGTCACATCGTCCTATTTATGAGAGAAATCCCAAACGTCACAATCTTATCCATTTATCTCTTGCATGGAAGTTAAAAACTGTTACTTTCTTGTTGGACACATTGGGATGAAATTTGGATCCATTTTTGGACTCCATGGTCGGCACCCCTCGCCTATAAAAGACGTGGACATGGAATTAATATAAACATGTTAGAATTGGAGACAATTCATCACTATATTCGTATTTCTTAGCCAAAATCAAATTCAAAAGTCTTTCTAATGAATTCTTTGCTTGGAACATAAGATAGTGGTAGTTTTATCTTACAAAAGATTTGATGGTAACCTTAAGCAAGAACAAGGGATAAATACCTTTCGAAGAATGATCATTGATTGAATCTACCATATATCAAGTCACATATGCCCTTTGAGTGCATGCCTACACTATCCCTAACCCACTAACAAAAACAACAATCTACAAAAGTATTTCTAAGGACATGTAGTATCAAGGATATTACATCTAAGTTTGCAAAACATGAGAAGGTCGAACACATGGATTCAATCGGTGGTAATCCAATATCTGCTTGCTTTTGACATCCTTTAAAGTGGTTTTTTTCCTGAGCACACCATGTCTAATGATCACCAATGTACAGGGAGTGCATGTGCAGAAAGGAACAAGTTGGAGAATGACAACATCATATGTTGTGGCCACATATTAAACAGTATATGTGATCCTCTATTTTACATTTATCAAACTGTGGAATCCACGAAGGAATATTGAGATTCATTTTAGTCTAAATACATGGTCGAGGATGATTCGTCCAAAAAGTTCCTAATGAGTAACATTCATAGTTACAAGGTGGTAGACTAATGACCAATAATGGAGCAATGCCATGAGATCCTAAGGGTCTAGGGTCAATTTGCTCAGCTTGACATGAAGATTGAAGAATCCATCTACATGACAAGTGTAACAGAAAAGTAGCCTTCTTGGAAAGATTTCAAACATATGTTTAAGCATAAGAAGGAATAGTTGACTCTTGTTCAACTCAGTAACTATTTGTGGATCGAAGAGTCACTTCATGACCAAGACAAAGGCAAAAGCAAAGAAAAGCAAGTACAATCCCAAGTTAATATAGTGGAAGGAAGTTACCATTCCATGAAAGGAAAGAAAAGGTCATGTAAGGACAATAAATATAGTAGTTCCAACAAAAGGAAAAGTCACCTTCGAGCGTGTGTTGGAACTAGGGAAAAGTAGGGCATCTTAGGTCTAGCGTTCGTTCGCATAAAAAGGACAAGCCAAGTGCATAAGGTAGAGGTCCAAAGGACCCACCAAAACCTCATCAAGGATGTGGAGGACGCTTGGTGGATCGACTAAGGGGCTATGACCCATGTCTGCAAGGATTGAAAGAGTTTCAAATCTTTCTCAATTGTACAGGATGGAAGTGTCCTACATATAAATAATGATTCGACTACACCTGTCCTAGGAATAGACGAAGTTAATGTAGAGTTATCTAGTGGAAAATCTCTTGTACTTAAGAATGTTTTGTATGTACCCGGAATTAGAAAGAATCAAGTATTTGGAAGTGCTTGAATAAATTGTGCTACAAACAAGTACATGAGGTCAATAAATATATCTTATCAAAAGGATTTGTTTGTTGGATTAGATATTACTGTAACGACATGTTCATGCTGAACTTGTTTTCTAACAAAGAAAATGATGCGGTTATTTTAGATATGCCATTGTCTAAGACTAGGGAAATAATGTATAATAATCACATTTTTGGTAGAGCATGCCATTTATTGGCTGAGTATAGCGAAAGAAATATAGAAATACAGAGAGAAAACTCATGAGACTTATTTTCATTATGACTTTTAAAACTAATGCAAATCAAACTCTTATAGTTGTTACATAGTAAATGATCATCAAGATTAGACTACATCAAGGGTAGAGACTAGTTTTACTATCCACTTTCCTAACAACCACAAAACTACATAATATTAATCATTTCTCTCATCCCAGTTCCACCGTTTCTTTTAAAGTCATACAAACTTTATATGTAAATGCTATTTAAATTTGTATATTGTTCAATAAGGACGTTTTCCTATATAATTTCCAGGAGGAGAGTAGTTACAAGTCATGAACACATCCCCATCATCACAGAGAACCCTAACACAACCCAATCTTTTAGTGGTATTCCACACAACCTGCGTGTAGTGGAGACACACCTTCCCCTCATCACAAGTGTTAGACTCATAGTGGTAATACTTCTCCTATGCTGCAAATGCTCTCACCGCATCCTTAGGCGTCCAAGATGAGCCAGCCCCGCCCCCTCCAAATATGCACTCCCCTAGATGGGACTTTAGGGGACCCGATTGTTGCAGAGCACAATCTTGCTTCCTTTCCTCAGCCCAATGTCTTGCATACTTCTCGACTTGTGGGTCCCACACTAGAGGAAGCTCCCCCTTTTTGGCACGTACCATGTTATAAGCCACTAGGAACTCTAGGGCCTCTTGTGTGCACCCTCCACACAATTGTTTGGATATTTCATAGATTGTGTCGTTGTTCATCGTCGAATTTGGTGGTTGGTTCTCAAGCGATTGTTCGGGTGGAGACGCGGTGGTGGTTGTTGTAATGGACATGAGAAGAAGGCACGTCGCAATAACTATAAAGTTGGTTTTCATTGCCTTAGGAATAATTACAATGTGGAAATCGATGACAAGTTTGTAAATGTACGTATGATTGACACTATTCAACAACATTAATACTAACATGAGGATTTGGGGCTAGACAAATGTCACAAAATTACTTTCATTTTGCAATTAAATGGGTAAAAGTTAACCACATGTTTTTGTGTTGGGACGGTGTTGGGACCTCTGGTTCCAAACATCAGAACAACGAGACTGTCCTCCAGTTTTGATAATGACAAACACCATATGGGAACTAACGTGCTTTGTCCAAGTATTTCTAAGGAACATAGGTCTAGCAAAGAAAGTTCCCATGCTATGGGAACTTCTATGAATGATAAAAAGAACACAGGCCTATACGATGAAGAGTTTCTCTCAAAGGAACTTTGAAGAAGACAGTTCCCATCACATGGGAACTCACATGTGAAGACAAAGACCGCTCAACGCAAATCGCGGGATCCTGTATTGGACAAAATGAAGGAACAGTCTGATGAGAAGACTGTCACAAGCGATCCAACGGTCCGATTGATTCAAGAAGTTGACCTAGTTCAAATCGAAGTCACATGTGAAGGTTGTACACTTGGGCTGCAAGCAAAGGGCATTTCGGACAACATGAAAGATACGATTGAAGCCCAAGTACAACCGAGTATAAAGCCAAATGAATAGTGCTAGGTTTTGGCACTTCTCCCAAAACTCACACATACTCCCAGGGAAAGAAAGAAATAAGAAGAGAAGTCCCCGGCGGCGAGTGTCCGATCTCGGCGACGGTGAAGCTAAAGTTCCCAAGAGCAAGGGAACTGAATTGTCAAGGTGCAAGGTTTGACTTTCTTGTTTATGTTGAGTTGTTCGCTTAGGAACTCAGTTGAGAAGATTCATTAGTGTTGCTAGAGTTAGGTAGAACTCGTAGGAACAGAGAAGTTTGAATCTGGTTGTATGTAACTAAGGAACAAGCAATAAAATAAGTAAGTCATTCAAAATCCTCCAAGCGGAGGTAGAGGTTTACCCACACAACTAGTTGGTTGTCGTGGGGTTCCTCTATAAGGGAACTGTGTTCTTTCTACCTTTTAATACTTGCGATATTGTTTCTTCCACTGCCTTGGGAAAAGCTTAACAGCCAGTTCCCAAGCTCTCGCTAACAAGTTACGATCCAACAATTGGTATCAGATTAAGGTTGCTCTAGATTTGTGTTAGCATCGCAGGTTTCAAAATGGCTTACGAACTCACCCAAGTCCGTCACAACAACAGCAAGCCACCAAGGCTTATCACTGGTAGATTTGAAAGCTGGCAACGCGACATGAAGAACTGGATGCGTAGCCAGGACTACCAAGCTTGGTGCGTTATAGAGAAAGGGAACTTCAAAATTGATCCAGCTATGGAGAATGACCTCTCCAAATGGGGACCAAATGAGTACAAGTGCATGGAGGCCAACTTCAAGGCCATATAGTACCTCAAGAATGCTATGACGGTGCAAGATTGCGACAGGGTAGCAAACCTAGACACGGCCAAGGAAGTGTGGGAAGCCATTCAACAAATGCATATTGGGAACTCAGACCTCCGAGAAGATCTTCAGATGAATGCAAGGAGGGAGTTCTTGAATTTCCAAATGGAAATGGGAGAGTCCGTTGATAGTTATCAATCCCGTTTCGAGGGACTTTGCACCAAGATGGCTGGCCTTGGGATCACTAAAGAGGAAATCACTAACTAAATGAAGGTTTAACAACTCTTCAATGGGCTGACTGGAGAGTGGGGAAATGAGAGAACGATGTTCAAGGAGAACCCCGAAAACAGAACTCTTATGCTCCACCAGGTCTTTGGAAAACTGGTAGGACATGAGAAGAGAAAGATAAATGACAAGGAGCAAAAGAGGGCACACCAAGGGATTGCCCTCAAACTTGAAAAGATGCTCAAGTCAGTTTAAGAGCAACATGAAGAATCTGAAGAAGAAGAGGATGAGGAACTAGTACTCGTAACAAGGGCCCTTCGATCCTTCTACAAAGGAAAGTTCAAGAAGAGAAATGGGAACTCACAGAAAGGACAAAGTTCCCAAAGAAAACCTGCTGAGAAGGACCTCTCGGACGTCACATGCTACAAGTGCTACAAAAAGGGACACTTCGCGAAAGAGTGCCCACTGGGAACTGACGGCCGTAAGCAAGGGAAGAAGGCCCACATCGCCACATGGGATGATGACGAGGACGAAGATCCTGAATCTTGGGCATTCCCCGACATGTGCGCAATATTCATAGGAGACACCACTGGGGAACAACCCAGTGAGGTAACTACTGAATCCGTTCTTGCTTCCTTGAATAATTATGAAAAACCTGAGTTGCTAAAAAATTCTTTCAAGCCTTGTCAAATATAACATTAAATTACAAAAGAAGTTGGAAAAATCCGAACACACCAATGCTGAACTAGTTGGTCTTGAGCCATGTCCCAACTGTGTGTCCCTTCTAGAAAAACTTCACTCCTACGTGTCTCACATCGTAGAACTTGAAGATGAGCTTAAAACTCTAAAAGTGATGAGAACACCCTTCTACAAAACCTGAGTAAAAAAATAGGAATCCTGAAGTCTCTAGTTCCCAAACCAAGTTTGTCCCTGCCAGAAACGGAATAGGGTATGAGTCAGAGAGCTCTAAGAAAGGAAAGTCCCCTTTGAGTGAAAAAGAAATCAACGAGTGTAGGGCCCTAGAGCTTCAGTGTGAGAAACAGAAAAATGAACACTTAGAAGAGAAAATCCGTGTCTTGGAGAGTGGAGTGAATGGAGAGGTAGATTATTACACTGTGAACACTGGACATAAGCTGTATGTTCAAATAGTTAAGGGAAATAGGTCTAGAGTATACAACAAGGAAACTATGGACAGGAACAGGATACAAAGACCCCATCCCAAGTACTACCTAGGACAATACTATAAGACCTGCTGGAACTGTGGTGCTCATGGGCACTACAAGGAAAGTTGTCCCAAAGCTAAGGCCCAAGCCCTAAGAAACCACGAGTACTGGAACAGGCAGAATCAACAAGCCAACAAGCCTGCTAGAGTTCCCACGAAAAGGAACAACCATAGGAACTTTGCCTATAACAAGTACTCTCGTGACATTAACATTGCTGATTATGTGCTATTTGAGACTGTCTTTCCTTGCAAGGGACCATGCAAGAGTCATCTCGCCTGGATCCTCAAAAACTAACTTCTCTTGTAGGTGGCAGTGAGGGGGAACAATACATGGGTCATTGATAGTGGATGATCTAACCACATGACTGGAAACAAAGACAACCTCACCTCACTCCACCCAAAGGCCGAAGGAGGTCATGTGTCCTTTGGCAACAAAAATAAAGGGGAAATCATAGGAACCGGGGAAGTACTACTCAACAAATCAATCAAAATCAGCAACGTTAACTTGGTAATTAAAGGACCTGGGATTCAATCTCTTGAGCGTCTCTCAGATATGTGATCAAGGGAACAACATCGTCACCTTTGATTCAAGAGAGTGTCTAGTGATCAACAAGAAGACTAACAAAATCATCCTGAAGGGAAGAAGGTCCAACAACATCTATGTAGTGGATACAGACTTTGAGCCACCAAGGAAACTGTGCTTGGCAAGTTCCCTTGACGAAACGGAACTCTGGCACAAAAGACTGGGCCATGCAGGCATAAGTCAGATCCTAAAGCTCTATCTAGAAGATCTGGTCATTGGCTTTCCTCGAATAAACATCGAAGGTGCCAAGATGTGTGAAGCTTGTGTTCGTGGCAAACAAACCAGAAGTTCCTTCAAACCAAAAAGGGTAGTCAGCACAACAAGGCCCTTGGAGCTAATCCACATGGATCTCTGTGGTCCCATGGACACCGAAAGCTTCGGAGGAAAGAGGTACATGTATGTTTTAATTGATGATTTTTTAAGGTTTACATTGGTTCTTTTCTTGAGATCAAAATCAGATACCTTCAAAGAGTTTGAGACTCTAATCAAGAGGATGGAAGTTAGCATGGGAATCAAGCTCAAGGCACTCAGATCTGACCATGGGACTGAGTTCAAAAACTCAAAGTTCCTAAGATACTGTGCCAACAATGGTGTATCCCACAACTTCTCGGCCCCTCGCACTCCTCAACAAATTGGCGTGGTGGAACGGAAAAACAGAACCTTGGAAGACATGGCAAGGACCATGATGCTAGAGAGTGGAGTCCCTCCAAGTTTCTGGGCCGAAGCCATCTCCACAGCTACCTACATCCTGAATCGAGCCATGACAAGGCCCTTGATAAAAAAGACATCCTACGAGCTGATCAAAGGAAGAAAGCCCAACATCTTTCACCTAAGGACCTTTGGATGCAAATGCTTCGTTCACAACAATGGGAAGGACAACCTCGGAAAATTTGACCCGAGAAGTGATGAAGGGATCTTTTTAGGGTACTCCTCTCAAAGCAAGGCGTACAGGGTCTATAACAAGAGAACCAAGAAGATAGAAGAAAGCATTCACGTTATCTTCGACGAACAATCTGTGAAGGTAGGAACAGAGACCCAAGGAAAGGGAACTCTGTTCAAACTGGTCAGACAAGAAGAAGAAGAAGACGAGGATGAACCACGAAAGAGAGATGAAGACTATCCAAGTGGGAACAATGTCCCACAATCAGGGAACAACGAAGGAGATCAAAATTCCACAGATCAAAGCTCCTTTGAAGTTCCCTCCTCAACAGAAGAACCACAAGATGCATCGAACTCTCTCGTTCCCCAAACTGAAAATGTACCAGAATCCAGTGTTCAGGGGGAACAACGAGGGAACTCTGAAGAGAATCCTGACGAGAGCCTCGGCGAAGAAGTGGAGCATAACCGTTCCCGTGAAGAAGAGGAGGCTCAAGACGCAAATGAAGGGACAAGGGAACATGTTGATGTCTCACATATCCGAACCAGGAACTACCATCAAAAGAGGGATCACCCCATAGATAACATCATTACTCCCTATGACAAAGGTGTACAAACTCATTCCTCCCTCAATAACTTTTGTGCTTTTAATGCCTTTGTCTCATTGGTGGAACCAAAGAATATCAAAGAAGCCCTAAAAGATCCAGACTGGATCCAAGCCATGCAAGAGGAACTCCATCAATTCGAGAGGAACAAAGTGTGGAGACTAGTTCCCATACCCAAAAACAAGAACATCATAGGAACTCGATGGGTCTTTAGGAACAAGCTTGATGATACTGAAGTTGTGGCAAGGAACAAGGCAAGACTAGTCGCACAAGGGTATATGCAAGAGGAAGGAATTGACTACGATGAAACCTTTGCACCATTTGCAAGAATCGAGGCAATACGTCCCCTCATAGCCTATGCAGCTCACAAGGGATTCAACTTGTACCAGATGGATGTAAAGACGGCCTTTCTCAATAGGCACCTCAAGTAAGAAGTATAAGTAGCTCAACCCCCAGGATTCGAAGATGAGAAGCTACCCAACCACGTCTACTTCCTGGAGAGGGCCCTCTACGGTCTCAAACAAGCTCCCCGAGCATGGTATGACAGGTTCGCTCAGTTCCTTTTATCTCATGGATACATTCGAGGTTCTATAGACAAAACCTTGTTCATAATGAAAGAGTGTACAGATACCTTGATTGTGCAAGTATATGTTGATGACATTGTTTTTGGAGAAACTAACGAAAATCTTGTAGAGAAATTTAAGAATCTCATGAGCAGTGAATTTGAGATGAGTCTCATAGGGGAACTCACATTCTTCTTGGGACTCCAAATCTCTCAAACAAAGGAGGGAACAAAGATTCATCAACAGAAATACATTAGACAAATGCTCGTGAGGTATGGGATGGAACACTCCAGGCCCATTGACACTCCCATCTCACCAAACTCAAGACTCAATACGGATGAAACAGGTATAAGTGTGGACCAAAGAAATTATCGAGGTATGATCGGGTCCCTCCTCTACTTAAGTACTAGTAGACCTGATATCATGTTCTCCGTATGTCTTTGTCCTTGTTTTCAAGCTAACCCTAAGGAATCACATCTGAAAGAGGTGAAGAGGATTTTCAGGTATCTCCAAGGGAACGACAACTTGTGCCTCTGGTATCCAAGGAACAGTTCCTTTGAACTCATTGCTTATTGTTGGGACGTTGTTGGGACCTCTGGTTCTAAGCAACGGATCAACGATTCACTCCTCTTTAAGTTTTGATAATGACAAACACCATAGGTAACTAATGTGGTTTGTTCAAGTATTTCTAAGGAACATAGGTACAGCAAAGAACCCCTATGAATGACAAAGCCACTGCTAGCCACAATGAAGAGTTTCCATCAAGGGAACTCTGAAGAGGAAAGTTCCCATGAAGTGGGAACTCCCAGAAACAAACAAGAAGACACAAGCTTACAACGATGAAGAGTTTCCATCAAGGGAACTCTGAAGAAGTCAGTTCCCATGAAATGGGAACTCACATGTGAAGACAACGACCGTTCAGCGCAGATCGCGGGATCCTGTCTCAGACAGCCAGAGGGAACAGTCTGAGGATCAGACTGTCACGCTTCATCCAACGGTCCGATTGATTCAAGAAGTTGACCTAGTTCAAACCAAAGTCACATGTGAAGAAAGTACAACTTGGGCATCAAGCAAAGGGCATTTTGGACACAAACGAAAGATGCTACTGCCCAAGACAAATGGACTATAAAGCCAAATGAATAGTACTCGGTCTGAGTACTTCTCCCAGAACTTACAAAACACCCACATCTGAGAAAAGAAAGAAAAGGAAGAGAAGTCCCCGCCGGCGAGTGTGTGATCTCGACGACGGTGAAGCTGAAGTTCCCTGGAGCAAGGGAACTGAGAAGTCAGCGTAAGGTTTGAGTTACTTGTGTTTTGCTGTTGTGAGCTTAGGAACTCAGTTGAGAGGATTTACTAGTGTTGCTAGAGTTAGGAAGAACTTGTAGGAACAGAGAAGTGTAAATCCGGCTGTGTAACTAAGGAACAAAGCAATCAATATAAGTAAGTCATTCAAAATCCTCCAAGCGGAGGTAGAGGTTTACCCATACAACTAGTTGGTTGTAGTGGGGTTCCTCTATAAAGGAACTGTCCCCTTAACTGTTTTTATTACTTGCGATTATTTACTTCCGCTGCCTTGGGAACAGCTTAATTGCCAGTTCCCAAGCTCACTGCTAACCGATTACGATCCAACAATTGGTATCAGAGCAAGCGCTCTAGATTTGTGTTAGCATCGCAGGTGTCAAAATGGCTCAGGAACTTACTCAGGTGGGGAACAATACCAGCAATCCGCCAAGGCTTATAACAGGAAGATTTGAAAGCTGGCAACGAGACATGAAAGATTGGATGCGTGGCCAAGACTACCAAGCCTGGTGCGTCATCGAAAGGGGGAACTTCGAAATCGATCCAGCTATTGTCAACGACCTCTCAAAGTGGGGTCCCAACGAGTACAAGTGCATGGAGGCAAACTACAAAGCCAAACAGTACCTAAAGAGGTCCATGTGCGTACAAGATTGTGACAGGGTTGCAAACCTTGACACAGCCAAGGAAATGTGGGAAGCCATCCAACAAATGCACGTTGGGAACTCAGATCTCAGAGAAGATCTTCAAATGAACGCAAAGAGGGAGTTCTACAACTTCCAAATGGAGATGGGAGAGTCCGTCGATAGCTACCAATCCCGGTTTGAAGGACTTTGCACTAAGATGGAAGGATTGGGGATCACAAAAGAAGAAATCACCCACAAAATGAAGGTCCAACAGCTCTTCAATGGATTGACTGGAGAATGGGCAAACGAGAGAACGATGTTCAAGGAAAACCCAGAAAATCGAACACTTATGCTTCATCAAGTGTTTGGAAAGCTAGTGGGACATGAGAAGAGGAAGATCGATGATAAGGAACAAACTCGAGCTCATCGAGGGATTGCACTCAAGATCGAAAAGATGCTCAAATCAACCCAAGAACAACATGAAGACTCTGAAGAAGAAGAGGATGAAGAGCTAGTTCTTGTAACAAAGGCTCTTCGAAATTTCTACAAAGGAAAGTCTCAACGGAACAGTGGGAACTGGGGAAAGGGACAGAGTTCCCAAAGAAAGCCCACAGAGAAGGATCTCTCAGAAGTGACTTGCTACAAATGCAACAGGAAAGGACATTTTGCGAAGGAATGTCCACAAGGAACTGAAGGCAGAAAGCAAGGAAAGAAGGCTTACATCGCTACTTGGAGCGATGATGAAGACGAAGATCCTGAAGCATGGGCACTCCCGGACATGTGTGGCATGGCCATAGGAGAAACCACTGGGGAACAACCCAGTGAGGTAACCACTGAAACTGTTCTTGATTCCTTGAGTAATTATGAAAAACCTGAATTGTTGAAAATCCTTTCAAGTCTTGTTAAAGATAACATAAAACTGCAAAACAAGTTGGAAAAACAGGAACACATAAATTCTCAATTAGTTGGTCTTGAGCCCTGTCCCAACTGCATATCCCTTCTAGAAAAACTCAAGTCCCATGTGTCTCACATCGTAGATCTAGAAAGAGAAATCAAAACTTTAGAGAAAGATGAGAACACCCTCCTGCAAAACCTGAGTAAGACTCCCGAACACCCTGAAGTCTCTAGTTCCCAAATCAAGTTTGTCCCAGCCAGACATGGCATAGGATACAAAGGTGAGTGCTCCAAGAACAGAAAGTCACCCCTGAGCGAACATGAGATCCATGAGTGTAGGGCCTTAGAACTCCAGTGCGAGAAACAGAAAAATGCTCATCTCGAGGAGAAAATCAGGGTCCTAGAGAGTGGAAACAATGGTGAGAAAGACTACTATACTGGGAACTCTGGACATAGAATCTATGTCAAAATTGCTAAGGGAAATGGGTCTCGAGTGTACAACAAAGAAACCATGGATAGGAACCGTATCCAGAGACCACACCCAAAATACTACCTGGGAGAATACTACAAGACATGTTGGCACTGTGGTGCTCATGGGCACTACAAGGATGCATGTCCCAAGAAGAGAGCCCAAATCCCTAGAAGCCATGAGTTCCCAAACAGACAAAAACGTCATGCTCATCACCAAACGAACTCCAACTCTCAAAATTCCAAAGACATCAACATTTCTGACTATATCTTAAATGAAAATGTTTTCCCTTGCAAGGGACCTGGCAAGAGTCATCTTGCCTGGGTCTCAAAACACTAACTTTTCCTTGTAGGTGGCTGTGAGAGGGAACAGTACATGGTTCATAGATAGTGGATGCTCGAACCATATGACAGGGAACAAGGATATCCTCATCTCACTCCACACTCATGCCGAAGGAGGCCACGTCTCATTTGGCAACAAGAACAAGGGAGAAGTTATTGGAAAAGGAGAAGTGTTGCTCAATAGATCTATTAAAGTTAGCAACGTAAATCTGGTAAAGGATCTGGGATACAATCTGCTGAGTGTCTCCCAGATGTGTGATCAAGGGAACAACATCGTCACTTTCGACTCAGATGAATGTCTCGTCATCAACAAGAAGACCAACAAAGTAATTCTGAGAGGAAGAAGATACAACAATGTGTATGTGGTGGACACCAACTTTGAACCACCAATGAAGCTGTGCCTTGCGAGTTCCCAAGATGACACGGAACTCTGGCATCGAAGACTGGGACATGCTGGTGTAAATCAAATCCTGAAGCTTTATCTACAGGATCTGGTCATTGGTCTTCCACGGTTCAATCTCGAAGGAGTCAAAATGTGTGAAGCATGTGTTCGAGGGAAACAGACCAGGACCTCCTTCAAACCGAAGAAGGTGGTAAGCACAACCAGGTCCCTGGAGTTGATTCACATGGATCTCTGTGGTCCCATGAGAACAGCCAGCTACGGTGGAAAAAGGTACATGTATGTCTTAATTGATGATTTTTCAAGATTCACCTGGGTTGTTTTCTTGAAGGCAAAATCACAAGCGTTTGAAGAATTTGAGCCCTTCATCAAAAGAACAGAAGTAAGCTTGGGGCTGAAACTGAAAGCAATCAGATCTGATCACGGAACTGAGTTTCAAAACTCGGAGTTCCTAAACTTCTGTGAGCAAAATGGGATCTCTCACAACTTTTCAGCTCCTCGCACTCCTCAGCAAAATGGAGTGGTCGAGAGAAAGAACAGAACTCTGGAAGATATGGCTAGAACCATGATGATCGAAAGTGGAGTTCCTGAGTACTTCTGGACTGAAGCAATCTCCACAGCTACATACATCCTGAATCGAGCCATGACAAGGCCCCTGATCAACAAGACTTCCTATGAGCTCATCAAAGGGAGAAAACCAAACATCTCACACTTGATAACATTTGGTTGCACATGCTTTGTTCACAACAACGGAAAAGACAATCTTGGCAAATTCGACCCCAGAAGCGACGAAGGGATCTTCCTGGGATACTCATCACAAAGCAAGGCTTACAGGGTCTACAATAAAAGAACCAAGAAGATAGAGGAAAGCATTCATGTCGTCTTCAATGAAAAGTCTGTAAAGATGGGAACCGAGTCCCAAGGGAAGGGAACTCTGTTCAAGCTAGTCAGACATGAAGACGATGATGATGACGAGGATGAGCCAAGGAAAAGGGATGAAGACTATCCAAGTGCAAGCCATATCCCACAACCAGGGAACAACGACGAAGGTCCAACCCTCACTGATCAAATCTCCCTTGAGGCTCCCTCCTCAGAAGAACTACAAGAAACCTCCAACTCTCTCGAGGTCCCCTCTTCAGGGAACAACTCTGCTGTCCCCCAAGACAATACACTGCCAGAATCAAGTATTCAAGGGGAACAAAGAGGGAACCTTCCAGAAATCTCTGAAGAAACATCAAATGAAGAAGCTGAAGATGAGAGTTCCCATGACAAAGAAACACCAACTGAGGATAATACACATGCAAAGGAACTCACTCATGCAAGAACCTTTCAACAAAGGAAGGACCACCCCCTTGAGAACATCATCTCCCCTCTTGATAAAGGTGTTCTAACTCGCTCCTCTCTCAATAATTTTTGTGCTTTTAACGCGTTTGTTTCAATGGTGGAACCCAAAAATATCAAAGAAGCATTAAAGGACCCGGATTGGATTCAAGCCATGCAAGAGGAACTCCACCAATTCGAGAGAAACAAAGTTTGGAAGCTAGTTCCTAGGCCCAAAAACAAGAACATCATAGGAACCCGATGGGTTTTTAGGAACAAGCTCGATGATACTGGAGCTGCAGCAAGGAACAAGGCTAGGTTAGTAGCACAAGGATACAGGCAAGAGGAAGGGATTGACTACGATGAGACCTTCGCACCAGTTGCTAGGATAGAGGCAATCAGACTTCTCATCGCCTATGCTGCTCACAAGGGATTCAAACTTTATCAAATGGATGTGAAAACAGCCTTCCTAAACGGACATCTCAAGGAAGAAGTGTATGTGGCCCAACCTCCAGGATTCGAAGATGAGAAAATGCCCAACCATGTCTATTTCCTGGAAAGGGCCCTTTACGGACTCAAACAAGCTCCCCGAGCCTGGTATGACAGGTTTGCTCAATTCCTCTTGTCCCATGGATACCTTCGAGGTTCCATAGACAAGACTTTGTTTTTAAAGAAAGAGTCTAAAGACATTTTGATTGTGCAAGTATATGTTGATGACATTGTGTTTGGAGCAACTAACGAAACTCTTGTAGAAAAGTTCAAGGACCTCATGAGCAATGAGTTTGAGATGAGTCTCATTGGGGAACTCACGTTCTTCTTGGGACTTCAAATATCCCAAACAAAGGAGGGAACAAAGATCCATCAACAGAAATACATCAAGGAAATGCTCGTGAAGTATGGGATGGAACATTCAAAGCCCATTGACACTCCCATCTCACCAAATTCAAGGCTAAATGCAGATGAAACAGGTATCAGTGTGGACCAAAGGAACTATCGAGGTATGATCGGGTCCCTTCTCTACTTAACCGCTAGTAGACCTGATATCATGTTCTCCGTATGTCTTTGTGCTCGTTTTCAAGCTAACCCTAAGGAATCACACCTGAAAGAGGTGAAGAGAATTTTCAGGTATCTCAAAGGGAACAATAACTTGTGCCTTTGGTATCCAAGGAACAGTTCCCTTGAGCTCATTGCATACACAGATGCTGACTTTGCAGGGCACTTGGTTGACAGAAAGAGCACTTCAGGAATGGCCCAGTTCCTAGGATCCTGCTTAGTTTCGTGGGGATCTAAAAAGCAAAACTCAGTTGCACTCTCCACAGCTGAAGCTGAATATGTGGCTGCCGCATCATGCTGTTCCCAGGTTCTATGGCTTAAGTCACAACTCTAGGATTACGGTATGTCTTTTGGCCCAGTTCCCATACTCTGTGATAACACTAGTGCCATAAACATTTCCAAAAATCCTGTGCATCATTCTAGAACTAAGCATATTGATATAAGACATCACTTTCTACGTGACAATGTTGAGAATGGGAACATTTCGATGGAACACTGTAGAACTGAAGAGCAAATTGCGGATATTCTTACCAAAGCTTTAGACAAACGTCCCTACCAGCGTTTTCGAATGCTTCTAGGGATGATAACTCCAAACTAAACAAGTCCCTGTTTATCTCTCTCCCAATGCCTGACTAGTTTATCTAAAATTGCATGATAAGGAACTTGGATTCATTGCTTTCACTATGCCATGATTACTAGTCTAGAGAAAAATGTGTACAAAGGAACTCTATTTCTTTTGGCCCAAAATGATCAACCAGAGTTCCCTTTATCCCTCATTACAAGCCACCATGACGGTTGATCATATGACCCACCTTAAGCTAGGGACCAGACAAATGCTTCTCATGAGCCAAAACATTTCCTTTATCGAGTTGCAAATCGTCTGGTTCCCTTTGAGTTCCCTAGCCCCACAAAAAGATGAGTGTGAAGTTCTCTCAACCACTTCACTCTCCCTGACCTTGAAAGGATCATGGGAACTGCTGCATCTACAAAGGGAACACTGACTAATCTTCAAAGAAAAACCGTCACTTGGGAAGCGGACTTTCGTGTCAGAAGCTCTGAAGCGTTACAGGCCAAGTATTCAAAATTTGAAAAGGACTTCCCAAGAGATTGTGACGCGTGTCCAGAAGCGTGCTTGAGAAGTTGAAACGGCGCCCCACGTTCATTGGGCAACGGTTATCGAGGTTATTCCACTTCCTCTTCTAACCTTCACCTCCTCTCTCCTTTAAAACCCCTCTTTGCCATTTTTAGGTCCTTTACTCCATCTTTCATCCCTGTCATTCGTCTTCCCCAAATCCCTTTCACTCTCTTTTCAAGAAACCTCCAAAACCTCCCAAATTCTTACAAAAATGGCCCCTCAACACACATTCGCACAAATCAAAGAGTGGGTACTTGCCAATCCTCGCACTCTCTTCATCACTCAACTGAACGAGATCGAGCAAGAACAGGACCCAACCATGAAGGATGTCCTCATTCAAGGGCTATACAATCAAGTAAGCCCCTTCTTGCCCCCTCCTCCTCCTCAGGTTGATGAAACCGTCTCCTGGACCTCTTCCTCATCCGAATCTCTTCCTCTTCCACCTCCAACCACCAACACCTCCTCCGGAGTTGTCATCGTTGACAACTTCGGAGATGCTTGCCCCTCCATCAATGAAAAACCCCATAAATCCAAACATCGCCACTCATCCAAACATCGCCACTCATCAAAAGATCCCTCAAAATCCAAAAAATCCAAACACTCCCACGACCCCTCCAAATCCAAAAAGCGTAAACACTCTGAGGCCTCTGAATTCTCGGAGCCCAGAAAGAAGGCTTTCTTCCGCTTTGAGGACTACCTGAACTGCTCCAAGGAGAGTTCTTGTGCTCCCAAACCTCCCTACCTTTTTCCTTCCGACGATGGGAACTCCGAACCCCAGAGTCTACTTCCCTCTTCCTCCTCCATACCTCCTCCAGTTCCCGCCACGATGGGAACTCCAACATCCCAACCTCCTTCACTTCCTCCCGTTCCCATCACTACGGGATCTCCAACTCCATCTTCACCTCACAAAACGCCTTCTTCTTCCTCCCCAAAACACATTTCCACCAAACCCATCTCCACTCAACTCACAACCCCTATTCCTTATTCTCCTCTCCCCTCTTCCATCACGTCTCCCACCACCACCAAACTCCCCTCTCCCTCACCATCCAAAAGTACCGTCGCCCTCTCCTCAGACGACGACGATCTTCCTCTTTCTGTGGTCATCGGCAAAATGACCAAGGACCCTCCTCCGATCATCATGGGAACTTTGGAGGAGGAAGCCCAGCTCAAGGACATCGAGGAAGAACTCAACAGGGGTCCCTCTGAGCACACAGTCTCCCAAGGGACAAAGTCCCCAGAAAAGGTTGCTCCTCAAGAGCCAACAGAGACAAGGGACCTCGCACCAGCTGGAGGTGCTTAGGCAACAACAAGTCATCCTGGAGATGACGCGGAGGGCTCGGATTCGAGCTCCTCCGAGGAAGAAGGGACCTCCCATGATGAGGTCGAAGAAGAAGAAGAAGCTCCAGCTTCAAAGGAGCCAGCACGCATCCCTACACCTGGACACCAAATGGTGGTGTCCGCGAGTTCCCCACCACCTAGGGACCGCGTGCTCATGATCGAAGCGGTTGCACCCCCTCAGCAGAAAGGACCTCGCACGGTCTCTAGGGGGAACAAATCCAAAAGCAAGTCCAAAAAGGGGAAGGGGACCACCAAGCATCATGTCAGTGAGCGCCGAAAGCTTCTCCATCACCTCATAGTTTCCCAAGAGGCGCTGACTGAAAATGGTCTGGAGGAACTATGGGAACTGATCAAGGCCCAGGGCTGGGAGAGACTCTGCCAAGAAACTGTGAGCGTAGATCCCTCACAAGTGCGTCAATTCTACAACAACTTCACTATCACCAACGACGGCACTCAGGGAACTCTCTCCCACGAAGGCGACGAGTTCATTTTTACAACGTCTACGATCCGCCTTCAACTCCAGGTCCCTGGTCAAGGGCTTAGCGAGTTGCCCAGCAAGCTCTGGGGCGACTTCAACAACGCCGAGGTGTACAACACAATTTTTGAGGGTCGGGTTCCCTCTAAGGTCCACTTGACGCATCATCTGTCCTTGGTTGCCAAGCTCGCTCACCAATTCATTATCAACGTGGTGGTCCCCCGCCAAGAAAAGCGTCTGGTCGTCAACATCCCCGATGCCATCATCCTCTACCACTTTCTCCTCAAGAAGCCCATAAATCTTCCCCGAATTATCCTTGGGCACATGGAAAAGTGCATGGCCTCCAAGTCCCATTCCCTCCCCTACTCCGGGCTGATCAAGAAGCTCCTACAAAAAGAGGGTCTCTACGATGCCTCTAAAGAAGAAATCGAGCTTGGAAGGGAACTGGACATTACAGTTGCCCAGAAGATGAGGCACTCGGAGCCTGTAGAGGAGGCGGCTCCTCTAGAGTCTGGTACACAAGAGGGGAACTCTCCAGTGTTGCTCCGCATCGCCAACACCCTCGATCAGATTGCTAGGGACCAGGCCGTATTGGCCAGAGGACAAGAAAAACTTACACAAGTCCTTACGCGCCTTTGTGACGCCTTGTTCCCTCAGAGCCCATGATCTCTCCCTTCTTGTTCCCTTAATCCAAAAATGACCACAAAATTGTACTTGGGTTCCCTTTGTACATATTCTCTTAAGTAATAAAATGGTCTTTATTTTGATTGCGTGTTCCATTCTTTCCTAATATTGCTTTGCTTGATTTTCGATGATGTCAAAAGGGGGAAAGATAAAAAATGTGAGATGAGTTCAAAGTTTAAGTCATCACAGACCACGCATAAGCTAAGGGGGAACAATTGCATAAAAAGCCTAATAGGAACTATGTGTCTCACCAGAAGTGGCTCCCTAAATCTAAATGTCTCACTAAGACTGATTTCCCAAAATCATACTTAGGAACTCATCAGCATATCATTCATTGAAATATTTGCATTTTTTTGTGATGGGTTTGTCATCATCAAAAAGGGGGAAATTGTTGGGACGTTGTTGGGACCTCTGGTTCTAAGCAACGGATCAACGATTCACTCCTCTTTAAGTTTTGATAATGACAAACACCATAGGGAACTAATGTGGTTTGTTCAAGTATTTATAAGGAACACAGGTACAGCAAAGAACCCCTATGAATGACAAAGCCACTGCTAGCCACAATGAAGAGTTTCCATCAAGGGAACTCTGAAGAGGAAAGTTCCCATGAAGTGGGAACTCCCAGAAACAAACAAGAAGACACAAGCTTACAACGATGAAGAGTTTCCATCAAGGGAACTCTGAAGAAGTCAGTTCCCATGAAATGGGAACTCACATGTGAAGACAACGACCGTTCAGCGCAGATCGCGGGATCCTGTCTCAGACAGCCAGAGGGAACAGTCTGAGGATCAGACTGTCACGCTTCATCCAACGGTCCGATTGATTCAAGAAGTTGACCTAGTTCAAACCAAAGTCACATGTGAAGAAAGTACAACTTGGGCATCAAGCAAAGGGCATTTTGGACACAAACGAAAGATGCTACTGCCCAAGACAAATGGACTATAAAGCCAAATGAATAGTACTCGGTCTGAGTACTTCTCCCAGAACTTACAAAACACCCACATCTGAGAAAAGAAAGAAAAGGAAGAGAAGTCCCCGCCGGCGAGTGTGTGATCTCGACGACGGTGAAGCTGAAGTTCCCTGGAGCAAGGGAACTGAGAAGTCAGCGTAAGGTTTGAGTTACTTGTGTTTTGCTGTTGTGAGCTTAGGAACTCAGTTGAGAGGATTTACTAGTGTTGCTAGAGTTAGGAAGAACTTGTAGGAACAGAGAAGTGTAAATCCGGCTGTGTAACTAAGGAACAAAGCAATCAATATAAGTAAGTCATTCAAAATCCTCCAAGCGGAGGTAGAGGTTTACCCATACAACTAGTTGGTTGTAGTGGGGTTCCTCTATAAAGGAACTGTCCCCTTAACTGTTTTTATTACTTGCGATTATTTACTTCCGCTGCCTTGGGAACAGCTTAATTGCCAGTTCCCAAGCTCACTGCTAACCGATTACGATCCAACACTTATACAGATGCAGATTTTGCTGGACACCTCGTTGATAGAAAGAGCACATCGGGAATGGCCTAGTTCCTTGGGTCATGCTTAGTCTCATGGGGATCCAAGAAGCAAAATTCAGTGGCACTCTCCACAGCTGAAGCTGAATACGTGGCATCCGCATCATGCTGTTCCCAAATATTATGGCTCAAGTCCCAACTTTAGGATTACGGTATGTCTTTTGGCCCAGTTCTTATACTCTGTGATAATAATAGTGCCATTAACATATCCAAAAATCCTGTGCATCACTCTAGGACCAAGCATATAGACATTAGACATCATTTCCTACGTGAAAATGTTGAGAATGAGAACATCTCTATGGAACACTGTAGAACGGAAGAGCAAATTGCGGACATCCTCACTAAAGCTTTAGACAAACGTCCCTACCAGCGTTTTCGAATGCTTCTAGGGATGATAACTCTAAACTAAACAAGTCCTTGTTTGTCTCTCCCTCAATGCATGACTAGTATAACTAGAAATGCATGATAGGGAACTGTAGGACTCATTGCTTTCATTTTGCCATATTACTAGTCTAGAGCTTGATATGTATAGAGGAACATTATTTTTTTTTTGGCCCAAAATGATCAACCAGAGTTCCCCTTAGCCCTCTCTACAAGCCACTATGACGGTTGATCATAAAACCAACCCTATGCTAAGGATTAGACAAACGCTTCTCATGAGCCAAAACTCTTTATCCCTTTATCGAGTTGCAATTGTCTGGCTCTTCTTTGAGTTCCTCGCCTCACAAAGAAAATTGAGTGTGACTTCCCTGAACCTCTCCACTCAATATGACCTTTCAAAAGATCATGGGAACAGGTGTTCACAACCAAGGGAACACTACTTTCTGAAGAAGCTAAAACGTCGCTTGGGAAAATGGGAAATGTGTCAGACTCTGAGGCGTTTTGGGCCAAGTATTCAAAAATCAAAAGACTTCCCTAGGAAGAAAACGACGCGTGTAAGAGGCATGCTACGGAAGCCGGACCGCTCCTCCGCATTCATTGGCCAACGGTTATCGAGGTTATCACTCTTTCCTTTTCTACCCTCGTCTCCTTCTCCCACATAAAACCCCCTTTGCCATTTTTGGGCCCTTCTCCCTCATTCTTCTCTGCAACACTCTCATTTCTGCAATTTCCCATTCACCGAATTCGAGCAAACTTCCAAAACCTCTCTCCTTCCAAAACTTCCCATGGCTTCAACCCACTCATTCGAAGAAATCAAAGAGTGGATCCACAAAAATCCCCGCACCTTCTTCCTCTCCATGCTAGCCGACATCGAGAAAGAACAAGATCATGTTCTTCGTGATGTCCTCATCGTTGGGCTCTACAATTATGTGAGCCCTCTCATGCCTCCTTCTTCTCTTCCCCCTCCGGCAGCGCAGACCCTTGCGATGTCCTCCTCCACCGCCACTTCCTCTCAATCTCTTCCACCTCTCTCTTCCTCCGGAACTGTCATCGTTGACAGTTTCGGCTCCGAACCACCATCTCAACATGAAAAACCCAAACAAAAAAGGTCAAAACACAAACACTCTTCCAAAGACCCTTCCAAATCCAAACAATCCTCCTCATCCAAACGCAAACACTCCGAGATCTCTTCCTCCTCTCTTTACTCCAAAAAGAAGAAACCCTTCTTCAGATTCGATGAGTATCTTAACTGCTCCAAACCCGACTCATGTGTCGAAAAACCTCCACTCATTTTCCCCCTCCTTCCGATTCTGGGAACTCACAATCCTAGCGTCAACCTCCACCACCTCCTGCTCAAACCGCTTCTCTACCAGAGTTCTCAGACCCTGGGAACTCTAACCTCAACGCTCCCACCTCCACACCCTCCTCTTCCCTTCCTTCCATACCCGAGGGAACTCCTACTCCTCTCCCCTCTTCCAAACAAAACATACTTCCACCACCCACCTCCCCCATTGCCAAGTCCCCCTCTCACAATCCAAAAAACGCCTCTGGGACCTCTAGTCCCAAGGCATCATACAACCCTCCTCCTTCTTCCACCCCCAAAAATCCAACTCCACAAAATTCTCCTCCTCCTCCTTCTTCTCCCTCCACACTCAAACTTCCTTCTCCCCCTCCTTCGGCCCAAAAAGT
This sequence comes from Fallopia convolvulus, assembly GCA_964016875.1. Classification (NCBI taxonomy): domain Eukaryota; kingdom Viridiplantae; phylum Streptophyta; class Magnoliopsida; order Caryophyllales; family Polygonaceae; genus Fallopia; species Fallopia convolvulus. The sequence goes on from OZ024737.1 coordinate 5,752,489, forward strand.
CCTAAACCTCGACTCAGATGACGACGATCTTCCAATCGCCGTCGTCCTCGGCAAAAAGGCAAAGGAGCTGATGTTCGCATTTTTAGTATAGTTTTTAGTAGGTTTTCTTTGTTAATTAGGATTAGTTTTGATTAGTTTAGGTTTAGTTTTGTGTGTTTTTGGATAGTTTTGCATATTTCTGTGGAAAGTATGGAAGCTACTCTATTTTGTGTATTTTGCAGGTTTTAGCAAGGAAAAGGAGCTATATGTAACTGAATTTGGAGTATTATAGTGAAAGACGGAGGAATACGAGTTTGAAGAAGTCAGAGTTCAAGATTTACGAGATAAAGTGTGGAAGAAACTAAGCCTAGGCTCGTTAACGAGGCTGTGAGGGCTCGTTAACGAGGCTACGAGATAGAAATTTCGGGGGTTGACTTTGTGACTCACCGATCCTGTGCGGGAAATTGTTTCCGTGTCCGTAGAGTATCTTTTTATGATTTTTTAGGGTTATTATATTATGTATTTTAGTTCTTGTTATCTTCTTAGATTTTTTTCTATATTTTTGGTTTTTTTCTATCTTTTTAGGAAAGTTTATATCTTCTAGCCTTTTTAGTTTTTAGGTTTTTTTTAGTATAAATACCCTTCTATCTAGCATAGAAAGAGGAGGACTTTAGAGGTGAAATTTTTAGGGATTATTTTGTAGAAGAGGAAGAACCGAAGAGGAGAGGGAGAGGATCTGGATCGAGTTCGGAGGTCGGTGAACGAGAGTTACCGAGTTTGTTGATCGAGATTTTGGTTCGGTGTTTTGTATTTTTCGGTTTCTTCTAAATTTCTGTAAGACAGATTTTTCTATTTAATTTGAGTAGTAATTTGTTTTCAATGTTTTCTTTTATTGAATTTATTTGTTTAGTAGTTATGATTAGTGAGTTGTCTTCTTTTCTAGGATCGGGGTTAAGCCCGACATAGTTGAGCATGTTTGATAAGTGAGATTGTGTGTTGAATGCCTTTTATCTATTATTGAGATTGTTTGTTGTGCTTATACCAAGATGAAAGTTGAGGTAATTTGAGTTTTTAACTTGATTGAAAGAGAAAGTTAGTAACTTGAAGGTTGATATTGTTTGACAACGATAGTTTCAAGCTTTAGATCCAAAGCAAACAATTAAGTGAATTGGGTTACGAAAGTAGGTTAATTTACTTGATAGTCAACGAAAGTTGATGACTCTATCTATTTAAAGGCATGATCTTATCTTCTTACGAGTTTATATGCTTGGCTATGTTGTGGTGTCCCTAGTCCTAGATCTTTGTTTTTATTTGAATTATGTTAAGTGATATTTGTTGCTGAGTTATTTGGCTCGGTACCGAATTTATTTAGGTCGTTAGATTGAGTCTTTTGTTTATGTTGGTTCGTTAACGACCCTGACAACGTCGTTAACGAGGCTACTTGTGAGTGTTTTTGCTTGATTTTGTTTGTTCTTTTTAGTAGTTGATAAACGAACAACCTTGCTTCTTGTGGAACGATCCTGACTTTGCTATACTCAGAGGGGTCTTGACTTATAAATTTATTTGTTGTCAAGAAACACTCTCAACAGGAGAAGACTCCCATAGTCATGGGAACTGCGGAAGAAGAGGCCCAACTCAAAGCCCTCGAGGAAGAATTCCGCGGCGCACTCACAGGGCTCCTAGTCGAGCATGGGAGCCCGACCCAAGAAAAGAAGGCTCCAGCACAAACGGTTCCCACTATGTCTGATAAAGCTGGGCCGTCCGACCGTCACCAGGGAGATGACGAAGAGGAAAGGCTAACCTCCTCTGAAGATGAAGGGACCTCCAACGATGAAGCTGAGGACCAAGAGGAGGCTCCTGCTGGCATCCCAACACCAGGACACCAACTGGTGGTGTCGGCAAGAGCCCCAGAGGAAAGGAACCCTCCTCTGATGATTGAAGCGGCTGCTTCCCCCCAACCGAAATGAACAACTGCTGTCTCCAGGGGGAACACGAAAAAGAAAGGAAAGGGAACTACTCCTAAAAAGGTGCATGTCTCTGAAAATCGCAAGCTCCTTCCCCCTCTCATCCTTTCAGAAGAACAACTCACAGAACAAGGGCTAGGGCAATTGTGGGAACTGATCAAGGCCCAAGGATGGGAACACATCTGTAACGAGGCTGTGAGTGTGGATCCCTCTCAGGTGCGCCTCTTCTACACCAACTTTGTCGTCCAAGACGATGGCACCAAGGGAACTCTCTCCCTTAGTGGCGATGACTTCATCTTCACAACCTCCACCATTCGTCTTCAACTACAGGTCCCTGTCCAGGGCCTCCAGGAATTGCCCACCAAGAACTGGGGCGACTACAATAGCGAGGTGATCTACAATACAATCTACGAGGGTCGTGTTCCCACGACTGGAACGTCGACCCATCATCTATCCCTCATCGCTAAGTTGGCCCACCAGTTCATTATCAACGTCGTGATCCCTCGCCAGGAGAAGCGCCTTCACGTCAACATCCCTGAGATCGTTATCCTTTATCACTTCCTCCTGAAGAAGCCCATCAATCTCCCACGAATTATTCTAGGGCACATGGAGAAGTGCATGGCCTCTAAGTCTCATTCACTTTCGTACGCTGGCTTGATCAAGAAACTCATGCTCAGAGAGGGCCTCTACGACACCTCCAAAGAAGAGGTCACCATCGGCAGGGAACTAGACATTTCTTTGGTCCAGAAAATGTGTCACTCTGAGCCAGTGGAGGAACAAGAAAGGCTGGCATCTGGTGACGGCACCTAGGATGGGAACACTCCAGTGTTGATGCACATTGCCAACACTCTCGACAAGATGGCACGGGACCAAGAATAGCTTATACGAGTCTTAACACGACTCAGTGATGCCCTGTTCCCACCAAGCCCATGATCTTTTCTTCCCTTTTTTTCCTTAACCCCAATGTTCCCACAAATGTTATTTCTTTTGTTCCTATGTACATACTTTGCTTAAGTAATGAATGGTTTTTAGTATGATTGCGTGTTCCTTTCTTCATTATTTATGTGTTTACTTGTTTTCGATGATGTCAAAAGGGGGAAAGATAAAAAATGCGAGATGAGTTAAGTTGAAAAGTTATCACAAAATACGCTATAGCTAAGGGGGAACAATTGCATAAAAAGCTAAGTACGAACTCAGTAATTCATAAGAAGTGGCTCTCTAGGAACTTGCGTAGGAACTCATTTGCATATCATGCTCTGAAATACTTGCTTGTTTTTTTTTTGTGATGGGTTTGTCATAATCAAAAAGGGGGGAATTGTTGGGACAGTGTTGAGACCTCTGGTTCTAAACATCGGAACAACGAGATTGTCCTCCAGTTTTGATAATGACAAACACCATATGGGAACTAACGTGCTTTGTCCAAGTATTTCTAAGGAACACAGGTCTAGCAAAGAAAGTTCCCATGTTATGGGAACTTCTATGAATGATCAAAAGAACACAGGCCTATACGATGAAGAGTTTCTCTCAAAGGAACTTTGAAAAAGATAGTTCCCATCACATGTGAAGACAAAGACCGGTCAGCGCAAATCGCGGGATCCTGTCTTGGACAGAATGAAGGAACAGTCTGATGAGCAGACTGGCACAAGCGATCCAACGGTCCGATTGATTCAAGAAGTTGACCTAGTTCAAATCGAAGTCACATGTGAAGGTTGTACACTTGGGCTGCAAGCAAAGGGCATTTCGGACAACACGAAAGATAGATTGAAGCCCAAGTACAACTGAGTATAAAGCTAAATGAATAGTGCTAGGCTTTAGCACTTCTCCCAAAACTCACACATACTCCCAGAGAAAGAAATAAAGAAGAAGAGAAGTCCCCGGCGGCGAGTGTCCGATCTCGACGACGATGAAGCTAAAGTTCCCAAGAGCAAGGGAACTGAATTGTCAAGGTGTAAGGTTTGACTTTCTTGTTTTAGTTGAGTTGTTCGCTTAGGAACTCAGTTGAGAAGATTCATTAGTGTTGCTAGAGTTAGGTAGAACTCGTAGGAACAGAGAAGTTTGAATTTGGCTGTATGTAACTAAGGAACAAGCAATAAAATAAGTAAGTCATTCAAAATCTTCCAAGCGGAGGTAGATGTTTACCCACACAACTAGTTGGTTTTCGTGGGATTCCTCTATAAGAGAACTGTGTTCTTTCTGCCTTTTAATACTTGCGATATTGTTTCTTCCGCTGCCTTGGGAACAGCTTAACAGCCAGTTCCCAAGCTCTCGCTAACAAGTTACGATCCAACATTTTGGATACCTAAACTTGTGAAGATGAATCTCCGTGATTTAAGACATATCCATATTTAAAAATTAAGGACATTGGAGTATGTTTGTAGGGACAATTTTTTACGGATACTTAAGCATCATATACATATATATATATATATATCAAAAATCCATGTATCAATGCTAGTATATAGCAAAGATTGCATCACAAGATAATCGATATATGTTAGGTTGCCTTTTTTTATCATTATTGAATGAAACATATCAATTTGCCTCAAATAAGACCAACACACACTACTTTTAATTTATTTTAATGGCATCAGAGAGTGCCATTTTAATGGCATTGTAGTTGTTCTTTTACGTTACATGTTTTTTTTAATCTAATAAGGTTTAGAATAGTCTAAATACTACTTAGCGTAGCCTAGAGCACCCATAAATACGTGAGATTTGTGAATAGTTCTAGATAATTTAATTTCAAGACTTTATCGCTGATGGATGTTTAAATGTGACCTCGGTGTTCCACCAAGAACCAAAACATTGGACTAGCCTCCTTACCCTTTCCTTTACATGACATGTGTTGACCTAAAAGTGATTTTTTAAAATTCCAATTTCTTATACAAAAATAAAGTATTATAGCATAATTTATACTTCCCATTTTTGGCCCATTTTTGGTGTCCATAAATACCAGTGTAAAATACATTTGGCTCATTTGTTAAATTTTTTTATTCTGTTATATTTAAGACAAAAATCAAAAACAAAATGTTGTTGTATAGTACATATAAAAATATTAACATGTTATAATGTTTATTTCTAATTAAATACAATATAAAAGTTATTTATTTTTCTCTATACACATTTATTTTGACCATATATAACCCATTTAATAACAAAACATATAATACAGTTTGGGTTATTTTTAGGTATAAAATACTAAAAGGATGTTATTTAGAGTATTTATAATATTAATTTATAACACTTAATACTTTCAATTTTTAATTTTTTTTAAGCATTTCTAATTTGTTATAATATATTTGTATGCATTTATTTAAGTTTGTTGGTTTCAAATTGTTTCCGATCTAGCTCCTATATTAATTTTGGTGCATTTTATCTAAATTTAATTATTATTGTTACACTTTTTTATTTTTTCTAATTTAATTATTATTGACCTGGTATAATATTATTTTTAACTAAATTTTGGTGCATTTAATTTAATTATTTTTACATCGCTAAATTTCAGTTTTCCTTTCCCTAGGTCTATCGAGTGCGTCCTCTAGACATGTTCATGATATAAGTACCCCCATCTTGAGCCCCCAAATCCTTCTTGCACGGACTATACTAGGTTGATGATTTTGTGTTGGTATAATCTCATTTCCTTATGAGTTTGATTTTTTTTTGTTTTAGAAACATTAAAAAAACATTGCAACACTTAGTATAAATGACATGTATCACTTAATAATTTAAATTCATAATATAACATTAATGGTATTTATAAAAATATTTTGGTTATTTGATGTGGGAAGATGTATTTATGAACTAAGAGTAGGGAAACACAAGAGGACATGGTGGAGCGGAGAATGCACCTCACTCTTATTATCTCCATTGTCCCCATCTAATCCCCGGCAGGGAACTCGGCGGGGAATAACCCGTTAAGGATTGATATATTAACGATGTCTCATTTAGTAAAAATTAATATTAATATCTAATATGTAAAATTAAAAAAAAAACATATTTTTATATCCTATATTTTTTTAATATAGGACGGATAGTACCATCTCCGTCCCTTTCCCGTCATAGGGAAAAGAACTCGACCCCACATCCTCGCCTCGCTCCTCGGGGTAGGACCCGTCCCCACGGGTTAATGTGCATCCCTAACTAAGAGCCCTTGAAAAGAAACGAGTAACATTAGATAATATATCCAAAATCTATTTCTACATATCGTATTTAAAAAAATGAAAGATCATTTAAAATTTACCTTTTCGGTGGAAGGAGAGACGACACTCTCCGAGTCTTCAAGGAGGCATTTTAATAAACACAAAAAATGGCTAATTAGTTAGCAAACGAGAGACATCCCATCCCCTAACATCATCAAGCAACAACAAAGAAATTCCCTCAGGCAGGGCAAGCATGAAATGAAAACCTAAAGAAAATAAAAAAGCCAAAGACGCGAGACGATCAACAACCATATTCACCTCTCGGTACATATGACGAAATTCGATCAACCAATCCCTACTTATAAAGCCTTGGCAATGCTTAACCAGGATATACAAAGGATAACTCTTATTAATGCTATTATTTAACAAATCAATAATGAGTTGCGAGTCACATTCCAACATCACATGTTTGAAACCCTTATCCCACACAAGCTAAAGACCATCAAAGCTCCTCCATCGGCACCGTGCAATACTAAATATGATGAAGAAAACCTTGACTCCGTTGGCCCTTAGTATCGCGCAACACTCCTCTTGCAGACGCCAGGTGCCTATCCTTGACCACCCCGTCCGTGCTCAACATAACCCAACTAAAATCTGGTTTGCTCCAAGATATTTCCTATAAATTGACATAAAGTGTAATTGTACTCCTTAGCACGATCCAGGATAAAATTTGATTTATCCGCAATCATCTTATCTTCCCTAAGCACCTTCGCGTTTCTCAAACACCAAATCCACCAAAGTGAGATCGCAAAAAGAGAACACCATTCCAACCACTCTGTAATAGTTTTACCAACGATATTCTCCCTTAACCACCTTTTTAATGGTGCCTGACAAAAAGAGTGACACAAATCATTAGCTTTCAAGTCGATGCAAATAATTCTTACATGGGGTAATCCCCAAAAAGATGTTCACAGGTTTTTTCTTCATTCAATTCGTGAACGCACCTCTTCGAATTTTCAATATGCCTCTTGTATCATTCAACGTTGGAGATCAGACCTCCTTTGCTAGCCAACAAGAAGAAATTTCTAACCCTTTGAAAGGTTTGCACCTCCACAGAAAATGGTAGAATTGCTCATCGATGCCTAATGTGTCCAAATTTCCTTGGAGGAGATTGAAGTCGAGGCGACCGAATAAATACCATCCCATGTGTGCTTCCAACCAATTTGATCATTCCCCACACTAGCGTCTTGCATGACTGCGAATCTGCGATAGAGGCTAGTTTCATGATAAACAAAGTCGGGAGATAGGCGCACAAACTCTCCTAATCCCATACATTTTCAGAAATCTAGTTGCTTTTGACACTAAGCATGCACCGATCCTCTTCGACATTGCACAAATCCAACTCAATAAGAGGGGTGATCGTCAACCATATATCCAGCCAAAAAATGAATCAAATCTCCATCCCTGAGATGCCATTTCACACCATGGGTGATGACGTTAGACAACTCTAACTTGATGCCTCTCCAAATATACGAATACATAGTAGATTCACCAAGAGCACAATCCACATACTTATGCAAATACCACCAAATATTTCCAAGCAAGGCAAGATTCATGTCTCTCATCGAACAAATCCTAAGGCCGCCTTGGTTTCTTGGTTCCATTACTTCCTTTCAAGCGACTATGGATCCATTTAGAATATATTAAAACTAAGATATCATGTACCTCCTTTAATTGTCCTTGAAGCGATCCCTTACCACAAATAGTTCAATCCTCTTTCCCACAAAATCAAGAATTCTCAGTATAGTGAGGATATTGTACACTTCACCCATTGCTAACATAATAATCCCATTAAAAGTGTCGTCAACCAAATAATTCCATAAAGTGTCATCCAATTTAGTTCATGAATGCTAGTATCTACTAGAGGAACATTGATTATCATCATCTATGGGACCAAATGAAAATTTTAAATTCAATTTTAACAACCATTTGAACAAACATTTTAACAACTTTCTTTTTAGAATATAAACTAGATGACTTATAGATACCTCGAAACATGGAAACTATTATTCATTTGAACAACCCTTTGGCGCGCGCCTGAGCAAGCTCGACACTAGCCTCAACGACTTGATCATGTATCTCTGACGCTATGACAAGCCCCGATGGCACAGTGCACTTGGATTGCGTGTTGCTTTCAGCCAGTTGGCATTGAAGCTTCGGTATCCGAGCATCCTTAGCCGCTAGCGTTGTGTCTTGTTCATTCGGCGGTGGTGGTGGAGGATCCTTTCTTCCTTGACTTTCTTCGTTTCTAGACTCCGACACAATAGCTATGGTAACATCAGTCATAGCGGAAGTCAAGTGTTCACAACAAAAGTCCAAGAGTTTGAAATCAGTTAAGTTGGGCCAACCCTAGATGTTTATCAATCCACACGAACAAGAAAGGTTGGGCAAGGCTTAAGGTCACTCGAACTTATGCAATAATTAAGGATCAGTAAAAGCAATCAATGAATATAGAAGCAATCAAGTGAAATAAGAAAGAAAAGATATGGATGAAAGAGAGAGAAGAGTTGTGAGAATCGACCAAACAAGGTAGTTGCCGAATTAGCTGAAGATAGGAGAGAGAAAAGGTCTCATTTGATATTTTTCTAAATAAAGGTCGAATATTCTCTTTCCTTTTTGTTTTGATTTGTTATGGATTTTATCCTCTACCAAATAGGAAAAGATTTTTTTTATATGGCCGAATATCCACCAATATGGATTTTTTCCTCTATTGGAGATATGTTTCCTTAACAACCAAGATTTGGATATGGATTAAGATCCTCTATCCAAACTGAGAATTACAACCAAGAAATGCGTCGAACAAGAGATCAAGAAATCGGCAATGGCAAGGCAAATTTGAGCATGCAACTAACAAGACAAAGATGCAATAATATCACCAAATCAAGCAATAAGTCGAGCAAGGTCATGGCTATTTTTTTTTAACAATTTGTGAATGGAAGAAAAAAAATTTGGGGTCCTAGATGGCAAGATCGTGAAGATGGAGTGTTCTATGGATGAAAAACGTGTGAATTGAATAAACAAGGGATGAATGAGACTTACACGGTCCTTGGCTCTAATGCTAGTTGATGCGACCTTGTTTCTGATTGGATCCATAAACGCAACGGATCTTTGACGTGGATCATGTATTAGGTCTCGGATTGGCGTAGTGGTAGAAAGAGAGCCCACATTATGGTCGTCAATTAGACTCGATCCAACGTTATGGACGAGTAAAAGGTGTCTCAACGTGATGTGAACTTGAAGGATTGATCAACCAACGTGATGGCTAACCGAATTTGTGTTTGGAACCTGATTGAATCGAACAAAGGGGTGACACACACGACTAAAATAAGGAGACAATTCTATACTTGAATTCAGGTCTATATTATGTGTAACCTAATAAAATATGTCTAGTTTGCTCCCCCTATAGAGAGGAGGCAAACAAGAAACCCTAAATCTACTAGCAAGCGGCGCCTAGGGCTCATGTGCAAACGAGGCCCATTGGTGCAAGGCCCATAAATAGGCTTCTAAAACATATAATCTATAGTAATGTTTGAATGTGGAAATATGCTAAAAATGGTATGAAATGATAAGTGTCCCTGGCCGTCGACACCGGAGTGTCATGACAATGACACGGCCTTCTTGGCACGGCGTCGGCAAGGGCGCGACATTGAATGGCAAGGCGCGGAACCGGAATGGCGTGCGCAACAAGGGTGGCTCTCGAGAACCTGAAGTTCTCTCTAGGTGGCGCGCCACTAAAATGGCTCCCGGCGTGTCGGGCGTGTCCGAAGGGGTGGATGGCGCTGGTGGATATACTTGAGGTTCCTCGACAGCATGGTCAAGGGCGAGCAACGTGATGTGCGTGGGCATGGTGATGGGCACGCCATGGTCAGCCGAGAGGCGCGACACCAAAGACTAGTTGCGGTCGTGATGGCACAGGCCCGGGCACGAGTGACTGGTTTGTCCGAACGCAGGGTCAATGCGTCGTCTTCCTGTTGTGCGTCCAAGGCCAGGATAGCATCAGGTTCAAGGATATATGGAACTTGTTGTAACATCCCCGACCAAAGTGCATACATCATTTTGCATTCATATAAGATTAATAGCATATGCATAGCATAGTGGCATGATATATAGTTTTTAAAAGGAATATTTATTTTCTAATTAAGTTTATTATATTTTAAAAAGTTTTTAAGTAAAAGTTAATTATTAATTATTTCAGGGTAAAGTTTGTAGTAAAGAAGATTTGAGGGTGGAAAATGTAATTTTCCAAATTTTGGCCGACTTAGTGGAACCGAATTTGTCTTCAATATATATGTATGTTTTCATGATCTTGAACATTAAGTTACGTACAAAACAAAAATAAAGAGAGGAGAGAAGAAAAAAAAGAGAGAAAAGGAAAAAGAAGTGGTTTTGGTAATTTTGTATTCGGTTGTTTTTGTTGGATCTGATACAAGATCTCTTCTATCGAGATTTAATTTCAGAGTATAAGCATGGTTTGGAGCACAAGTCATAGATCGTGGTCAAAGAGAAAGGGGAGAAATATAGTATCTACTTTAAACAGGTGAGTATAGATCGGAGATTCAACCCTATGTGCTATTGTGAAATATGAATATATGGATATATGCGATATATGTGGTATATGAGGTATATGGATATATGTGCTAAATGAGCTATATGGATATATGTGTTATATGGATTATATGGATAGATGTGATAGCTTTGAAATTTCCAGAGTTTTTTACACAGAAAGTATGTTAACAGATTGCATATGATATATGGTTACATGATGCACTTGATTGCATATCATATTGCATGAGATTAAAAGGAACGGTGACTGTCTTGCCCTGAACTGTAATGAGGAAATCTTCGGATTTCTTTCTTAAAGCATACAGGATCTTCGGATCATACAGGACCTACGGGTCAATGAGGAGATTTTCGGATTTCTTTCTTAAAGCAACCATAAGAGTCATAATGAGGAGATCTTCGGATTTCTTTCTTAAAGGGGACCATAAGAGTCCACATATAGTAAACTCGGGGCAGATTCAGGCTTGAACAGTTCACAGAATAATAAAACGGATACATCGGCATTTGCATTTGCATAGTAAATTCATATATCATATATATATAAAATATGTATGAATATGTATACTGACCAATTGTTTGGCTTTGTGTGAAATAATTGATGATGGTTTATATTCACTGAGTATGCGACTCATGTAAATCGCAAAAGAATTTTTCAGGTTCAGGAAGTTTTTATTGACGTGTGTCCGTTTAAAGGTCACATTCATACAAGTCGGCCGACTGAAGCTCAATGCAACCTTCTCCTCCTCGATTTTGCATAATAGACATATGGGTTGTAATAGAAGTTAGAGTAATAGATGTTTTAGTATGAGAAGTAACAACATAGATGTGTGTGTGCAACCTTTTATGGTTGTTAATGTCTGCTATGTGCTTATGTGAATAGTTGGTATATGTCTTTTATCTCTTTATATAAGGGATAAGTTTTACAAAATATACGTCATAGGGTATAAGGGTGTCACACTTGTGCTCTAATTGGGCCATTGTATCAATTGGGCTTTAAGATTTTGGACCCAACAATAGGTACACAAAGCCAATTTTAAAACCAGAGCGAGTCGTCATCTTGAATGATAAAACCATGTGCATTTCTTGCTTGTACTTCACAACTTATTTTAACTAGCTAGCATCATCAACTTGCTTCTTCTTGATCTTATCCAAAAGAGTAGCTGATATCTCTAACATATTCAGACTACCACGGTTACATCCACACCGAATCTCAGTCCCGCACTGAATCAACTCTTGTTGGAGCATTGTTTGAGTGGTGAGCACAACCACCATGGATTCCTGAGAAGTCTTGTGACTCAGTCCATCGGCCACAACATTGGCTTTATCTGGATGGTAAAGAAGCTCAATGTCATAGTCATTGAGCAGTTCTAACCACCTTGTGTCATGACCAACTCCTTTTGAGTGAAAACATATAACAAGATTGACTTTAAAATTGAAAAATCCTTGAAAATCTCTAGGTGGACTGGTTTTCATATTTGGTAGGATCCCTAGGCAAGAAACATAAGGAAAGAACAAAACTTGATGGTCAAGTCAAGGATTTTCACTCAGCAAAAAGGATGATTCAGTTAACTTGTTCGGCGAGTAAGAAAATGACAATTAGTGTTCTGCGTTTTTTGAGGCCTTTGTGTGGCGGCAATGCAAGGCAAGGCTTGGTTGTGGGCTTACTTGCACGACAAGGTAGTATATGGATCAAATTTTGCACTTGTGTGTGCGGAAAGACATAGGCGACACTAGGGTTTGCTTTCGATTGTGATGTATTGCAAAACAAGGTAAGGTTTTTGGATTGATTTTGTGAATTTTGATCAAGTTAGACACGAAAGTTCAAATTTAGAGTGGAGGATGAACTAATATTTTAAATTACGAAAGAAGAATAAGGATTACGTGGCCTTAACTTGTTATGGACTCGAGATCGATTGACTCTACATACCACTTGATGCATGAGATGTCAAGGTTGCTCCTTCCATGAACATGGTTGATGAACTCGGATCTAGATCTCACAACTAGTATAAGGCCATGATGAACTTCTTGTTCTTGATTCAACCAAACATGCAAAACTAATAAAGAAGAGGAGTAGAACTTAAGAATCTAATCAAACAAACTTCCAATTGTATAAACCAATCACCAAAGGTTGTGTTGTGCTTAAATACTAAAGATAGAGTTATCTTCTCCCAAATTTATGCTAACCCTAAAATAAAGATAGAGTTATGCTTAAATACTAAAGCTAACAACAAGTTTAATGAAGTAATAATCAAATAATCAAATGTTAATACTAATATAGTCCAACCGAAAAAAGCATCAACAACGCCACGCTCACAGTTGAAAACGCACAAGTGGTGCACATTCTTGGTTAAAAACGCACAAGCGGTGTACACTCTCGGTTGAAAACGCACCGACAGTGCAAAAAATGCACAAACAGCTAAAAACGCACTAGCAACACAGTACCTCTAACTTGGTGAGTGGACATCTAAAGACTCTTTCAAGCCTAATTCAATAGTTGGCCCATGTAGAAGACATGTAATCCACTTATTCTTCAAGGCCTCTTTGTACTTGAAAGTTGGGGACCCTTTCCTGACACCATGAATCCCTTTCCTTGGTTATATTCCCTCGTATATCAATCACGTTTCCATGTTGCATGAGCACACATCCCAAACCTCGTTTGGAAGCATCATTGTGTACTGCTGTAATAACTGTGATTTTTAAGGATATTTTTAATTTTTCTCGGATACCCTTTTAACCTCTTTGTCCGTTTTAGCGCTTAATCCAATATTTTTGTTGGAGATTAAATCCTAGAGAATTCTTGGTGATATCCTAAAATCACAAAGAAATGATTTTATGGATCTTTGTGAATTCTAGGATTTTTCAGTGGAAAACGAATATTTGTTGGATAAGTCGTCTTTTTAATTTCGTATTGTAAAGGATGTAAAATACGAAACGGAAGCCTTAAAAATTGAAGGTAGCAAGATAAAATCATGAAAAATTGGTTTTATTGGTCTACATAAATTACGGGACGTTTTTCGTTTAGTGAGTTTTTCCACCCGAGGTACATAATTTTACCGCTTTAACGCGAGTCCCGTTCCGAGACGGATTTTTGTTTGTAAACCGCCTATCTTGCTTAATAACAAAGGAATGGAGATAGATTCAGCCACGCATATCCTTTTGACTTGTCAAAGTCTACAATTCAGTTCAAAACAAAAGAAAGCGAGAGAGAGAGCGGACGAACGACGGACTCGGCTGCTGAATTCTCCACCGCCGGCGCTAAGCTTCTCCGTTCCCCTTCCACTTCCCAGCCACCTTCTCCTCCGCCCTTTCTTGATCCTGCTCAGCCACCTCTTCCTCCATGTGCAGCGAAACCAGCGAGAGTAAGGACGGAACGCTGGCTCGGGAGGAAGAATTCCATGCCGTCGGCTAGCTTCTTGCATCGCCGGGTGACGCCGCCGCCGACCACCGGTCCCTCCGACCACCACCCACCGCAAGGGTTACTCCCGGGCAACGCCCAACCACCCTTGGGCTCGGGGATCGAGCCACTATCGAGCCAAACGAGCCATGGGCTCGAGTGAAGGTATATAGGAGCGGGTTGGTTACGGAGCCACCGTAAGGACCTTTCGGTTCCGCTTTGCTAAGTAAATTTATGGTTTTTATAATATTGACGTCGATACGGTCTCATAGGTTCAAACCGCTCGAGAAACGGACGTCCAGATCTTCCGTTATAGCGTATACAAGTTTTCACATTGTTTGGCAGGTAAAGGACTTCGGATAATTACTCAGGATTCGTTGTTAATCCGTTTGATCCGAGATTTGGTCACCTTTAAGATCTGTTACTGAGGAACACTTTTTGTTTAGAAAGTTATTTCAAAAGTGAATCGGATAATTAGTTATAATTTGGCCAAGATGGCTCTTCAAAGCATGATAACTAAGGATTTGTTATATATCGATATTCGGAAATTAAATCGTTTATCGATTAGGAGGTTGTAGAATTTGAGTATACAACTAATAAGTGTTTTCGTGAGCTCGTCGTGAGAAATCTTTTGTTATATTTGACAATAGGGAACCACTTTGCGTGTTAGTTATTGTTTCTTGGCCTTGGGTATTCGTTTTTGAGGTAAGTCGCCTAGACTTACTTAGTTATCAATTTTGATGTGTGTTGGATGTGTAGATATGATGTGTAGAGCTGTATTTTGGGATTCATTCCTATATATTATATGTGTCTATTTGGGATTAATTCGTTATTTTGGAAAAATATAATAGATGAATATTATTTTGCATTTTATTCGGATTTCTAAACATTGGCACCTAACCGGTACGGCTATGATTAGGGATAGTCGGGAAGGCGGAGACATCCCTAACTTAGTTGTATGTCAAGGAGGGCCCCTTCAAAATTATAATAAAATATTTTGGCGAGTGCTCCCGAGGAGGCTTGTCTAGGGGTAAGAAGTTGAATGATGAGGGTGTGAGTGGTTCGGATAAACGGTGGAGGCCGTCGTCCACTACCCCGCGTAAGGTTGGAGGATGTCATGCTTGTTAGATAAATGATATTGCTGAATGAGAATTGATGAGTTGTGTTTGAACTATTATTGAGGTGGAAAGCGATTGAGGTGATACTAAAGTGAAATGATGTGCTATTATTATTACGTATTGTATGACTATAATAACTATTATTACGTGTTTTATGATTATAATTATTATTACGTGCTTTATGAATATAAGTTATTGAGTGTGTTGTCTGCCTTCGTGAATAATATATATGAAATGCTATATTATTACTATCTTGGTTATAATTTATTAAATTGATTGTACTTCTACATGTGGTGTATACTATTTAGTGCATATTCGAATTGGTAGCTGACCCTTCGGGGACTTGTTTTTTTTAGTTTCAGGTAAAAACATGAGACTCATGTTGGAACCTCGGCAAAATGATGGTACGAGTCGTGGGAGGCCATGTCATTAGGATTGGGTTTGGTTGGGCGAAATGGTGGTTACTCATCTTTTATATTATGTATAATGTTTGCTTTTGTTGAGGAAAGGATAGTACGAGGTCAATAAAGTGTTCACAAGTAGTGTCATAGTTTATGTTAAGTGGGAATTCATGCATGTTTTCCATACATTGATTTTATAAATATAGGTTGGATGTTTTCTTTGTATTATCTCGTCGTGCCTGAGTTGTAAGATCCGCGTGAACTCGTTGTCAGGTTAGCTCATGTGGACCCGTGTGTGGTCTACTACCGAGTAGTGCCCCAGTGTAAAGACGGGGTGTTACAAATTGAAATCAGAGCTTAGGTTGACAACAAGGGCACTTGGAACTGACCAACAAGTGTACTTGAGGTCCAACTTAAAATAAAAACTGGCCAGTGGTTTTAATGTTTTCTAATGGGTAGGCATATTGCATTTATGTGGGTAAATGACACGCCACGACTTCGCTGCCATCAGCCGAGGATCTCATGTTGAATAGTAAGTTAAGGTACTAACTTTAGTTAAAAGTAGATTCTAATTGTTAGAGTTTCGTTTGTACATAGCTGTACAGACTAGAGTTGAAGCACACAAAGATGGTGAAAGAGGAATCATGGTCAAGACCATGGTAGGGGTCAAGTTGAGGTTAAAAGAGGGACTCTTGTTGTTGGAGAACCACATAATGTTGTTTTTTATTTAGAAAAGTAATATGTTGGTGGTGTGTTTTCTCATAAATATTTGGCATTGGTCTAATGGGTGATCAAGTGAATGAAACTAGTGTAAAAGGGTAAAATAAGTTGTTAAAACAAGAGGGGTAAGGTAATTTTAGAGCGAATTCTTCTTAAGCACTTAAGATTCCAGACTAATGGTGGTCATATTTGAGTTAAGAATGAGGATTGAAGATGAATGATGTTCGACTTGAGAAAACTGGAGCATTGTTTTAGGAAATGAACTGAGGATGCAGAGTGGAGAATAGGAAGAGAAGTAGTTAAACTTCTTTGAAGTTGATCA
Organism: Fallopia convolvulus; assembly: GCA_964016875.1. Lineage (NCBI taxonomy): Eukaryota > Viridiplantae > Streptophyta > Magnoliopsida > Caryophyllales > Polygonaceae > Fallopia > Fallopia convolvulus. The sequence goes on from OZ024737.1 coordinate 5,769,146, forward strand.
TAGGAAGAGTATCAGATATGATTAGGCAAAATACTTGACAAGGCTGAGCTGTATAGTAATTGCATACATGGACAACATGATTGAGATAATCTGAGTGTGAACTTTGATGTTATATGCTGCAAAGTCGTTTAGGGAAAAGTAGAAGAGGAACGGCTCAATATGGTCTAGGGCATGAACTACTATTGGAAACATCTTTGTCAAAGTGGTTAACTAACAAGTTGAGACAACTTTATAGATATATCGATAAAGGAATGACATTGTGTGTGCTAATGTGGGGAGTGGAAGATGTAAAAACTCTAGGATAAAGATGCTTCTATTGGAGGAAGAGTTTGTGGACCAGTAGTGGTGCCATAGTTTGAAGTACCACTAGATATTATGATTGTTATTCGAGCCATCTGGGTGGGATTTCTTGTGAATTTGAGGGGCACGGGAGTTGTGCCTAATCAAAATGTTGTTGTAGAACATCTGGGTTAGTTTGGGGAACTGTAGAGGCAACCGAGATCAAAGGTAGTTGACTGTATGTCAAAGAAGTAGGGTCAAAGGGTTTAAGTTAGTAAGGAGTGTGGAAAAGATTGCCAAGTTGTACAATGATGGATATGTGGGATACTACTATACTAGTGATCTACCTTTCAAGAGGACAAAGAAAGACTAAACATCTAGAATATACCTGATGTTTGTAAGTTGTGAGTGAATGTTATTACGGGATTAGCTTTAAGGATTACCACCTTAGAGTGGGGTAGATTATAATAGTGAAGTGGAATTGGGGATGAGACTAATATCAAAAGTTCTGAATCGTATAGTCCCGAGGAAGGATATTTTCTTATGATGTTGTATAGATTATTGAGAGTTGAACTAAGTGATTATTGTGAACAAAAACTCATTGTCCTATAATGATGACTTGTTGGACCAATTGCATGGCGGCATGGTGTTTTCAAAAGTGGAATTCAGATCGGGTTATCATTAGTTGAAGAAAAGATATTCCTATGATGGCTTTTTGAGGAAGATATGATCATTATAAAGGTGTAGTGATGTCGTTTAGATTGACGGATGCCCTTATAGTGTTTATGGAGAGATAAAATGAGTGTTCATTGACTACTTGGTTAGGTTCATGGTGGAATTAGATCACATAATTCCTCAGGTTTAAGTTCGAAATAAGAAATTTGTAGAAGTTACATTTCTTGTCAAGATTGGAATGATTACACAAAGGTTATGATGGGAATTTGGAAATAACCATTTGATAAGTGATTTCACTTGGGTCGTAAAGAATAACACGTTTCTAGTATGATTTGGCAATCATATAAGTTTTGCAATTATATGAGTTTTGCAAGTGTAGTTGTTTGAGATGAAAAGATGTACGCTTTCTTTTGCATTATAGCAATTTCTATATCTAGTATCTTGTAAAACTCCTTTGAGTTAGTATATCCTTGGTATCCTATACCATTTAAGGAGTATGTTCAAACTTCCCAAAACAGTTCGATTATAAGTAAAGAAAGTTGGTAAGATTCTTTACAAATTTGTGTTGGTCTCTGAAGAGCATGGAGTAACTACGTACTTCTCTAAAAGTTTGTGATTGTTTTCAGTCAACGATTATTGGAATTCTCTATGCAGTTTACTAGTAGTTCATCTTGGTTGACGTCATGACCTAGGAAAGTCATTGCCTTTTTAACGAAATTTCCCTTGAAAGTAAGTTGATATGAACTCTTGGAATGGAACCCTTTCTAAGGAATGATATTGTAGTAATCATTTCCTTGGAATAAAGGATGTACTAGTAATTTCTCCATTAGTTGTTATTTGTTTTCATGTTGTCTTGAAAACATAAATCTCTTTGAGATAAGATAGTCAAGTGAGGACTTTAAGCAGAACTCCAATGGGTCTGGAGTTTGGATATGTAAATTAGTATTGATATTCAATCTCAGCCTGATAAGTTGTTGGATATAGAGAGTGGACACATGAGGATATGTTTTTAATCTAAGAGTTAGGTTGCTCAACAAGTCTGAATGTTAAGTGAAGTCTAAACAGTTCTTTGATGAAAAAGATTGAAAATGTTCAATGGAGACAATTTTGTTGGAAATTATTGGACTAAAAGTATTATTGTCCAATATATTGGTATAGTAATGCATAAGAGTTTAGTTTGAAGTGGTTGAGTAAGATAACTACTTTTGAATGTCAGTATGCCCAAGCTGAGTTTTGGTTGAGAAAAGGATGTAAATGACTGACAAGATAGGTTATTATCTTGTCATGTGTTGAATAAATCTCATATTCTTGGTTAAAGTAATACTGAGATTTTATCTCAAAAAGGAAATTGAGTAAGGATTTTAAGTAATCCTTGTAAAGAAACTATTTTGAGAAGGACTAAAGGTTTAGTTTAGATGACAACGAGGTTGTCTAAACCCCCTAGGAATTTATTCAAAATCTGTTGACCAGATCAAGGAAAAGTAGTATGGGAAAGTAATATTATTTAAGATCAATGGAGAAGATCAGGAAGGTAAGACACCGAGATTTGTTATTCAAGATTATGGATTGCTTGGTTTCGAAACTATTCATGTGTATCTGTTGTTGATGAGCTTTGAAAGCTTATTTCAAAGGAAGCATATTTATTTGCTTAATTGGTTCATCCTGGAACAATTAAATGTATAAGAATTTAAGATAAAGCTTTTGATGGACTGACATGAAGCGAAATGACACCAAGTGTGTCTTGATATGTTTGCAAGTCCTAATTGAGCATAGAAGAGCAGATGAAATATTATAGTCTCTTCCTGTTTCAGAATGGAAGTGGGAAGATGTTACAAGGGATTCTTCTCATTAGTCGTTCAAGACTTAATGAAAGAAAAATGCATTATGAAGGTTGTTAAGAAACTCATCTAGAGTGTTCTTTTTAATGCATTTAAGATGAGTTAAAGAATACAGGAGTCAGCTGAGGTGTTCATGCATGAAGTTTTCATCTTCATAAAAACTCCAAAGACTGTTATCTCTGATTGAGATGGATGGTTCATGTCAAAGTTTTGAAGGGAGTGACAACAAGCTTTATGGAGTGAATTGAATTTTAGTATTGGCCTCCCTCATCAAAGTGGTGAACAATGCAAGGAAACAAATTCAAACTCCCGAGGACATGTATTCTGAATTCCACACGAGTTGGAATGGTAGCTTGAGTTTGAGTGACTTCATGGGCCATATTTGGCCAAGAAAACAACAACTGATATTGCACTAACACGATCAAGGGTGTTAACTGCTCAAAAGCAACAACAGTCGTGTGTTGTTTTAAAGCGAGAGCATGTTAAGTTCGTTGTAAAGAACAACGTTTTTGTTCTGGTATCCGCCTTGAAAGGCATATTCCGCTGGGGAAAGCGAGATAACGTAAATGCTCGCTGCGTTGGATTTTTTTTAGATATTGGAAAGAACTGGTAAGCTTGCTTAATGGTTGGCGTTGCCACCTTCAGTGCATTCTATCCGTAATGTTTTCTTTGATAGTATGTGTTCGATATATCTCATGTACTCCACAATAATAAGATGGATATACAACGAAATGACACCTAGAAAGAAAGGCCAATTTGACCGTGAATGAGAAAATACCTTTTGTTGGGTTACCTTAGTCTAAAAATGAAGGTGAAGAAAAGACTTGAGAAACTAGACGGAAAATGTTGAGTCATTTTCCAAAGTTAATGAACGTTGTAAAGAAGTTTGGTAACTAAGTAGTGGTTGTTTTGTGCCTGGTGCAGAAGTAACAACATTTTTTTAAGGGTCTACAAACTTTTGTATAGGTTTGTAGCGGTTGTGTGTATGTATTTGTACTATCCTTCCTTGTGGTCCGAGTTCACCTTGGTTTCGAGGACGAAACCATTTTTAAGGGGGTACTAATGTAATAACTGTGATTTTTAAGGATATTTTTAATTTTTCTCGGATACCCTTTTAACCTCTTTGTCCGTTTTAGCGCTTAATCCAATATTTTTGTTGGAGATTAAATCCTAGAGAATTCTTGGTGATATCCTAAAATCACAAAGAAATGATTTTATGGATCGTTGTGAATTCTAGGATTCTTCTGTGAAAAAAGAATATTTGTTGGATAAGCCGTCTTTTTAATTTCGTACTGTAAAGGATGTAAAATACGAAACGAAAGCCTTAAAAATTGAAGATAGCAAGATAAAATCATGGAAAATTGGTCTTATTGGTCTACATAAATTACGGGATGTTTTTCGTTTAGTGAGTTTTTCCACCCGAGGTACATAATTTTACCGTTTTAACGCGAGCCCCGTTCTGAGACGGGTTTTTGTTTGTAAACCGCCTATCTTGCTTAATAACGAAGGAATGGAGATAGATTCAGTCACGCCTATACTTTTGACTTGTCAAAGTCTACAATTCAGTTCAAAACAAAAGAAAGCGAGAGAGAGAGAGAGAGAGAGCGGACGAACGACAGACTCGGCTGCTGAATTCTCCACCGTCGGCGCTAAGCTTCTCCGTCCCCCGCCACTTCCCAGCCACCTTCTCCTCTGCCCTTTCTTGATCCTGCTCAGCCACCTCTTCCTCCATGTGCAGCGAAACCAGCGAGAGTAAGGACGGAACGCTGGCTCGGGAGGAAGAATTCCATACCGCCGGCTAGCTTCTTGCATCGCCGGATGACACCGCCGCCGACCACCGGTCCCTCCGACCACCACCCACTGCAAGGGTTACTCCCGGGCAACGCCCAACCACCCTTGGGCTCGGGGATCGAGCCAAACGAGCCATGGGCTCGAGTGAAGGTATATAGGATCGAAATTAATTAGCGGGTTGGTTGCGGAGCCACCGTAAGGACCTTTCGGTTCCGCTTTGCTAAGTAAATTTATGGTTTTTATAATCTTGACGTCGATACGGTCTCACAGGTTCAAACCGCTCGAGAAACAAACGTCCGGATCTTCCGTTATAGCGTATACATGTTTTGACATCGTTTGGCAGGTAAAGGATTTCAGCTAATTACTCAGGATTCGTTGTTAATCCGTTTGATCCGAGATTTGGTCACCTTTAAGAACTGTTACTGAGGAACACTTTTTGTTTAGAAAGTTGTTTAGAAAGTTGTTTCAAAAGTGAAGCGGATAATTAGTTATAATTTCGCCAAGATGGCTCCTTAAAGCATGATAACTAAGGATTTGTTATATATCGATATTCGGAAATTAAATCGTTTATCGATTAGGAGGTTGTAGAATTTGAGTATACAACTAAGAAGTGTTTCCGTGAACTCTTTGTTGAGAAATATTTTGTTATATTTGACAATAGGGGACCACTTTGCGTGTTAGTTATTGTTTCTTGGCCTTGGGAATTCGTATTTGAGTTAAGTCGCCTAGACTTACTTAGTTATCAATTTTGATGTGTGCTGGATGTGTAGATATGATGTGTAGAGCTGTATTTTGGGATTCATTCCTATATATTATATGTGTCTATTTGAGATTAATTCGTTATTTTGGAAAAATATAATAGATGAATATTATTTTGTATTTTATTCGGATTTCTAAACATTGGCACCTAACCGATACGGCTATGATTAGGGATAGTCGGGAAGGCGGAGACATCCCTAACTTAGTTGTATGTCAAGGAGGGCCCCTTCAAAATTATAATAAAATGTTTGGGCGAGTGCTCACAAGGAGGCTTGACCAGGGGTAAGAAGTTGAATGATGAGGGTGTGAGTGGTTCGGATAAATGGTGGAGGCCGTCGTCCACTACCCCGCGTAAGGTTGGAGGATGTCATGCTTGTTAGATAAATGATATTGCTGAATGAGAATTGATGAGTTGTGTTTGAACTATTATTGAGGTGGAAAGCGATTGAGGTGATACTAAAGTGAAATGATGTGCTATTATTATTACGTATTGTATGACTATAATAATTATTATTACGTGTTTTATGATTATAATTATTATTACGTGCTTTATAAATATAAGTTATTGAGTGTGTTGTCTGCATTCGTGAATAATGTATATGAAATGCTATATTATTACTATCTTGGTTATAATTTATTAAATTGATTGTGCTGCTACATGTGGTGCTTACTATTTAGTGCATATTCGAATTGGTAGCTGACCCTTCGGGGACTTGTTTTGTTTTATTTCAGGTAAAAACATGAGACTCATGTTGGAACCTCGGCAAAATGATGGTACGAGTCGTGGGAGGCCGTGTCATTAGGATTGGGTTTGGTTGGGCGAAATGGTAGTTACTCATATTTTATATTATGTATAATGTTTGCTTTTGTTGAGGAAAGGATAGTACGAGGTCAATAAAGTGTTCACAAGTAGTGTCATAGTTTATGTTAAGTGGGAATTCATGCATGTTTTCCATACATTGATTTTATAAATATAGGTTGGATGTTTTCTTTGTATTTTCTCGTCGTGCCTGAGTTGTAAGATCCGCGTGAACTCGTTGTCAGGTTAACTCATGTGGACCCATGTGTGGTCTACTACCGAGTAGTGCCCCAGTGTAAAGACGGGGTGTTACAACTGCATACACATCGTGTCCGTTAGGCAAGGTCAGAACCGGAGTGCTCGTCAAGCACTTTTTGAGCTCTTGGGAACAGTCTTCACACTTCTCATCCGAGACAAACTTCTTGTGTACTTTGCAAAGCAAACTGGTCATAGGTAAGGAGATCTTAGAGAATCCCTCCATGTACCGTTTTTAGTACCCCGTAAGACCAAGAAAACTATAGACTTCTTCACTTTTTGAGGATGCTTCCAATTTTTAATTGCCTAGATCTTCTAAGGGTCTACCATCACTCCCTCTTTATTAATAATGTGGCCTAGGAATGCAACTTCCTTCAACTAAAAGTCACATTTTGACATCTTAACATACAACTCATTCTGCTTGAGTATCTGCAATATGATTCTGAGATGTTCCTCATGAGCTGCTTCATTGGGTGAGTGGGTGAGAATGTCGTCAATGAAGACCACTACAAACTTGTCTAAGTATTCTCGGAAACACTGATGCATAAAGTCCATAAACGTACTGGAGCATTTATAAGACCAAAAGGCATTCCAACAAATTCATATTGTCCATTTCTTGTGCAGAACACCGTCTTATGAATATCCTCCTCTCGAATCTAAAGATGGTGATACCCCGACCTCATATCTACTTTGGAGAATACCTTTGCTCCTCGCAACTGGTCTAAAATATCATTAATTCTTGAAAAAGGGATACTTGTTCTTGATGATAACTTTATTCAACTCTCGATAATCAATACACACATCACATCTTTGCTCTCCATATGTATTTTGTCATTCATTAGGGAGTAATAAAGTTGTAGTGGGTCATCTCTTAAATGAATTCCAAATCCAATATCCTCAGCCCAATTCGTAATGTACACGGATTGTTTTTTTTTGATTAGGAAAGGAATTAGGGTAACCACTAACACACTAGTGGTCGTCCTAGAGCATCCTGCTGGATGAGGGTAAGCAAACCCGAGTCAACTGCGAGCGGGATAGAGGAGACATGTCGGAAAGATCCAGCTATGAAGTCCGCCACAGAATTGCACTCCCGTATGACGTGAGAAATGCTCCAATCCTGAAACCGGGCAAGCAAGCAGTGGATGTCTGAACGTAGCAGCTCAATCTCCCACGGGCAGCGCCGGTCACCAAGAACGGCCTTGACCAGCTGCAAATTATCGCCTTCAATCTGGATCCGGGGAATGCCACGACTAATGGCCTCGAGAAGTCCTTAGCGTAAGGCGATGGTCTCGGATATCAAAACAGACTGCTGACCGATCAGTCCTCCGTCAAAATGGATGGGGGAGCCACCAGAATCCCTGAGGATGAACCCGAAAGAGGCCACACCATCTGCGTTCACTGCACCATCAAAATTCAATTTAATGTAATCTCTCTTGGGTTTTTTCCACTTAGCAGATTTTCTCCTAGTGACATTACTCGCTTTGTGAGTTTCAGAGTTGGGGAATCAAAGGCTTTTGCGAGTTTCCATTCTTTAACTTGGTTTCGAGTAAACTCGCTGAGGTTATCAACATTATTCAAGTTTGTTCCATTGTTGTTGTCAAAGGTTCTCTTGTTTTTTGAGAACCAAAGGCTCCACCAAGTGTAAGTGAGGAGTTCAAATTCCTCCTTTGTTGTCATTGTCCTAATTTCCTCCAGGATCTGATGTGGTTTTTTGTCGTCCGATGATACTTGGGTAACAACCCACCATAGTTTTGGGTTTATAGAATTAAGTGTCGCCCTCGTGAGTGGACATGAGAGTAGAATATGGTTTGTGTCCTCCACATTGATTGTTACACACGTCACAACATTGAGATACTGGAATATAGTTGACAGCAAGCCTCATTTTAGTTGGAAGGCCGTTACGGGCCACATTCCATAGGAAGTTCGTAATGTACACGGATTGTGGATTAGGATTGATAGGAAGAAATCGACTTTCATTATTTTTTGTTTAATGGGCCTAACGAACTTCTCTCCTCCTCTCTCCTTCACCCCCGTCCCTATTACTTCTACTTTCCCACCAAAACAGAAAAAAGAAAAAGAAAATTGAAAACCTAGAACCTTTTAACTGTTCTTTTCTCGCTTCAACATCACACCTGTATTATCACCGGAATTAGAACGTACCATTTACATTCCCCATATGATTAAAGCCAACCCCATTCCCTTTTCCAAGAGCTTCTACTCACTTCCTCTTCTACCTTCCTCTGCTAGCAATCGCTATCATCACTTCTTCCAATTAGCGCTTCAAGGAGTTGTTTTTCGGCTTCCCTCCCACAGCAAGGGATTCAGGAGAAGATTAAGGGAGCCAATTTTGCCAGATTCCCTTGATTTGATGAAGTTGTATTCCCTTGATTCTAGGTGGATTTGCTTTTTCAGTAACCGTCGGAGGAATCCTCAGAAGCTTAAGATGGCGGCCACGAAGAAGGACATCGAGATCAGGATCGACGATGCGTCGGTTGGCCCTGGCGTAGATGTGCTTGATGCCAAATTGGCCAACGCTAGGGTTCCTGCTCCTGAGCATCTTGTCGTTATGATTAACGGTCTCATGGGAAGGTATTAATTGTTTCTTACAACTGTGATTTTTTCTGTTGTGCTACTTCTGATCAATGTGGCCTTGCTCTTAAATTGTCTGATCCTGGGCGGTTTCTTTGTTTTTGATGCATATAGTTCCGCTGACTGGAGATTTGCTGCACAACAGTTCGTGAAGAGGATTCCTGATAAAGTTGTTGTGCACTGTAAGTTGCTCTAATTCTAATTCTTAATTCAAATGTCGGTTTCCTTTCTTGATGGAAAGTGCAGTCTCAAGCACGAGTGTTTATTCCTAAAGTCAATAGCCAAACGAAAAAGTATAGTGAGTGGTTAATTGTACAGCTGACTAGCTGAGAGTGAAAACGAACCAGGTGCACCGGGAGGAATATGGTTTAGGGAGTTGCACACATCACTATTATTTTTTTCACCAAATGGATGGAAACTTAAGCCAAGATTGTCCACTCATAATAGACTGAAGAGTGTACGATACTAGAAGCTGTAGAAAATAATTCCTGCAGAGTATATGAGAAAACACATGATGTCTTGTGATTGACTATGAATCTTTTCTTAGTCAAAAGATGCTCAGCAGAAATGTGAATGCTGCAGGATAGCTAGCTAATTGGTTCTCTATGTAATGGCTATTCTTACCGGTGTACTTGCTAATTGCTGCTACATTTGACATGTGAAAAATCTGAAATTTTTTCATTATGTGAATGTGACCAATGAAGATTGTTATAGACAACGTGAAAGCAGATCAAAGAGGAAAAGTACATAGGCGTTAGTTGTATTAACTTTGTTTGGTCTGATCAGAATTACTGCTTTAATAAATGTTCTCTCTTTATTGTTTTTGAAAAGTAATAATTGTCTATTATAAATTTATAATTGCATTTCACATTATCCAAAAGAAAATAAAATCTCTACATAATAGAAGGAAACTCTGTTGTCTGAACTCTGAATAAAAGTGAACAAAGGTGAGTTACCCTTTGAAACTTGAAGGCTCAGATTCCTTGTCTTCTGGTGCAGGCAGTGCATGCAACTGTGCAAAATTGACTATGGATGGCGTTGATATGATGGGTGAGAGGCTAGCTGATGAGGTAGTTGCCAATCACGTCTTGCTAGTCTTTGCAGTATAAGGAAAATAAATCTAATCTTTGGCATTTGTTCAACTTAAATTTAGTGCAGGTGTTGAGCATTGTTCAGCGTATGCCAGGATTGCAAAAGATATCCTTTGTTGCTCACTCTTTGGGTGGCCTTGTTGCGAGATATGCTATTGGAAAGCTTTATACCCCTGAGCAATCAAAGTCCAATCCGAGTGAAAGTAATTGCTTGACTGAAAGTCATAATAGTGAAATGGGCATGGCCAAAATCGCTGGGTTAGAACCCATGAACTTCATCACTGTTGCAACTCCGCATCTTGGTTCAAGTGGGAACAAACAGGTATGATGAATGATCAAGCAAGTCTCTTTTCAACTTATTTTTCTCACAAGATTGTTTGTAGAAAATAGATAAATTTGATTTAATTTGGTTGAGAACTTGTAAACTAAGGAGTAGTTAACATTCAATGCTATTATACACACATTTGTGAATAATATAGATTCTTCTATCCATGGTTTCTAATAGTAAAGTGTTCTATATGAGCTTTACCCTTTAATGTTCTCAGGTATATGGGAGAGTATTATTGGTAAGAGATGTTGATAACTGTAAAATGTTTAAACGCAATTGTTGATCATGGTTGAATCTGGTTGTCTTCCCTGAATATTCTAGAATAGAATTTATGGACAACAAAAATACAAACATAAAATTCCTGTAAATCAGTTGGTTTATATATCTAGCCTGCAGCTCTGATTTCATCAAGTTTTAAAAGGTTTGTGTAGTTTTTCTAAGGGAAGGAGTTCTTTTAGTATTTTTTTCATGTTTGTTCTATCTTCACCGAGGAAGAATTATTATCCTGGGGGTTAATTGCATAAAGGTATATTTTTGGTATAACATTCATTTGATCATTGTTGGCTACGAACATATTCAGTTACTTCCATTTTCTGTACACTTTCTTTTTTGGTTTTTGTCACAGTTGCCTGCCCTTTGTGGATTTATTTTCCTGGAGAGGCAAGCCTCTCAAACAGCACACTTGATTGCTGGGAGGTCGGGGAAGCATCTTTTCCTTACTGACAATGATGATGGCAAACCGCCACTTCTTCTTAGAATGGTCACTGACTCATATGACTATAAATTCATGTTAGTAAAAGCTCTGGATTGTTACTACATGGATATTGTACAATCTATCACTAAATCATCTTCTAATCCCGTCTTTTGATCCTTTGCAGATCAGCTTTACGCTCTTTCAAACGACGCGTTGCCTATGCAAATACAAGCTATGATTGTATCCTTCATAGAAAGACTTGGATTATTTATCTGATTGCCACAAAAACCTTTTGTTTAAGTTATCTGTTTCTGCTTTAGTAGTAGACTAGTCTTAGTTCCTGTACCTTGCACGGGATTTTATAGAATTATCGTATTATTTATTTATATTTGCTGATTTTTTTTATTAAATTGATATAGTGAAGGATACTTTTATAAAACTATAATTACATATTTTATCTATAAAAAACAATCATTTTCGAAAATCATTATTAAAAATTGATAGAGGCAAAGCCATTTTGAAAAAAATTATAAGTACATATCTTATTTACAAAATAACTATCATTCCCAAAAATAATTAATAAAAATTGATATATGAAAGGATATTATTTAAAAACACTAAACATATCTTATCTAACAAAACTATTTTATCCAAAAATAAAACAATTAATTATTTTTTTACTCCATAAATACAACAAATTAAAAGTAATCTAATTAAATTTCAAAGAATAGATTGATTTAAAAAACATGGATGATTTGGTTCCACGTGGGACCGTTTTTAAATATTATTTTAACCTTCGTTTTAGTATATAGTAATGAATTGCTTGAATTAAAAAAAAACTTCAATTAAAATTTAGTCTATCTTGACTTGTTATTAAGATGTGGTTGGCTGGAGAACGTCCTCTATCCGACGCCCACATGAACTTCCTAAGGTGAAGTATTTAATTCATAAAATATGTATTTCATTTTTTATGATATATGGAATACTTTGTGAACATCTTCAAATTCCAGGTTAATCTTTATGTGAAGAATGATCAATATCCACATATAGTTTACATTGAACAAGAAAGCTCAGAAGCCAGTCAATTTCAAGCATCTTCATATACTCAAGATCAAAAGATTGATTTTGAAGGTTTGTGTTCTTACTGACTGAAAACTATTCGTTTAGCAAGTATTTGAATGTTTCCTTCTGTAGAGTAGATCATAGAAATGATGGCCTTTTGTTTGATCCTCCATGCATTTAATGTCTTATATCTTACAAACGGGTTTTTTCCCCTTGTAGAGGAGATGATTAGAGGGCTTAGACAAGTACCTTGGGTACGTGTTGATGTAAGTTTCCATAAAAGTAGTCAAAGATTCCTTGCTCACAATACTATTCAGGTATGTTACTAAATTAGTAGTTTCTTAGAGTATAATCTATCCTTCACTTAGTCATATACTTCTAGCAAGAGGTTAAATATATTGACTATGTTTTTTCTTTGTACTTCTTGTAGAACTTCCCTGTTTTCTTACTTGCTTGTTGACATATCTGAAGCTATATGCAGATGTAGAAATAAGTCAATCATTGAATGCTATTATGCTAATGAAAATACTAGGGGAATATGGAAGGGGAAAGGCCCGAAGCTTGTACTATATAGTGTTAGGTTGATTGGATGAAATTTTGATTTCGCTGGCTTGCCAAATAGTCAGATCATTTAGTTTGTGACAAAGAGTGCATTGCAAATACTGCTTCAGGAGTTTCTTCCTACTTGAGAGCTATCCTATTTTGGGGTGCATCCTCATGCTCATCGGCTTTTATACAATGCCTTTGAGATGGATATACCCCCTATATCAATTTTGGTGAATTTTAGTTTTCCTTGGGTCTTCCAGGCAATGATAATACTTAGGCCTTCTTCATACTACCTCTCGATTTTATATTGGGGTAAGGGTGTGTACATCATGGCCCCGAGATCCCGCGTAAGGCAGGTTAACACTAGGATGATGTTGATGAAAAGAGTGTGATATAATATAAAAATATATATATATACGTATTTAGTATTAAAACTTTTTGCAACAAAGTTGTGAATATGATGAATGAATTGGCAATCCCGCCTAGTGCTGTTGGAACTTTTTTCAGTTTTTGCCCAATGAACAGAAAGTAGGCAGTTTTTCAACGGGTTGCACACTAGGAGAAAACTTTATTGTGTGGATCTAAAGTACTTCAAAATTAGAGGTTTAACATTGGAGATCAAATAAAGGAATACTGCTCTATATTCTGCATTTTGTTCTGTTCATTGATCTAAAGTATGTCCGAGATGAAGAATGACATATTAAAACCATAACACGGGGAAATGGAGAAGAATTAAAAAAAAAAAACTTGATTTGGCTTGTTAGAATTTGGTAGTCACTGAGAAAATTTTCCTGTTCAATCTAGGTGAATCGCTACTGGTTGAATTCTGATGGTGTTGGCGTGATCTCTCATATGATTGATAACTTCATTCTCTAGGTATGCACCCAATTTTTACTCAGTGAATTCATTGTAATACATCTTGGAGTGCTTGTATTCAAGATGCATTAATATGTTCACATGAAGTTGTTGTATATTGAAATGGGCAGAATACATCAATAGACACTCGAACTTGTACACTTTTTTCAACTAGCATCCCTTACTTTGAAATGTTCAATTAAATACTTCAACTTAACTACATTTGCTCTATTAAACAGTAAGCGCTGATGTGGCATAGCATGTGAAATCTACTCTCTTAATAGGCAAGTGATAAATTTATCAAACCTGATTTTAATTTTTTTTTGTTTAAATTACATAAAAATATCATAAATTTCCTTTTTAAAATAAAAAAAATTCTTTCTTAAAAAAATCATGATATTAATCCCTTCAATCACCAAATCATGTACAAATCACCAAATTCTTTCTTAAAAAAATTATGTTGATTATTAATCCCTTCAATCACCAAATCTTGTACAAATCTCTGAACTCTCTATCCTAAGCCTCTTCAATCACCAAATTACTTTTGTTATCTTAAATAAATTTAATTTTCATATGAAGGTGTCTTCTTCCCCAATTGAATTTTTAGGGTTTGTGCTTAGATCTGGGGAAGAGGTGATTAATCTGCAGTCCGTTGTTCCGTCCTGACTGGTTTCTTATTTTGCGATGAAGAATTTCAATTTCTTTCTTCGAGCTGAGTCCGTCGATCCGTCCTGACTCTCTCTAGATCTGGTTCCTTTTGCCGGCGGTGAAGAATTCGAACTCTTTATCCGAGTGCGTCGTTCCGACTTGACTCTCTTCGCTTTTGCATCTGGTTCCTTTTGCTGGCGGTAAAGAATTCGAACCCTTCTCCAAGTCTGTCGTTCCGTCCTCACTTTCTAGTTCTGGATCTGTTTTTTTTTTGTCGGCAGTGAAGAGTTCGAACTCTTTCTCCGAGTTCGTTCGACATTCCGTCCTCACTCTCTGGTTTTTAATTGGGATTGAATTCTCTGGTTTTTGACGAGGCAAAGTGGAATGGGAACGAAGATATGCCGCCGGCTTTGATGAGGCAAAGAAGATACGTCGCCGGCTTTGACGAGGTAGAGAGTCGTCTGTTCGACTTCTCTCTGTGAGATTTTTTTTGTAGAAAATAAATCGAAAAAAAATAGATTTAGTATCTGAGATTTTTTTTTAATCTCTGTGAGATTTAGGCAGAGAGGCAAAAAAAATCTCTGTGAGATTTTTTTTAATAGGTTTGGAAATTGGATCTGAGATTTTTTTAGTAGAAAGATAGATTTACGGGAAATCTATATACACACATAATTTTTTCTCGGCGCACAAGATTTGACACGCTTTATGAAGCTAGTCGCTTCATGATACGAGCCATATGCGGATACCCGAGCGGATTTTTTTACAGAATCGGCAAAATAATACGTTTCACGAACCGTGAGGCAATATTGTGCGATTTCCTTACCCAATCTAATATTTTTTACATATATAGGTTCCTCTCATCGATAACGTCGATTTGATAGGTAATAAGCTCAAATCCGACACCTGAGCAAAAAGTTATGAGCGTTTTAAGATTGGACATACGCAAACTACTTTAACATGATGTTTTATTTAAGATATGATTTAAGATAAGACTTAGTATATAATATTTTGGGACGGGTTATGTTTATCGTAATTTTTTTTGAGGGTGTGAAACCCGAGTCAACTGCA
Organism: Fallopia convolvulus; assembly: GCA_964016875.1. NCBI lineage: Eukaryota > Viridiplantae > Streptophyta > Magnoliopsida > Caryophyllales > Polygonaceae > Fallopia > Fallopia convolvulus. The sequence continues at coordinate 5,784,423 of OZ024737.1, forward strand.
AGTGGAATAGAGGAAACGTGTCGAAATGAGCCTGCGGTGTAGTCCGCCACCGAATTGCACTCACGATTGACGTGAGCGATACCCCAATCTTGGAAACGAGCCAACAAGTAGTGGATATCCGCACGAAGCAACTCAATCTCCCACGGGCAGCGCCAATCAACAAGAACGGCTTTGACCAGCTGCAAATTATCGCCTTCAATCTGGATCCGGGGAATGCCATGACGAATGGCCTTGAGTAGTCCCTGGCGTAAGGCGATGGTCTCGGATGTCAGAACAAACTGATGACCAATCAATCCTCTGTCGAAATGGATGGGGGAGCCACAGGAGTCCTGAGAATGAAACCATAAGAAGCCACGCCATCCGCATTCACTGCACTATCAAAATTCAATTTAGTAAAATCCCTTCTGGGTTTTGCCCATTTTGTGCGCTTTCTCTTAGGCCCTCCTCTCGCCATTCCGGAGTGTGGGTTATCCGAGGTCGGGGCTTCTGCGTTTTTTCAATTTTTAATATGGTTGTGAATAAAGTCACAAATGTTTGCAGCGTTATTCAAGTTATTGTTGTTATTGTTGTCAAAAACTCTTTTATTCCTAGAGTACCATAGGCACCACCAAGCGTTAGCGAGGAGTTCCATTTCCTCTTTTGTTAATCGCATCCTTATCTCATCGAGGACAAGGTGTGGTTTTTTTTATCCCTAGAGGAAATTTGGTTTAGGATTCGGCAAATTTTGGGATTTACGGATTTGATGGTTTCCTCGGTCAATGGGCACGAGAGTAACACATGGTTAGTGTCTTTCTCAAGGCTGTTACAGGCCTCGCAGCCCGGCGGAATCGGGATATGGTTGGCAGCGAGCCTCATCTTAGTTGGCAAACCATTTCTGGCTATTTTCCAAACAAAATTTTTCACTTTCGGTGTGTGTGTGTTAAGTTTGTTGATCCAAGGTAGGTTTATTTTTGGTTCGCCTTTAGATTGGTGGATTCATTGCATGGTTGAATGGGTTGAGTACTGTATTAACTTAATCTAATTATCAGGATGTTTAATAAAAATTCCATTTTAGAATGTTTACGTTTTGACTTTTTATTTTGAAAGGATAAGAATTCAGAGGTTCTTTTTATGGAGGGTGATTTAGAGCATCTTTATGGATGAGAACATAAAGTTCTATCTAAATTTTAAGTTGTTCGCTAAGAAAAATGTGGCCTAATTTGGCAATTTTATTGGCCATAGAATTGGACTCTCTAACCAAATCGAGTAGTTGAACTAATTCGACCTCTTGAAGCGAGACCAAGATATCCAATATCAGTAATTCGATTTCCCAAGGGCACCTACCAACTCCCTCGACTATATTAATAACGGTTAGGTTGTCCCCCTCAATTTCCATTCCTCGTAACCCATCCCGGAGTGCTAGAGCCTGTTTGCAAAATTGAGTTTCTCCCATGTTTTTTAGCTCCCATAGAGATTATATGTGTATTTTGGTCTCGAATTACAAATCCAGCAGTTGCAGAATCATCCTTGTGCTAGTTCATACTAGTATTTCTATTTAGCATTCCGTCCTCTTGGTTGTGTTTGGCGGGACTCCGCTTCCTCGTCTACATTCTATTTTGTGGCTTTCTCCCATATCATCAATTGATATCGGACATATTGTTCTAGGTCCAAGATATAATCATTTAGGGTTTGTTGGAATACTAGACGGTTTCTCTTGAATACTCCACTAGTAGCAACTTTTGTGAAGTCTCAGGTACCAAGGTCATCTTTTAATTCATTGATCATACCAAGTATTGTTTTATTTCCAATATTGTAGTTTTGTAGTACATATTTTTCGGTCCTTGTGTTAATTTTCCTTGCTATGCAATGGGTGTGTAGGTATTCTACAAATAGGTCTCTCGAGTCCTCATAGTTGCAATGCCACATTAGGCATCCTTGGTGGTTGGCACTCTTCTTTGATACATGATCGTCTCGGATTACTCCTCGGTGACCAAGTATTTAACCACACAAAATCACGATCTTGCCAGTACTTCGATTTCCAACCTGATTTGCCTTGAAAGTTAGAAACTTGATGAACAAAAACTCGAAATATGATTAAGGAATGAATCTGATTCAAAGAGTTAAAGATAATCAAAAGGATAGTTCAATTGAATTGGCTCAAACGCTAAATTCAATTGATAAACTAGTTGATCTTTAACAATCAAAATAGCACTAACAAGTTGATCAATTTAACGATCCAAATCTGAATTGAAAGAAAATGAATTGGTGATAATGATCGTAGAGATTGAACGCTTAAACTATAGTTGTTTTAATGACCCATAAACTAGATAAACCAATAGGGGTTTATCTAATTCAGGCTGATTTTTATTGAATGAATAACAAAGCTATTTAAAGGGAATACAAAAGAGTCTTCTTTGAGAGCAAGTAACAAGGTGGCGAGCCCTAGAGGGGTATAATGGACCTTTTGCTTGCCTCACAAGATAACCTAATATATTCCTAAAACTTCTATTTAAGTTTCCTTATCATAAATAAATCAAATAAATAATTATTCGACTTATTTAGATAAGAAAACTAAAAAGTTAATCCTAAAACTCAAAAAGATATAAATAATAATAAAGCAAGATATATTTCAGCCCTAACAAACTCCTATGGCCGAAATTATCATAAATATAATATCTAGAAATAGATAGAATTAAAACTAAAGATAAGATTCCCGCAAGACTTGAACATCTCTTAGTAAATCGCAATTTTCGCCTCTTTGCTCTTAGATTCTGGATTCGACTTAAACTACAAAGTTGTAGATATTTTAATTATCTATCTAACGCAATTTGAACGGACTTGAGATCAATTTTCTAGCCCAAGTTATGACCATTATACTGAGCATTGTTTTTAATTTGAAAGGCTTTTGAACTTTCCGAACAAGACTTCATCCTCTTCCTTGGTGGCCTTGGACGCCATTGATGAACATAATCAAATGACAATATGGAATCCTTGAACTTGAATACACGGGACCTTAGTAAAGGTCTTGGTGTTTGGCCTCTATTCATCTTTGACGAATCATTGACTCTGATCCTCCTTTGATATGTATCATTCTTTCTTGTTAGCGTGCCTTAGTGGGTAGTCCATTGTTCGCCAATTTTCATTGGAAGTTCTTCACTGGGTGAGTATCCAGTTTTCATATTAAGTTGGTTCAACTAGGGTTTTAGTTGTTTATTTAGTGATTAGTTCGATAGCCGATGTTGAGAACCAATCGTTCTCACTAAGTGCCTAATATAATCGGTCTTTGATGAAGTCATATGTGGTTGGTACTACTAGTATTTTGTTGACCATATCAGTTGGGAGATATTGTTGTAGCCTATCTTGTCTCCAATCTTTTCCGAAAGTGAGGAAATCTTTCACCATGGTTGTCTCATTTACGATACTAGGATTGATTGCATAATCTTCTAATGTCTTTTGCATAAGCCATTTATCTTTCTAAAATCTTATAGTTTCATCGTCTCCAACTTGTCAAGGTATTCCTTCTTTGAATTCTTCTTTGAGGTTCATTAATCTAGACCATTATCATGATGTGTTAGCATGCTTCTTATATTTGGACAAAAAAAATTCATGAATTTTTCATTCATCATTTAACTCATATTTTTCGGCTATGCTAGTATCTTCCGTAGGGGTCTCATGTGTAATGCCTTATTCATATGCTTACTTTTCCTTCTGCCTAGCCCGCCATGGGTCTTTGGTTTGCATATTTTGTCCCACCCTATTTGCAGTTTGTAGTTTAGGTCTTTATTCCATAGGAAGCCTCGGTTAGTCTGGTCTAATTCCTTGTGTACGTTCACAAGTAATATAAAGCCTTGCTTTAGGAAATTTAGTTTGGTTGCTAAATTTGATCGGATGAGGATCGTACACCCTTCATGTGACAAAGCATTAGTTTTCCATTTTGTTAATTGTGTTTTGGCTTTCCCAATTGTTTCTTTAAACGTTTACTTATTTACATGCCCATTGATAATTGGACACCCTAGACATTTTTCCAGATCAATCATTATTGTTTTATTTTTTTATCTGATGATCATTCATTATTGTGATTTTAAGGGTTTGTTGGATTCTTTGCATTTGACTTTTGACTTTTGTCCCTAGAGACCTCATACCCAAAAAAATTGCTAAGTAAAGCCAAATCCGAAGTTATAGAAGTACCATACGGACGAGTATGGTTAAGAATAATAGAGTTTTTATGATATCAAATATATCATCAAGGAAAATAAAGATTAGGATTAAAAAGAAAAGTAGACATCAAATTATCACGGAAAGAATCATAAAAATAAATTATAAAAGGGTTTGGCTAATGTGTGCCCATGGGCACATAATAACGATACTAACTTTGAAAATTATTTTCAAACTATTCCCTAAATTAAAATTAATGAACCCATTTAAAAAATTAAAATTAAAATTAACAAACAATATCCAAATTTATCAAGATTAGTATTCTTATTGTTTGACCATGAGCCCACATTAGAAAATCCGATTATAATAAACATTAAGTTTGAATTCTAGGTTAGATATTGCTTTAGTAAAAGTGTAATTAAAAAAGAAATGATTCAAATATCTTGTTTTTGATCCTAGGCACCGTTAGAAAATGTGATTTTTGGTGTTATGTGTGAATTTCGGAAATTGTGCCATTTCTGAGAAAGTTCATATATGCATAGCTCATACTTTAGGCATTAGAAATATCTCGGTCACCCGGCCAATATTTTTTACATGCTTAAAGGTAATTGCATAAAATTATGTGAGTTGAGTTTTTTTTTTCTTCCTAGAACCACCAACCCCCACCTTAATATTCCAAAAATTTTAACTTTCCAATCTACTCTAAAGTAAAATGTAAAAGACTTCTATGTTGTTTTTTGAAATTGGGCATTTGGTGTGGATTGTTTTAAATTGGGTGAAATCTAAGTAAAATTTCTTCAAAATGTTAACCGTATAAAACTCCCAAAATTTCAATACACTTGGGTTAATTTCCTAACCCTCAGTATTTCCTTTCCTTAATCTCTACTTCCTCCGATCAACATTAATAGACGTTTTACCCAATTGCAAATGAATTAAGGATTTTGAAAACATCAGTAAATAATACTCCTTCGAATAATGTTAAGCCATGTGTCCACTCATGCATCTGAATAGAAATAATTGACTAGGTATAAATGTACTTTGTGTTGAAAGGGTTTTTTGACAACAAAATAAATTATAGTGAAGACCCTGCTGTGTATAGCAGTGTCAGGATCGTCCACGGAAAGCGAGATTGTGTTGAATTACTAGACTAAAAAAACCATAGAAAGAAAAACAAAGCAAGGAATAAAGCAAAGCAAACTACTAGTCACGTCTCAGAACATGCTCGATACCGACCTTGTCAATTAGGCGTGGAAATATTTTGGCTATGTGGTGCTAAAAATCCGTGAATATAGATTCTTAAATTCTCAAAATAACTCACCAAATACATAAAAAAAATATACAAAAACCCTCTCAAATATCATGCACTCTCTCTTTCTTATTAACCTTTAACCCATCCTAGAAAGTCTCATAAACTCTTGATTTTGATTTTCTTTGCACTGCACTTTTATTTTTCCTTTCCTTTTTTTCCTGATTTTTTCTCTTTTCTGCACTGTTTTTTTTATTGCTGGAAAGCTTCGGTACCGACCCTGTAAGGGTCGGTAATGAGGTCTGCTGAAACTGAATTTTTCTTTTCTCCTTCATTTCGTGCATTCTTTTACCAAAGTCCTTTATAACTTCTTTTTGAGAAACAAGACTTCCATTCTACCCACCCTTCCTTTTATTTGAACCAACTTATACCCTCAACAAAACAAATTCAGCCAACAAGTCCTAATCCCTGGATAGGTCAAGCTTATATCGGCTAGGAATTAATTTTGTGGAGCTACAAAAATAGGCTTAAGGCACAAGAATTGCCTTAAAAAACAAAGGATAATGTAAGGGTGGATAAGAATTTATAAAACTTATGAAAAATAAGTTCTCCATCATATGATTATTTAAGTAATGAACTAAAATCGTATGTAGGCTTTAAGAAATAGATAACCATCACAATCTCAAGAGATAATATACACATAAGAGAGCAAATCAAACAAGAAAATTAAGGCTAAACATGCTCATAAGGTAATTTTTGTTGGATTGCAATAAACTCATGCTAAAAGTCATATCTACTCAGTTCCATCACATGCTAATCTACACTTCAAACGTTTTCATCATGCGACTTGGGCTAAACTATCAAAACATGTCAAGGGATTTAGATGATCATGCAAGCAAAAACAATCATATAAACCATAAAGATAAGGGTACTATCCGTCCTAAAATCTTTTTGTGATTTTTTTCAAATTTTTTCAATTTTTTTTTCAATTTTTATTTTATGTAAAGCAAAACAACTAAAACCACTAAAGCCATAAAAGACAACAAACAAGATAAAGACAACAAAGAAAACAAACACAAGAGTTTTATTTTCCCTCCCTACCCCATACTTAAGATATACAGTGTCCTCATTGTAAAAACAAAGCAAAGAAAAAGAAAGAGATAGAGAAAAGAAAACGAACTCACATAATGGTTTTTGAAGCTGTGGAAACATCTTGAACATCCTTGAGAGAGAGAGAGAAGGAATCAGGGCAAAGGTGGAAAGCACCTCTCAAAGTTATGCATGAACATGGCAGTAGCTTTCCAGCGCTATTCAGTTGCATCCCATCGGTCCTCGCCTGTCCTCCAGCGAAACTCATCAATCTTATGGCGCTCCTCATCCACCTCTCTTTGAGCCGCGTATGCCTCTTGAAACTCATTCATCTGCTCATACATTTGATATTGGCCCATATGCAACCTATCCATCCACTGAACCATGTCATTGACCCACGGGGGTGGAGCGGAGTTGGAACTGTAGTGGTACCCATCGGTACTGTACTGCTTGTGGAGAAATCGGGGGTCGATATCGACCTTGTAAGGGTCGGTAGTGGGGTCGTACACCACGATACCGTGCTCATCTAGCACGTTAACGTGCCCATCTCCATCTGCTACCCCCTCGGTACCGAAGCTATATGGCTCGGTACCGACCTCCTCAGCAACATCATGATCAGCATCTTGCATCTCGTCCTCCTCCCTCTCAAACCGTGATGGCGCTGTCCTCAGTGAAGCGTCATGCTCGGGTCTCGTAGCGAGTAGGAAAGGTGTAGACGTCCAAGTCTCGTACCAATTGGGAAGGTACACGAGCTCAACTTTATCCTCGGTGACCAACACTTGGCGACCATTGACCTTGGTGGTGACTCCCTCTCTGCACCTCTAAAAATCCCTGAAGGCACCCAGTAGTTGGTGTCTAGCTTCAATGGCCGGAGTGTAGTGTAGCGTGAGAGATCGATCTCACAAGCTAAAGCTAGAAGGGTCACAATCCCTCTAAAGTAGATCATCTCCAATCTTGGCCCATGTTGTTCTACGTACATCAACCACTCATACCCCAAGTTCATTGGAGCGGGGTTGATGAAAAGCATGGTGCGGAGGCAACCAATCTCCGTCCTTGTGGGCCGAGATAAATCCTTCTTGGCCCAAATGGTGGAGCCAAGAATCCGCAGAATGATGCGAAAAAGCGGACTAATGATGTGGGAGCTAGGGAGGTAAGGTGTAGTGCAACGATCTTGACCTGTGATGTAGCCCCATGTCTCTAGAACCTTGAAATCATCAGGGGCTGTGTAGTTACGGGAGGGGTTGGGAAACCGGAGGAGTGCATTGAACCCGACCAAGTTGAGGTTGTAATCACTATTCCCATGCATGAAAGTGATCCTCCCCACCGATCTTGGACTCTTGAATGATGTTCGGAGAGTGGCCACATATTCTACAGTGAGGACCTGATAATAAGGAAGCTCTTCACATTTTAAGAGATGAGATGCGCCAATGTTGGAGAAGGCGTGCTTGAGGTCCTCATAAATGCCCAATTTCTTCCCATTGACCTTGGAGAACCATCTTGTTTTATGAGAGCGTTGGTAGACTGCCTTGAAGATCTCTTCCTCCTCATCAGTTGTCACCTCCACAACATCCATTGGTGGTGGAGATGGTGATGGAGAAGGAGACGGGGATGGCCTCTTTGTCCTCTTGCCCGCCCTCTTGCTAGCTCGGCTTGTACTTGCCATTGTAGACCTGAAACAGAAAAAACAAGCCAAGATAAGATACGTACAAAACAATAACACACCAAAGAACCCCATACTTGCATTGAAACCAAGCGTTTTGACTCAAATTCTATTATTTTGGAGGGTCGTTATCGAGTTCCCTATACGATTAAAGCTTTCTGGTGAAGTAAATGGGTCGTTACCGATCCGAAAGGGGTCGGTACAGAGCCAATCAATGGCTTCGAAAACCATTTTTCGAGTGGTAGGAGGCTTGATTTCGAACCATCCAACATCAACAAGGTATTAATTAAGCAAGTATCCCAACAATACCAAACAAACCAAGCATCCATTAACCCATACTTGCTCAAAAACCCATCCCAAACATACCATAATTGTCGTAACATGGTGTAAATCAAATCAAATTTAGAACAAGCGATCACCTGCTCATAAAGTGAATAAAATTCAATCTTAAACATGAGAAAACAAAGTTCATCAAAGCACAACACCAACATCAAAGCAGAAAAGCAAGAATTAAGCATGAAAAATCTCAACCTAGATCTAGATTTAGACATGTAAATCAACCAAAAATTACCATGAATCCTTGAGAAATTGAAATAGAGATTTAGGGTTGAGAAAACATACCAAATTCGGAGAAACATGAATGAAAAATAGAGGGCTTGAGTTGGTAACGAGGGAGTATGGATCAGTAATGAACAAAAGTGGGGTTTGCTCGGTACTGGGCTGTGGTTTGGTTTTCTTTTCTCGGACTGGTGTGCACGAGGGCTGGTGGTGTGATGGTTCGACAACAGGAACTTCAGTGGCTCGGTGGTTTGAGGGGTTGTTCGCCAATTGGAGAGGGGAGGGGTCGGCGCAAGGCTTGGTTTTGTGAAGGAGGCGTGAAAAAGGATGATAGGGGAAGGGTTTTAAGAAAACGTACTTGGGGTCGAAACCGGGTTTCTGTCGGTTATGTTGCGTGGGTAGGTACCGACCTCCTCCGAGGTCGGTACCGAGTTCCCTGCAGTTTTCTTTTTAACGTGTCGGCTAACGACGTTAAAAATACCGAGGATCGTAATCTGCCTATCTTCTGCCCGAGAATGCCTCAAAAGCCAACAACCTCTCGATTGGGTCCCCACATTCAATGTAGTCAGTGTGGGTGTAGAGCATCTTGACCTCGGCTTCATTGGTTTCCTTCATGGTGGGGTTAAAGCGGAACTCCACCACCTCATCCCCAATCTCAAAAGTTAGGAGTCCCCTCCTAACATCAATTATAGCTCCGGTTGTGGCTAAGAATGGCCTACCGAGAATGATATTAGGCGTCATCGGGTCTTCAGGCATCTCCATTACTATGAAATCATTCGGGACAAAGAACTTGGCCACTTGGACTGGGAAGTCATCTATCACCCCTATAGGCTTGATACAGGATCTGTCCGCCATGTATTACCTCATGTTCACAGGCTCTAATGGTCCCATGTTGGCCTTGGACCAAATTGAAAGTGCCAATAGACTTGCACTGGCTCCTAGATCACATAAAGCTTTAAACCGGTAAGCTCCAATACCAATAGTAATAGCAAACTTACCTGGGTCGCCTAATTTTCCTAGAAGCTCCAAGGATCGGACTTCGTCAGTCAACTCAGATGTAGATCTCTTCCTGCTCAGAATTTCTTTCAAAAACTTTATGTAAGCCGACATTTAGCTTAATGGAATGGAAATATTTAAGCCCTGAAGAACTTTAATAAAACACCTAAACTTCCCATCTGTAGAGTCCTTAGACTTTTTAGAGGGGAAGGAAAGAGTCTTCGCCGGTCTCTCCGAATCGACAAGACGGTCGATCGGTGCTGTGGAAGAGTTGGTACCGACCCTAGGGGGTTGGTAACGACCGCTTGATTGGAGGAGTTTAGTTTAGAAGACTTACCTGGTATGGTGGGTTCATTAACGACCCTTGTGTGATCGATACCGACTTATTTAGGCTTGGTATCGACCCTTGTATGGTCGTTATCAGACCGAACTGGGGCATTGTCCTTGTTATCATGCTCCTTTTCTTTGGCCTCAGCACGTTCCAGCAATGTCTTTCCGCTCCTCAAGTGTATGGCTACTATTTTTCCTCTAGGGGGTTCTCTTCGGGGCGGCCTGGGAGTTGCCCTTGAGGTCTTGGAATTTGTGCAGCAAGGTTGCCAAGTTGGGAGTTGACGCTCTTTCTCCATGTATCTAACTCTCCCAATTGGGCATGTACACCCTTCATTTGATTATTTGACTCCATTGACCTCGTTTTTCACTCCATTGATCCCTTCATAAACTCCATTTACCCATGATGGCATCTCTTGATAGCCCGGGGGCCGACAAGGGGCAACCTTCCGTTCTTGTGGTGGGGGTGCTTGGCCTTGACCTTGATTGTAACCTCCCCTAGGGGATCGTTATTGTTCCTTTCATAGTTGCTAGGTGGGTTTTTGTATTGGCCTATCATGTAATTCACATCAGCATAAGTCTCAGCGGCTATAATCTGCCCAATGTTAGTGCAAGCAGAAGTACTATGGGCTTGAGAGTCTCAATAAAGACATTGTTGAGAGGTTTTCAGAAAACTGACCTGTTTTTTCAATCGGTTGATCTCATCTTGCATGAATTGAGCTTTGACGTCTCGATCAACTTCTTCCTTATTTGGATTGTAGAGTCGCCTTTGAGGCTAGGGCGCCTGCTGGGTCCCATACATGACATCGTAATTGGTTAGCTTTTCTAGTACTGCCCATGCCTCATCGGGATCCATCTCTATGAAACCACAAGATGTGTGCAAGTTGATGCGGTTCTTCGTTTCAGCATTTATCCCTTGAAAGAAGATCTCTTGAAGTACGTATTGTGGTTGTCCATGGGTGGAGCATTTCCTAAGTATCTCCTTGAATCTCTCTCATGTCTCCACAAAGTTCTCATTAGGCAGCTGGTGGTAAGAGATGATGTGTTTCCTTAACTCCGTAGTTTTGGCTGGAGGGAAGAACTTTGTCATGAATAAGTCATGCAAAGCTCTCCACGTCCTAACCGACCTAGGAGGTAGGCTCTCTAACCAGCTCAGGGTCTTTCCTGCAAGGGATCACTTAAAAGCCTTCAATTGAACATATTCTAAAGAAACACCATCAACAACAATAGTGTTACATAAATCAACAAAATTTCTAATATGCTCCATTGGGAACTCAGTGGGTTTCCCTTTCAAACTGAGCCCTCTTAATCAAGGATATAAATTGAGATTTGATCTCAAAGGCCTTCTCTATCTCAGAAAGCACAATTGATGATTCTGGCACCCTCAATTTCGGATGCATGTATTGTTTGGCATTCCTAAGGATAGCATTCAACTGCTCTTGTAATTGAGTACGTTGCTCTCGTTCTTGATCTCTATCATCTTGCAACGCTTCCATCTGCCTGTGGAGGGCAACCATTTGTTGAGCCATCTCTTCAAGTGTTATAGCCATGGTACGGTTTTCTCGTCTCCTGCGATGAAGAATACGCTCATGCTCAGAATAGTAATCAGGTTGCTTAAATTCAAGACGACGTCTTCCTGCTTGCATAAGCTGAGACAACAACCAAAAGGAAACTAATTAGAAACAAACAACGAGGTCGGGCTATTCCCAAACCCACAAGTAACTAAACACAGCGCTATCGCTTCCCCGACAACGACACCAATTTGTTGAAAGGGTTTCTTGACAACAAATAAAATTATAGTCAAGACCCCACTGTGTATAGCAGAGTCAGGATCGTCCACGGGAAGCAAGGTTGTGTTGAATTACTAGACTAAGAAAAGCAAAGAAAGCAAAACAAATCAAGGAATAAAGCAAAGCAAACAACTAGTCACGTCTCAGAACAGTCTCGGTACCGACCTTGTCAGGGTCGGAATCGAGGTGAATGTAAACGAACAAGCTCGAAAAAAACCAGAGAAACGCAGGCTCGTTACCAATCTCAGAGGATTGGTAATGAGGCAAAACTGAATGATAAAAACTCACAAATAAGGGAAAAGATCTAGGATAAGCATCCACCACAACATAATCATGCAGTTTCAAACAATATGAAAGATAAATATCATGCCTTAAACATCAAGTTGTCAACTTTCGTTGAGAAAACAAGCGAATCAATCAATTCTCATTAGCTTATCCAAAGTTTTCAACTTTTGTTATCAAACTTTATCTTATTCAAGTTCATAACTTTCTCTTTCGATCAAGCCACAACCTCAAATTACTTTAACTTTCATTAAAGCATAAGCACAAACAAGTAGCAAACAGATACAAAGCATTCAATTCATTCAAATTATCATTCATGCAAGATCATGTTGGGTTTCCAACCCCAATCCTAGATTAAAAAGACTACTCACACATAATTGAGATAAAACAAACAATGTAGATGAAAGAAAACATGACTTTTATTAAAAACTAAATCTTACTTGAATTAAGAAACACTTTGTCTCAGAATATCCCTTAGAACACAAGAGAAAAACTCCAACAAACTCCTTTATTGAGCTCTAAGCAACCAACTTCTCTCCTAAACCAGCCGTTCAAACTAAAACCGAGAGAAAATCGTGTCTCTAACGTGTTGGGTTCTCCCTCTTTAAAACAACTAAAGACAAGAGTATTTATACTAGAAAAGCTATCTAAAAAGTATCCATAAAGATAGTTATTTCTAAAGTTAAAAGATTACGGAATAAAATCATTAAAAAGATAAAGTCGGTCACGTCTACCGACATGGGGACTCTCGGTGTCGAACCTATCAGGGTCGGTAGACTCCACACATTTCTGCTGAACTTTTCTCTTCTTGATGCCTCGGTACCGACCTCTCCTGGGTCGGTAACGAGCCTTGAATGGCCTTGTTTCTTTTGAATTCTTCACACCTTCCTTTTCCGCTCACTCTCCTTCATCTCGATGTCTTCAAAATGCTTCCAACTTTGCTCCAAAACCTACATAAAAACACCAAACTAGAGTAGTTTCCGTACTTTTCACAAAATATGTAAACTAGACTAATAAATACCAAACTAACACAAAAAACACAACTTAACAAGACTAACAACCTAGAAAACACTCTAAAACTAAACTAAAAATATGGACATCACTTTGAAAATTTAAAATTATACTTCTTCGAATAATGTTAAGCCATGTGTTAGGGTGAAAAAGATTTTCAATAAAAGCATTTATTTTGACAGACAATTCAGCACATATATCAAATAAAGTACTTGAATAACCACCTTGGAAGTTGTAAAATGTATAAAACGACATATAAACTTGATCAGATTGTAAAGACTAGAACGTCCTATAATGTTGATCGGAGGGAGTATATCCTAATCCCTAATCCTAAACTCTACACCTTAAACCCCCTATCATTACACTAGCCATCCCATTTAGATAACCTCTCTCATCTAGATCATCCCGGACCCACCATCCCATCTAGACATCCTCTCCCATTTAGACACTCTCTACCCTTGCCTAAGTATTTCCTTTCAACTCTTCTTAGGTCAACTTCTATTACGACAAAATGTATCAAGGACTAGACCTATTAAATAGGTTGGTCATGTAATGTTCAAGTCGGGTCGTCTCAAGTTCAAATCACTTACAACTCAAGTGATTCTCGTTCATTGATTGAGAAATACTCAATTCAAACCCACAATGTACTAATTCGAGTAAACCCATCAAGTTTAGAGTGCAATTCATTTTTTAATTTTATTCAATATTAAATTAAAATAATATTATAATACTAGTTGATTATTACACAAGACTACACAAATAATGTACTGGATTATGTTCAGAATATATTTTTATTTTTTAATGAAGTCTTATATTATAAGCCAAACAAATGAAAAAAAGAAAAGAAAAGAAAAGAATACATAAAGTTCAATTGACTTTTACATAATTGACCTTGTCAATTTTATATAATTCAAGTTTTATTACAAGTACAAATGTCATGATTAAGTTTAAACTCATAAAAGGACTAGAATATCATAATAAAATTTACAATGGGAAAAATGAACCTAATATCATTACTAACAAATGTCAAAATTGGAAAACACAAGGCATAATATGCCTCCAAAAGTACGCGCTATTCACGCGCTCGTCATCTCCCTCCTTTTAGCCAAAACCCTAGTGGAACAAAGTCCGCCGCCCCAGATCCTCGCCATCTCCAATGAGTACTAAGCACCCAATCCGCCTCCTTTCGCCTGAAATGGAAGGGAATCTCGGATATTCGTTCATCGCCTAACGCCAAACATATGCTTGCATCGGTAAAGACTCGCCGCCGGAAAATCTGTAAAATCCGGTTAAGACGACGCCCCCTTCTCCACCTGGTTGAATGACGATCTAAGCGGCTGTGTCAGAAATCGAAAATAACTACCAGATTTATTAAGAGAACGATTCCCCAAAACGTCATCCTTTGCCTGGCGGGGCTGCTATGCTCCGTTATCCTCCCAAGCCGCTGCGTGTCTGGCCAACTTCCCCATCAATGGTGCATCTTGCGAGTAAATTGCGTCCTAGTTGGTGGTGTCGTGGCCTGATCCGGGTGTTGGGACCTCGCCACCTCATGGCGTACTGGTCTCTTGGCAGCCAAATTCTGCCTTGCTGTCTTCACTCTTCTCTGAAATGGAGTTGCACCCTTAAATCTTCTACTTGGTGTTGTTTGTTCCCACGACGCTTGTCGATGGCCATAGGTGGTGGTGGGGCTCTCTGCTCTTGGTGGTGGTAAATCTGGGTCGGTGATGCTAGGGTTGTCGGCGGCCGCACCTCTTTTTGCTTTCCCTAGCTTCCCTCTTCGCCTACATCATTCATGCTTACTGACATATGTTTCTAGGTGTTTGAAGCCTTTCTCCATAACTCCTCTTTCTTTGCCTTCCCCTTATTCTTTTTTTATTCCCACATCTTTCGATTATTGTTTGATTCTCTATGTTTGGATTGGATCTTATGGTCCATAATCCAACCCAAAGCCCGTCCCTATCTCCGGCCTCTTGTGATGTATCTTGAACGGTACTGTTCTCATGTGGTTGTTAGATGCTATAAATTTGTTTGCAGATCAAGTTGGAATAACACTTTTGTAATTAATAAAAATTCTGATGAATCCTGTACTTTGTTTGGTTGTGTTGCTGGTATGATTTGATCTGCCTTTCTTTAGTCCCTTCGAACAAAAATCTCTTAAAATGTTTGCATATAGCCAAGGCAAAATACGATCATTTTCTGTTGTGTGTGTGTATCTACAAACTATTGTTTCTTTCATTTACGTCTCTTTCAGTTACATGGCTAAGGAACCTATTTACAAAATCTTACAACTAGGGCATTTCTTGTGTGCCCAACCTCTTTGTACTCTTAAGAGAAGCATTTCCTGTGGTTTACCCACAACTCTTGGTCTTAGCCTGTGTGAGATAAAACGCCTCCAGTTTGTTGAATTTGAATACCACCAAAAATTTGGGGTTTCAATCCCATCTAATGGTTCAAAAACAACTAAAATCGCCACCCATAACTCCCTCCACATGGGGCGTATGGTAAAGGCTGATGAAAACACCATAATGCAAACCACTAAAATGCTTATTTGGTGCATTGTTAAAGCAACAAGTTTGGCCACCCCGTTTTGGTTGTTGTTGCTGGGTGATCACCATATACCCTAAAAGAACTTGGTGTCGTCGAATGCAGGGAACCACTACACACGAAATTTTAATACAAAACAACCTTGTGGTAAAACCGTTGTGTGCACCAATATCGTACAACGTGGGCAATTGATGATGACCCATCACTTGGCTAATTCTGTTCTAACCACAAAAATTCCATTAAAAATGGATATTAATCTAATAACGGAAATTAATCCCGGGAACGTGAATCTCTGGGGTGATTACACCATAATAACAGAAAGAGTTTATCTAGAATTGTAACCTTCCCTGAATAATTATGGGAGACCTCAACGAAATCCAGCACCCAAATGAAAAACAAGGGGGCGCTATTCCAAACCACTCCAGGTTTGAACGACTTATCAATTTTAAAAACGATTGTGACGTTTATGATATTCCGACGTTTGGCAATAAATTTACTCGGAGAAGATCCAAAAACCTCGAAAATACCACTTTTGAGAAATTAGACCGCACCTTAGCTAGCAACCATATCATCTAGTGGTACCCGTCTATAGCGACGAAAAACCACGCCTTCTCATCTTCTGATCACTGCCCAATCTCGTCCGCCCTCCCAACATGAGTTTCGTTCAAAGCACAACCGTTCAAATTTGAGATGATGTGGACTTCTCGAAAAGATTTCCAAAACGTCATCAAGCAAGCCTGGCGTTACAACGCTGGTGGATCACACATGTTTAATCTCACCAAAAAAACACAACTGCTTAAAACAAAAGCGAAAACATGGAATAAACATACCTTTGGAAATATTTTCGAACAAATAAAAAAACTAGATGAAGATCTTCTTCATATTCAAAAAGACATCATTGAAAACAAAAATGATCAACTAATTCAAAAGCATGAAAGATTGTCGAAGAAACGGGCGTGCCTCATTAATTTCCATAACTCATATTGGAAACAAAGGGCAAAAAACATACACATTAAACTAAATGACAAAAACACCAAATACTTCCAACGAATTGCAAGTGGCAGAAGGAATAGAACTAATATCAAAGAAATCCGTGCAGCTGAGGGAACACAAATATCCAGACTTGAAGACATCAAAACAGAAATTAAACGGGATTTCGAAAATCGGTTCCGGGCTTTGGAAATAAACCGCAGGAAACTCCAAAACATGACCCAAACCATCCAAAAAGAAATAACCGAAGCAGACAACACGGAGCTCATAAAACCGGTATCGAACATTGAAATTAAGAATGCTATGTTCGACATTGGGGATGACAAATTCCCTGGCCCGGATGGAATGTCGGCAAGCTTCTATAAAAAATATTGGCATATCGTTGGCCCGGACATGACCAAAGCTGTTAAAAGCTTCTTTCACACTCGGAAAATTTTGAAACAAATTAATCACACATTTATAACTCTACTACCCAAATGTGAAAACCCCAATTCAACCAACCATTACAGGCCAATTAGCCTATTCAATACCATCTATAAAGTAATCACGAAGATTCTAACAAACCGCCTACAAATGTTTTAAACAAAGTCATCCACTCGATGCAAGGGGCTTTCGTCCAGAACGAAGCATCCACGATAACACACTCATAGCGCATGAAATCTTCCACTCCTTCCGCAAAAAAAGGGGGCGGGAGGGTTGGATTGCAATCAAACTTGACATGGAAAAAGCATATGATCGGATCAGCTGAGATTTCCTTGTTGATACCCTTCACAAATTCGGGTTTCACGATAAATTCGTGGGTTGGATCCGAGAATGTGTTGAAACGGTTTCCTTCTCAGTCCTAGTCAACAACGGACCAACAGAACAATTCTACCCCCAACGGGGCCTCAGGCAGGGGAACCCCTATCACCATACTTATTCATTCTTGCTGCCGAGATTCTGGCAAGACAGCTCCACCTTTTGAGCACTAAGTGATGAGTTATTTTCAGATCGTTGAGCCTTGTAGCAGGGAAGTACTTCTCCAGAAAAGCTTCCTTCATCTTAGCCCATGTATCAATACTTCCCGGAGCCAAGTAGTAAAACCAGTCTTTAGCCTGATCCTTCAGAGAAAAAGGAAAGGCTCTCAGCGCGATCTGTTCATGAGTCACATCAGCAGGCTTCATGTTGGAGCACACAACATGAAATTTAGAAAGATGCTTGTTGGGGTCTTCACCACTATCCCCATGGAATGAAGGCAAAAGGTGGATCAACCCGGATTTCAGCTCAAACTTGACTCCCTCACCGAGAGTAGGGAATTGCACCGCCAATGGCTGTTGTGTCAGATTTGGTGTAGTCAACTGTCTCAGAGTTTGGTCACCCATCTCGGCAGATTCAGCGGATTCAGATTCAGAGTCAGATTCTTCAAGAAAGAACGGTAAGGCCTGAAAGTGATTCTGGATTTCCTTGCTTAGCTTGAAGAGTGTCCTGTCAATATCTGGATCAAACAACAGGGGAGATGAGTTAGTAGCACGGGTATGAACCATATAACAGGTTCACACCCAAAACAACACAAAAGTAATAAACACAAATAGCGACAAGTCCCCGGCAACGGCGCCAAATTTGATGAGGTATTTTCAGTGGTCGTTATACCTATCAAAGAATCCTAACTTAACCAACTCAGTAGAGCGGTAAGCAAGGGTCGATCCCACAAAGACTTGTGTATTTATGATTTTACTTATGTGCCAAGTAACCAAATAAGGGGGTTTTAAGGATTGAAATTCTAATCTAATATGCAAAATTGAAAACTATCTAAGAATGCAAAAGATGGTTTTAATCAAATAAGAGACAAGCGTGTTCAACTAGTTACATCCATCATAGATATGCTTATTGATCATTGATTCTTTCGATTCTCAATTCCCTTGAATAATCTACCGTGGATTATTATCCAAAACCTTATATTTAGTTGAAAGAGCTAACAGTCTGAACAACCCTAATCATCTAACAAACTAGAACAACGCCTAGATTCAATTAAACGACAACTTTAAGTCTAAAGTATCGATAGAAACAAATACTCAACGCAAACAGCTAATCAAGTTATCTGTGGTTTATTCCCTCTACAACTGAATAGCCCGAACGGGTTCAAACAATTATAGTTGCTACTTTATCTAATCAATCCCAAACAGGACTTGATCAGATTAGTTGTAAATTAACCTAGAAATTCTATTAGGTAGCTAATCTAACAAAACCCTAGAATAATTCTGATTCAATTAAGCACAGGGAATAAAACCTATTCAAGTTGATGAGAATCAATCAAACCTCACAATATTATGCAATCTATTATTTCAATAACTAGTTAAACACAAAGGAAATTAGCAATGCATAATTAAAATAAAATCAAACTTACAAAGGTTCAAAGACTACTCCTTTGAGAAAACTCTCTCCAAAGAAACCCTAGCCTCCAAAGTTGATCAAAAGTTAAAAAAAAATAAAACTAACATAAAGTATTTATATGTCTCTAAAAATATCCCTCAAACTCTATCTTAAACATATAATCTCGGAAATCATAAGCCCATAAGATCAAATACCAAAGCCCAAAACCAAATCTCCGCCCAAACTCTTGTCCGTGAAAAACGCCAGATTGCACGGCATCAGCCCGACATTGCGCGGCCGCGCACTTGCCTCCCCGCGCAATTGGCCACCAGTTGAGAATACGTGGGTTGGTTACGCGGGATGCAATCCGAGCTTTTGGCTTGGCCTCTTGACTCGTTCTTTCTTGTCTTGGCTCTTATCCTAGCATATCCTAGCTTCCTTAGCTCCTTCGCCCATCACCACCATGATCCATCTGTACTCGCCCCGCTGTTGCTCTTGAACCTAAAAACCTGTAAAACCGAGCAAACCATCGCATAATACCCGACAACACAAAAACCTAAAAACTACATAAAAACTAACCAAAACCTAACCAAAACATATATAAAACATGCATCTAAACTATTCCTATATGCGAGCTATCACTAAGCCAAAGAGTGGTATAGGGATCCAAATCTCGAGAAATGGAACAAAAATCCCCTTTTTGGCATTCGTAGATGATATTATCATCTTTTTTAAAGCAAATGGCCAAGCCTGCAAAATTATCAAGGATACTTTCGACTACTACTATCAGATCTCTGGCCAGAAAGTCAATTTCCACAAATCTACTTTCCAAGTTACCAAAAACACTAATAACATCACAAAGGATCATATAAAACAAATTCTACAAATAGCAAACACGGTTGCTTTGGATAAATATCTAGGATGCCCGATAATTAACAGGAGAGTAACGTAAAATACTTTCAAACCCCTAGTTCTACGCACTAGATCCCAATTATCAAAATGTAAAGCTAATTCCCGTCCCAAGAAGGGCGTAAAACCCTAATCAAAGCAAACCTTTCAGCACAACCAAACTATATTATGCAATCGTTTTTGCTGCCACAGTCAACACTGAATGAACTAGACCAGATTAACAAGAATTTCTTCTGGAATAAGGAAAATAACTACAAACCACTCTTAAGTTGGAATTCAATATGTCACCCTCTCGCTCACGGGGGGTTGGGAATCGCCAAAGCGGTTGAAATGAACCAAGCACTCCAATTGAAATTGTTATGGAAAATCCTAGCGAGTCCAAACAATATCTGGGTCAAAATAGTGACGGAAAGATACCTCAAAATGGAAAGTATCCTAACCTAGAAGAAAAAACAGATTAACTGGGAAGAGCCTGTCCAAGCTACTTGGTTTACGAGACCTGTTCAGTAAGGGGATCATCTGGCAAGTGGGGGACGGTAAAACCATTCGATTTTGGAAAGACAACTGGACTGGTAGTGCTCCCCTTAACCCAAAACCAGAGGCAGGAACCCTCATTAACTGGGAAGAGCCTGTCGAGGCGTACCTCCGTGAGGACAACTCATGGAACACCGAAAAGTTGTGTGAGGTCGTTACTCCTGATGACCTCGAGAGAATTTCATAAATTATCAACCCCATTAATAAAATACCAGATAGACTATACTGGCGACCGAGTAAAAATTGTTGGTACTCCACCCACTCGACCATGCAGTGGATCCACCAATCCAAAGGAGAACACAAGATTAATCTAGAATGGATCAACCGACTAAACATCCCACCCAAAATGAAGAATTTCCTTTGGAAAGTGGCTTGAAACGGTTTACCGACCAAAACGAGGCTTGCAGCCAAACATATTCCAGTACCACAAGGTTGTGAAGCATGTAACAACCAAGTTGAAGACACTAACCATGTCTTACTCTCATGCACCCTTACTAGGGAAACCCTTAACTCCGTCAACCCAAAACTACGATGGATTGTCGACCAAATAACCCCGGACGACAAAAAACCACATCGGGTCCTAGAGGAAATTAGGACAATGACAACAAAAGAGGAAATGGAACTCCTCATCAACACTTGGTGGAGCCTATGGTTCTCTAGAAACAAGAGAGTTTTTGATAGCAACAACGGAGTAAACTTAAATAATTCCGATAACATTACCGAATTTACCCGAAACCAAGTTAAAGAATGGAAACTTGCAGGAGCATCCGTTTCCCCCCAGTCCCCACAAATATAGTGTGGGAAACGGAGAAGGGAGAAAGCGTGCAAAATGGGTAAAACCCAAGTGGGACTATATTAATTTAAAATTTGATGGTGTAGTGTGTGCAGATGGCGTGACTTCGTTCAGGTTCATCCTAAAGGACTCTGGAGGCTCCCCCATAAATTTTGACGGAGGACTAATTGGTTGAGAGTCTGTTTTGATCTCCGAGACCATCCCTTTGCGTAAGGGACTTCTCGAGGCCATTAGACGTGGTATTCCCCGGATCCAGATTGAATGCGATAGTTTGCAGCTGGTCAAAGCCGCGCTCGGTGACTGGCGATGCCCGTGGGAGATTGAGCTGTTGCGTTCAGACATCCACTGTTTGCCTGCCCGGTTCCAGGATTAGAGTGTTTCTCATGTCTTTCGGGAGTGCAATTATGTGGCGGACTTCATTGCTAGATCTTTCAGACGCGTCTCCTCCATCCCACTTGAAGTCGATTCGGGTTTTCTTACCCTCGTCCGTCAGGATGCTCTAGGGTGACCACTAGCTTGTTAGTGGTCACCCTAATCTCTTTCCTTATCAAAAATAAAATATAAATTACAGAACAAATGTCATTGTTCATGGTGGCAAAAAAAATTATCACTCCAATTTTAGAAAAAAATAATTAGTGGATACTATTTTAGCACAAGCACATATATACTAGGACTAAACAACCGTCACAACTACTTCCTAACACGGTTATATTACTCAATGAAACATTTAACTAATTGTCATGGAGACAGTGAAACAACCAACATTACTACCAAGCTTAACTCTAACAATCACTTTGCACAAACTAGATCACTTCAGCACTTGTCAGTTCCTTCCAAATTGTCTCAATAATTTGCTAGACCACTTCGCACGATCTAATCACTTGAACACTTTCCTTACCTTTTGTTCAGCATTCAATTCATGGCATATTAACAACTTGTACGTGTTGAACTTATGCAAGTGCTTGAACTCTATCTGTTCCATAAAATTCGATCCTCTTTCAACTTTGTTCCTCAAAAATTGTTTCCTTACCTTAAGACATCTAAAAAATAAATCATACACGAGGCTTGTGACTATCAAAATTCAAGAAACTCAGCAAAAATTGCACACAACTTAGCACCTTGTCTGAGTACCAGTAGACTTTTACTCGACCAATTAGGCAAGTGATATTTCTTGAAGATGAGTCAGGTGGAAGGAATAAATGAAGTGGACCCTCAGAACCTTTATCAATGAAGAGATGAAGGACAATGCACATGTAGATTCAAGTCTCACAACATGGAAGGTAATTAATTGAAAGGGAAATCACCCAAATGCAAAATCAATGACTCAAGGAAGAAAGGTGGTTGAAAAACAGCGTGCAGATAACATAAAGACAAGAACATAATTAATACTCCCTCCTATTCAAAATAATTGTGGTTTTAATTTTGAACAAGATTTAAGAAAAATATTAACTAAATTAAAAATGTCAAATTTTCATAAATTTTATCACTCATCACCTTTTTAGCCAATAAATGAATAAAATTAATCAATATATTTCAATAACAATTCTATTCAACTCACTCCTAATTAATTGCCTAGAAAACCTAAAACGACACATAAACTGTTAAAACAACACTTAACTTGAATCGGAGGGAGTATTTTATATGAGGTCACTCATGTGTGGAAATTGATCGATTAATTTATCACAGAGCAAAGGATGTGACAAACACAAAGTATGAAACCTTGCATATATTATATATTATCAGTCACAAATTAACTGAATATCATACATCCCAATCGCACAACTATTTATCATAGAGGGAAATGCACAAAATCTACTCTATAAAACCATTAAGTGGGTTCTGACACATCCGCGCGCCTTACAATTAGGAATAAGGAGATCGAGCATCGATGATCGTTCTTTCGGGCTATTTTCCAAACCCCTTGTTTAAACTTGGAAGTTGAAAATAACAAAAGCAACAAATGATAGTTTGTTGCATGACATGTGGTATGGCTAACTCCACACTGGTTTGAGCCCATGCTTGAGAGCCGCCTCCCACACAACGTCGATCCTGTCGACGTCGATTGCCCCTACTTCGTGATGAGTCCATCCTTCGAGAAAATGCACAACTCCTCCCGCGTGGCACGCGTGCACAACTCCCCTCTCCATGGTGTACTGTTTCATCAAACCATCACCACAATCCACCATAAAATCAATAACATATGTATGGATATTGTCAAAGTTCGGCGGGCCACAATACGGCACAATCGCGACAGGTCCATCACATAAGCCCATGGGGTTCCATCCTAACACCAATTGGTGATAGAAGGAGTAACCCGAGAGTATATATTTAATTAGGCTAATTTCTCTTTAGATTTCCGATGTGGGAAGTCTTTCTTCCACATGTATTAAACATCCTTCCGAGCTATTAGGATTTAGAAAGTATTATTAGACTAGAATTAGTGCAGTCATTACCTCGCAAACCGACAAGCCTTGAACGTCTTCGGGCAGCCTCATGGCTGCAAGGTCGCCGTATGTGCAGTCTTTTCGGGAATGCAAGATCGGCGGAACCACAAATTGGTGGAAGTGGGTGCCTGGGGGTGCTTGGCTTTGTTCCCTTGTCGTGATCCATTTTCCCACTATCCATGTCTGCATTACGAAATGTACATACATACATAAACCGTGAGTCTTCTTAAACATTTGGATCTTTATCGTCTAGAAACCCATTAATTATTACAAACTGGTGTTTCATCTCTCACCTTGCAATTCTTGGCTGCTTGATACTTGGTCACTTGTACAAGGTACTTCTGGAAATCCGAGGGAGCTTCCCTTCGGATCTTCTGAAACCTGTCCGTCGATACAGTCAACATCTACAAAATACGTACAAAAAATAAGGTGTATGTTATAAGATGTTGTTGGGACCTATATATATGTTGATCAAGCTAGGAAATTACTAACCAAGACTCTGACTTTTCGCCTAGAGAGGTAAAGCGCGATGGCTCTTCCGAGCTTAGAGGTGGCGCCCGTAAGGAAAACCTCTTTTACATCTTCAGGGATCTCATTGAGGATAACAGCTGCTGTTAGGGTGTTTCCATGAACAACGCGTACACTCAAGTTGGGATGCTTGTTAACAAAGAGCACCCCTCCGCCATTCAAGGATTCATTCTGCAGAGTTTGTCGTAAAACATGAGCGTTCTCATAACTCACTCCTAATCAATTGCCTAGAAAACTTTAAACGACACATAAAGTGGATCAAAAATAAAGTGTTAAAACGACACTTATTTTGGATCGAAGGGATTATGTACCTTGTTCAGAGCTGCAAGGCTAAGGACCTTGACCCCTAGCTTATCGGCTTTGAGAATCGCCTGCTCTATCTGTTTGTTAATCCCCCTGGTCGCAAATGGCAAGAAATACTGAAAACCGAATCTAGGAACGACCCATGTCACGTGCAGCTTGTTTCTGAGGTTGTAGAAAGCCACAGTGAAGCTCTTTGCCCACGCCCACATTGCTAGCATGGACACGAACGCAATCGGCAGGAGAGGCAAGAGGAACAGCCTCATACTAAAAGGCGTCGAAGCAAACGATCTCAACATGAACTGGACATGAACTGCCGACGATATGTCTACTACGTGCGCAAGGAACACAAAATCGGGTACTCTTGAGTATTTTTCTGCATCAATTACAGATTTGATTAGTTATAACGTACATGTAGCTAGAGACAATTTACACATATGTATGGTATAACTACCAGCTGACTTGAGACACAACTGCTTGTGGAGATCCCATGATTTGTTGTTGAGGGTGTTTCCAAGGGCATCAAAGAGAGGCATGAACAGGCAAAAGTTCGAGTCCTTTTCCGTGTGGTGTATGCTGTGGTAGCTGCATAACCCATGTGAAGAAACAAGTCAAAAATCACAGCTACAACCTTTATTACAAACAATATCTTAGAAAGCAGAGAAAGCCAACAACCCACCATGTACCTTTTAATTTGAGACCCTAATATCAATGAAAAATCAACAAAAAAATAAAGAAGAACAAAAAAAAAACAAAGAGTGCTACATAGCTTCAGAATTCTCACTAATGAATTTGACTCAATATAAATGGGTAAATCTATAACAAAATCAAATTATAGTTAATGATTTAACTTGCATCTATATATGTGTGGAAATGAATCATATGAGAATGAACTAAACATTTATAGATTACTTACGTTGGGGTGTAAAGAAGGTATTTAAGAGGCGGAAATGCCTGGAAAATCTGGTATGGGAGGACTTCAGTATTACAGTGCCCCAAGCATCTTAAGAAATCAAATCCCAGAAGGTAAGCATATATCAAAACAACAGATCCATGCCCCAACAGACAAGTGACCAAAACTGGAACTCCTATAATGGGGATCATCAGCAGGTGCTCCAAGTATGTTGCATGCTCAGCTGCCAAACAAACCCACATCAATCAAATTGCTCAAACATAGTAGCAATGTAAAGAAAAAGGGCTGAAATGCCAAATTGGTATAAAAAAATACCACTTTTGGACAAAAATGTGAATGACTTTATTTAAAAAAAATTAATTTGAAATTTTAAACAAAATGTGAGTATTATTTATTACTTAGAAAGGAAAACAAAAATCTGGTTTAACAAAAATGAGTTTTGTGTTTGAAAATCAATTTTTTAAATAAAAAAATTTAAATGAATTATTTTTAATTTTTTAATACCCAAATGTCTAATTTTTATTTTATTAATACCCAAATGTCCAAATATTTTTTTAAATACCCAAATGTCCAAAGGTGAAACTTTTTATTACCAATTTCGTATTTTGGCCAAAGAAAAAGGGTTATTGTTGTAGACAGTTTACCTGTATAAGGCTGTGGTACAGGAGAAGAATGGTGAAGAGAGTGATATTTAGAGAAGAGAGATTCCCCATGAAGCTGCCTGTGGAAATAATAATATAGAGGCTCTGAGAACACCACATGGAGTATCAAAGCAGTGATTATCCCCTTTGTGTTCCATATGGTGAGACTGCTTAATAATGATGGGAATATGTAACAGGCCAAGGCACCTACAAAAGCTTGTAGGATCATAAAATTATCCCTGCAAAAAATATATATACATATTCAGAAAAACAGAATTAGAAATAGAACTTTTGATAAAAAAAAAATAAATAAAAAATATAACATTTGATCTCATTTGGTAAAAATAAAAAATAAAAATTTTGTTTGGCACGTATATACCAGTCCCATTCTTGATCAACTTGGTGGAAATCCAAGCCACGCTGCACGATGCGGCGTTTGGTGCTGAGGAAATACATGTTGGTGAAGGTAGTCCAAAGCTGATGAAGGAAGCCTCTGAGGGCAGAGAGGAGGAGGATGTGGAAGCACCAGCTGCTTCTCACATCTTCTTCTCCCTTTCCCCACAATAATCTCATCACCACTTGTGCTACAAAAGGCCCATATAGCAAGTACTGAAATCATACAGCACACAGATTAATAAAATTGCTGGCTCCTCAAGCCAAGCTAAGGTAATATTGCATTTTGATCTAATTTACCTTATGGGCACCCATGTTCTGCCATGGCCACTCAGATAAAGGTGCACCCATATCTCCAACGTCCAACCGGAAGTTTGATGGAGTAGAAATTCAATTAGATCAAGGAAGAAATAGATGGAGGAGTAAATTTTGAAAAAAGAAAAATAGTTTATGTTTTTTTTGTTTAGGTAGATGCTAGACTTTGGTTGTGTACTTGATCTGCCAATCTTCACCTCTATTTATACAAGCTGCCTTCAATGCTATACGGTAAGACAGTTAGTAGAAGCAAGTCCCATCACGATCAGTGTTACCTAGCCTATAGGGTCGATTTACTCTGTCTTATAACTAATGTGAGCAGGTAAATGTAATTACCTGTATGATATATGATGTACTGCATAAATTTTAAGAACTTTGGTCAGCTTGACTAGATATCCTTTCTTGCCTTACTAGGTTTAAAAAAAAAGGATAACATTTACAAGTAAAAAAAATTATGGACGAAAATACGAAATTTAATACAAAGTGTTTATAACAAATGATCGCTTAGATTAAAGTGAATCAAGTGGTGTTAATGCAGTATTCAGATACAAAAATACAACAGTTCATATTTTAGGCTATAAAAATTCTAATAGAGTAGTGTTTCTTCTAGCTAGGGATTTAACCTGATGAAAGGGCAGGTGAATTAGTTGTGGGTGATTTACAAGGGTGATGGGTCAAGGTACCTGAAAGGATTGATTTTGGGAAGATTTTTTGTGTATTAATTATGCCTCTAAGGGCTGAATATATATCATCTAGATAAGATAGGAAAAGATATACACGACAAGGAAAATATCTAACTTTGACATAAATAACTATATCTTCTAATATTCTCCCTCAAATTGGAGCATGAAGATCAACAATGCCCAACGTGAATGTCAAATAAGGGAATTGCGTTTTCGCCAAAGCTTTGGTGAAGAGATCAGTTGGCTGATGACCAGTAGATATGTGAGACATAATGATCGTGCTATTGAGAACATGCAAGATCCCGAAAAAAGTGACAATCGATCTCGATATGCTTGGTACGCTCATGAAAGACCAAATTAGATGAAATGTGCAAAGTAGCCTAGCTATCACAATACAGTCGAACTGAAGACGAGGCCACACCAAGATAACAAAGAAGGAACCAAAGCCAGATCACCTCACAACAGGCGGCTGCCACCATAGAGTGGTACTCGACCTCTGAAGACGAGTGAGACACCGTAGACTGTTTCTTGGTCTTCCAAGAAACAGGAGAAGTACTAAGCATGATAAAATAACCAGAAATGGAACACCTCGTAAGTGGGCAAGCGACCCAATCTGAGTCGCACCAAGCTGTCAAACACAGATTGTTGTCCTTAGAGAGACGCAGACCCTACTCGGGATGACTTTTTAGGTACCATATTACACGCATGGCAGCATTCCAGTGATCAATTTTGGGACGCTTCATAAACAGAGAGAGAGAGAGAGAGAGAGAGAGAGAGAGAGAATGTGAAAGGAGTAACACAAGTCGGGTCGGGTAATGGTCAAATAGATGAGATGAGACGACTAACTAAACGCTAGTAGCTCTCGAGATCCGAGCAATCAACACATGTAGCATCGACCAACTTGTGATTTGGATCCATGGGTGAGTCACACGACTTAATTGGATCCCAACATGAAATAATATTTTTTAATAAAAATAATTTATTTAATACATATTTAAATAAAAAAATTAACAAAAATAATGAAATAATAATTATATTAATTAAAATAATATACAAAATTATTTACAAAATAAAACAAAAACGCTAAACTATTTGGGTTTGTCGGAGCTTGGCCGACGTGACATGGACAGATCAGTTCCATCGGAGCCTGGCTCACGGGAAAAAAACAGGCGTTTGGAATCGGATCATTTCTGCATGTACTACTCCATGCGATCAATCCTAGCATGCTGTGCCATTTGGGTCTGTCGCAGTTCTAATACTTCAGCACGAAGGGTGGCGTTCTCCTGTGTCACTTGCGTCACTCGGGAAAGCTATTTACACACCGATTTCAATCGAGAGCTATAGTACTCCGTTGTAGCGTTGCCGAGCCCGAAGATGGCGTCTCCTTGTCCCACCCTTCCAACGGCCTTTAGATAGGACATGATCTTTCAAAGTAAATTATGTTAGGATCTTTTAGTAAGATATTATCTTGAAATTATGTTTGAAACTTTTTTTATGAATGGAAGGTTTTAAATTTTCCAAAAATAAAACCATGGGCTTTATAGTGAAAAAATTAAAAAAGTGTAAAGTGTAAAAAATGTGGGTGTAAAGTACAGCACTTGTGAAATTATATGCTCCAAACTAATCGCTAATCTATCAGGTATGAACGAACCATCAATTAGCTTTGACATCAATTAGTATCCAAAAAAGGAAAAAAATTTCGGTCCATATTGTTAGTTGCTAATATTAGACAGACGTAATGATGTATACTTTGTCATTGTAACCCTCTAAACAAATAATTAATGCCATTTGTTGTGCCTATCTGACTTTCCCATTTGAATGGGTCGGCCTCACACCAATTGGCAATTGGCCTCACACCAATTGGGAGACTTTTACATAGCCTTTCAACGTGTTGATCAATGTGTCAAATGCGCGGCGACTGAAACCAAACAGCTGGGAAATTCGGTTTAGTGTCAGCCAATGGCGCGTGAGAGTGTGACCGCCCTCATTAATGGCGTTGCAAGGCGCGACCACCATCGATCGTCGACGCCCTGCAACAGCGAGTGGCAGTTCTGTTTGTGTTTCCATCGCCTGCTGTACGTATGTTTATGGCTTTCTTAATTGTAGCATTAATTAATTGAGGGCCAAGGCATCAGAAGTAGAGGAAGCTTCAGCTTCTTGTGTATGGGGAACTCATTCTTGTGTATATATGTTGGACTTATGAACAACCCAAGGAAGATAATGCAATGGGTTAGGTTAATTTTAATACTCCGGGAAGAGAACCAGATGAAATCGATCTCCTTGTCACCTGAATGAATATAAACTTATAAACTATAAAAATTGAAAGACAAATGAAACATGCTTATTGGTGTTTTGATACATTAATAAAAAAAAAAATTCATTTACACATAAAAAAGATTTGCGATTTCCTATTCATTTCTTCGAAATAGGGGTGGATTTTAAAAGATGGAAATCAATCACTTCTGTTGTCGAGTAAAAACAAAAACATTAGGATCGTGGGTCAAAATAAAAAAATTGTTTTATATATTATGACATTGAAGTGGATTAGATTACTTTCTTTTTTCCTTTTCGTTTCTACATATAGTTTAATTACAACTAGATAAACCCTTAGTAATAATGCGGTAATAACTGGTACATTCGCTAACATTTAGGGTTAGCTATTGCATCATACATGCATGGTTATTATGAGCATTAATTGGGACAATTTCTTTTTGGTGTTGTATTTGTAATCATCTCATGCTTATGATGTTTTGGGTTTCGACTATGCTTAGATATTTGTAATAATATGTTTATAATTCCAAATGTGCGAGCTAGCCGCTGAATTTCCATGAGATTGGGAATTCAACGACTAGCTCACACATTTGGAAGTACATTATTTAGGACTAGTATTTCGAATCTCACATATTTGTTGGGGATGGTTACTCCATCGCTTTTGGGAAGACGTGTGGTTGTTGGACGAAACTCTCATTAACATATATGTTGGATTTGTTAGCGAGACATAGAAGAGTTATGTGGTCCAAAGGTATTGGAGTGAAGAATGTTGCTAGGACTAGATTTTTATGTCACCTCTGCTACCGACCATGGGGCTCATGAGGCTTGTTGCGATTGTCATTATTTCCATAAGTCACTACACTATTTTGTCTCTTAATTAAGGGACTTATTTTGTCTCTTAAGAGTATAATATGTTGCAAGGGTCTTTCAATAGAATGAAACCAAACCAGACATTCTATAGCAACGTTTGGAGGTTGATCGTTCTGGAGCGTGTACGCTACTTTGTTTGGCAGGCTTGTAGGGGCAGAGTCTTATCTAACAAAGAAAGGAGAAGGAGGCACATTGCTACGAATGATGCTTGTTCCTATGGTTTTCGCACCGAAGAATCCTATGAGCATATGTTTCGTGATTGTCCTCATGTAAGGTTTATCTAAATTAATTTATGTGTGACTGATTTTTACCCTTCCTTTTTCAAGACTAGTTAGCTATTTTGATATGATTAAAAGAAATATATTGGAAGCGAAGGAGATCGGCTCTGTTTGTTTGGAACTACCTCTTTTCTATGGTGCTATGGTGGTCTTAGAAGTGGAAAAACACCTTATATGTATCCTTCTCATTGATGGGAGGCCCATTAAATAGGGATTTTACATGGGGAATATTCCCTGAGGTATTTAATATTCTTTCTTAGGGAATAATCCATCTCTAAATATATTAATTGTCTAATATATTAAATACAACAAAAATATTACACACACAATTGCCCTCTCAAAACGGTTGAGCGCACTAGTAGGTCGAGGGTTTGACCCATATCAGGTGCATGTTTAGTGTAACAATCTTCATGCCTCCTTGTAGGCAAACCGACTTTCAATTCTCGGTTTTGTCATGGGGTCGAGCTTTCTAGTTTCTATCAGTATAGAAGGCCAGGGGAATCCTAACGATCTTCCTGCCTCATTGCAGGCAAACTGACTTTCATGATTTTTTAGGATCGACCTCTAGACAATGTCTCGTTTTGGGTCTAGGGGAATCCCAAGGGATGATCTTCATGCCTCCTCGCATGCAAACTGACTTTCACGGTTTTATCATGGGATCGACCTTTCCAACATCCATCAGCAGAGAAGGCCAAGGGAAACACAATGATCTTCTAGCCTCCTTGCAGGCAAACCAACATTCACGGTTTTGTCGTGATAGTATTGCACTTGTGACAGGCTCATTCGGGCAACTTCTGCTACGGTCTTTTTTTCGGGACAAAAAGGAAAATAACATAACATTTTAATCTAAAAGGAAAAATTGTTTAACAACTCGAGATAGAAATTAAGATCCTACAAAGGGGGAGGCCACGTTATAACCTTCCGACAGAAAAACCCTATGGGACAAAACCCATCGATGAAGGAAGAGTGTCGTCCTTCTTACAAAGCCTACTTAAAATAAATTTTATTTTTCCCAACTGGAACTTCTTCGGAGTCGTTTTCTCTCATCTTGAAACCTCTTGTCCCTAGACATTGTCATGCTGTCATCTGGCTCGAGTGATTCTCCTTCATTTGGTAATTGGATCATTTGAATATGGAAGAGGGAATTGCTTCCATCATGTGAAAAATCCAGGGGCGCCCAAGTATGAGATTGTAGGAATATGGGAGGTCGACCACTACAAACTCTGCCTCCGCAACCTTTCTTGCCAAGGTCACTCAAGCTCGATATACGGGGTAGGACATGAGTCCTACCAGCTGCATGTCACATTTCTCAAGGTCTCTTTTTGTTAAACCAAGGTTGTGAAAGTGTTTGTAGTACATAATGGTGATGGACCTTCCATCGTCTTTCAACACCCTCTTTTCATCAAATCCACAAATTCCAATAGTAAGTAGTAGTTGATCGTTGTGTGGTATTTGAACATCTTGAAGATCAAAACTATAGAATGTGATCAGGAGAGCGTCAAGCCTTGGGGATTTAATCGCCTCCCCCTCTTCCTTCATTTCTTTGAGTTGTTGAAGAGACACCTTATAGTTTCTGCGATAATCGATGTCCTTCTTGTAGAGTGCCCCAAACACTTGGATCACATGTCTCTTTGTCTTGGTGGGCTCAAAGATGTATTCCTTCAAGTGCTCTTGTTTGACTAGATGCTCTATAAACTGAAAATATTCTCCGCAAGAGCTAGTACCATTACCCCGCAGCTTGTGATAGGAACAATACCGACGTGTGTTCTTCCCTTCGAGACTAGACAAGACCTTTGCGGTTTTTGGTAGTACCGCTGATCCTTAATCTTGCTTAAGATACGATGTAGAGGGGTGTTAAAGATTGTGGTCAGGGCCTTAGTCCACATGTCCTCGTAATCATCATCTTGATGACTTCCTACCTCCCACCTTTTCTTTTTCTGATTGTCCGATAATTTCGACCTTATAGGAGACGATCGCCCCTTCTTGCTCCTGGTGTAATCTTCCTCCAATTGTACATATGGTTTGATTCCCTCTTG
Source organism: Fallopia convolvulus (assembly GCA_964016875.1). Lineage (NCBI taxonomy): Eukaryota > Viridiplantae > Streptophyta > Magnoliopsida > Caryophyllales > Polygonaceae > Fallopia > Fallopia convolvulus. The sequence continues at coordinate 5,817,307 of OZ024737.1, forward strand.
GAGCTCAGATATTGTCAATGGGGGTTCTCATCGTCAGGCTTTCTCTAAGCTTGGAATCTTCTTGGAGGGTCAGTCTGATGGCCGAGATTGAGGAGTGTCATCACATCTTTCAATCTTACTGTGAAGCTCCATGAATCAGGATCCAAAAGTCTTCAACCTATCTCCTCTTCGCATTTAGAGGGTGAAAAGATCGTCAATGGAAGCATGCTCTCAGCTGTTTGCAAAATAATTGTCAACAAATTTGTGCACTAATTGCTCCCATGGGTCGATTGAATTTGTGGGTTGGGTATGGAACCATTTGTAGCATTTAGCCCCAAACTTGCAAGGATATTTTGCACATAAGCGTCTCCTTAGAAACCTAGAGTTCCATTTTATGCGTGAATGCCACAATATGATTGACATGGTCGCTCCTTCCATTATATAGCTCAAAGGTTGGATTTGAGAATTTCAGGGGTGGCTCTTGTGTTTGGATCTCCCACACGAAGGGTGTAGAGGTTATCTTGGCCAGTTTTAGTTATGCGTTCTCCTAAGCAGAAATCATCGCCTCTCCTTGATTGTCTCAAACACTACCTTAGTCGAGCCTCTATCATAGGCTCCTGTACTCTTTGCCTCTCACGAGATTCTATGTCCTTTGAGCCCATACGATGATGTCACAGAGATTTTCTCTTAGGTGAAGGATCTCACTTTCTTTCTCCGCTTTGAGCATTCCGACGATCATTACTATATGCTTCCTCATCATCCTCCCTTCTGTATTGACGATTATCACGCGCACGAGATCGTTGTGTTTTACCAAAGCAATTGTGGAAAAGTCCTTGGCGCTCGGGCTTATATCGATCATTCTCCCATCATCGCTTTGTATGAAGTCGATCTTCTTCGAGAATCCACCTAGATTGGTCACTCTTTGCTTCAAAATTTTCATGTCTTTGCTAGTCAGAGCCGACATCACTTGATACATCATGAACGTTAGATATGCTCTATTTCCTCCTTCAATTAATCTCGTGATCCTTACAACCCTATTTTGAAATCTACTCCTCTGACGGGACACTTTCGCTGAACCTTCTTAAGCGTATGTTTTAACCGTCGTATCTCTTGTCTAGCATCCAACAACTCCTGCTTCTCAGCTTCCCGCACTACCTCATCCTCATTGCCCATAGGTATAGGATCCAACATCGGGTCTCTAACCTCAGAAGTCATATTATTGACAATCGTTCCTATTCGTGTGCGGAGTCAAGAATTTTGAATTTGTCAAACCCTAGGGCTTGGATTTGTGACGATGGATGCGAGAACTAATCTCCTTTGATCCGGGAATGGCGGTTGCTGATCGGCTACTGGAAGATATCTCCCAAGCGAGCGGTCCGGCGAAACTTCCTCACGCGTGCGGCTGTCGGTGTCCTCTTCTCCATGCACGTAATCAACGGCGACGACGATGGTTTTCTCCCATGCGAACAATGTCGGCTCGGGCTCTGGCTCATGAACGATCGTGCGACGGCTAGATAGCGATCCAGTCGTGAACGACGACAACTTCGATGGTGACGATGGTTCCGTTCGTCTTCCCATAGATGGTGCTAATTGTAGTACCCATAATTGTCCTATACAATGGGTAATAGGTTTTCATGAAAGAAAATAATGTAAATCTTTCTCATTCATTGATGGGGAGACTTTTTCAATAGGGATTTTACATGGGAATATTTCCTAGGATATTTAATATCCTTTCTTGGAGAATAATGTATCCCTAAATCCATTAATTACCTTATTTATTAAATACAATAAAAATATTGCACACATAGATTGCTTTATCTAATTTCGTCATCTTTACCGCAAGGTGAACCATTTGGCGGATCGCCTTGCTTCTATTGCTTTTATTTTTCCGGTTGGTTTTCATGCACTATATGCCGCATTTGAGGGGACTTCTTTGCTATTGCTTGACAATGTGAGGGATTGGACTATCCGTCATTTGGTATCTACTTAGTCTTTTTATTTTACTTTAATAAAATTCCCCCTTAAATGTGTGGAACTCTATTTTGGAATATTATTTTGTATATTTTCATACTCGAAAGTTATTGAAATGGTTTCAATAATTTTTATTGTTTGAAACTTGATCTCTGCGGGTGTGATTATGGACATGGACACATCGATGGAGAAGAGACCCCGGACATAGTCATGCGGCGTGTGGAGATCACCTTCAAAAATTGATTGTTTTGGCAAGTGCTCTAGTAGCTAGAGGCTTAGGCAGGGAAAGAAGGGTGATGGAAAAAAAAATGGGCAGGAGTTTAGCGTGCGAGCTAGCCGTGTACCATGTTTTGAAGGCAGGTTTGGGTTGCCTGAATTGGAGAATGATTGCGGTTTGGATTATGGAGAAGTTGTTGCTGGTTGTTGTGATATATGTTGCATGAGCACTACGTTGATTAAGCTCGTGCTTATGAGTTATAATTGAAATAAGTATTGTCTTGAGAATGTGATATGCCAGTGGAGATAACTTTGTCGTGTATTACTTGTATGCATATTGTTGTGTATACATGAATAATTACTTGTCTTATTTTTATAACATATGATTTGCTCTATATATTCGATTTGCTTGTTTAACTCATATCAGGATTGTTAGCTAATGTGTTCCACTTCCAATATTTTAGATGTTAAAATCATTGAAATAATAAATTCAATTATAAAATTTAAAAAGTAAACAATACTTTTTCTTATTTTTAAACTTGTGTTAATATGTTTGAAAAATGTAAGAGACTCCTATAGTTGAAACGGAAAAAATAAAAAAGTTCTTTATTTTTGTTATTTAACCAACTTATCCACTTATTTATTTCAAGGTGGTGTCACTTGTAATTTAACATATACTCCGTATTTGACCATATTGAAGTGGGGGGACTTAACTAAAATTTATGTGTAGAGTGAAGAACATTGCACCGCGTGGCGGTGCCACCCTAGGACAGTATGTACACCATACCATCCCCATGTGTATTAATTTGGTCCATGTCCATCACATATTACTATTAATGATGGTTTGAACTGATTTGGTCCTTGAAAACGAAAGAAGCAAGCAATTATTTCCAACGACTTTGATTTAAAAAAATTCTATTTATAGGCGTTATAAAAGTTTACATTTCATCATTATCTTGACATAGCATTCATAGTTAAGTACAGTCGGGGACCTATGGTAATGAAATTACTCTGTATTAGCAAAAGCGGAGGGTGATTATTCTGACTGGGTCCCACTACTTTTTATATTGGAGCTGGAATTACCGCGGCTGCTGACACCAGACTTGTCCTCCAATCGATCCTCGTTAAGGGATTTAGATTGTACTCATTTGAATAGTCAGACTCGTGAGAGTCCGGTATTGTTATTTATTGTCACTACCTCCCCGTGTCAGGATTGGGTAATTTGCGCGCCTGCTGCCTTCCTTGAATGTGGTAGCCGTTTCTCAGGCTCCCTCTCCAGAATCGAACCCTAATTCTCTGTCACCCGTCACCATCATGGTAGGCCTCCATCCTACTATCGAATGTTGATAGGGCAGAAATTTGAATGATTGCCGACACAAGGCCGTGCGATCCGTCGAGTTATCATGAATCATCAGAGCGACGGGACGAGCCCGCGTTGACCTTTTATCTAATAAATGCGTCCCTTCCGGAAGTGGGGGTTTGTTGCACGTATTAGCTCTAGAATTACTACGGTTATCCGAGTAGCAAGATACCATCAAACAAACTATAACTGTTTTAATGAGCCATTCGCAGTTTCACAGTTTGAATTAGTTCATACTTACACATGCATGGCTTAATCTTTGAGACAAGCATATGACTACTGGCAGGATCAACCAGGTAGCATCCTCGGACGACGCCCACGCGACCGGCGCCCTCTTGCGAGGGGCCGAGGCGCTAGGGCGGTCGTGTTGGGCTTTGTTTTATCGGTCGCGATCGATAGGAGGGGCCGTTGCGCACCCCTCGCGCGTCATGAGCGTTCCGTATCCGAGGTTCCGGCCGAGGCCTTCGGCCACGGGCGAGCGCAGATCGCTCCGCGACGCCGGTGGACGAGGGCGTCGACCTTCAAATTCGCCCCGCGGCCCGCGAGGGAGCCGAGCAAAGCCTTCCAAACTTAGCCGACTGAGGTTCCGTCTCGACGGGAATGCAACACAAGAAATCCGGGTCGCCCGCAAGGCATGGCGTGCTTGGGGCCTAGAATGATGGGGTGCATGTGCGGCCGGTTTGATGCGCAAGCATGCTTTTACTACTTCAGATCACTGCAAAGTGACAGTTGACCTTAGCAATGATGAAACAATTAAAGCACAACTGTTTAAACTAGAAAAGATGTGGATGTATAGAAAAGACTTCAGAAATGTGGTTAAGCAAGCTTGGAGAGTGCAGTTTCAAGGCTCGAATATGTTTCAACTTGTTAAGAAAATACAACTCTTTAAGCAACATGCTAAACGATGGAACAAACATACACTAGGCAATATATTTGAGCAACTCAAAGAAATAGAAGAACAATTGGTTGAACTCCAAAAAAATATCCTAATCTCTCCCCAACCGAGTGCTATCCAAAAACAACTCAAACTGTTGAACAAAAAAGAATGTATTCTAAAATTTCACAAAACATATTGGAAACAAAGAGCAAAGACAAAGCACATTAAATTGTCAGACACTAATACATGATACTTTCATAAAATTACGAGTGGTAAACGCAATCGAAAAGTAATCAAAGAAATTGTAACAAATGAAGGTACACAAATCTTAGGAACAGACAATATTCGTGATGAAATAAGAAATGACTTCAAGAAAAGATTTACGAAATAACACACATATCTACACAATGCGAATGAATATCTGGGCTTGATAACTAAAGAAATAACAGAAGAAGATAACACCATGTTAACAAGGCCATCACTAACAAAGAAATCAAAATGACTGTAATGAGTCTGGGCTCAGACAAATCACCAGGACCGGATGGCATGACTGCGGAATTTTACAAGTGATATTGGGATATTGTGGGACCAACGGTAATCAAGGCAGTTAAAAGTTTCTTCCATTCAGGCAAGATTTTACGACAAATCAACCATACCTTTATAACTCTCATACCCAAGATAGAGAACCCTAAGTCAACAAACTATTATCGACCGATAAGTCTATGCTCAACGTTATACAAGATTATCTCCAAAATCTTAACAGAAAGGATAAAAAAAAGTAATCACCAAAACTATTCACCCCCTTCAAGGGGCGTTCATAGCAAATCGATCCATACAAGATAACATCCTTATAACACATGAAATTTTTCATTCTTTTAGGAATACAATAAACTTGATAAACTTGATATGGAAAAGGCTTATGATCGAGTCGATTGGGAATTCCTCTTAGATGTGATGTATAGATTTGGGTTTGACAAACAATTCATTGGATGGATTCGAGAGTGTTATGTTTTGTGTCTCTATCAGTACTTGTAAACAATGGACCTACAGAACCATTTAATCCTGAACGAGGACTTAGACAGGGAGATCCGTTATCACCATTTTTATTTGTCATTGCATCGGAAATCCTCTCAAGAAAATTACAATTAGCTAGTGAGCTAGATAAATTCAGTCGGCTTCCCAATTGCTCGAGGTGGAATTCGAATTCCTTTCTTATCCTTTACAGACGATATTATCATTTTTGCGAAAGCATCTCAAGGATCATGTACCAAAGTAAAAACCATTATTGAGGAATTTTGTAGAATCTCGGGTCAAAAAATAAACTATAACAAATCAGCCATCCAAACATCCAAAAATATGACCAATCAACAGAAAAGTATTGCTCAACAACCTCTAGGGATTGCAACAATGACGAATCTGGAAAAATATCTAGGTTGTTCAATTATTAACGGTAAAGTCAATAAGGAAACCTTTAAAGACTCCATTGGAAATGTGCAAAAGCAACTCACCAAATGGAAAGCAAATTTGTTATCTCAAGAAGGAAGAACGACATTGATTAGATCCAACCTAGCTACGAAACCTAACTATGTAATGCAGAGCTTTATGCTTCCCTCCTATGCGCATACAGAAATGGACAGGATTAATAGGGGATTCTTCTGGAACAAAGACAGAAAATATAAACCCTTGTGGGTTGGGATAAAAATTGTAGACCTAAAGAGATTGGAAGACTAGGAATCAGGAAAACTGAACACATGAACAAAGCTTTGCAAATGACACTACTTTGGAAGATTATTGCAGAACCAAATAATATATGGGTTAGGATAATTATAAAAAAATATCTTAGGGATGATAATTTATTTACGTACAAATTAAAAACAAATACTTCATGGCAATGGAAAAAACTCATGCACCTAAGAGATGAATTCTATAAAGGTCTCATATGGCAAATAGGAGACGGGCAAACGGTAAAATTTTGGACAGACAATTGGCAATTAGGAGGCCCGCTTCACCCTCATGCAAAGGATCCATCAAGTATTGATGATACAATAACGGTTGATAAATGGATTTCTAGTGATCATAGTTGGAAAGTAGATGAGCTAAAACAGATTCTCCTTGATAACATTGTTGAGCATATTCAAAATACCCCGATCCCAGATAACTATATACAAGATAGACTATATTGGGCACCTAGCAAAAATGGCTGGTTCTCTACCTCTTCTTTAGTAGATTTAATTACAAATTTAGAAACACAGACACCGAACATTAATAGTTGGTTATGGAAACTAGATACATACAAAAGTTAAAAACTTTCTCTGGAAGGTACATAATAATGGACTCCCAACGAAAGCGCGGCTTAGAGAAAAACAAGTTATTACACCGGGAGGGTGTGCTTTATGTCAATGCACTAATGAAGATACCAACCACCTACTCATAAAATGCCCATACACGATTTATATAACTAACAAAGTAAACACAAATATTGTGAATTCGATTAGAGCGTATGACTCCCAGAACAAAACGCCAAGAGCAATCCTAAGTGAAATCTACCAACTCTTAGGGAAGAAAGACTTCACATGCCTGACTATTGTCTGGTGGAGTGTTTGGCATCAACGTAATAAGTTAATATTTCAGCAAGATCAATGTGAAAGAATTACAGACTTGGCAACATACATAAGAAACCAAATTACAAATTGGGAAAAAGCTTCAAAGTGGAAGGAAGATGAAGAAACTATACTAACAGCTCACACGCGAAGAAGGAACAATAGAGCACAAATTCAGAAAAATGGAGAAAGCCTAGCTTTGACCACATTAAAATCAATCGATGCATCCAAACTATCCAACGGAAATTCGGTTGGAGGACTTGTAATTAGGGATCATCTAGGCCAAGTAATAGATATTGTGACGAGAAGTTTTGGGAAAGTATAGGTACTAAAGGCGGAAGCGCTAGCTCTCCGAGAAGCTATTAGACAAATGAACAATAGAAATCTTGGACAGGTAGAAATTGAGGGGGATAATGTCCAAGTCATTAATGTTGTCAAAGGGAAAAACCACTGCCCTTGGGAGATCGAGCTCATAATCGTCGATGTCCTTGTTTCCATTTATGGAAACTAGAGCGTTGTGATTAACCACATTTCTAGGGATCGTAATACTGTGGCTGACAAAATTACTAAGCTGGGCCACAGTCTCCCTGTTGAGTTTATTAAGACTCATCCAGAACTTTTAGTTCTCATCCAAAAAGATGCTCTAGGGGCCCCTCCATAAGGAGAGCTCCCTAATCCTTACCGAATCAAAAAAAAATCTTTGTTTTAATTTACTAATACTAATTAGTTTTTTATTTTGTTGTGTTTAATATTTCAATAACAGTAAAAAAATTGTGTTAGTATATGTGGGTATTTCTTTATTTTATATATTGTTTATTGAGTTAATTATTTTTCTTCTTTTATTTTCTAATAAATTATGTTACCATTAATTTTCTCATCTGTGTTTTTAAATTTTTGTATTAAAATTCTATCCAACAATGTGCTCACAATTACCCCAACATTGATGTTTTTATTTGAAAAATCTACGCTTAAACTAAGTACAAATGTATGCATATTATATAAAAATCCATTATTTTTATTAATACCAATAACGTATAAGGACCGATTAAAAATTAAGTATAAAATGAACATAAAAATAAATTAAAAGAACTCTTTACTATTAATTAGAGCTATCAAAAGCTGACCGAACCCGCCAACCCGACCAGAACCGCCCGATAATTTTAGGGTCAAGACCCGAAAATTTGAACTCGAAACCCGAAATCAACCGAACTCGATAGAACCCAAAACCCGATGGTTGAAACCCGAAACACGTTGGGTTGACCGATTTAGTATATTTATATAATTTTTAAAATTTATTTGAAAATTATAATATATTTTATCATTAAAATAAATGAAAAAAATATATTATAATTAAATATTATTATTAAATTCAAAATTGATTTTAATAATCATAAAAAAGGATATTTTAGACACGCTGGTCAACTTGACCCGATCGAAAACCCGCTACAACACGACCCGATTGACCCGTGACCCATAACGAAACTGATGCGTTCCTGCCTAGGACAGCATCAATGGGTTTTATCTCAAGTCAAGCTATTTCATCCGTGAGTTCGGTTCAAGACCGGCCTTCAGCTATATTGATGACATCTTGATAAGGTATTTTCAGTGGTCGTTTATACCTTTCAAAGAATCCTTAGCTTTACCAAACTCAGTAGAGCAGTAAGTAACGATCAATCCCATAAGGACTCGTGTATTATGTTATTACTTATGTGCCAAGTAACCAAATAAGGGGGAGGGGGTTTGAATGATTCCTAATCTAATATGCAAAATTGAAAAGTAAATATGAATGCAAAGGTTGATTATAAATATATGAAAGACAAGTGTTCAACAAGTTAAATCCATCATAGATATGCTTATTGATCATTAATTCTCTTGATTCTCAATTCACTTGAATAATCTATTGTGGATTATACTCCTACTAAGGATTATGACCCAAACTTCAATTCTAGTTGAAAGAACTAACAGTCTAAACAACCTTAATCATTTAACAACCTAAAACAACGTCTAGATTCAATTAAATGACAGCTTTACAAGTCAAGTTATCAATAGAAACAAATACTTAGAGCAAACAAACATCTAAGTCGTTTGAGGATTTATTCCCTTCTACAATTGAATAGCCCGAACGGGTCCAAACAATTATAGATGCTACTTTATCTAATCAACCCCGAACGGGTATTAATCAGATTAGTGATGAGGTATTTTCAGTGGTCGTTAATACCTATCAAAGAAACCTAACTTAACAACCTCAATAGAGCGTTAAGTAAGGGTCGATCCCACAGAGACTCGTGTATTAGTGTTATTACTTAAGTGCCAAGGAACTAATATGGGGGGTTTTATGAATGATTGAGTAACTAACTAATCTAATATGCAAAATAAATCTAAATATGAATGCAAATATGATTTTTAATATATGAAAGACAAGCGTGTTCAACTAGTTAAATCTATCATAGATATGCTTATTGATCATTGATTCTCTTGATTCTCAATTCCCTTGAATAATCTATTGTGGATTATATTCCTACTAAGGATTATGACCCAAACTTCAATTCTAGTTGAAAGAACTAACAGTCTAGACAACCCTAACATTTAACAACCTAAAACAACGTCTAGATTCAATTAAACGACAACTTTACGACTCAAGTTATCAATAGAAACAAACACTTAGAGCAAACAGACATCTAAGTTATTTGTGGATTTATTCCCTTCTATAGTTGAATAGCCCGAACGAGTCCAAACAATTATAGATGCTACTTTATCCAATCAACCCCGAAAGGGCATTAATCAAATTAATTGTAAATTATCCCAAAAATAATATTAGGTAGCTAATCTAACAAAACCCTAGAATAATTCTGATTCACTTAAGCACAGGGAATAAAACCTATTCAAGTTGATGAGAATCAATCAAACCCCACAATATTATGCAATCCATGATTTCAATAACTAGTCAAACACAATAAATTTAGCAATGCATAATCTAAATTAGAATCAAACTTACAAAGGTTTCAAAGTCTGCCTCCAAAGAGAAAACCCTAGCCTCCAAAAGTTATGATCCAAGTTATGAAAGAGAAACTAAAAACAAGATTTAAGTACTCCTAAAAGATATCCAAAGATAAAAATATCCCGAAATTACATCAATCACGTTGGTCAAGATCTATCTTAAGCACATCTCGAAGCCCAAAACACGCGGCCCAACGTCTCCGTGTAAAACAACAAGGCGCGGTCTCAACATAAAGTGGCGCGGCCGTGGCATCTTGTTCTCCATCCCGCGGCACTCTCAGTTCAGCATTTCAGGCGACACTTTAGAGGCTGTTTTCACCCCTTTCGAGTTGGAATTTGGACTCGGAGTAAAAATATGAATTGTAGTTCCTCGAATTAGCTTTCCAGTGATACCAAGTTCAGCTTCATCTGACCACTGTATCTCCCAAACCAAGCATTTCAAGATAGAGGTGTCAAAACAAGACCTTCAATGCATAGCCCAGGTTTAAGCGTTCTTTTCACACAAGCTCTTGGGTCTTGGATCTTATAATCTTCACTTGTATCACTCTAAACTTTATAAAACTCCACCATATTACACTAAGATCCATCACGTCCACGCTTTCTTACCTAAAGATCTGCAAAACCGAACGAAACAAGCGCAAAACCCGAATTTCCTAGAAAACCTAAAAACCTAAGAATTAAGCTAAACTAAGCTACACATGCAAAACAAATAAAAATATGAATCCTAAACTATAACTAAATACAAGCTATCAATTAGTTGTAAATTAACATAGAAATTCTATTAGATGAGTAATCTGTCTTCAATGGTGGAAGGGAGATTGAGGAAGCCTTCAATGGAGAGAGTGCTAGGAGGGAGGCGGAAATAATATGGGTAGAAGAAAGGAAGGGACTCAGGTTTTTTCTTTTAACCCTCGCCGAAATTTTTTTAAATGCGTGGGTTGCACAAATATTTTGCGATCGCAAAATTGGAAACTCGGGCATTCCCTCTCAATTGTGATTGCTCGGGTTAGGGGCTTAATTGTGCGACCGCGCTTTTAGTCCCTAATCCGAGCTTTTAGCTAATGTTAAAATTACTTGGGCACGTTTTTCAATGCTTTCCCGAGCTTTCTGTAGATCCGGGGATTGTTTGTATAAACACTAAGCGAACTAAAAACGAAATCAAAAACTTAAAAACACACAAAAATCAAAGCAAAACTAAACTAAACCTTGGATTGCCTCCCAAGAAGCTCTTATTTAATGTCATTAGCTTGACCTTTAGCATGAATTGACAAGATTAGACATTATCAATGCCCTTAATAACCTGTCAAATCCCTGTGCACACATCTCAGAAATGACATTATCAATGCCATTATCAATGCCCTTAAGCATAATATAACTTTCAAATACCGTTTTAATTTATCAAACATGTGTGACCAGTTGGCATGAAATGACATTTGCTCAAATAAATTCAGCACAAATGGTGGCTTTAGAAAATACTTACAATACGGGTTGAAGTACTTGCAATCGCTATCACTTTCTTCAACGATAAACTCCATGTATTTCTCATCGTCCACCTTGTGTTGTAGACATGGCTTTTCATCTTGGAACTCCATAAGCTCTAGATGTGAGAAGGTGGGGAAACTGGAACATGGGATGTCAAGGCCTAACATAGGGTGCACCATGACAGTGGGAGCCTTAACAGATGTATCATGTTGGTTTTCTCCCTCATGGTTATCTACTTCATTAGCAACGAAGTCGTCATTGTCGACAAACGAGTCTTCTTACAAAACCACAAAACCCTGTAACAATTTACTCTAGATAAGTGAAGATGATTCAGGCTCTCTAGGCTCTGTAAGAATCTCGATGCCAGCACAATCTTCCTTTGGCTCTATGATGATATGCTCAGCATGACTTATAGGTGTGAATTCATGTCTGGCATCAAATTCATCTTCACTACTCACATCAAGTGTAGTAGATTGCTCATCAACTTGAATTTGAGTGTCTGACTCATGATCGTTTGACTCCAATGTGATTTCACCACACCTTTCATACAACTCAAAAGGGCATGAGATTGTGGAATGAAAATATGAAGAACAAGACTCACAATGTTCCTTGATTATAGTATCAACCCCTTTTCAGATATCCCTGATTATATCCTCAAGAGACTTATCAACCGGCTGGGGCGGTTGGGAATATGGCTCGACCAAAAAACTCTGATGGCTCATGAAACATAAGAAATCCCAGCATTCCTCAGGTCCCATAAACAAAAGCCTCTCATTTCTCATGTAATCTGCCAATCCTCTTGTCTCAAGATCCATACCATGGATAACTCCCATGTTCACCTCTCTATCACTATGTTGTAATCCCCAAGCACCAAGTTCAAACACATGGTCTTGAAATCTTGAAAAATAATCATGGAATTGTTCATCCTATAGGTGTCTACATTCAAACAAAGCCATAGATTAGTAGCACAGGTGTTATGAACCGTAAGATAGGTTCACAACAACAAGAATAGCACACAAAGTAAAACACAAATAGCGACGAGTCCCCAGAAACAGCGCCAAATTTGATAAGGTATTTTCAGTGGTCGTTTATACCTATCAAAGAATCCTTAGCTTTACCAAACTCAGTAGAGCGGTAAGTAAGGGTCGATCCCAAAAGAACTCGTGTATTATGTTATTACTTATGTGCCAAGTAACCAAATAAGGGGTTTTTTGAATGATTTCCTAATCTAATATGCAAAATTGAAAAGTAAATATGAATGCAAGAGTTGATTATAAATATATGAAAGACAAGTGTTCAACTAGTTAAATCTATCACAGATATGCTTATTGATCATTGATTTTCTTGATTCTCAATTCACTTGAATAATCTAATGTGGATTATACTCCTACTAAAGATTATGACCCAAACTTCAATTCTAGTTGAAAGAACTAACAGTCTAAACCACCTTAATCATTTAACAACCTAAAACAACGTCTAGATTAAATTAAACGAAAGCTTTACGAGTCAAGTTATCAATAGAAACAAATACTTAGATAAAAAAGACATCTAAGTCGTTTGAGGATTTATTCCCTTCTACAATTGAATAGCCCGAACGGGCCCAAACAATTATAAATGCTACTTTATCTAATCAACCCCGAACGGGCATTAGTCAGATTAGTTGTAATTAACCTAGAAATTCTATTAGGTGATCAAGCTAACAAAACCGTGGATTAATTCTGATTTAATTAAGCACAAGGAATAAAACCTATTCAAATTGATGAGAATCAATCAAACCTCACAATATTATGCAATCTATGATTTCAATAACTAGTCAAACACAAAGGAATTAGCAATGCATAATTAAATTAAAAGCAAACATACAAGAGGTTCAAAGGTAGCCCTTTTGAGAAAACTCTCTCCAATACAAACCCTAGCTTCCAAAAGCTGATTAATGTTATGGAAAAGATAAACTAACTAGAGCTTATATATGTCTTCTAAAAACAATCCTCCAAACCATAATTAAGCATAAGAGTCGGACAAGATATAATTCAAGCCCAAACGTCAAGCCCAAAACGTCGTTGGCCCATGTCGCGTGAAATTCCAGATTGCGCGGGTTACCCTTCAAATTGCGCGGCCGCGCTTTGCTCACCCAACCCGCGCAATCAGATTCAGTTAGAATTACTCGGGTTCCACTTCACCTTTACAACCGGCGCAATTGGTCTTCTTTTGGTCCCCACTTCTACTTCTTCAAGCTCCTTTGTACCACCTCCTAGCTTCCTTTAACTCGTCCACCACCGCCATGATCCACCAAGACTCCTCCCTTTTTCGCTCATACACCTAAAAACCTGCAAAACCGAGCAAACAAGCGCAATCTACCCGACAATACCAAATCCTAGAAACTAAACAAAAACCAACCTAAAACTAGCTAAAACTTATATAAAACATGCATCTAAACTACTCCTATATGAAAGCTATCAAATTCCCCCATGCTTAACCCTTGTTTGTCCTCAAGCAAGTCATAAATCCAAAACACACCATAGAAATGCAATCATGCATTCATCTCATAATCAAATGAGCATTTCAACATATAATTAGAACCCGACCAAGACTTCATAGCATGTGTTGTATTAAGCGTAGAGCAAGGATTATTCATACATTCTAGACCTCACCAAGGTAAATGTGTTTTCACTCAAAATCTCAAGTTTTAAGGACATGTTTCACTCAAAAATCAACCATGAAAACTAGACTACCATAAGCTTGCATCAACATCCTAAATCTCCACCGCTGTGGATCAAATACATAACAAAAATCATGAGGTCTTTATAAGGGATGTAATGGGGCCAAGGTAAAGAGAAATTTGGAAGGGATCAATTTTGGCTTGTGGTACTAAATCCGAGTTAAAGAACTAATCCTAACCCAAACTTCAACACACTTTTCATCTCAACTTTCCCAAACTTCCTTCACCAACTCCATAAACACATTTAAACACTTTGTTTCTTTCTTCACTTTTTTCATGCCTCTTCTTCAACTCTTTTCTTTTACACTTATGAAGATTACTAACAATTATACTCAAATTTTTCTTTGCTTTCCAACATACTTTTCATTTTCATTTTTCCACTTTACACACTAGAGTTGTATTTCCTGTTTTCCACATTTTTCTTTCAACTTCTCCCATACTTCTACCAAATTTCACAAAAAAACAAAACCAACCTAAAGTCCTAAATCACTGATGGGTCAAGCTTATTAGGCTAGGTATCATTTTGTGGAGCTAATAAAAAATGGCTTAAAGCTCAAAAGAAATAGGGGTGTCAAAACATGGATCTCTTGTAAGGTAGGAATGAAAATAATAGGCTAATAAAGAAACATTGCCTCAATCATTTTAATGTCATGCATTCAATCATATAAAAAGCCTCGAAAAAGAGTCATAACGCAAGTTCTAGAGCTAGATAATCATGGTGATACACTCAAGAATATAGAGAACAAAAATTCATGAAAGGCCAAAAATCTCACAAGGCCAATTTTTGTCTAGAACTTCATAATGAATCTAAAACTCAAGTTATATACATGCTCAGTCCTATAGTCAAAGTAATTAATCCACGATCATGCTCATATCATATAAACTTCAGCATATCATGCAAATCATGGTTTAGAATTCATACTTAACTTAGAAACACAAGAGGTATTAAACAATGGGGAAATAAGAATCTAAGTGCAATATTTTTGTATTTTTAAATTTTTCTGATTTTTTCGTTTTATAAGAATTTTAATCAATGCATGCAAAAATTTAAATATGACCTAATCTAATGCAACTATATGAAATGCAAAAGTAATTTCCTTCTCCCATGCTTAAAACATACTTTGTCCCCAAAGTATAGCAAAAAGGAAAGAGAAGAGAAGTACTCAAAAACTCTAACTGTCTGGGTAGTGCGGTGGAAAATCCTGTGGTGGTGATGAGTAATCTCTCTTCAATGGTGGAAGGGAGATTGAGGAAGCCTTCAATGGAGAGAGTGCTAGGAGGGAGGCTGAAATAATATGGGTAGAAGAAAGGAAGGGACTCAGGTTTATTCTTTTAACCCTCGCCGAAATTTGTTAAATGCACGGGTTGCACAAATATTGCATGGCCGCGCAATTGGCAAGTCGCGCATTCCCTCTCAGTTGAAATTGCTCGGGTTAGGGGCTTAATTGCTGGACCACGCTTTTTGTCCCTAATCCGAGCTTTTAGCTACTTTTAAATTACTTGGGCGCTTTTTTTGATGCTTTTCCGAGCTTTTTGTAGATCCAGGGATTGTTTATACAAACACTAAGCAAACTAAAAATGAAAGCAAAAACTTAAAAACACACAAAAATCAAAGCAAAACTAAACTGAACCATTGGTTGCCTCCCAAGAAGCGCTTATTTAATGTCATTAGCTTGACCTTTAGCATGAATTGATAACATTAGACATTGTCAATGCCCTTAATAACCTGTCAAATCCCTATGCACACATCTCTGAAAAGCGTAAGTAACACAATGATAAAATAATTAAGCATGATATAACTTTGAAAGACCGTTTTAATTTATCAAACATGTGTGCCCAGTTGGCATGAAATGACATTTGCTTAAATAAATTCAGCACAAATGGTGGCTGTAGAAAATACTTACAATACGGGTTGAAGTACTTGCAATCGCTGCCACTTTCTTCAAAGATGAACTCCATGTATTTCTCATCGTCCACCTTGTGTTGTAGACTTGGCTTCTCATCTTGGAACTCCATAAGCTCTGGATGTGAGAAGGTGGGGAAACTAAAACATGGGATGTCAAGGCCTAACATAGGGTGCACCATGATAGTGGGAGCCTTAACAGATGTATCATGTTGGTTTTCTCCCACATGGTTGTCTACTTCATCAGCAAAGAAGTCGTCATTGTCAACAAACGAGTCTTCTTACAAAACCACAAAACCCTGTAACAATTTACTCTACATAAGTGAAGATGATTCAAGCTCTCTAGGCTCTGTAAGAATCTCGATGAAAGCACAAACTTCCTTTGGCTCTTTGATAATCTGCTCAACATGACTTATAGGTGTGAGTTCATGTTCGGCATCAAATTCATCGTCATAACTCACTTCAAGTGTAGTAGATTGCTCCTCAACTTGAATCTGAGTGTCTGACTCTTCATCGTTTGACTCCATTGTGATTTCACCACTCCTTTCACACAACTCAAAAGGGCATGAGATTGTGGAATGAAAATATGAAGAACAAGACTCACAATGTTCCTTGATTATAGTATCCTCCCCTTTTCAAATATCCGTGATTATATCCTCAAGAGACTTATCAACCGGCTGGGGTGGTTGGGAAGATGAATCGACCAAAAAGCTCTGATGGCTCATGAAACATAAGAAATCCTAGCATTCCTCAAGTCCCATAAACAAAAGCCTCTCATTGCTCATGTAATCTGCCAATCACCTTGTCTCAAGATTCATACAATGGATAACTCCCATGTTCACCTCTCTATCACTATATTGTAATCGCAGAGCACCAAGTTCAAACACATGGTCTTGAAATCTTGAAAAATAATCATGGAATTGTTCATCATGTAGCTGTCTACATTCAAACAAAGCCATAGATTAGTAGCACGGGTGTTATGAACCGTAAGATAGGTTCACAACATCAAGAATAGCACACAAAGTAAAACACAAATAGCGACGAGTCCCCGACAACAGCGCCAAATTTATAATGTATTTTCAGTGGTTGTTTATACCTATCAAAGAATCCTTAGCTTTACCAAACTCAGTAGAGCGGTAAGTAAGGGTCGATCCCACAAGGACTCGTGTATTATGTTATTACTTATGTGCCAAGTACCAAATAACGGGGGTTTTGAATGATTTCCTAATCTAATATGCAAAATTGAAAAGTAAATTTGAATGCAAGAGTTGATTATAAATATATGAAAGACAAGTGTTCAACTAGTTAAATCCATCACATATATGTTTATTGATCAATGATTCTCTTGATTCTCAAGATAATCTATTGTGGATTATACTCCTACTAAGGATTATGACCCAAACTTCAATTCTAGTTGAAAGAACTAACAGTCTAAACAATCCTAATCATTTAACAACCTAAAACAACATCTAGATTCAATATATGAAAGACAAGTGTTCAACTAGTTAAATCCATCACATATATGCTTATTGATCATTGATTCTCATGATTCTCAATTCACATGAATAATCTATTGTGGATTATACTCCTACTAAGGATTATGACCCAAACTTCAATTCTAGTTAAAAGAACTAACAGGCTAAACAACCCTAATCATTTAACAACCTAAAACAACGTCTAGATTCAATTAAACGACAACTTTACGAGTAAAGTTATCAATATAAACAAATACTTAGAGCAAATAGACATCTAAGTCGTTTGTGAATTTTATTCCCTTCTATAATTGAATAGCCCGAACAAGTCCAAAGAATTATAGTTGTTAGTTTATCTAATAAAACCTGAACGGGCATTAATCAAATTAGTTGTAAATTGACCTAGAAATTCTATTAGGTGATCAAGCTATCAAAACCATAGAATAATTCTGATTTAATTAAGCACATGGAATAAAACCTATTCAAATTGATGAAAATCAATCAAACTTGACAATATTATGCAATCTATGATTTCAATAACTAGTCAAACACAAAGGAATTAGCAATGCATAATTAAATTAAAAGCAAACTTACAAGAGGTTCAAAGGTAGACCTTTTGAGAAAACTCTCTCCAAAACAAACCCTACCCTCCAAAAGTCTGATTAATGTTATGGAAAAGATAAAGTAACAAGAGCTTAAATATGTCTTCTAAAAACAATCCTCCAAACCATAATTAAGCATACAAGTCGGACAATATATAATCCAAGCACAAAAGTCAAGCCCAGAATGTCGTCAGCCCAGGTCGCGTGAAATTCCAGATTGCACGGGTTACCCTTCAAATTGCGCGGCCGCGCTTTGCTCACCCAACCCGCGCAATCAGCTTCAGTTAGAATTACTCGGGTTGCACTCCACCTTTACAACCGACGCAATTAGTCTTCTTTTGGTCCCCACTTCTACTTCTTCAAGCTTCTTTGTACCACCTACTATCTTCCTTCAACTCGTCCACCACTGCCATGATCCCCTAACACTCGTCCCGTTTTTGCTCATAAACCTAAAAACCTGCAAAACCGAGCAAACAAGCGCAATCTACCAGACAATACCAAATCATAGAAACTAAATAAAAACCAAACTAAAACTAGCTAAAACTTATATAAAACATGCATCTAAACTACTTCTATATGCAAGCTATCACATCTTTGGTCCAAGACTCGTTTTCGAATCAATTGGACGAGCCAGGAGTCGAGCCACACATGTCCGAAGGATTCACCGACGGCGCGACAAGACCCATGCCGAGCGCCCCCGCACTCCAGCCCTTGGTGCCCGTATCGCGACCCCAGTACGCGACCTACCCCGGGCGCGGGCTGTGCGCTAGGAGCGTGACCGCGCTCCCCAAGCCCTTGACCACGCCGCGGCTACAGTGCATTGATGCCCTCGGGCGCGGGCTGGTGCTGGGAGCGCGCCCGCTCTCCCCCGGGCTAGGCCGCGTCTTCGTTGACGGTACTTCGAGTTTTTCCGAGCTTATGCGAGTTCTTCCGAGGGCTCGGGTCTTTGGGTTTCTATCTTAATTCTATTGTCGGGTTTTTAAGTGAAAACAATTACTTTATTTGGTATTATTTTCAATTCAGTCATTCATTTAAATTAATGAGATGGGTTGGGATTGCATGCTTGGGCCCATCCTCATTAGGGTTTCTAGGTTAGAACTAGTTTTCTATTTAAGTTGTCAGACTTTCATACTTTCATTTTTACGCTCGAATGAATTGAAAGAATTGCCTATTGGAATCGAGTTTCTCTTCCCCAGACTTCAAGCGTCAAATCCTTCTAAACCTTCTCCCAATCACCCTACAATCCTTCTGAGGTTCCTCTCGCCGGAATCAATTCCATATCGAGACGCCGTTAGAACCCTAGCGTCGTACCATCAATTCACGAACCGCGCGCCCCTGCGTGCTCTATCTTGTTTGCTTCTGGTCAATTGCTCATTGAAGATCGAGACGGTATTCATAATCTGAGACGTCGGTCCTTGTAGCGAGGCGAAACGCATCATCTGGTATCAAAGCCATCGTCTTGTAAGTCTCCTGATTCGCTCTTTGCACTTTGACCACCATAATTCCACCATTAATTTAGCAAAATCCCAAAAAAAAAATTTAGCCAAACCCTAATTAATTTTTCATGTCCTTTAAGTATAATTGTGGTGTGATTTGTTCATTGCTTTGCTATTGCTTGATTGATTGCCCATCGTTAGTGATTTTCAATTACTTGATACGCTATCTTGCTTGTGTTTGCATTGAACTACAATTATCACTGCATATTTATCGTTGCTTGTTTGAGGTCACCGAAATTTAGCATAAAAAAAAGCAAAATTTGGCCCTAATTTAAAAAAAATCAAACAAAACTCAATTGCGGGTGGCATAGCCAAAATAAGGTAAGCCATTAAACCACATTTGTTAAAAAGAAGAAGTGATTTATGGGTGGCATAGCCAAAATAAGGTAAACCATAAACCAGGACTTGTTAGTGATTTTAACATTGTTAGTGCTTGCATCATTCCTTGTTTGATTAGTACTACTTGTTTGATATTGCTAAATTGTTTGGGTACATATCTTACCTTAAGTTTGCTTTGCTTCAATAACACCATTGTTTTACTCGTGAGCCTAAGCCGCCTCTCGCACAAAAGCCACCCTTGACCTTGTGTGAGTGCATCGCTCGGATCAAGAGCTAAGACTTTGCGTGTTTGTTTTCTTTTTTCGTTTTATTCCTTGTTACTCGCCATGTCTTCTCATGATGGTTCAGGTTCCCCTAAAGCAAGTACTACAGATGAAAAGATTGACCGCTTAACTTTAATGGTTTTCGAGTTCCTTGCTCAATTGAAGGCTCAATCCTTGCCACGACAACCTACAATGCCACCAACAACCCAACTGAGCGTCGACATTGCAAGTTACAACCAAGACCAAGTCTTGCCTACACCACCGGCGCAGTAACAACCTCCTCCCAGGCCTTTGACGCACTCTCGCGCTAAGGCCTCGGATATCACTATTGGCGCACCAGTACCTTCGTTGGATCCGGTTTTGGGTACTCAACTCATTCCTCTTGATACTCAAGATCCGGTTTTGGGCTATGGTTCCCGAACTTCTTCGGGCAGGTATGTTTCTTCCAACCATCGTCAATACGGTTTTAATACTAATGAAAAATTTAGTGATGTTGTAGGACAAGATTCTTCTATTCCTTTGGGCAAGTCCATGGCTTCTACTCCGACACGCACGGCTCCCCAAAAGCCCGCACAACCAGGCCGTGAACGAGCCCGTGATTTGGAATGTTACACTGTGGTGGGTGTGGTCACTACCAAAAAGACTGCCCCAACCGCAAGAAAGTCATGTTTGTGCAAGCTTCTGCTAGATATGAGTCCATGGATGAAGAAGAAGTTTCGGCTCCGACACCGATTGAGGAGGCTTATTTAGTCCCTCAGGCGGACGTGTTGGATTGTGCTCTGCCACCAGCCAACGTTGGGACTCCTTTGAGTTTGATTGCACGAAAGGCCTTAATTCTTCGTGATGACAACCTCCATTGCCAACAGGAGAATCTATTCCACACTAGAGCTCTTATTGGATCCACCAACTTAAGTGTGATTATTGACTCCGGGTGTTGCACCAATTTGATCAACGAGAAGGTTGTACCTCATCTTCGGCTACCTACAACTCCTCACCCGGCTACTTATGGTCTTCAATGGCTCTCCTCCAGCTCAGGTACACAAGTTTCTAAACAATGCATGATTTCCTCTTCAATTGGTCCTTACACCGATTCTATACTTTGTGATGTGGTTGCAATGGATGTCACCCATTTAATATTGGGACGTCCATGACAATTTGATAGGCGTGTTCTTCACGATGGTTACTTAAACACTTATGTGTTTACGTACCACAGGAATCGCGTCAAGCTCTTACCTATGTTGCCAAGTGAGATTTTGCACGATCGGGTTCAAAGGGATCGACAGAAAGGACTTGACACCGAGGAACAAGTTAAAAAGGCCAAAGGGATGCCAAAACCAAATCTCTTTAAAGAGCATGGAAATGGCACACCCCACCATGATCTGAGGCCACCTGACGCGTCCACACGCTCCAAGCCAACCATGGTGCGCCTCTTCAAGGTTCGGTTGAGCGCCGGTTGTTTTTGACACATCCGTTGTTATCTCCGACGCCATTTGAGGAAGCGAGGACGCTTCCCACTCAAGGGGGAGGATGATGCATTCCGGCCTAGGACGACATCAATGGGTTTTACCTCAAGTCAAGCTATTCCATCGGTGAGTTCGGTTCAAGACCAGCCTTCAGCTATATTGATGACATCTTTGGTCCAAGACTCGTTTTCGGATCAATTAGAGGAGCCAAGATTCGAGCCACACATGTTCGAAGGATTCACCAACGGCGCGACAAGACCCATACCGAGCGCCCCCGCGCTCCAGCCCTTGGTGCCCGCATCACGACCCAAATAAGCAACCTACCCCGGGCGCGAGTTGTGCGCCGTGAGCGCGACCGCGCTCCCCAAGCCTGTGACCGCGCCACAGCCACAGTGCATCGACGCCCTCGGGCGCGGGCTGGTTCTTGGGAGCGCGCCCGCGCTCCCTTGGGCTAGATCGTGTCCCGGTTGACGGTACTTCGAGTCTGTCCGAGCTTGTGCGAGTTCTTCCGAGGGCTCGGGTCTTCAGCTTTCTATCTTAATTCTATTTTCGGGTTTTTAAGTGAAAACAATTACTTTATTTGGTATTATTTTCAATTGCGTCATTCATTTATATTAATGAGATGGGTTGGGCTTGCATGCTTGGGCCATCCTCATTAGGGTTTCTAGGTTAGAACTAGTTTTCTATTTAAGTTGTCTGACTTTCATACTTTCAGTTTTACGCTTGAATGAATTGAAAGAATTGCCTATGTGAATCGAGTTTCTCTTCCCTAGGTTTCAGGCGTCAAATCCTTCTAAACCTTCTTCCAATCGCCCTACAATCCTTCTGAGGTTTCGCTCGTCGGAATCAATTCCACATCGAGACGTCGTTAGAACCCAAGCATCGTACCATCAATTCACGAACTGCGCGCCCCTGCGTGCTCTATCTTGTTTGCTTCCGCTCAATTCCTCATTGAAGATCGAGACAGGATTCATAATACGAGACGTCGGTCCTTGTAGCGAGGCGAACCGCATCAAAAACCAAACTCGATTTAACTTGAAATGACCGAACCAGAACCCGCCCGACCCGACCTGATTGACAGGTCTACTATTAATAAATGAAAAAAATAATAGTAATTAAAGTTGAAAATGTAATTAGCCTAGCAAATCTTGTTAGTTGAACAAGATATAATCAAATAAATAAATGTTGTTATATTAAATAAAGCTTTTATATTGCATATCAATTCATTAATAATATAAATCTCAAGACATGGTTTACTAAATAAAAACTTAGGTAGAAAATATATTTATATATATATATATTATATTGTTTTTATGGAACTTTTGATTATTAGAAAATACCTTATAAAGAGGAATACAAAAGAAATATTATATTATGTTATAGATCCAAGTATAGAGGATTTAAAAATATTATAATATTATGGACATAAGGTTTATTTAATAATGATGGTGGTTATGATAATAATATTTTATTTATATTATTGATGTAATAAGTTGTTAAGTATACAAGTTGTTAAAAGTTGTCTTGCATAAAAAGATATTTAAGATAGAAAAGATAATATATTTTGATCTAAGTTATCATTAAAATAAATTATATGCTTTTGATTATGAAATAATGTTTTAAGGCATGATTCTATTAATTATGACCTAAAGATATGGGAGAACTTATTTAAATAAGATAATAAGATTATTTTATTATCATATCATATTTTATGGAAAACATATATTATAAATTTATCTAGAAAGTCCTATTTATGAAAAGAACTAGAAAAGGGGTATCTACTAATATTTTTATCTCTATTTAATATTACTTGTATTTTTTAAATAAGGAGGTAATGATAAATATTATAATAAGGTCATGTTATAGATATTGTTGATAAAAGATAATATTATAATAATACTATGAATATGAGATATTACTTAATAAGGGCGTTTTAGACTTTTTACAAATCATAAGAGGACTTTATTTATAACTATATTTCTTATGATGTTGAAAACTATATTATAAGATTTTATAAAGATATTCCGAGCTTATTTATATTAATAAAATAACAAGTTAAGATTATAAAGGAATATTTTAATAACTTAAGTAAGCTGCTACTTAAGTTTTCAAGGAAGATAATAAATACTATTAAAACTAAGGATTTTAAGGAATAAAGGATATTAGAAGGTTTAAAATAAGAATACGGGATATTATTATTTTATTCACATCCAACTAAATTATTAATATAATAATTTAGAAATCTCCATCCCTTAAAAAAAAATAAAAGTGATATTCACAACTTTAGAAGAATTGGAGCATTCTTAATAAAGTTATCGGAATATCCCTGTATTAATTTAAATCTCCGTTCCGTGTCAAGAACATCGTTTCCGCTCGTTGCTAATACAAACTCGTACAAGCTACGGCAAGTGGAACTTCTCCTTGTAGCCTTAACATTTCGTTTCGTGAAAATTCTCGATGTTGGGAACAATTTATTTGCTAATAATAAACGAACCTAGGAATATCGATTGCTAGAAATAATGACCCCTGTTATCGTTATTCTTCTATTTAATATTTGATAGGACTATTATGCTAGTCTTGTTTGTGACCTTGACTGCTTACGATCTCGTGAAGACATCGGTTCAAACGAATTAGAAAGGGGCGCGGGACTAACCCGACGCCTCTATATAATTTACTAAGTTGTATGCCTCTGCGGTTAAAGTACGACTTTCAGGATCATGATCCATGTCCGCTGCGAGTGCAATGGAGGGATGAGTGGCACCGTAGCTAAGTGTCAAAACTAAGTTTCCCTTAAGTGGTCCAAGCCATGCAAGCCCCCCCCCCCCCCCCACACTCTTTTAAAATCATTAATGTGAACGATATTTTCGTCATGATATAAGATAAGTCCCAATCTACAATTAAAAGATATCAAAACCGGACCGATCTCAAATGATCGATATCCGGCTCTCGGTCCACAAGGGCGCGAGAGATTTTCAAGATTGTGTGAATAATAACGCTCCCAACATACTTTCTACTCTAAAGAAGTCTACAATCTCGTAGTTATTCTCTTGATTAACGAACTATCTCCTCTCGAGATATACCCTTCTTGGTTCCGATAAGCCCCACATAAAGATCTATACCTCAAAACACATCCGATAATACCTCCCTCGAATATTAAAAATTACCGAGTTACCCTTGGGAAGTTTTGTTCCCGCTTGCTTAGTCTCTTGGACTAATTCTTCTTTTTTGCATGTTTTTCTGGCATATTCTCGCCCCTCGCAAATCATGTCAGAACTTAGGAACCCGAGCAAGGCGTAAGTGAAGGCGAAGGAAGGGAAAAACTCGTGAAGACGTATTTTCCGTACTTTTGGTTTAATTTTAATTATATTGCAAGAACAAGTTTACGATCTTTATTTCCGAACTTCATTTTGTTAAAGTGATGTAATGAAGGTTTGTACGAACAAAGTCTCTTTCGAGAGCACCCTTTTTATTATATGAATTATGTCAATTTCCGCATTTTATAAGTTCAATATCATTCTAAAAGTCTTGGGTGACTTTGGACGGTAAAATCCGAGGTCATTGGCGGTAATACCCAATGTTGTAAAATAGGTGTGTTACAATTATGGTATTAGAGCCGAACGTTTTGTTTTCAAAACCGACAACTTTCAAAATCGAAAATTTTAAAAACCCGAGAACTCTTAAAACCTAAGTTTTCTTCCGCAAAACCAAAATTTCTATTTATAGAAAGTTCCCTTTTTATAACCTTTAAGAAACTCAAAAGTATCAACTTTCTAACTTAAACTTCTTAAATTAGAATTTTCCTTAAACATTTAAAAACATTAATTTAGTTCTAGAACTTCTACCTTTGGAAACTTCCTTTTTAGCTTCTAAAAACATAACTAACATAAATTATTTCAACTCTTAAACTTAATCATTTTAGTTAAAAATTTTCTTTAAACTTAAATTTCATCTTAGAAATCTTTGCAAATTCCTTCCTATAATTATATTCAAAAAGAAATCCTAGATTCCTTAATAGGACCAAGAAAATGAAAAGTCTTAAAATAAACGTTTTATATGTAATCTTTATAAATAAAGCCTTAACTTCCTTCAACATGTCTTCACCTTATAGAATCTAAGGATGTTCTATATTAACGCTTCCTTTCCTTGCTTTTCCTCAGATAATGGTTGAGACACGACAAACCACATGCCTTAGGAACCAAATCCAAGAGGCCCTTCAAGCACTAGAGGCACAGAACCCATTTTGGCCCTATGAAAACGCACAAGATGATCCTTTTCACGAGCCTGAAGAGGCAATCCCGATGGAAGACGTAGAGGAGGACCCTGAAGAGGATCCCGAAGAAGACCCTAGTTTCCACAATGAGGCACAAACAGGAGTACCAAAACCATTAACACCTCCCTCATATCCGGTTTACGAACCCGAGGATTATCCATCCGGAGAAGAAGAAATCGCCCCGGTATATGAGCGCGAAGAATTCCCGGCTAATGAGGATGTGGAGATGGTACCTAAGTACCAACCTGAAGAGGAAGGAGGGATACTTCCTGAGCTCAACTTTGAGGAAGGGGAAGAGGAAGGAGATGACTTCGAGCTAGAGTGGGACGCTCAAGTAGAATGGGATGCCTGGTGTCACGTGAACCCAGAGTTCGAGGAGTTCGACGAGTCCGAGGAAGATGACTCCTATGGAGAAGTAATCGACCCATTAGCACCACCACAACCACTGATTCTGAGAGTGGAGGTGGTCTCATCTCCACGAGTGCCCGAGCCAGAGGGACCCATGCCTCTGATCGACTTTTGGTGTCACGAGGACGACGTACTTCTTCAACGACTCCGCCTCGGATCCACCCACCATGACCGCTTAGAAAAGGGGTTCCCTGGAACCCGACCTTGGGGACCCACCGACCGGCCGACACTGTAAGAGAGGGCAAGCCAAGCGCCCTTAGAATGCCAAATGGAGGGGTTTTCCAATTGGATGGAAGGAGATTCCTCCAACCGTCAAGCCCGCCAACCACTGGTGAACGCCCCACCATCTCCTGGTGTCATGCCCTCCGGGACCTGTAGGTCTTTGGCCTTCTACAAAGGCACAAGGAGGATTGGGTCAATGAGTCAACAAGGGAACGAGAGGAGAGGATCCAGCATCCGATCTGTATTGCCGAGCTCCAAGCCCGCAAGAACCGTCGTAACAGGCGGATATAGCAGGCCAACCTCCTTCTCAACAACGATAGCGGGATCATCGATGAGACTCTCTTCGAGGAAGGCTTCCTCGACAAGTACACCGACCGCATTTAGATTACCTTAGTTGTACCTTTCCCTTCCAAAGAAGTGAGCTTAGACCACTTCTCTCGATTTCGTTTTGTCTCTAAGAAAGTCGAGTTAGCCTAGCTTTCCTTTTCCGTCCTTAGTGTAACGGCTTGCGTATAGTAGCCTTTGTAATCGTCTTTAAGAAAAAGTTTTAATAAAATTTCCCTTATTCTCTCAAAAACATGCGCGTTAGTTCTTACTTATGTTATTGAATTAACAAATGAAACTAACTTAAAACCTTCAGATGGTCAACACTAGAGGGAACAGTCGCCGAGTCAATCCCAGCGCCATTGGGGAAGGTCATGATGAAAGCCAATTCGAGGTCAGAGGTGGACCTTGAGTTAACCCTCCCCCTGCATCAATGGCTCCAATTGTACTCAACGAGGGTATAGTGACAGCCTTACGCACTCTCGTACAACAACTAGTACAAGAGGCCATCCCTGTTGCGGTACCTAACCCAGCAAACACCGAGGTTCAAGAGGAAATACAAGAAGGAGCTCAAGTATCCGAGGTCATTCCCAATAAATCTAAGGAAGTCAACTTCGTTGAGGGAATCAAAACCTTCAAGGCTATGAAGCCCGACTCATAACATGGGACAGGAGACCCATCAGGAATTCAGTACTGGTTCTCCCACATGAAGAGACTTCAAAGGAACGTGCACTGCTCGGAAGCAGACAAAGTGCACGGATGCTTTGAAGCTTAAGGATGAAGCAGGTGAATGGTGGGAAAATTTAGTCTGTCCACTCGCCCCGATCTAAGTTGGGCTATGTTCAAAGATAAAATTATGCACCGGTTCTTCTCTGAATCCATGAAGGAAGAAAAGTTGGACGAACTCCACTCCCCAAAGGTCCATGGGTTGAGTGTGCTCGAACGCGCCAAAAAGTTCAATCACCTTCTCCAATACGTCGAGGAAGAGATCACCACAGAGCAGCAGAAGATCAAGCGCTTCCATCGCTGGATGAGCGACACCATCAAACCATGGATGGTGAATCGCACCTTCAAGACCTTAAAGGAGTATGTGGATGCTGCCTATAGGATGGAAATGACTCTCAAGGGTCTCGAGTGCCGAAAGAATGGTGGAGGGAAGCCTCACCACTCCAGTCAGAGTGGATTCAAGAGGCCGACTTCCCCACAAGGATCTCAATGGTCCAAGAAAAGCAAGAACAGGGCCATGTCAACTGGGCCAAAATCCTTCCAGAGCTCAGAATCCAGAAGAAGTCTGATAATCTACCACAATTGTGCAGAACCGGGTCACCTCAACCGGAACTATACTAAGGATCCTAAGAAATGCTTCAACTAAGGGAAAGACGGACATCTCTACCATGTTCTATAGGCAATCATCAAACAAGTCGGGTCAAACCCATTCCAATTCAGTCTCTCAGCCCCCTCAAGCATCTAACAAAACAACGGGAACTGCATCGGTCCAATCTACAGCTCACAACAAGGGAAAGGGACCAATGCATCCCCAGGGTCAAGGGCAGCGATTATACGAGATGCGCACCATCGACAAACCGGAGGAGCCTATTTGTCAAGGTACCCTCCATATCCTATCTAAAGATGTTTTCATAATCTTCGATTCTGGTGCTTTGCATTCTTTCATATCCGAGAAATGTGTAGAACTCCTAGAAATAGATAACCTAGAAGAATGTGAATCGTTTGTCGTGAAGCTTCCAAATGGAGAAAGAATGATAGGGGCGAGACAATTAGGCAGTTTTCCTTTAAGCATTTAAGGAGGAAACTTCAACTCCAACTTGATATGCATTCCAATGGACCCCTATGACATCATTCTCGGAAGAGATTGGTTGTCTCGACACGGAGCGATAATCGATTTCTACACCCGAACCGTAACCATCAACTCCAGAGGAAAACACGTTTGCAAATTCAAAGGAAAACGAGAAGAAGAAAATGGAAAGGTGATCAACGCCATGAAGGTCGGGAAGCTGCTCCGACAAGGCTGTGTTGGGTACCTTTGCTACCTCGAGCCAACAGAGAAAAAGGTTGTGGATATTCAAAAGATTCCTGTAGCCAAAGAAGTTTCCGACGTCTTCCTAGAAGAGCTTCCCGGATTACCTCCTCGACGAGAAGTCAAATTTTCAGTAAGCCTCGAGCCAGGAACCGCGCCGATCTCCAAGACACCCTACAAGATGGCTCCGATAGAGATGAAAGAACTCAAAGAGTCAACTCGAAGAGCTGCTTGAGAAGGGTTTCATCCGACCGAGCGCCTCGCCCTAGGGAGCACATGTGTTGTTCATGAAAAAGAAAGATGGGACTTTCTGCTTATGCATCGACTACAAAGAGTTGAACAAAGTCACCATCAAGAACAAATATCCTCTGCCAAGGATAGATGACCTCTTAGACCAACTTCGAGGAGCCAAGATGTTTTCAAAGATCGACCTAAGATCCGGGTATCATCAACTTCGGATCCACAAGGAGGACATACCAAAGACGGCGTTCCGCACTCGCTATGGCCACTACGAGTTTGTAGTAATGCCATTCGGGTTGACAAAAGCACCCGCAATATTCATGGACTCGATGCACAGATGCTTCCATGAATATCTCGACAAGTTCGTGATCGTCTTCATCGACGACATCCTAATTTACTCCGGGAATCGGAGAGATCATGAGGAGCATCTCAGAGCGGTGCTGCAGAATTTAAGGCACAACCAGTTGTATGCTAAGTTATGAAAGTGTGACCTATGGCTTAAGGAAGTCGCTTTCCTAGGTCACGTCATTAACCAAGAAGGAGTAATGGTAGACCTGAAGAAGATCGAAGCGGTCTCAAAATGGAAGCAACCGCGAAATGTAAAAGAAATTTGAAGCTTTCTAGGACTTGCAGGATACTACCGAAGGTTCGTCGAAGGATTCTCCAAGATTGCCTTAGCCATGACAAAGCTACTCCGGAAGACCCACAAGAAGTTTGAGTGGGATGAGAAATGTGAAGAAAGCTTCCAAGAACTCAAGAAGCGTCTCACAAGTGCACCAATCCTGACTCTGCCAGATGGACAAGAAGGTTATGTGGTGTAAAGTGATGCCTCCAAACATAGCTTGGGATGCGTGTTAATGCAGAACGGGAAAGTAATCGCTTATGCATCCCGACAACTCAAGGTCTATGAAGTGAATTATCCGACGCACGACATCGAACTAGCAGCAGTGGTGTTCGCCTTAAAGATTTGGCGACACTACTTGTACGGGGTAAAGTGTCAAATTTTCACCGACCACAAGAGTCTAAAGTACGTGTTCACTCAGAAGGAACTGTATATGAGACAAAGAAGATGGCTTGAACTACTGAAAGACTACAACATCGAGCTGCTATATCACCCGGGCAAATATAACGTCATGGCTGATGCTCTCAGTCGTAAGACACAACAAGAGGGCTTAATCGCGATGCTAACATTTCAGCTAAAGCTGCAACAAGAACTGATAAGAGAAGGCATCGAGGTCTGGCTTGGAAGACAACAAGGTTGCCTAAACCCCTTGGAAATCCAGTCTGACTTGTTAGCCGAAATTAGAGAGAAGCAAACTGATGACATCATGTTGTTCAGAATCAGTGGCGAAGTACAAGAAGGCAGGGCACCTGGGTTCATCATTCAGGAGGACGATTTCCTTTGGTTTCGAAACCGAATTTGTGTGCCAGTTGTGGACGAGCTTCGAAAGATCATCTTGAAAGAAGCCCACGCATCTGCCTATTCCGTACACCTAGAAGCAAGTAAGATGTACAAGGATGTATGAAGAAACTTCTGGTGGCCAAACATGAAACAAGAAGTCGCAGAGTTCATATCCAAGTGCTTAGTTTGTCAAAAAGTGAAAATTGAGCACAGAAGACCTGGAGGAAAATTGCAATACCTTCCCGTGCTGGAATGGAAATGGGAGGATATCGCAATGGACTTCGTGACCGACCTGCCCAAGACTCAAAAGCAAAAGGATTCTATTTGGGTTATCGTGGATCGACTCACCAAGAGCGCTCACTTCATCGCCATCCAAAAGACATGGAAAGCTCCAAACTTAGCAGCGGTCTTCATTAAGGAAATAGTCAGCCTCCATGGAACCCCAAAGACGATAATCTCTAATCGAGACGGTCGATTCATGGCCTCTTTTTGGAAAGAATTACATAAGTCCATGAGAACCGAACTGAAGTTTAGCACAGCGTTCCATCATCAAACTAATGGTCAGTCTGAAAGAACCATTCAGACTCTTGAGGACATGCTTCGAGCTTGTGTGCTAGACCGCACATCGAGTAGGGATGACAACTTGAACCTCACAGAATTCACCTACAAAAACACCTGGCACTCCACCATCAAGATGGCTCCCTTCGAGGCCTTGTACGGTCGGAAATGTCGTTCTCCGATCTGTTGGGACGACAATGCGGATTAGATACTTCTCGAACCGAACCTAGTAGAAAGGACTTCCATAGAGGTTGCTCTCATCCTTTTAAGAATGTTGACTGCCCAAAGTCGACAGAAGTCCTATGCGGACTTGAAGAGGCGAGACATCAAGTTCATAGTAGGAGACAAAGTTTTCGTCAATGTATCTCCCTCGAAAGGCGTGTTCCACTTCGGAAAGCGAGGCAAGCTTAACCCTCTATACATAGGACCCATTGAGATCCTAGAAAGAGTCGGCAACTTAGCTTATCGAGTTGCCTTCCCGCCTTCAGCTCACCCCGTTCATAATGTCTTCCACGTGTCACTCCTAAGGAAATAAGTTCCCGACGAGTCCCATGTGATCAACTTTGATGACGTGGAAATCCAGTCGGATGGCACCTATGAGGGGAGACCGCTTAAAATAGTAGAGCACCGAGTTAAGTAGCTACGCAACAAAGAAGTACCTCTAGTACAGGTACTTTGGTCCAAAGAAGGCAATGAAGGTACAACTTGGGAAACTTGAGAAACCGAGCAAGATATGCAGAGACGTTTTCCCCAATTAATGTCATCATAAGTACAGTCGGTATTACCCTTTAAGGGGGTACTATACCCCTCGTAGTATCCTCACACAGTGAGTTTTGTAGTTATTTTCTCTTCCATCTCGGTACCACTCTATGTTTTCCTAGTTTCGGGGACGAAACTAATTTTAAGGGGGTACTATTGTAATATCCGCTAAATTTTAAATATAATAAAACGGATATTTATCCCAATAATTTTTTTTTTCTTTAAAGTAGAGAACTTAATATTCTGTATAATTTAATATTAAATTATAAATAGATTATAGAAGTTTATTACAATGACAAATAAGAATTTCAGTAAATATATTAAACAAGTCGGGTACTTAATTAAATAATTCTTCTCTCTTAATATAAGAGAGTTTAAATATTTTATTTTAAATAAAATTAAGAAACATATTATAAAGGATTATTAATGTGGTAGAGATCTCAAATAAAAATAGATTAAAATAAATTTCGGATTTATTAAATAATAGGCTATTACAAGGCTAGTAAAAATACAAGGAAAAATAAATAAAAAGAGGCAAGAGCCGGGACTCGAACCCAAGACCTCTTGCATCTCTCTCATAATACACACTCCTCCAAACCACTATGATAATATAACTTCACTACACATATTACAACTATTTTAATAATAAGACCACTTTCTTCTTCTTCTCCAAGAGTCAAAATTGAGCTTGATTGATTTGATCCTTCACCATTGCATACTTCTCTTCCTTCTCCTTTGCTTGCAAGACCAAGCTTCTTGCATCATCCTTCATCACTCTCAAACTAGGACACTCTTTGCAAATGGAGGATCATTCCCTTCCTCTCCATTGGTGCAAACCAATTGCCATGGATCACTCCCTTGTAGGCTTGGCAATTTCACCCGCACCCGATGGGTACCCGAAAAACCGACCCGAAAAAACCCGAACAAAAACGGGTGAAAACGGGTTTCAGGTGACTAGGTGATGGAGCGAGTACGGTTTCGGGTATGGCCTCACCCGACCCGACCCGATCACCCGACCCGGTCACCCGATCCGATCACTCGGTTTTTTGTCCCATATCGGAAAATTAGTAGAAGGAGAGGGGAAGAGGAGCTTATAAAAAGGGAAGGAGAGAGAAGAGTGTTAAGTACTTAAATCTTTTTTTGGATAATCCAATGGGTAGGCCCTATATAAATAGGTTTAAATTTTAGTTTCAGATTTAAAATTTTATTAGATGGATTAAACGGGTTGATACGTAATCCGACGGGTCGGGTCATGGGTTAAGTTTATTTTGTTTACGGGTCATCGGGTTGACTCGTTGAAAAATGAACTTAACGTTAATTTATGATTGAAATTAAAAAATTTTACTTTTTATAACATCCGAAAAAAATGACCCTACCCGAAAACCGACGGGTGGAACCCGTCGGGTGAAAATACCGAGTCGGGTGGGCGGTTTACAACCGCGGGTCGGGTGGTGGAAGTAGTCCACCCACACCCGACCCGACCCATTTCCATGTCTACTCCCTTGCCTCTCTTGCCTATATAAAGGGGCTAACTTCCTCACAAATTTCACACATCAATTCTCTCTTCCTCTCTTCTAGCCAAGTGCTATTCTAAATTATCAATTTCAGCCAAGAAAGCTCCATAAAATCCTGATTTTTCCTCAATTAAAATACCACTAAACACCTTCAAATTTCCACCAAGTCACCACCACACCCCGTCGGGACTACCGCCAGACCACCTGAGCACCGTCGGAGCCACGTCGGGCCACCACCAGGTCGTCGCCTCCCTCTGCCCAGTCCGTCGGCCCCCTTCCTCTGCCTTCTCCCTTGTTCTGTTGTTACAGAACTTCAACCTGTAGAAGATAAAATAAGGTCAAATTTTTTATTCTATTTTAAATTAAGTATTTAAAGTTGTTTCAATATAAATCTAGTAGCCTTTTAATAAAATTTCTAGATTGATAAAAAAAAATAACTCATTACAAATAATGCTAGAAGATCTTGTTAGTGAGACAAGATAAAAACAAACTATTGAACTCATTATACTTGAATAAAATATTTATCATGCATGTTAGTTTAAGGCCGAATACATACATGGACCCCCAAACTTGAAACTTTTGTTCGCTCAGACCCTTGTACTAAAAAAATTATTTTCAAACCCCCCAACTTGATAATTTTGTTCAACGAGACACACTTTGTTTTCGTGAAGTTAACGCGCGCTGATTTCACACTAATATTTACCATGTAAGCGCCACCTAATCATATTTTATTAAAATCTTAACACATGTGTGCCACATAATATACCATAATAAAAAAAATAAGGCAAATTCTCTTAATTAGATGTTGTCCCTCTTCGTCTCCACCGAACAAGCACGAACTCGACGTTTGCTCCACATGTGTGTCGTCCTCTACACTCCATCTCCGGCAACTCTTTGTCGCCGCATCCTCCGCCCTAGCGTTAACCTGCTCCGTCCGCCCCCTCTTCACCAATGTCCGACTCTATCAGTCGATCCCAGATTTGACACCGACTTACGTTCAAGATTGGGCGCCTTCGCATCCCCGGTCACTGCCGCGGTGGCTCCTCGACTCTTGCAAGTTGCTGAAGTCGAAATCGGATCTCCTTGTTGCAATTAACCAGTTTTGGAATTTTTTCATCACTTACGCTTGAGATCTAAAACATTCAGATATGAAATTAGGGTTCATTTTTGCACATATCCAATTGGGGCTTTTCCTGAATTCAAATCAATTTGGTCAAATAACCATAGGAATGATTATAACAAGTAGAAATCACAACAATTTCACATTCAATTTCAAAATTATAGAGTAACTATTTAACATTTTTGACAAAATTAGTGTGGAAGAGAGATGAGAGAGAAGGATTTATTGCTTGGGAGGTTGGCATTGGTCATGTAGATAGGCTAGAGGTGCTGTCAGGGAGCGGTGTGCTGGTGTCGTTGCCTCGCCGAAAGTGCGCTGGTGGCGCGACTTCGGGCTGTTGGGTGGTGGGAGCAGAGGCTGTGCTCCATTAAAGTGAACAAGAAGAAGGAACAAATAATAAAGAGATATAATTACTAACAAACAAGGGGTATTTTTTTTTTATAAATTCTTTATAATTTTTTTTAACCCATATTCTATATCAGCATTTTTGCTCGGTCTTAACTCGCCAACCACGAAAGTAGCATGCACGCGTGTGACCAGATCATCAAAAAGGGTTTAATTGAATAAAAATTGGCAAGTTGGAGGGTTTTAAAATAGGTATTTTAGTATAAGGGTCTGAGAGAACAAAAGTTTCAAGTTCGGGTGTCCACGTATGTATTCGGCCGTTAGTTTAATAACAAAATAAATCTCAAGACATGTAAATTTATTAAATAAAAATAATAGCCTTATTAACATTATTTTCTATACATGGTAAAGATTATGAAATATTGAGTATACTAGATCTTCAAGATATTATAGTATAAAGAGATAAGTTGATAAGAAAAGATTGGTTAAGAATAATTATTAATGCTTATAGATATAAAATAAATAGTTGTATGCCATATTTTATAAGATAATATTTCTAGACATGGAAAACCCTTTTTCTTAAGTTAAGTAAACTCTACTATTAAATAGTTGTGGAAAGTATGAGACATTTATTGTTTAAAATAATACTTGGGATTTTATTAGTTGGATAAAGTGCTTGAATAAGTATAATATAATATCTTAATAGCTTTTATACTATAAGAAAGGTTGCATGACTTACAAAAGGGTTAGTATACAAGAGGAAAATAAAATAACAATATATTCTAGTCTAAAGAAAAAGATATTTTTTATGATGATCAAGTTGGATAAAAGAGTTAAGAATTAAAAAAAATGATATTTAAATTAGAAAAGGTAATATGTCTTGATCTAAGTTATCATAATAATATGCTTTTGATTATAAAATAGGATTTTAAGACATGATCATATTATCTTTATAAACTAATAATATGGGAGGATATATGTAAATAAGGTGAATGAGATTATTTTAATATCATACTATTTTATAAAGAGCTTGCTATATGATTTAATCTAGAAGTTCTATTTTTGAAAAATACTAATAAAGTGGTATATTATTATTTTATCTCTATTTAATATGGGCTATTAATTTTTTTATAAGGTTTTACTAAGATAATATTATTAACCAACTATTCTTTGGTGAGAAAATAGTATTTTAAGTATCATTATGAATATTATTGAAAATAAAGTAATATTATAATGACTCTAAGTTGAAATATCTTAACAAGGTTATAATAGACTTTTTATAATCCTAACAATATTATAAATTCAAAATACCTTTTTAGGTAAAATATTATATCATATGTTTTTACCTTAAAACATATGATATAAAGCACATAGGCATATAATAGATTTTGAATTTTACCTTTTTAGGTAAAATTCAAAATCCCTCCTTGCAATCGGAGCGGACTGGATCATGATCCTGAAAGTCGTACTTAAAGCACATAGGCATACGACTTAGTAAGTTATATAGAGGCACGGGGATAATCTCGCCCCCCTCACTAGTTTGTTCGACATCGTTCTCTTAACGAGACCGTAAACAATCAAGGCCACAACCACACTAGCATAAATAATCCTATCAAATAGTAGATAGCGGAATACGATAACAGTGGGGTCATTATATCTAACCATCGATATTCCTAGGTTCGTTTATTACTTAGCAAACAAGTTGTTCCCAACATCGAGAATTTCACAGAAATGAATATATAAGGTTACAAGGGAAATTTTCACTTGCCTTTGCTTTCACGAGTCTAAACTATCGAGCTGACGGAAGATTCGATCACGACTTGGACGAAAGTCTTGACCTATCGACACGGAGTTTACGAACAATCTTTAAATAAGAAATTCCTTTAATTTCTTTTAAAGTTTGAAATTCTCTTGAATATTTATTTTAAGAGAATTTCATTCTAAATTATTATAATAATAATTTAGGTGGGGTTAAAGATAAGTGCTCGTGCACATTTAAAAGACACCAAAACCGGACCGGTCTCAAATGATCGATCCGGCTCTCGGTTCGTTCAGGGCGCGAGAGGTTTTCTTAAATTTATTTGATTGAATAACGTTCCCAACTAAATAAATTCATACCTTAAAACACAACCCGATAATATCTTCCTCGATATTACTTAAATTACAGAAATACCATCGGGAAGTTTCATTCCCGCTTGCTTAGTCTCTTAGACTAATTCTTCTTTTCCGTAAGGTGAAGGCAAAGGAAGGACGAGGATCTTCAAGATGTACTTTTCAAATCGTTTTGATTTACTTCTTTCATGTTTCAAGGACAAGTTTGTTTTGTGTTTATCCCCGAACAACTTTCTGTTTAAAGCACTATAAGATGGTTTGTAAGAACAAAGTCTCTTTCGAGAGCACCCTTTTTATATTATGAATTATGTTTATTTCCGCATTTTTATTATTCAATATCATTCTAAAACCCTGGGGTGACTTTGGACGGTAAAATCCGACGTCACTGGCGGTAATACCCAATGTTGCAAAATAGGGGTGTTACAACTATTGTTATATCCACAATATTCCAAAGTTTTTAAAACCAATATAATATAATTTTATAATCCTTTTCCCTTATAAAGAAGAATTCATAATATAATTTATAACCCATATTCTCTTTGAAGAGAGATTTTAAATAAATTAAATAAATAAAATCAAGAATGGATTATAAGGGTTATGAAGGAACAAAAGCATTTTAAATAAAAATAATGTCTTATAATTTTCGGAATTTTATTAAATAAAAAGGGTACAACAAGCTAATAAAAATACACTGAAATTTTAATAAAAAGGAGGCAAGAGTCGAGACTCGAACCCGAGACCTCTTGCATCTCCTCCCACACGCCCACATACATAATCCGCTAAGCCATTGTAACTTTCTATTCTCTTTACCCAACATTTTAATTTTATATCAATTTAATCTTCTTCTTCCTCCCAAAATCAAATCAGACGCTTGTCTGATTGATGAGACGTTCATCCATTCCATGGCCATTGCTTCTCCTTCTCCTTCTCCTTCCCCTTTGCTTGCAAGAATGGCCTAATGACATCCTTCCTTACCTCACCTTCAAACAAGCACACTACTTCCCAATGGATGTCCATCTTCCTCCTCTCCATTGGTGATTCTCCATTGACATGGATCACCAAGCTCCCCTCCCTTGCCTATATAAAGGGCTCTATTTCTTCTTCAAATTCACACATTCATTCACTCTCTTCTCTTCTATCAAGTGTTCTAGTTCAAAGCTCCAAAAATCAGCCCTAGAGAGAGCCTTTAATTTCAGAAAATTTCCCACAAACACCATTGTTAAACCCCTCAAAGCTCCACCAAACAACCTCCTCTCCTCCCTTGGACCACCACCAGAGCAGTCGCCGCCCGGCACCGTCCGCCTGGTGCCAGCCGCCGCCCCTTCTCCCCCTTGGTGCTCTTCTCTAGTACTCTGTTCTTCAGAAAACTCTACTAACAAGATTTCAGGAGAAGGGATCGAAAATCACTCCAAGAGGCTACAACAGCTCGTTAACGACCCACCCAGGGTCATTAACGACCTGGTTCGACGACCCGACTCGTCAAAAACGGGCAGGTAAGTTTTTTTTAATCTAATCTATCTTTTACTACCCTAGCCGCCACCCTCTACCCCTTCCTATCCCTTCCCTCACCTATAAAAACCCTTTTACCCCTTCCAAAAATCTACCATCACATTCTCTCAATTCCAAACTTCTCAAAAAGTCAACCAAAGAGCTCGAAAATCCCCCTCCCACCGATCGGAATCTCGCATCTACCACCACCGAGCAACCGTCGTTACCGAGGCCCGGAAACCCTACCCTCCAACGACGAGAATCCAAGCTTCGATAACCCTCACCAAGCTCGTCACCCACCCAATTTCCGATCCCTTGTTCTTCAAATTTTTTGGTTTTCCGGTATGATTTCTAAACCCTAACTCGAAATTGCATGATTTATGGTTTTTAGGGTAGAAATTTCATGTCTAGAATTGAGTTCATATAGAGGATCGATGTTCATGATTGGATTTTGCCTTTGAAAGTTTGATTTTGCTTCATAATTCTAGATCTAGAGAAGGATATTCATGTTAGATGTTCCATTACGATTGATTCTGAAAAAGCATAAATTTTTCTTGTTCTAGTCTCAAGTTTTAGACTTTGCATGTCAAAATTTCGGGTAAAATTTAGCATGATCCGGGATGGGTAATCGAGCAAGTATGGGGTGCTTATATCCGATCGTGGGATTTGTGGAGAAATATAGAAGATTGCATGCTTGATTTATGCTTTAATTTTAAGGTAGATTAAACTCATAAATTCTGCGATTTGGGTCTCGGCAGCTCGTTAACGACCCACCCAGGTTCGTTAACGACCCTGCAATGCTTCAAAAATCAATACCAGTCCAGAATCGTAAACGACCCAATTGGGTAGTTAACGAATAATTCTGAAGCTATTTCAAGACCAAGTATGGGGTCTCTTGCCTACCTATTTTGAGTAGATCTTATCTTGGAAAATTCTTGATTATTTTGTAGGATCTCATGGCAAGTTCAAGCAGACCCGCTACTCGAGCTCAGAAGAAGAAGAGGAACCAGAGGTCACCATCTCCTCCTCGCATGGACAACGTGATTTTAGGTACTCAAGGCCAAGTGCATCGATACCGTGCCATATTAGAGAAGGACCACTACACCCGTTGGTTCTCAAAGTCCAGCGCCGTAAACCAAGGGATCTACACAGACGTCAAAGAGGCTTTTGCTATTCTTGGCGTTGCTCATCTCCTGAAGCAGGAGAATTTACCACACTATCCGGCCCTCACATCCGAGTTTTTGGCCACCTTAGAGACTAGCTTCTCGTCGAAGAGTTCGGCGGGACGAATCCGGTTTCGGCTCGACAATGTGAGCCGTGAGTTCACCATGGCAGAGTTCAACGCAATTTTAGAGCTCCCAAACCCGTCTAGAGATTACATCTTGAAAGACTACAGAGTGACTCGCACTTAGAGCTACATCACCGGAGAGGTCCAATCCACCACAGCGGCATTATCCGAGGCAACCATCATTAACCTCATCTTCAGGATTATTCTCCGAGTCCTAGCCGCTACGTTTTGGCCAAAGAAAGAGTTGCCAATGAGAACGGAAGTTGCTTGTCTCCGCACCATCCTTTTCGAGCAACCCGGCCCCTTGAATTTGGGGTACGAGTGGCTCTACTATATCGAGAAATCAACC
Source organism: Fallopia convolvulus (assembly GCA_964016875.1). Taxonomy (NCBI): domain Eukaryota; kingdom Viridiplantae; phylum Streptophyta; class Magnoliopsida; order Caryophyllales; family Polygonaceae; genus Fallopia; species Fallopia convolvulus. The sequence continues at coordinate 5,857,480 of OZ024737.1, forward strand.
AAGTCCAAGGAGGTTTGTTGTGGCAATTTGGTTAGCCTCTTGGCTAAAAACCTTTGAGTAGATCTTACTCGTTACACACCGACTCACGCCCACCTCCTCAACAAGAACTATTGGTATAGCTCTGGTGTCTTCATTCAAGCCGAGGGAGGATTCAAGGTGAAAGTACAAGATCGCATCGTTACACCGACCCTCGACAAGTTTGAGATTCTCTACGTACCAAATTGGTACGAGGCATGGACGGGGCACGCTTTCCCATTGGAACCCAAGCCGGAGGATGAGCTATCACTTCGGCCGTGCGAGACAAGATTTGAACGAGAGGATGAAGCAATGGATGAAGATGAAGATGAGGAGACCGAGGTAGTTGGCGACGACACAGAAGAAGCCGACACCGAGGGTGGAACTGAGGAGCTTAACTTTGAGGATGACAACATCGACACGGAAGTATTGGGCAGCAACGTCGTCGTTGACAAGCCCACCAGGCTCGTTAACGATCATTTCCAGCCCCCTTCCTACATTGTTAACGAGGCACCCAGCTTCGTTAACGAGGTGCCGAGAGCTTCTGTCGACCCACCACCAGCTCCTACCGACCCTCATGCCTTACAACCCAGTGATGTATCAAGATCATTTCCAGCCTCACTACCCACCACCTCCTCAGCCCGAGTACACAGGATCGAGTATGCCACCACCATGGGCCGAGGATCTTTCTGCACGGATGCAGCAGCTTCACTTCCAGCAAGACCATATTCATAGGAGGATGGATAGATGGGAATCTGTCTATTCTGCTCGCATGTCTATGGATCATGAGAGGCATCGTCAGAGAGAGGCGGATGATACTGAGCGTTGGAGGACGATGTACGACTTCATGGGGAAATTTGAGCATTACTTTCCTCCACCAAACCGTTGATTCAGCCCGAAGATGAAGTTTTTCCTTGTTTCCCACTTTTGAAACTTAGTAAGTTTTTATGTCTTTCTTTTTCTTTTTAATCTTTTGTTGTTTTCTTTTCTATTTCTTTTCCTTCTTCTTATTTTTCTTACAGTGGGGACACTGTAATTTTAAGTATGGGGTGGGAGAAAATAGAATGTTAGTTGTCTTTTGTGTTGTTCTGAGTAGTTTTCACATATATAAAAATAAACAAAAAAAAAATCGAAAAAATTTAAAAAATCTAAAAAAGAGTTTTAGAATTGATAGATATCCCTTTCTTAGGTTCTATGATAGTAGTCGCTAACTTAATCATATAATTCCTTGCAAGCATGTCTTTAATAGTATAGCCGGACTCTTAACTTGAAATTATTTGTTTTAGAAGAAGATATCATTTGATGAAATTGAGCACGTATACTTTATAGCATAAGTGATGCAATCCAACAAATTACCCTGTGAGCTTATTAGCCTTGATTTTCTTGTGTGATTTACTCTTTATATGCATATTATCTCTTGGAATTGTGATGGTTATCTATTTCTTGAGACCCATATGAGATTTTTAGTTCATTATTTGTGAAAATCATATGATGGAGAACTTATTTTTATAAGCCCTATTATTCCCTATCCACCTTTACATGATCCTTCTTTTGATAGCCAAATTTAGCCTGAAGCCTTTATTTATAGCTCCACAAAATTATTCCCTAGCCGAGATAAGCTTGACCCTATCCGGGAATTAGGACTTAGATTGGAGAGGTATGTTTTGTTGTGTGTTAAAAAGAGAGGAGTTTCTTATAATTTTTGCTTTAATTGAAGGATATTTGGGAAGGGTAGATTAGAAGTCTCTTGTTTTTACTTGTAATAATAAAGATCTCTTGATAAGCAAAAGATGCACAAAATAAAGTATTTGATGGAGATGAGAAAGAAAGGAAAGAATGTACACGGAAGCTCGTTAACGACCCTGAAGTAGGTTCGTTAACGAGGCAGCGAGAAGAAAAAAAAGGGGAGAAAAAGAAAAAAAATAAAAGGAAGTGAAGAGTTGAAGTGCATTTGTATTTATAGATAATATCAGAGATTCTTTCATGAGAATAAGTGCATAATGAGAGTGAGTTTGGTATGTTGTTTTATGAGAGTTTTTGGATGTGTGAGTTTTTAGGAGTCTTTGATTCCCGGATATTATTAGCACCACATAGCCAAAAATTTTCTACGCCTTATTGTTATTACCAAGCCCCATTACAACCTGGCTAAATGGAAGCTTCTATGAAGTTTTTCATTGAGCCTAAGTTCTCTTGATGGTTTTTGCTTATTTTGACAAATCTTGGGTGGAGAGTATTGGTGATATAAGTTCCAATTTCTATGAGTTTTTGTATATTGAATTGAGTTGAGAGATTGAATTTATAAGCCTAAACACTTGAGAGTTGAATGAAACACAATATCCCTTGTAAGGTTGGATTGTATTGTCTTATGTCTATTTAAGTGCATATATGTGTGAGGACATTAATAGTCTTTTGCTACATTTTTCTTATATGTAGATGTTGCTTTTTAGATGATGGCTATGTCTTGATGAGCATGTTTGTTTTGGTTTTGGTTAATGTTTGTTGATTGCTTGAGGACAAGCAAGTTTAAGTATGGGGTATTTTGATGTTCGCATTTCTAGTATAGTTTTTAGTAGGTTTTCTTTGTTTATTAGGTTTAGTTTTGTTAAGTTTAGGTTTAGTTTTGAGTGTTTTTAAATAGTTTTGTATATTTCTATGAAAAGAGTGGAAGCTACACTATTTTGTGTATTTTATAGGTATTAGCAAGGAAAAAGTGCTATATGGAGCTGAATTTGGAGCGTTGCAGTGAAAGACAGAGGAATACAAGATTGAAAAAGTTTGAGTTCAAGATTTACAAGAGGAAGTGTGGAAGAAAATCAAGTTCATGCTCGTTAACGAGGCTGTGAGGGCTCGTTAACGATGCCACGTGAGAGAAGATTCGAAGGTTGACTTTATGATTCACCGATCCTGAGCGGGAATTTATTTCCGTGTCGGTTGAGTATCTTTTTAGGATCTTTTAGGGTTATTAGAATATATATTTTAGGTCTTGTTATCTTCTTAGATTTTGTTTCTATCTTTTAGAGTTTTATTTCTATCTTTTAAGGTAAGTTTATATCTTTTTACCTTTTTTAGTTTTTAGCTTTCTAGTATAAATACCCTTCTATCTAGCATAGAGGAGGGGGATTGAACTGGAGAGATTTTTGAAGAGGAAGAACCGAGGAGGCGAGTCGATCGAAGTCGAGATCGAAGGTCGGTGGACGAAAGTTACCGAGTTCGTTGATCGAAGTTTTGGTTCGGTGTTTTGTTCTTTTTCGGTTTTCTTCTTAACTTCTGTAAGACAGATTTTTCTATTTAATTTTAGTAGTGATTGGTTTCCAATGTTTTCTTATATTGAGTTTATTTGTTTAGTAATTATGATTAGTGAGTGGTCTTCTTTTCTAGGATCGGGGTTAAGCCCGACATAGTTGAGCATGTGTGATAAGTAAGATTGTGTGTTGAATGCCTTTTATCTTTTATTGAGATTGTTTGTTGTGCTTATACCGAAACAAAAGTTGAGGTAATTTAAGTTTTTAACTTGATTGAAAGAGAAAGTTAGTAACTTGAAGGTTGATATTGTTTGAATACGAAAGTTTCAAGCTTTAGATCCAAAACAAGCAATTAAGTGAATTAGGATGCGAAAGTTGGTTAATTTACTTGATAGTCAACGAAAGTTGATGACTCTATCTGTTTAAAGGCATGATCTTATCTTCTTACGAGTTTATATGCTTGGTTATGTTGTGGTGTCCCTAGTCCTAGATCTTTATTTTATCTGAATTATTTTAAGTGAATTTTCGTTGCTGAGTTAGTTGCCTCGGTACCGAATTTATTTAGGTCGTTATTTGAGTATTTTTGTTTACGGTGGTTCGTTAACGACCCTGACAACGTCGTTAACGAGGCTGCTTGTGAGTGTTTTTGTTTGTTTCTGTTTGCTTTTTAATAGATTGATAAACGAACAAGCTTGCTTCCTGTGGAACGATCCTGACTTCGCTGTACTCAGCGGGGTTTCGACTATAGATTTATTTGTTGTCAATTAAACCCTCTAAACACACATCACCCTCCCCCCTTGAGTGTGAAACGTCCCCGTTACACTATCATCAAACTCAGGCTCCATATATGGCATGAGATCGGCGACATTAAAGGTAGAATGCACATTATAGTCGTTGGAGAGCTCGAGATTATAAGCATTATCATCGATTCTTTCGATGTCTTGAAATAGTCCATTACCTCTAAGGGACAACTTATCTTGCACTTGGAGGGAAACCGTTCCTTGTGCAAGTGGACCCAAACAAGAACTCCCTGGCAAAGACAACCCGTGCCGACTGCAGTTGTGTTGTGCGGCATATTGGTTGGCACACCTCTCCAATTGGGCGTGTGTGCGACGATGAAGCTCCAAGATATATTCGGCACGGTTGGAGGTCATTACATGGACCACCTCGAAAGGAGTGAGCTTTGTAGCCGGTTCAAACGCAAATTGCTACACATCAAACCGTTTCTTATTTTGTTTATAAACATAATCAATGTTGATACATTACTGAATGGTCATGCTTGCATGGTTTTTAGTAGCATGCTGCTCCAGGTATTCTTTGTTGTTCATCTCAGGCAATCTGCATAAAGCTCGAGAGAAGACCGCAAGACCAACCATTTCGAATCATGACAATAGTGATAAAAAATTTAGCTTTTTAGTTTCACAAGAATAAGATAGTGTGAAAGAATGTTATCCCACATCGAGAATTCTGATATATAACTTGCTCAACATATATACTCTTAATTGGGCTACTCCTATTGCCAATTGGTTTTCAGATGAACCTCATGGGTTTATATGTTGGGTGTAACGCACATGTGCGCATGAACGGACGTGTCTACAGATAGTTTCATTTTTTGTTCTTTCTTCTTTTTGGTAGCAAAACTTCACATCAATTCTCAAGTTAAGGAAAAAGCTTACTTACCTACTGATAGTGCGATCCTTGGTGAATCCTAGCTCATTCTCAACGCACAAGTCAGCCTCATCATTTCTCCTTGACCGAGTGGAGGTATGTGGGGCCCGTTGCTGAGCATCGGCTATTGTGATGATCTTCTCAAACAGCTCTAGAGGACTCCCCTCTGCTATGCATAGTAGCCTTGCCTTGTTCTCATACATCACCTACAACCACATAAGCATGAATGAAGGCCATCAGAAGATTATATGAATATAATGCTAAAATCAGTTGAAAACAAATGTTGAAACAGAGAGAAGAGAGACGTACATCAACTAATGTGACAAATCGATAAGCATCTGTACGATTGTGTAGTCCAAGGATTGGCACGCCTTCTAGTGCTAGTGTATGGAATTTCTCTAACAAAGAAGAATGACCACATTCATTGGGAACCAATTATAATGTGCAATCTACTGACGATAAAGACGGCCAAGATAGCAAAAAGAATGTAAGCGAAAGAAAAGATTTCATACCTTACTAAATAATCCAAAGTAGTCAGCCGCACCAAGTGGTCTGTCACAGAGTTGATCAAAAGGGAAATATGCACATCCATTTGCACCAAGAGGTACCTAACCACAACCACCAGAAAAGATTTAACAAACAAGGAAAATGAGAAAAGCACCAGTTGAATCACCCTTAATGTAGTCCACATTGCATAAAAGCTCCCTTTATAATCAAAGTTGTGTTTAACTACCCTTCACCCATCTTTGATAGCAACTCAAAACACAAGACTTATTTAAACATTTTAAGCATAACATAACCCCTTTATTCTGACATATTTGGTAGGTTTTTGTATTTTTTTAACAACGTGAGAAGTATTATAGAAATTTTATACTTTTTTCAAAATGTATGTATTTGATTAAAAATAGGGTACTGTTTTTAAAGGGTAGCTTTACGTAATTTACTCTGAAAACACTTTCTTTTACAGATTGAAATCATTGCACTATTAATAAAAAAACACAATAGTCAAGTAGGAATATGTTTATGAATATATATACATATATATACCTTCAATGTCCTACCCATGACAACTTGTACATCCCGTGGACAGGGTTCCTCATCCCCAACCAACTCCCGAAACTTTTCCATGAGAAGATCCGACAAATCCTTCCCAATAAAGTAGAATCCTTGCTCTGCCTGTACGTAAAGCAAAAGCTCTAAAGATAAAGTTTGTGACAAATGAAATAGAGCCAAACATTGGCAAAACTACAAATGAGAAATTTATATGAAAAAAAACGTTCAGTACATACAGAGGTTAGATGTCTGTAGTCCACAGATGAAGCAATATCATGGACTCTACATCTTTCATGTATTACAAAGAAATATGTGTTAGAGCCCAAAACTGGAACAATTACTAACATATTCAAGAATAGTAGCATCTGTTAAATGAAAAATTCTGACAAAAAAAAGCTACAGTGGTTAACAATCTCTTCACCACCTTTAATGTGGCGATACAAGGCAGGAAAAGATCCCTTTGTAGTCCACCTTCATACAAGCCATATGGAGGCCGATTGGAAGTTGAAACCAAGATCTATTAAAAAGACCATCCAATTGAACACCAAATACATAATGGTCAGACGCCAAATATAACATAGATGAAAGCAGTTTATTGGAAGATCAATACTTAATTTTGAATATAAAGAAATTTAGCCTACTTACAACACCATTATTAAATAGGTGCCCAAAAAGGCGATTGAAGATCAAGGCATCGGCTACATCAGTCACCTAGGGTACAAAAATCAAATATTGTAGTTACATCAACGTTCAACAAATATTGCTTTCCAATTAGTTTCAAAAACTAAGATTAAGATTTTACCATAAATTCATCAAGGCATAATAAAATGGATTCATCCGAAATTTCGAAAGCCACAGCTTCAAGGGGGTCTGACACACCTCTGTGCTTCTGGATATAGATTACATAAAGAACAAATTCTTCAATGCAAGAGTCTTTTTTCAGTTTTCAACAATGAAAAGTAGGGTGGGTAAAATTGGTGATTACCCATAAGAGGCTATGGACACCGATCATAAAGTCGTGAAAATGTATTCTCTTCTTTCTCCAATTTGAAGGCTTGAGAATTTTGAAAAGTATATTCTCATTGCATGGAATTAAGAACAGATAACTCATAGCAGTTAACACAAAGTGTCCATCCAAAGCGAGCTGATAACTTCACAAATCTGAAGCATCCAAAAAAAAAATTGAACTCACAATTGATCAAAGAACAAATCCATCAACATGGTTTTTCCAGTACCAACTCCTCCATAAAGGTATACTCCTTTAATGGTGATACTGAAGATTGATGCAATAGACGGGACCACAACCATCTGCTTCTGAAATATGAATAAGCAAAATGATCAACCGGGTGTAAATGCAAGATTAAAAGCTTCAAAGTAGGTTTCAGCCGATGGCTTGCTGGATCATAACAACAATTATCCCATAATAACAATGAGATCCATATACATATCTAGACGAACCAAGGCGGACAAAAATAAGTCGTCTCATCGATAGTTACCTGCTAGATTTCTCAGGAGCAACATACCGATCCAATTTGCATCTATCAGCATTCTCAACAAGTTCATCATAAAGCACTTGAAGTTTGTTAATGTTCCAAGCTACAACAATCATTTGCAAGAATTGTTTTTAGTTCAGCAATCATCATCATCATCATTGACACAATGAGGCTCCGCTACAGCGGAATCTGGGGGGTCAAGATGGGGTTACCCCTGCCCAAGGGAAAGGGGGTACGCCCGATAGACCCAAGAAAAACTGAAATTCAGCTATGTGACAGTAATAACTGAATTTAGTTAAAATGCACCAAAATTGATATAGGGACAAGCACACTTTCAAACAGCAAAGAAAGCCTTTCTCTTATGTAAAAAACAAAGAATCTCAGGACTTGCCTGTAGAAAAGGATCTCGAGATCACATAGGACACCCTTGCTTTATTAAGGATTTCTACATCGTTAACGGGCTTGTACACAAAAGCAAGTCTTTCATTTGAAGAAGGAATTATATATTCTCTCCCCTACAAGACTCCTAATCGAGCAATTATATACTTGACGCTGCAGAATTGATCTAATCTGTCGAATAGCACGACCACCAGCAGCTCTCATTTCCTATTGCAAACCTCAAGCCTGGGAAACTAGAACAAGCATACAACATTACTCACGTCAAGTTGAATGTATCAATTCGATTTCCATGTCACGAATTTCTATTAGTGTTATGAACCATTAACAAGTTGAAAATATGTATAATATTTCCTAACACATGCACCAATTGAGGCATGTCAATTTGTTACAACATCACACCAATCACAATGTATATACAAACAACAAATTTGTACAATAACCAATAATTGGGAATTAGAGTTCCAATTTGGGATTTTGGTAAGTCGTCGACCTTCGTTGGAAGTAGCTCTATACCCCTGCCATAAGGTAAAACGGCATCAAGCTTCTCCCAGCAGCGAGTGTAGTCATCAACTTCTTCTCTCCCGTTGAAGATAAAAGGTCCACTTTGATTTAATTTTCTTCTCCTCCTTGAAGACTTGATTGAATTAAGTACGGACACCACTTGGAATCTCCATATTTTTCAGGTTTTAAATTCTTTTGTCATTAAGTTAGTGGTGTATGGTGAAATATATATTCACATGTTGTTTTTTAAACAAATATTTATATGCAAATGCAATAAAGCCAATCTACCCTAATACATTATAAAACAGAAATTAAGTCTGTGTAAAAATTTACGCCACGTGACATAACCTGAATAAAATAATGGAAAACCTTTTTTTCAACTTACAAAACTAAATAATAATTCTAGAAAGCCCCCTTCACATTATACTATAACAATAATTCTACAAATCACGATTTATCTTAAATTCTTAACCACTTCATAAAATAGATAATGGATAGATAGATATCATATTGTATGCATAGATTATTTCATATAGTATCACATACTAAAAAATAAAGAAATTAATTAATATACAATCATATTTAAAAAAATAATTAATTAAATAATAAACATTACTAAATAAAAAAAGAATTTAAAAATATTGAAGGTTTTTTAGGGTAAGATTTTAGATTTTATAAAATAGATAATATATATATATAGTTTTCTATCTATGTAAATATTGATTTTATTCTTCAAAAATTCCTAAAATTAAAAAATGGTAATTTTAGATTTTATAAAATAATTAATGTATCAAAATAAATTTTTATCTATATGATTTTCTATCTATGTTTATTGATATTGAAAAGCAATATTATATATGCTATCTTAAGATTATACTAAAATATTTTTATCGGATTGTTGAAAAAAAAAGTTATCGATATAAATTTCTATCTATATCTACGCTAATACGTAATAAAACAGAAACAAATTATCTATAAAATTTGTGCTACATGGTAGTTTAAGAACCAATCAGTTATTTCAATTTATTTATTTATTTATTTATATATATTATACTTAAAAGTGAATGTAGAAGGTTTGATTTAGAAAAATATTTTCCATATTTATTTAGTTTTATCTCAAAGATTAGAAGAAAAAAATCATTAAATTTTATATAAATATCATTAATAATTATAATAATAGAATAATTAGTAAAATATACATTATCGTTGTTTTTTCTCTTTAATTTATTATAATATATTGTATAGTAAAAATTTTAAAATTACCCGTAAATTTACGGAAATTATACTAGTTGCATATGTAAGAGTAAAGTCTTAGAAAGAATAAAATATAAAAATAGCGCACATCCTCATCATATCTCTTAATCTAATTGTTCACTTTAGTTCTTTGTATTAAAAAGGAGGAGAAAAAATTATTATATTTAGTAAATTAAAAAAAAGTTGAAAAAATAAATTTTAGAAAATTGCATACATCCTCATCTATAAAAATTACTTGAAGTTCTTTTTTCGAACATAAAATTAATATTTGAGAGATGTTGTTTTAAGAGTGTTATTAGTGACCCATACCCCTAAAAAGTTCATAATAATAAAAATGCCTTCATTTTTTACATTTACATCAATGAACAAATAATTAACTAAATACCCAATTAAATTGTAGGCATGCCCCCATACTAAAATTTTAAACTTTTTAAAATAAAATAAATTCACCATTTCATTAAACTTTATTCTGCTGGAAAAATAAAAATTTTGGAGCTCCGTTAACAGAGTCCTCAGAAGCCCGATTAATCGTCTTATACTCCTATCCTCCGAATCGGTTGAAGTCTTTCTCTCGGGAGTCCCGGCGCTCTCATGTGCCATCTTTATTTTCTTGCCGAGTTATTTCCCCTCTATTTCAAGGAAATCGACGCGTTCACCGAATGGATTTCTCGATCCGACTATACGACCGGAGCTCGATCCTCAATGTCCAATAAAGGCAACTTTTCTCCTTCATCTTTTTCCAGGTCATCGCCTTTGAAGCACTCATTAAATGTGGAAATTTCTTACTGATTTTAGATGGCTTGTTTGTAATGTTTTCTATTTCAGCTAACAAAGGTCGGATTCTAGTTGAATAGAATGGAAGGAAGCTGGTTATGGTCGAACACGTTCGAGTACTCGAAGTCCAAACTCGCCTCGTCAAACATTTTGTGGTGGAAGACCCCAACTTGCTTCAAGGCCTCTATTAGCTTTTTTTGGTTGGGGCATATATGCAAATTACCCATTTTTATCGAATTAATTATTTAACTATTTATATTAAAAACTCTATTATGTTATAATTTTTGTAATTAAAAAGCTCTATGAAAATATAATGTATTATATTAATATAATTTTTATTCTTATGTTTTTTTTTTGAGAATATGTATTCTTATGTTAAAAAGGAAGACACCTAAACTTATAAAAATTATGTAAAATTAATATAAAAAATAAAGCTTTTAGTCTTATCTTATAAAAAATAACATTAAAATAAATTACCAAATTAATATATTGTATTATCTTTAGAAAGAAGATAAGTAAACAAAATAACAAAGAAATATTTCCTTATTATTTTTATGTAGTATAAGATAAAATATTTTCATATTTATATTTACTTACATATAATAAGATAATTAAGATTATAGTCATATGGAGCATATTTTAATATTTTTTATTAGTTTTGTTATCTATTTTATCCAAGTCACCACAAAGTATTTTTGATATATTTTTATGTGAAAGAGTCATGTGTGAACGCCCGCATGTGTGAGAAATGCGAAATTTCCCTGGCTGTTCGATCGTATCACACGTACGGTTGAGATTGGTTCTTTTTTTAAAAAAAACTGTAAAAAAACGAAACGCACGACATGGAGCGTTTAGGAGACGCGCTTTTATAAACTTCTTCATCTTCTCTTCTCTTGCCATTTCTCTATCACTCACTTTTTAGTTTATTACAGTTTCCGAAGCGGTTTGAAGAAGGTCAAATGTGAATTGAAACTATTTCGTAGCGATTTCGAGCCTGATTCTTACCATCAACGACATTTTAAACCTCAATCCAGTTCTAAATGGAGAAGCAAAGTTCATCTCAAAAGAATCAAGGTTTTTATCTCTCGTTTAAATTTACTGAAACCCTAGGTTTTCGAAACGGTTGAGAATCAAGGTTTTTCGTTTTGTCGAGTGTGTTGTTTAAAGTTGATAGTGTCGTTTTTGGTGTTTTGTACTTTTCTGAATAAAAAATGCATGAAACGTCACTTTATATTTACTCGATTTTTGGTCATACCACTTGAATAAAATAAAAATTATATGTGCATGTGCGTATTTTGTTAGTTGCATGTGTTTTATCGAGGTTTTTGATGTTGAGTTTTGCAATAGGTGATTGTGGATTTGTTAGTTGCATGCAATGATTTTGTATACGTACGAGGGGGGGTGAAGTATAGTGATCAGAAATTAGCATAGCATTTGTTCATCAGAAATTAGCATTTGTTCATCAGAAATTAGCATTTGTTCATCAGAAACTTGCATTTGTTCATCAGTAATTTGCATTTGTTCATCAGTAAATTGCATTTGTTCATCAGTAAATTGCATTTGTTCATCAGTATTTTGTTCATAACAAACATGCATTTGTTCATCAGTAACTTGCATTTCTTTCATCCAGGATCTATTAAACAACGTTCTGCAAAATATAAACAAGTAAAACATCTAAGGTTTGGTACAATGACAATTGGAGAAGATGAAATATGTGCTATTCGAAGAGGTTTTATCGTTGTGTTTTGATATGTTTTTTTTTTCTTTTTTAGAATAGATGGTTAAATATGTGTTAACACTGTCCTTTATCCCTTTTTTGTTATAGAAATAAGGAGCAAAACTAGAAGTGATGCCTCTTCCATTGGCGAAAAGAATATCAGAAGAAAATCTATTGCTACCAAGGTGGGTTCAAAAGCAATTGATACTGAAGTGCATGTATTGAGGCTAATGGCGGCTGTTGAGTCTTCCCCATCAAATAAGAGACGTCGCCTTGACAAGGGTAAACAGGTTGTCTCTGATGAAGCCTCCGACGATGTTTTGCTTATCGATATGATCCCTAGAAAGGGAGTGAGTATAAATGAACCATCTGAGAGGGAAACGGATGCTGCTGTTAGTGAATTACAAGTTGCCGTGAAGAAGAGGAAAGTTGATATCGTTGTCGGCAGAGGTCAAGGTGGTGGGAAGAAGGCAAGAGTGAAGGTGCCATTGAGACAGTTGAAGCGTGGGCATTTGTCTTTGAGTCACAGGAACTCTCCCAAGCTTCTTTGTGAAATTATTGCTGGTTTTGAAGGGGGAAGCAAGCTTACTGCTCTTAAAGAGATAGGTTTTGAGCACCTTATACATTGGGATGTGACTGATCTACCTAGTAAGTTGTGCTACTATGTGGCTAGCTGTTTCGATCCTGCATCCTGTACATTGAAGATGGGCGAGGGACCAGGTGTTAGGATAACACCTGAACTTGTGCAATTCTACCTTGGTCTACCTCGTGGTCCAAGGACCATTTCAGTACCGAAGATTGGCAAGCATTCAGACTTGTACAATAGTTTTAGAGAACAGTTTTCGGTGCCTGAAATTGATGAGGTGAAAGGTAAGAACAAGTTGATGGAGTTTGAGAAGATTAAAATAGGGCATTTGAGTACAGTGATCAAGGATGTTGATAATGATGGTGCTTGGTTTAGGAGGAATTTTATTATATTGTTCTACACGCTCTGTATAGAGAGCATTCAAAATGGTGGTGTAAACTTCAAGTTTTTGGATCATTTGGTTGACTTGGATAAGATTAGTGAGTACGATTGGTGTGCTCATCTTGTGGAGAAGTTGGTTGAGAATGCTGATTCATGGAGGAAAACAAACAATGGTTTTTTCAGAGGATCTATCATATTGTTGCTGGTATGATTGTTCTCTTTTTTTCATTACTATCATTATTTTGTTCATTTATTTTTAAATATTTGTTCATTAATAAGTCTAATTTTTTGTTCATTATTTTGTGTTTTTATGACAGATTGTATATTGTGATTGCATGTTGATCTACCATCGACCTGAAACCCCAAGATCCTTCCCCATTATCAAGCATTTCAACCATGATTACTTTATTAAGAGAGAGACTTTCGAGGTTAAGAAGGGTGGTTTTGGAAAAGGCTGGTTTCGAGGTTTGCCTGATTATGCTTATCCCGGTGTTGATCTTGGCAAGAATGAAGGGAAAGCCCCTGCTTCTGAACAAAATGAAGAACAAATTGATCTTGGTGACGGCGGTGATGTATGTGTTTTTGATTTTTTGCATGTTTTTTGCTTTTTTTTATATTTTTTTTTTGCATGATGGTGATCTATATTTATTTGTTGATTAAAACTTGGCATAATGATAGTAATGAACAAACTGACATTTGTTCATCAGAAACTATCATTTGTTCATCAGAAACTAGCATTTGTTCATCAAAAAATATCATTTGTTCATAAGAAACTAGCATTTGTTCATCACAAACTAATATTTATCCATAAGAAACTAGCATTTTGTGCATAAGAAATTAGCATTTGTTCATCAGAAACTAGCATTTGTTCATCACAAACTAGCATTTGTTCATCCCAAACTTGCATTTTGTTCATCACAAACTAGCATTTTTTCATCACAAACTAACATTTGTTCATCAGAAACTAACATTTGTTCATCAGAAACTAACATTTGTTCATCAGAAATTAGCATTTGTTCATCACAAACTAACATTCGTGTCTTTTATGTACTTATATTGATTACTTTTTTTTGCAGTCATTTCTGAAAGAACATCTTGAGATGTCTATGGAGCTTGCATCATCTTTAAAAAAATATCTTGATCATGTGCAAAGAGCTTCAACCGAAATTGCAAGCCATGGACTTTTCACCAAGATCAATGAAGCTTTTGAGAAGCTACTGGGGCTGAAGGTAGCTTCATCATCATCCCAATATGGCAACCAAGAAGATGCTGAATCTCCATGCCAAAATTCATTCTGGGAGGAAGCTACAAAAGTTTTGGATGAAATTGAGGCTGCAATGAAGTCAAAGAAGCATTTTGAATTACCTTCTTTTGAACTGGGTGTGTTTCCACCTACTATGGATGATAATTGGGATGGCGTTGCACATATTGGTAGGAAAAGTGTTTTGATGCAAGAAGACGAGGTCAGGAAGGTTGATGCAACAAGGAAGAAGGAATTGAAGATTTTCTTTATTTGTAAGGGATTAACTGATGGACAAAATAGAAAAAATGCTGAGGAAGACCGTATAAGGATTGAAGAGGAAGAGAGGTTGAAAAGGGATGAAGAGGACAAGAGGATAAGAGAAGAAGAAGAAAAGAGGAAGCAGGAAGAGGAAGAGTTGGAAGCCATAAGGAGGGAGGATGCTTTAATACAAGAGGAGGAGAAGAGAAAGAAAGAGGAGGAAGAGAAGAGGAAAACAGAAGAGGAGGAGGAGGAGAAGAAGCGGGAAGAGGAGGAAGAAAAAAAGAGAAAAGCAGTTGAGGAGGAAGAAAAGAAAAAGCGTGAAGAGGAGGAAGAGAAAAGACGTCTAGAAGAGGTTAAGAGGTTTAAAGATGAGGAAGAGAAGAAGAGGAACATTGAAGAGGAAGAGAAGAAGAGAGAAGTGGAGGAGAAAGATAAGAAGAGGATTGATGAAGAGAAGAATAAGAAATAAGAGGAGTTAAATAAGATGAAGGAGGATGAAGCAAATAAGAAACTTGAATGGGAGCTGAACAGGATTCAAGATGAGGTTTGTTCATCACAAACTGACATTTGTTCATCAGAAACTAGCATTTGTTCATCAGAAACTAGCATTTGTTCATTAGAAAATATCATTTGTTCATCACAAACTGACATTTGTTCATCACAAACTGACATTTTTTCATCAGAAACTAACATTTGTTCATTAGAAACTAGCATTTGTTCATCACAAAACTAACATTTGTTCATTGGTTTTTTCTTAGGGGTTCATAAGTTATAGGACATTTTGTTCATTGATTGTTGTATGTAGGTTGTGTCATGAATAATATGTGTGTTTACATGTGTAGATGAAGAATGAGGCGCAGGAGGTTGGTTCTAGTTCGATTGACACTCCGGTTGATGTTAAACTTACTAGTGAGGATGTACTTGATAAAAGAATATCTAAGCCTTCTGATTATGTGAAGTCACCTTACATGGGAAAGAGTGTTGTTTTGACAGAAAAAGTATCTCCTGCGGCCAAGAAATTATTCGATTGGCTTATTGAAGACATTCCTGATCAAAGAGGGTAACAATGCGTATAGTAGTATTTTTTTATTGCTATTTTTATACCTTTTTTGTTTATATGTTTCTGGTGTTTGTGTAGAGTTGAAATCTTCAAGATGATGAATGTTTCTGCAATGAAAAAGGATTTTGCTTCATTTGCGGTAAAATCTTTAGTAGAATCGAATATAATCGGGATTTGGAGCTGTTATCTCAATATACAAGAACAGTGGAAAAGCGACTCAAAACCCTTGACGTTTTTTATGGATCCTGAGGATTTGGTAAGTAAAAAGGATTTACTTATATTCACATTGTCATATTTTAATGACCTTTTGATAGTTTCAATCTTTATTTATGCTTATATGTATTTTGCAGGTTTTTCCACTGGACAAAGATTTTAGTGATCAGGATTCGAGAGTGTTTTTCATTAATGTTGTTATTGAAAGTGTTGGGAAATTCAAGTGGATTGATGTGCACAAGATAGACCTGGTATGACATTTTTTTGTTCTTTTTTGATATTCTTTTATTTGTTCATTAGTACTACTTATTTGTTCAGATGCATTAGCTATTTGTTCATTAGAAAGATTGACTCTTCACTATGTTGTTCATCACAAACTGACATTTGTTCATCAGAAACTAGCATTTGTTCATCAGAAACTAGCATTTGTTCATCACAAAACTAACATTTGTTCATCAAAAACTGACATTTGTTCATCACAAACTAACATTTGTTCATCACAAACTGACATTTCTTCATTGGTTTTTTCTTAGGGGTTCACAAACTAACCTTTTTTTCATGATTGTTTCTCTCTGTATTTTTTACAGTTTGTGTTTCATGTGTGTATTAAATCGCATTACTATTGTATTGCGTTGCATGTGAGAGTGCCACGTTTCCACATAATTGATAACTCAATGGTGGATGTGCCCTTGGAAGCAAAGTATGAGCACGTACCTGCTAAACTGGTGAGTTTTATGTTGTTTTTTTGTAATAGTTTTGTTTTTCATCATTGACATGTGTGTTTAATATTGAATGAGTTGTGTGTTTGTTTTATTGTTGTTATTTTGTGTAGAGAATGCTCTTTGTCGAGCTTTTGAAGATGCTGAAGATGGATGCGAGGGCTAATCTGTTTGAGGATGTGGTTAGGGTTCCATATGAACGTCTTGAGATGAAATGGAGAGATACCAGAAACAAGACTGATTGTGGAATTTTTATGATGCGGCACATGGAAACATACTTCGGCAGCGGCTTGTTTGGTTGGGAATGTGGACTCAATAAACACGATCAGCATCAACTTGATGATTTGAGGATAAGGTATTGCAATGAGTTGTTGTTGAGTCAATTGAATGAGCACAACGCAACAGTTGAAAAGCTTGTTCAAGAATTTGTCCCACGTAACCCGACAGTCGCTTCTCGTGCTCCTCTTAAAAGGAAGGCAAAGAACAAGAAGTGATGTATTTGCTTGAATGTTTGGGGGAAACAGTTTTTTGTATGGTTTGTTTAGAATACAATTTTTGGTTGTTTATGGCTTGAATTGTGTAGACATTTGGTTTACTTTTTTTTTTAGTTGTGCAATGTGAATGATGGTTATTGAACAGGTTCTTTTTGTGTTATACATTTTTTTTTTTAGAAAAGATGATTTTCATCGTAATTTGTTCATCGATACCATCTATTTGTTCATTCGTACATTCGATTTGTTCATCACAAACTAGCATTTGTTCATCAGAAACTAGCATTTGTGCATCAGAAACTAGCATTTGTTCATCAGAAACTAGCTTTTTGCTCATCACAAACTAGCATTTGTTTATACGAAACTATAAGTTGTTCCTCACAAATTAGCATTTGTTAATCACAATCTAGCATTTGTTCATAAGAAACTAGCATTTGTTCATCAAGAACTAGCATTTGTTTATACGAAACTATAAGTTGTTCATCACAAATTAGCATTTGTTCATCAGAAACTAGCTTTTTTGTTCATCAAAAACTAGCATTTGTTCATCACAAAACTAATATTTGTTCATAAGAAACTAGCATTTTTTATAAGAGGAGGAAACACACCCAAAACACTAGCATTTGTTCATCACAAACTAGCATTTGTTCATAAGAAAATAGCATTTGTTCATCACAAACTAGCATTTGTTTATACGAAACTATAATTTGTTCATCACAAAATAACATTTTGTGCATAAGAAACTAACATTTGTTCATCAGAAACTAGCATTTGTGCATAAGAAACTAACATTTGTTCATAAGAAACTAGCATTTGTTCATCACAAACTAGCATTTGTTCATCATAAACTAGCATTTGTTCATCACAAACTAATATTTGTTCATCAGAAACTAGCAAAAATTATGTATCAGGAATGATTAATGAGAGATCTAGTTGGGAACATAGGTGCATGTCCTGTTGTTGTGTCCAAGCTTCTTGCATTTTGCACAAGTCCTTTGCTCCTTGTTTGCTTTCTTCATTGCCTTCTCTTTACCTCCCATAATACGCCCTAATTTCTTCCTGCCTTTTGTCATTGCTCGTTTAGGAGGGTGTACCTCAATAACATTCGGTCTGCTTCCCAAGAATGTTTGGATTGAACTCTGTCTTGTTGATGTAGATGATTCTCCTCCCAATAAGCTCAGATATGTTTCCTTTTTTTTCCTTCAAGAAACATATCAGCTCTTTGAGCTGTTCGGTGTTGTCCCCTATGGCATTAATGCAAGAATGTACCTCGCCCAATAAATCAGTAATCAACAGCTTCTTGTCATTCATCACGTCACATTGTTCAAGTGTTGAACCATCTATCTCAAAAGTAGGAGTCAGATTTGATGTCTTCGTCCATCTATTCTTGATGTATTTAGCTGGCACCTTTCTCAACCCAATGTTTTTGAATACGAAAAACATATGGCAGCATGGAATCCCGATATTGATGAACTTATTGCACGAGCAAACGAACTCTTCGTTTTGAAGCTCATGTTTCACAACATGCGCCTTTCCAAACTGCCCGTTAATGTGATATTCGTGAATGTTGTCTTCCTTGAACAAATTGCTTAGACCACATTCAAATACAGAAGCAACAATTTCTGTCTGGACGTCATAGAATACATTTATGGTGTAAACAGATGCACAATGTTTCTCTATATCCAACGGTGTCATTAGAGTGGAGGAGCTTATGGACGTTTCAAAGTCTAACCTCTCCTTATTGTGCCTTTGTGAATCAATTGCACTCTCAAACTGCATCATGAAGATAACTAGAGAAGATGTGGATCCAATGAAATGCAAGAAGAAGAAGTTCTGGCTCTCAGACCTTAAAGTTGTTCTAAGAAATCCACCCATGTTTACATCATTGAAGTACGCAGGGATCGTTGAACTTGCTCTGACCGGCTAATTTCATTGCTCCAAACAAGCTTGTTGAACTTGCTTCTGAATTGATCGTTGTTATACACATCATTTGTAACCTTTGACGGTACCTTGAACATGATATGCCACATGCAGAAACGATGCACAGCCTTTTCAAAAACTTTTTCAATTGCCACTCTTACTGCAGGATCTTGATCAGTGAGAATGACAAATGGTTCATGGCCCCTCATTGCATCTTTGAATTTTTGGAATAGCCAGACCTAAGATTCGATATCTTCTTTTAGAAGCAACCCAAAGGCAAAAGTAACGCTCTTCTTGTTGTTGTCAACCCCCGTGAATGGTACAAACACCATTTCATACCTGAAGGCAAAGAATTAAATTTGTTCATCAATATATGTGATTTTGTTCATCAGGTGTACGCTTTGTTCATAAGAAACTAGCAATTGTTTATCACAAACTAGCATTTGTTCATCACAAATAAATATTTGTTCATAAGAAACTAGCATTTGTGCATAAGAAACTAGCATTTTGTTCATCAGGAACTAGCATTTGTTCATCAAATACTATCATTTGTTCATCAGAAACTAGCATGTGTGCATCACAAAGAAGCATTTGCTCATCAGAAACTAGCAAAAATTATGATAAATTTGTTCATCAATACATACGATTTGTTCATCAATAAATATGATTTGTTCATCAAATTTAAACCTTTTTTTCATACCTGTTTGATTTGTATGTTGCATCAGCCGAGACAACATCTCCAAAATATGAGAAGTTCTTCCTTGCAATAGGATCACACCAGAATAATTTGGTTAATTGATGTTGTTCATCAACATCATATTCAAAGAAAAACGCGTCACATCTTTCTTTTTTCTTGAACAAGTTGTCAATAACCATTTGAGCATCACATCCAATCATGAAGGAGTTCAGATCTCTTTTAAAATTCTTGAAATCAATTATAGTTGCACCAATTCTTGCATATGAACCAACAAACTCCTTGTAGACTTGGTATGACTTGCTTGTACCAATGTTTGCTCGTATGCAATTCATGATGAAATCTTCATGGAAGGAGGTCAGTTTCCTATTGCTCTTTGCAAAGTGTTTTTGTCCATCTTCAAACATAATATGGTTGTGACGCTCTTCAAATTTCTTAACAACATATCCGTATTTTCCAGAAAGTCTCATAGCCAGTTTAGCAATGCAACCGCACCTTTTGGTTACTCTTTTTCTCTTTTTCACTGTTTCTTGTTTTTCTTCTTCTTCATGATTCTCTTCATCATCATCTTCATCATTATCTTCATTATCTTCTTTGTCTTCTTCTTTACGAGTTGAGTTTTTAAATCCTGCCCGATTACACAACATGTATTTCCAAACTGTAGTGTTAGTTCCATCTGAAGACTTTGTAACGGTACCAGCACGTGCTTGGAAACCACATGCATCTGCGTATGCTTTGTAGAAATTTACACCTTGCTCCCAAGTTTTAAACAACATCCCCTCTTTAGGTCTTACATTCTCATCACAAAATGGTATGTAGTAATGAGTGTTTCCAGGCGAGATCACGATCTTTAATTCCTTTTTATCTTCTATTTTTCCTTCATTTATAGGCAAAAAGAAACATGTAAGTACGCAACTGTATACACTACACGAACAATTGATATTATAGAACAAATTCATGATAGGTATGAACAAATTCACGTTTTCAATTAACAAATGCTTGATAGTTACGAACAAATTTTGGATTTAACAAATGTGTAATATCAATGAACAAATTCATGATAGGTACGAACAAATTCATGATAGCTATGAACAAATGCATGATATGTATGAACAAATTCACGTTTTCCATGAACAAATGCTTGATAGTTATGAACAAATTTTGGATTTAACAAATGTGTAATATCAATGAACAAATTCATGATAGGTATGAACAAATTCATGATAGCTATGAACAAATGCATGATATGTATGAACAAATTCACGTTTTCCATGAACAAATGCTTGATAGCTACGAACAAATTCATGATAGATATGAACAAATGCATGATATGTATGAACAAATTCACGTTTTCCATGAACAAATGCTTGATAGCTATGAACAAATTTTGGATTTAACAAATGTGTAATATCAATGAACAAATTCATGATAGCTATGAACAAATGCATGATATATATGAACAAATTCACGTTTTCCATGAACAAATGCTTGATAGCTATGAACAAATTCATGATAGGTTTGAACAAATGCATGATAGGTATGAACAACTTCAAGTTTTCCATAAACAAATGCTTGATAGTTATGAACAAATTTTGGATTTAAAAAATGTGTAATATCAATGAACAAATTCATGATAGTTATGAACAAATTCACGTTTTTCATGAACAAATGCTTGATAGCTATGAACAATTTTTGGATTTAACAAATTTTGGTTCGCACACGACTCTTTTCCATATCAATGAACAAATCTGAGATACTTCTGAACTAATGTGAACTAATGTACAGTCTTCTCAAATAAATCATAGCAATGCTCCTTAAAGCCGTAAATTTGGAGTTTTTCCTATTGGTAATGTTTAAACATAAACAATTTTTGACGATATATGCAATGAAACTTTTTCAAAATCGTGTTGTATTAGGTTTAATCAGATATTACCTGGTTCCATTAATTGTAATGATTCAGATATTCAAAATTTTGTAAATCTGAACAAAGCTCCTTTCGAAGATCGTAAATCGTTGAGCTTCAATCCAGTTTAGAAGCTTTATTTTCGCAGAGGAAGAAAGGTGTTTTTCGATTTTGATTTGGAAAGAGAATAAAAAATTGCCTTTTTTCGCGTTTTCTTGGGGGACAAGTACATTCTGGTAGCGTTTGTTTTACACGCGCGATTGTTTTTTTTTGAATTATTTGGACGCGCTTCGCGCGTCCAAAACAATTCAAGCTAGATCGACGGTTTAGATCCGTTCTCTTTTTGCACCCTAGCGCCCATTCACACGTGATCCGTTCTCTATTTTTATTATCATTATTTTAAGTGGCTATTTAAATATGAGGTGATGTGGCTTAATATGATGGCAAAACTTTCTATCATTTTAGTTATTGATAATATGATATACATAATAAAATTTATAATATAGAAACATTGTCTTATCTTTATTAATATATATCGAATATGTATTACGGAATATAAGTATTAATATAATAAATTATTTTAGAGCTAGTTGAAGTCACGTCTCATGATGATTTTACTAAAAATATGATATTAATAAGAAATATAAAATGCACGTATATTGTTGAAATCCGAATTAAACAAGCGATTTTATTGAGATTTGTATTATCTTAATACGCAAATAGAGATTTCACTCTTCTCCTTACTTTGCGCGCTGAATAGCCTTCGCCCTTGGAATAAATTACAAATGCATTATTCGTGTTCTCTATAGGTTATGCGAGTAATTTACACTCTCTCTAAGGTTTCTCTCTCTTTAGTCGAATTGAAGTCTATTTATTAACTTTAGTCCTTTCGAATGTTTCAACATGTCGAATCCCTTTAACAAGAAAGTCTTGAGCTAGAGATGTCTTTCGATCTCTTCAACCTTTGTTATCTTTATCTATTTATAGGCAATCGAGAGGGGCGGCTGTGGTGCTTCTTCGATGTGGGATGATTGAGATGTCTTTATCTGATTGGTCGAGAGATAGGTGGATCTTGATTGGTGTAAAAAGAGGCAAGCCACAATTGCTTAAGGATGCGATTTCGGCACTCTAGATTTTTTAGATGTGGGACAGATCTTCGCACTTGTTTGTCTTTTTTTATATGAATGCGCAATTCAACATTCATGTCATGTTAATTCTCAACATGATTAAAAGGCTAAAGCAACTGTCGAAACCGCTTCATTAGACCTAATGCAGCTGTTTTTGACCGCTTCATTAGACCTAATGCAGCGGTTTTTGACCGCTTCATTTGATCGCGTTGCATTAGGTCTAATGCAACGGTTTTTTGGTCTAATGCGGCGGTTTATAATTAAACTCAAAAACAGTTGCATTAGGTATAAAAACCGCTGCCTTGTTATATCTAATGAAGCGGTTTTACTTAAGCTAATGAAACAGTTTTGCTATATAATGCAACGGTTTGTAATGCATCGGTTTAGAATCTAATGAAGCGGTTTTGTCCATGTAATGCAGCGGTTTTTTGTATCTAATGACAGGTTTTTGTCCAAGTAATGCACCAGCTGTTTGTATCTAATGAAACAGTCATTTAAAATTATGCGACGGTTTTAAAACGCAAGAAAATTATATGAAAATCTAATACGTGCCAAAAATATAAAACACTGGATCTGATCATTTTGCTGGTTTCCCATTTTAAAGACAAACCAAAAATATAATAACATTAATCACACAAAATTAAATTTAATATTAGATTAGGAAAAATTTCATGTATTTACAAAATGATATCTATTCATACATTTGCTTGATCAATCTAGCCCTAGAATAAGAAGAAAGAGTAGCACGGTTTTAGTCTAGCATTGACAACATAAACTAACTAATTAAGAGTAACAAACTTGCAAAATAGCTAAAAACACATTACCAAGGCACTACCGAAGACAAAACACCTGCAACAAGAAGCCAACACAACAACCTCAAATTAGCAAAATAGTAGTTAAAAAACAAGACTAGAAGTATGGAAAATACCCAAAAACAGGGACTAGCAACATCATCAACAACAAGCAGTTGGCTGGAAGTAAAAAAGGGACATTAAACATAGAAATATATCACATAGAAATGTATGAAAAGATTTTGGGATGACAAGGTTTATGAGACCATCCATTTCAGCAAATAACAGATAGCAACAACATGAACAATAAGTTACTCATCTAAATGATAAAATAATGCAATAATGCAGTAATCGAGCTTGTGATCATGTACTAACGGGCCAGCCCAATTCAAAACATGATAAAAGCCAATTAGTTGGGTGCTATCAAATCTATTATATCCATCTTTATACTTCTACCACAAAGGCCAATTAGTTGCAGCCATAGCTACAAAAAATCAAAACATGATAGTAGCACTCATAGCTAACAAAAATTCAAAACATGATAGGTATAAACGTGCCATAGCTAACAAAACAAGATAAAAGCCAATTAGTTGCAGTCCAATTCAAAACATGATAAAAGCCAATTATAAGTTGTTGATAGAGCATATTATGATGCTTATTTCTACATCTCGAAAGGAGAATAAGTATTTACTTGTTTCAAAGTACTCCCTAGATCCCATTCATATCATAGAAGTTGTAGAAGGCTGTGATAAAGCATCTACAATTAAGAACAATCCTAGGGTCTTTGAATAAGTTATAATAATAAGTTCTCTTTTCAAGAATGGAAAAAAAATCATTGTTTTCAAATGCCTACACGGAGAAAGATAAACTATAGGCTATAGCACAAATATAAATTTGCGTATATTTATATGATCATCCATAAAAAATAATGAAATTTCCTTTCTTGCTTGAACCAAATAGGCCAGGGCACCTGATTCTAGCCGATAAATAAAGAGGCAACAAAGGGGAGAATAAATAAAGCAAAGAAACTACAATTTTCATATTGTAGAAGGTAAAGTAAAGCAGGCAACAAGAACATTGGGATCTCAATAAATTATAGATTGAGCTCCTCATTCACTAGAAGGAAATGCTTGAGCAGCTCCTAATTCAACATCTTAAAATAAAATGAATAAGAATAGGGGACAAAAGAGAGAACACATACCATTATTCACTTATTTTATTACCCAGTAGATTGAGCTCCAGAAGGAAATGCTTAAGCATCTCAATCTGCAAAAATGAAGCTAACAATTCATCGATGCACAAAGACCATTCAATTCTTATTCCACCTATTAAAATTTTTTAATTGATAATCTTTTGGTCAAGAAAACACTATCCAAAAGTCAAATATAGTTTATATCACAAAGATGCACAAAGACCATTTAATTCTAATGGTGTAGCATACTAGCATGACGCTTGGCATGCCATGGCTAGTGAAGCTAAAAATCAACACACAAATATACTATAGAATAAGTAAGCTAATATTAAGAAACAAGTGATACATACTATTCATCTAAATAACAAATGGAAATGACAAACTAGTTTCTAAATGTCTAATTATATAATATTCATTCAGCTTCAATGCATAAGAAACTAGAGACTTGCTTTTCTCTTTTTATAGAAAAGTTATATGTTCTTAAATCTATGCATGTAGTAAGCTAATATTAACACATAATTGAATAATTTTGCAATGAAGTACTGTCAAATATAATCCATACCTTAGTGTTTGCTTGCTCTTGTATTAGTGCTAGATTGACAACATTATTCTTGCTCCTTCTGTAAGTGCATGATCTTACTGAACTTTCCACTCTCTATAAATATATTCATTTTTAGTAGTACATTCATCTTCAAGATTCTGAGGCTGAAAATGCATCATCAAAATTCTCATTCACACACAAAAAGATCTTTCCACTCCCAACTTGCATATATCCACATCAAACAAAGTTCTAATGGTTTTCTTTGTGCATGTGAACTAATTTGACTAAATACTTATCAATGTATGTTTATCAATATTTTTAGTTTTATATATGAAGCACACAACATGTTGGATCGTAATCGGTTAGCAGTGAGCTTGGGAACTGGTAATTAAGCTGTTCCCAAGGCAGCGGAAGTAAATAATCGCAAGTAATAAAAACAGTTAAAGGGACAGTTCCTTTATAGAGGAACCCCACTACAACCAACTAGTTGTATGGGTAAACCTCTACCTCCGCTTGGAGGATTTTGAATGACTTACTTATATTGATTGCTTTGTTCCTTAGTTACACAACCGGATTTACACTTCTCTGTTCCTACAAGTTCTTCCTAACTCTAGCAACACTAGTAAATCCTCTCAACTGAGTTCCTAAGCTCACAACAGCAAAACACAAGTAACTCAAACCTTACGCTGACTTCTCAGTTCCCTTGCTCCAGGGAACTTCAGCTTCACCGTCGTCGAGATCACACACTCGCCGGCGGGGACTTCTCTTCCTTTTCTTTCTTTTCTCAGATGTGGGTGTTTTGTACGTTCTGGGAGAAGTACTCAAACCGAGTACTATTCATTTGGCTTTATAGTCCATTTGTCTTGGGCAGTAGCATCTTTCGTTTGTGTCCAAAATGCCCTTTGCTTGATGCCCAAGTTGTACTTTCTTCACATGTGACTTTGGTTTGAACTAGGTCAACTTCTTGAATCAATCGGACCGTTGGATGAAGCGTGACAGTCTGATCCTCAGACTGTTCCCTCTGGCTGTCTGAGACAGGATCCCGCGATCTGCGTTGAACGGTCGTTGTCTTCACATGTGAGTTCCCATTTCATGGGAACTGACTTCTTCAGAGTTCCCTTGATGGAAACTCTTCATCGTTGTAAGCTTGTGTTTTCTTGTTTGTTTCTGGGAGTTCCCACTTCAAGGGAACTTTCCTCTTCAGAGTTCCCTTGATGGAAACTCTTCATTGTGGCTAGCAGTGGCTTTGTCATTCATAGGAGTTCTTTGTTGTACCTGTGTTCCTTAGAAGTACTTGAACAAACCACATTAGTTCCCTATGGTGTTTGTCATTATCAAAACTTAAAGAGGAGTGAATCGTTGATCCGTTGCTTAGAACCAGAGGTCCCAACAACGTCCCAACAATTTCCCCCTTTTTGATGATGACCAACCCATAAAAAAAATGCAAATATTTCAATGAATGATATGTTGATGAGTTCCTAAGTATGATTTTGGGAAATCACTCTTAGTGAGACATTTAGATTTAGGGAGCCACTTCTGGTGAGACACATAGTTCCTCTTAGGCTTTTTATGCAATTGTTCCCCCTTAGCTTATGCGTGGTCTGTGATGACTTAAACTTTGAACTCATCTCACATTTTTTATCTTTCCCCCTTTTGACATCATCGAAAATCAAGCAAAGCAATATTAGGAAAGAATGGAACACGCAATCAAAATAAAGACCATTTCATTACTTAAGATAATATGTACAATGGGAACCCAAGTACAATTTTGTGGTCATTTTTGGATTAAGGGAACAAGAAGGGAGAGATCATGGGCTCTGAGGAAACAAGGCGTCACAGAGGCGCGTAAGGACTTGGGTAAGCTTTTCTTGTCCTCTGGCCAATACTGCCTGGTCCCTAGCAATCTGATCGAGGGTGTTGGCGATGCGGAGCAACACTGGAGAGTTCCCCTCTTGTGTACCAGACTCTAGGGGAGCCGCCTCCTCTACAGGCTCCGAGTGCCTCATCTTCTGGGCAACTTGAATGTCCAGTTCCCTTCCAAGCTCGATTTCTTCTTTAGAGGCATCGTAGAGACCCTCTTTTTGTAGGAGCTTTTTGATCAGCCCGGAGTAGGGAAGGGAATGGGACTTGGAGGCCATGCACTTTTCCATGTGCCCAAGGATAATGCGGGGAAGATTTATGGGCTTCTTGAGGAGGAAGTGGTAGAGGATGATGGCGTCGGGGATGTTGACAACCAGGCGCTTTTCTTGACGTGGGACCACCACGTTGATAATGAATTGGTGAGCGAGCTTGGCAACCAAGGATAGATGATGCGTCGAGTGGACCTTAGAGGGAACCCGACCCTCAAAAATTGTGTTGTACACCTCGACGCTGTTGAAGTCGCCCCAGAGCTTGCTGGGCAACTCGCTAAGCCCTTGACCAGGGACCTGGAGTTGAAGGCGGATCGTAGACGTGGTAAAAATAAACTCGTCGCCTTCGTGGGAGAGAGTTCCCTGAGTGCCGTCGTTGGTGATAGTGAAGTTGTTGTAGAATTGACGCACTTGTGAGGGATCTACGCTCACAGTTTCTTGGCAGAGTCTCTCCCAGCCCTGGGCCTTGATCAGTTCCCATAGTTCCTCCAGACCATTTTCAGTCAGCGCCTCTTGGGAAACTATGAGGTGATGGAGAAGCTTGCGGCGCTCACTGACATGATGCTTGGTGGTCCCCTTCCCCTTTCTGGACTTGCTTTTGGATTTGTTCCCCCTAGAGACCGTGCGAGGTCCTTTCTGCTGAGGGGGTGCAGCCGCTTCGATCATGAGCACGCGGTCCCTTGGTTGTGGGGAACTCGCGGACACCACCATTTGGTGTCCAGGTGTAGGGATGCGTGCTGGCTCCTTTGAAGCTGGAGCTTCTTCTTCTTCTTCGACCTCATCATGGGAGGTCCCTTCTTCCTCGGAGGAGCTCGAACCCGAGCCCTCCGCGTCATCTCCAGGATGACTTGTTGTTGCCTCAGCACCTCCAGCTGGTGCGAGGTCCCTTGTCTCTGTTGGCTCTTGAGGAGCAACCTTTTCTGGGGACTTTGTCCCTTGGGAGACTGTGTGCTCAGAGGGACCCCTGTTGAGTTCTTCCTCGATGTCCTTGAGCTGGGCTTCCTCCTCCAAAGTTCCCATGATGATCGGAGGAGGGTCCTTGGTCATTTTGCCGATGACCACAGAAAGAGGAAGATCGTCGTCGTCTGAGGAGAGGGCGACGGTACTTTTGGATGGTGAGGGAGAGGGGAGTTTGGTGGTGGTGGGAGACGTGATGGAAGAGGGGAGAGGAGAAGAAGGAATAGGGGTTGTGAGTTGAGTGGAGATGGGGTTGGTGGAAATGTGTTTTGGGGAGGAAGAAGAAGGCGTTTTGTGAGGTGAAGGTGGAGTTGGAGATCCCGTAGTTATGGGAAAGGGAGGAAGTGAAGGAGGTTGGGATGTTGGAGTTCCCATCGTGGCGGGAACTGGAGGAGGTGGCGGAGGAGGTCCCTTGATTTGAGGAGGAGGGATGGAGGAGGAAAAGGGAAGTAGACTCTGGGGTTCGGAGTTCCCATCGTCGGAAGGAAAAAGGTAGGGAGGTTTGGGAGCACAAGAACTCTCCTTGGAGCAGTTCAGGTAGTCCTCAAAGCGGAAGAAAACCTTCTTTCTGGGCTCCGAGAATTCAGAGGCCTCAGAATGTTTACGCTTTTTGGATTTGGAGGGGTCGTGGGAGTGTTTGGATTTTTTGGATTTTGAGGGATCTTTTGATGAGTGGCGATGTTTGGATGAGTGGCGATGTTTGGATTTATGGGGTTTTTCATTGATGGAGGGGCGAGCATCTCCGAAGTTGTCAACGATGACAACTCCGGAGGAGTTGTTGGTGGTTGGAGGTGGAAGAGGAAGAGATTCGGAGGAGGAAGAGGTCCAGGAGACGGTTTCATCAACCTGAGGAGGAGGAGGGGGCAAGAAAGGGCTTACTTGATTGTATAGCCCTTGAATGAGGACATCCTTCATGGTTGGGTCCTGTTCTTGCTCGATCTCGTTCAGTTGAGTGATGAAGAGAGTGCGAGGATTGGCAAGTACCCACTCTTTGATTTGTGCGAATGTGTGTTGAGGGGCCATTTTTGTAAGAATTTGGGAGGTTTTGGAGGTTTCTTGAAAAGAGAGTGAAAGGGATTTGGGGAAGACGAATGACAGGGATGAAAGATGGAGTAAAGGACCTAAAAATGGAAAAGAGGGGTTTTAAAGGAGAGAGGAGGTGAAGGGTAGAAGGGGAAGTGGAATAACCTCGATAACCGTCGCCCAATGAACGTGGGGCGCCGTTTCAACTTCTCAAGCACGCTTCTGGACACGCGTCACAATCTCTTGGGAAGTCCTTTTCAAATTTTGAATACTTGGCCTGTAACGCTTCAGAGCTTCTGACACGAAAGTCCGCTTCCCAAGTGACGGTTTTTCTTTGAAGATTAGTCAGTGTTCCCTTTGTAGATGCAGCAGTTCCCATGATCCTTTCAAGGTCAGGGAGAGTGAAGTGGTTGAGAGAACTTCACACTCATCTTTTTGTGGGGCTAGGGAACTCAAAGGGAACCAGACGATTTGCAACTCGATAAAGGAAATGTTTTGGCTCATGAGAAGCATTTGTCTGATCCCTAGCTTAAGGTGGGTCATATGATCAACCGTCATGGTGGCTTGTAATGAGGGATAAAGGGAACTCTGGTTGATCATTTTGGGCCAAAAGAAATAGAGTTCCTTTGTACACATTTTTTTTTTCTCTCTAGACTAGTAATCATGGCATAGTGAAAGCAATGAATCCAAGTTCCTTATCATGCAATTTTAGATAAACTAGTCAGGCATTGGGAGAGAGATAAACAGGGACTTGTTTAGTTTAGAGTTATCATCCCTAGAAGCATTCGAAAACGCTGGTAGGGACGTCTGTCTAAAGCTTTGGTAAGAATATCCGCAATTTGCTCTTCAGTTCTACAGTGTTCCATCGAAATGTTCCCATTCTCAACATTGTCACGTAGAAAGTGATGTCTTATATCAATATGCTTAGTTCTAGAATGATGCACAGGATTTTTGGAAATGTTTATGGCACTAGTGTTATCACAGAGTATGGGAACTGGGCCAAAAGACATACCGTAATCCTGGAGTTGTGACTTAAGCCATAGAACCTGGGAACAACAAGATGCGGCAGCCACATATTCTGCTTCAGCTGTGGAGAGTGCCACTGAGTTTTGCTTTTTAGATCCCCATGAGACTAAGCATGACCCTAGGAACTGGGCCATTCCAGATGTGCTCTTTCTATCAACCAGGTGCCTTGCAAAGTCCGCATATGTGTAAGCAATGAGCTCAAGGGAACTGTTCCTTGGATACCAGAGGCACAAGTTATCGTTCCCTTTGAGATACCTGAAAATTCTCTTCACCTCTTTCAGGTGTGATTCCATAGGGTTAGCTTGAAAACGAGCACAAAGACATACGGAGAACATGATATCAGGTCTACTAGTTGTTAAGTAGAGAAGGGACCCGATCATACCTCGATAGTTCCGTTGGTCCACACTAATACCTGTTTCATCCACATTGAGCCTTGAATTTGGTGAGATGGGAGTGTCAATGGGCTTGGAGTGTTCCATCCCATACTTCACAAGCATTTCCTTGATGTATTTTTGTTGATGAATCTTTGTTCCTTCCTTTGTTTGGGATATTTGAAGTCCCAAGAAGAACGTGAGTTCCCCAATGAGACTCATTTCAAACTCACTGCTCATGAGGTCCTTAAATTTTTCTACAAGAGTTTCGTTAGTTGCTCCAAAAACAATGTCATCAACATATACTTGCACAATCAAAGTGTCTTTAGACTCTTTCTTTAAAAACAAAGTCTTGTCTATGGAACCTCGAAGGTATCCATGGGACAAGAGGAATTGAGCAAACCTGTCATACCAAGCTCGGGGAGCTTGTTTGAGTCCGTAAAGGGCCCTTTACAGGAAATAGACATGGTTGGGCATTTTCTCATCTTCGAATCCTGGAGGTTGGGCCACATACACTTCTTCCTTGAGATGTCCGTTTAGAAAGGCTGTTTTCACATCCATTTGATAAAGTTTGAATCCCTTGTGAGCAGCATAGGCGATGAGGAGTCTGATTGCCTCTATCCTGGCAACTGGTGCGAAGGTCTCATCGTAGTCAATCCCTTCCTCTTGCCTGTATCCTTGTGCTACTAACCTAGCCTTGTTCCTTGCTACAGCTCCAGTATCATCGAGCTTGTTCCTAAAAACCCATCGGGTTCCTATGATGTTCTTGTTTTTGGGCCTAGGAACTAGCTTCCAAACTTTGTTTCTCTCGAATTGGTGGAGTTCCTCTTGCATGGCTTGAATCCAGTCCGGGTCCTTTAATGCTTCTTTGATATTTTTGGGTTCCACCATTGAAACAAACGCGTTAAAAGCACAAAAATTATTGAGAGAGGAGCGAGTTAGAACACCTTTATCAAGAGGGGAGATGATGTTCTCAAGGGGGTGGTCCTTCCTTTGTTGAAAGGTTCTTGCAAGAGTGATTTCCTTTGCATGTGTATTATCCTCATGGGAACTCTCATCTTCAGCTTCTTCATTTGATGTTTCTTCAGAGATTTCTGGCAGGTTCCCTCTTTGTTCCCCTTAAATACTTGATTCTGGCAGTGTATTGTCTTGGGGGACAGCAGAGTTGTTCCCTGAAGAGGGGACCTCGAGAGAGTTGGAGGTTTCTTGTAGTTCTTCTGAGGAGGGAGCCTCAAGGGAGGTTTGATCAGTGAGGGTTGGACCTTCGTCGTTGTTCCCTGGTTGTGGGATATGGCTTGCACTTGGATAGTCTTCATCCCTTTTCCTTGGCTCATCCTCGTCATCATCATCGTCTTCATGTCTGACTAGCTTGAACAGAGTTCCCTTCCCTTGGGACTCGGTTCCCATCTTTACAGACTTTTCATTGAAGACGACATGAATGCTTTCCTCTATCTTCTTGGTTCTTTTATTGTAGACCCTGTAAGCCTTCCTTTGTGATGAGTATCCCAGGAAGATCCCTTCGTCGCTTCTGGGGTCGAATTTGCCAAGATTGTCTTTTCCGTTGTTGTGAACAAAGCATGTGCAACCAAATGTTCTCAAGTGTGAGATGTTTGGTTTTCTCCCTTTGATGAGCTCATAGGAAGTCTTGTTGATCAGGGGCCTTGTCATGGCTCGATTAAGGATGTATGTAGCTGTGGAGATTGCTTCAGTCCAGAAGTACTCAGGAACTCCACTTTCGATCATCATGGTTCTAGCCATATCTTCCAGAGTTCTGTTCTTTCTCTCGACCACTCCATTTTGCTGAGGAGTGCGAGGAGCTGAAAAGTTGTGAGAGATCCCATTTTGCTCACAGAAGTTTAGGAACTCCGAGTTTTGAAACTCAGTTCCGTGATCAGATCTGATTGCTTTCAGTTTCAGCCCCAAGCTTACCTCTGTTCTTTTGATGAAGGGCTCAAATTCTTCAAACGCTTGTGATTTTGCCTTCAAGAAAACAACCCAGGTGAATCTTGAAAAATCATCAATTAAGACATACATGTACCTTTTTCCACCGTAGCTGGCTGTTCTCATGGGACCACAGAGATCCATGTGAATCAACTCCAGGGACCTGGTTGTGCTTACCACCTTCTTCGGTTTGAAGGAGGTCCTGGTCTGTTTCCCTCGAACACATGCTTCACACATTTTGACTCCTTCGAGATTGATCCGTGGAAGACCAATGACCAGATCCTGTAGATAAAGCTTCAGGATTTGATTTACACCAGCATGTCCCAGTCTTCGATGCCAGAGTTCCGTGTCATCTTGGGAACTCGCAAGGCACAGCTTCATTGGTGGTTCAAAGTTGGTGTCCACCACATACACATTGTTGTATCTTCTTCCTCTCAGAATTACTTTGTTGGTCTTCTTGTTGATGACGAGACATTCATCTGAGTCGAAAGTGACGATGTTGTTCCCTTGATCACACATCTGGGAGACACTCAGCAGATTGTATCCCAGATCCTTTACCAGATTTACGTTGCTAACTTTAATAGATCTATTGAGCAACACTTCTCCTTTTCCAATAACTTCTCCCTTGTTCTTGTTGCCAAATGAGACGTGGCCTCCTTCGGCATGAGTGTGGAGTGAGATGAGGATATCCTTGTTCCCTGTCATATGGTTCGAGCATCCACTATCTATGAACCATGTACTGTTCCCTCTCACAGCCACCTACAAGGAAAAGTTAGTGTTTTGAGACCCAGGCAAGATGACTCTTGCCAGGTCCCTTGCAAGGGAAAACATTTTCATTTAAGATATAGTCAGAAATGTTGATGTCTTTGGAATTTTGAGAGTTGGAGTTCCTTTGGTGATGAGCATGACGTTTTTGTCTGTTTGGGAACTCATGGCTTCTAGGGATTTGGGCTCTCTTCTTGGGACATGCATCCTTGTAGTGCCCATGAGCACCACAGTGCCAACATGTCTTGTAGTATTCTCCCAGGTAGTATTTTGGGTGTGGTCTCTGGATACGGTTCCTATCCATGGTTTCTTTGTTGTACACTCGAGACCCATTTCCCTTAGCAATTTTGACATAGATTCTATGTCCAGAGTTCCCAGTATAGTAGTCTTTCTCACCATTGTTTCCACTCTCTAGGACCCTGATTTTCTCCTCGAGATGAGCATTTTTCTGTTTCTCGCACTGGAGTTCTAAGGCCCTACACTCATGGATCTCATGTTCGCTCAGGGGTGACTTTCTGTTCTTGGAGCACTCACCTTTGTATCCTATGCCATGTCTGGCTGGGACAAACTTGATTTGGGAACTAGAGACTTCAGGGTGTTCGGGAGTCTTACTCAGGTTTTGCAGGAGGGTGTTCTCATCTTTCTCTAAAGTTTTGATTTCTCTTTCTAGATCTACGATGTGAGACACATGGGACTTGAGTTTTTCTAGAAGGGATATGCAGTTGGGACAGGGCTCAAGACCAACTAATTGAGAATTTATGTGTTCCTGTTTTTCCAACTTGTTTTGCAGTTTTATGTTATCTTTAACAAGACTTGAAAGGATTTTCAACAATTCAGGTTTTTCATAATTACTCAAGGAATCAAGAACAATTTCAGTGGTTACCTCACTGGGTTGTTCCCCAGTGGTTTCTCCTATGGCCATGCCACACATGTCCGGGAGTGCCCATGCTTCAGGATCTTCGTCTTCATCATCGCTCCAAGTAGCGATGTAAGCCTTCTTTCCTTGCTTTCTGCCTTCAGTTCCTTGTGGACATTCCTTCGCAAAATGTCCTTTCCTGTTACATTTGTAGCAAGTCACTTCTGAGAGATCCTTCTCCGTGGGCTTTCTTTGGGAACTCTGTCCCTTTCCCCAGTTCCCACTGTTCCGTTGAGACTTTCCTTTGTAGAAATTTCGAAGAGCCTTTGTTACAAGAACTAGCTCTTCATCCTCTTCTTCTTCAGAGTCTTCATGTTGTTCTTGGGTTGATTTGAGCATCTTTTCGATCTTGAGTGCGATCCCTCGATGAGCTCGAGTTTGTTCCTTATCATCGATCTTCCTCTTCTCATGTCCCACTAGCTTTCCAAACACTTGATGAAGCATAAGTGTTCGATTTTCTGGGTTTTCCTTGAACATCGTTCTCTCGTTTGCCCATTCTCCAGTCAATCCATTGAAGAGCTGTTGGACCTTCATTTTGTGGGTGATTTCTTCTTTTGTGATCCCCAATCCTTCCATCTTAGTGCAAAGTCCTTCAAACCGGGATTGGTAGCTATCGACGGACTCTCCCATCTCCATTTGGAAGTTGTAGAACTCCCTCTTTGCGTTCATTTGAAGATCTTCTCTGAGATCTGAGTTCCCAACGTGCATTTGTTGGATGGCTTCCCACATTTCCTTGGCTGTGTCAAGGTTTGCAACCCTGTCACAATCTTGTACGCACATGGACCTCTTTAGGTACTGTTTGGCTTTGTAGTTTGCCTCCATGCACTTGTACTCGTTGGGACCCCACTTTGAGAGGTCGTTGACAATAGCTGGATCGATTTCGAAGTTCCCCCTTTCGATGACGCACCAGGCTTGGTAGTCTTGGCCACGCATCCAATCTTTCATGTCTCGTTGCCAGCTTTCAAATCTTCCTGTTATAAGCCTTGGCGGCTTGCTGGTATTGTTCCCCACCTGAGTAAGTTCCTGAGCCATTTTGACACCTGCGATGCTAACACAAATCTAGAGCGCTGGCTCTGATACCAATTGTTGGATCGTAATCGGTTAGCAGTGAGCTTGGGAACTGGTAATTAAGCTGTTCCCAAGGCAGCGGAAGTAAATAATCGCAAGTAATAAAAACAGTTAAAGGGACAGTTCCTTTATAGAGGAACCCCACTACAACCAACTAGTTGTATGGGTAAACCTCTACCTCCGCTTGGAGGATTTTGAATGACTTACTTATATTGATTGCTTTGTTCCTTAGTTACACAGCCGGATTTACACTTCTCTGTTCCTACAAGTTCTTCCTAACTCTAGCAACACTAGTAAATCCTCTCAACTGAGTTCCTAAGCTCACAACAGCAAAACACAAGTAACTCAAACCTTACGCTGACTTCTCAGTTCCCTTGCTCCAGGGAACTTCAGCTTCACCGTCGTCGAGATCACACACTCGCCGGCGGGGACTTCTCTTCCTTTTCTTTCTTTTCTCAGATGTGGGTGTTTTGTAAGTTCTGGGAGAAGTACTCAAACCGAGTACTATTCATTTGGCTTTATAGTCCATTTGTCTTGGGCAGTAGCATCTTTCGTTTGTGTCCAAAATGCCCTTTGCTTGATGCCCAAGTTGTACTTTCTTCACATGTGACTTTGGTTTGAACTAGGTCAACTTCTTGAATCAATCGGACCGTTGGATGAAGCGTGACAGTCTGATCCTCAGACTGTTCCCTCTGGCTGTCTGAGACAGGATCCCGCGATCTGCGCTGAACGGTCGTTGTCTTCACATGTGAGTTCCCATTTCATGGGAACTGACTTCTTCAGAGTTCCTTTGATGGAAACTCTTCATCGTTGTAAGCTTGTGTTTTCTTGTTTGTTTCTGGGAGTTCCCACTTCAAGGGAACTTTCCTCTTCAGAGTTCCCTTGATGGAAACTCTTCATTGTGGCTAGCAGTGGCTTTGTCATTCATAGGAGTTCTTTGCTGTACCTGTGTTCCTTAGAAGTACTTGAACAAACCACATTAGTTCCCTATGGTGTTTGTCATTATCAAAACTTAAAGAGGAGTGAATCGTTGATCCGTTGCTTAGAACCAGAGGTCCCAACAACGTCCCAACACAACAATATCTTTTTAAAAAAATATTCTTGTATACACAATCTGAGAGGTTCAACTTCTTTTTTGTACACAATCTGTAGAGCTAGAGGATCTAGCATTTTTCAACAACAATGTGCTTGAAATTAAATGACACTTCATATGGGTGTTGTTTCTTTCTTAACAATTTCTTTAGCTTGTTTTTTCTGTCACTTTTAGTACCTAACTCCTTCAAGTTAGCACACTTGTATAAGAAATGACAGATTTAGAACCCATGGAAGACAAACTAGAGAATACACACACTAATGTCCTTCTGAATAACCCAAAGCTAAATGCTATATTACCCATCTATACTTGTCATCTACACTTTAATAAATATATGATATGCATTCTTTCTAGGGTTTAACATGAACCTAGAGCTCAAACACATGAAACGACTCAACCTATCTCCTCACAAAAACACATATCAAAGAAACAAGACTGTTGTAAATCAACTCAGTCTAATTTGTACACAATTTCATAAAAATATAACTGAAAAAACATAACCTATTTCATCTAGTACTACCGAATGCTCAGTGACACAAACACAAAAGTCCAAACTCGTTCCTCTTTGAGAATCAACAAATTCAACAACCAAAATTGAAATCAATAGGTCAGCAAAAACACCAAAAAAATGTTTAATCATCATAATCTTAGTCGTTAATCAACAAAACAACTCAAAATTCTCATGGAGCTATATTATTCTTTTATTGACTCTTCAATCGAGCAACGAAATCAAGCAAATTGGGAGATTTTGGCATGGTAAATTGAGTGAAAGTTTGAATCACAAAAATACCTCAACCGAAGGAGCAAAAGCGCTCAATTGGGAAGAGGGAAGAACGAGTAGAGTGAAGGGGGAACAAACCCTAGAATTTAAGCATCCTCAGAAGATTGCAACAACGCTGATGGAGGTTGGCGGAAGAGACTGAGGTGCGGAGGTCGGCTCGAGCGGTAGTGACAGATGCATGAAGGTCAGTACGGCTCAAGTAGTAGCGGAAGACGCGTGGAGGTTGACGAAGCTCTTGGAGTCGATGGGTGAGAGGCGATGAAGGTTGTGAATTTGGAGTCATTGGGTCGTGAATCTAATTTAGGGATTGGGAAAAGAATTTATAGGGTTTTTGGATAGGTAGGGAAGACAATTAAGCGGGGAGACGCGCGCCTAAAATATTTCTACCCAAAGCGCTTTATTATATTTTTCTTTTTCATTTATTAAAAAATCAATTGCTTCATTAGAGTTATCTAGCCGCTGCATTAGCTATACAGTCATAAAAACGCTGCATATTCCGCTGCTAAATCTTAAAACCTCTGCACAACCCGCTTCAATATGTTTACCATTGCATTCTACCGCTGCGTTATGCCTAACTGCTGCTAATAGTTTGCTGCATTTGGTCTTTAATCTAGTAGTGGAAAAGTTTTGTGATAACGACAATTTTGTCGTGCAAGTCACAATTATGCAAAAGAGTCCAAACTATCTAAAAAATATAGTCTTCTGAAAGTAAGGGTTGAATCCACAGGGAGACAGATTGATCGTTTAGTATGAATTTTGTGTCAAACAAGTAACAAAGGGTTTTGAATTTGTAACTAACAATGCAAAACTAACAGATTAACAAGTTTGTGAGTAACAATATTTGGGAAGATAGTTTAGGCAAACGAATATCCACAATCGTATGCAATGAATTTTTCAATTCTTTTTCAATTCTAACTAGCAACAAATAAAATACTATTAGTTCTAACTAATTAAACAACCATGAAACCATCAATGATTTAGTTTAATAGCAGAATTAAGAATAGGAATATAATAGGATACAATTCTAGCATAAAATAAGGCTGTTGATTTGCGCACACGAGAAAATTGGTAAGCGCACACAAATATCCGCGCAACGCCATTTCGCGCGAAATGGCGTTGCGCGAAAAGGGCAATTCCGGAATATCAAAAAAGGTTTCGGGAGCGTGGAGGAAAGCAAAGGGCCGCGCAACGACGATGCGCGCGAAACGGTATTGCGCGCGCAACACCGTTTCGTGCATGCGCGCATCGGTGTTGCGCGCAATCCAACGGTAAAAAAAAGTACCGTTGGACTGGCGCGAGGCTTCGTTGCGCGGATCTCAACGGTAAAAAAACGGTCGAATTGTCCCCTATAAATACCCATTTCGATTCCACATTATAGTTGAAGTATACCTTCATTCCACATCATTGCTTAAAAATGTCGTCAGGAGAAGAAGATACGTCATCGAGCGATTATCATCCCGAGGAGGAAGATTCATCGTCAATCGATAGTTTCATATCTGAGGATGAGGAAGGTGTATCGGGAGAAGAATACGGAACCGACTCCGATGCATCAAGCGAGCCAGAACAGGTATTTTTCAAAGAACCCATAATATTATGTCATTTACGAACGTAGTATATTGAAAGTTAGGATAGTGTAATTTATAATATTTTGTTTTTACATTTTGAAATCATAGGTTGTCGGAATAGATTTTTCTATTGCTTTCCACTATGATGGGTTGTGGAGTGATCGAAGAGAAATGCTTGATTGGGCTAGACAAATTGCAATTTCGAAGAATTTTGTACTAGTCATAAAAACCTCAAATCCAAATAGGGTCATACTCACTTGTGACCTAGCCGGTAGATATAGATGTGGCAAGAGGGTGTTGCCCGGACTGGAAAATAGGAGCATTTATAAGCCACTTACCGATACATCGACTAGGAAGTGTGGATGTCCGTTTGAATTGAATGGGGTCCGCCTCAAGGGAAAAAATGGATGGATCTTAACAGTAAAGTGTGGACAACACAATCATCGCCTCCCCACTAGTTTGTTAGCTCATCCATATGCGGGCCGATTGACAGCTGAGCAGAAGGAGTTTGTGAAAGAGAAGTTCCTATATCTAGCCACCCCGAAGATGATACTTGAAGAGTTGAGGTCAAGGTACCCGGGAAATGTGACCTCAATTAGACAAATCTACAATATGAGGGATAAGTTACTTCTTGAGGATTGCGGAGAATTGACGGTGACACAATGGTCTCTGAAGTTCTTGAAAGACCGATAATACATTGTCCGTCCAAGACGAGTAAGGGGTTCTAATGTTATGAATGCCTTGTTTTTTGTGCACCCCACAAGTCTGCGCATGCTGAAGATGTTTCCCTATGTCGTTATTATGGACTCCACATACAAGACCAATAGGTATTTTATTTTAATATGTAATCGACTTGATTAGTATATTTCCAGTATAAATGCTTAAAACAACTTGTTGTGCTAGGTACGACATGCCTTTATTGGAGATGGTTGGCTTCACTTGCACCGGAAATACATTCAGCATCGGGTTTGCATTTATTTCAAACGAAGATGTCGCTAGCTATAGGTGGGTGTTAACTCAATTGAAAGGCGTGTACGACGAGCTTGGAGTCCAAGTCAATACAATCATGACAGATCGCAAGCAGGCTCTAATCAAGGCGATAAGTCAAGTTTTCGGGGACAGAGTCCAACATTTGTTGTGTTGGGTGCACATCAGACACAAAATTATTGCGTACGGCCTAAAGGTGTTTGCGAACGCTGAAAAACCACATGAGTTGTCACGCGGGGTTTGCAAACGCTTGTTGGGCGCTCTTTTCGTCCACCACAGAGGCGACATTTGAAGAACGGTACGTAGAATTGAAGAGAAGATGGCGACCGACGCTTATTGCATATGTGGAGAAGGTGTGGGTTAATCCATTCAAGAAGAACATAGTTCGTGCTTGGACGGATCATACACTCCACTTTCAGACGAGAACCACCAATAGGTAATTTCATTTTTAGCATTTAAATTCAGTTTGAATATTAGAAAGTGTATATATTCAATACTTAAACTTTGACATGTGTTTTTCAGGGTCGAAGGGATGCACGCTGTGCTGAAAAAGATATTGGATTAATCTCGAGGAGGCTTCAACACCTTGATACTAAGGATTCACATCCAGATGCAATCTCAAACCAACACTTTGAGGACAGCCTTTGAGAGAACCAGAATACAGAAACCAACAAAATACAGACTACTGGCGAATAAGTTCAAAGCGCTGTTTCGTCCTATACGCGGACACGTTTCAAGGCAATGCCTAGGTAAGTTGTTAGACATGTATTATGATATAGCAATTGAGTTGACGCAGGGTACACTCGATATGGAGTGCCACGACTACTTTTGGAGGGAATGTCACGGTCTTCCATGCAAGCATCAAGTTGCAGACGCTATCATAACTAAAGTACCCATCAATCTGGAGGAGATACATCCTTTTTGGAAACAGATCGAATGGGATGACCTTAGCGATGACAACGATCTTGCCCTTGCATGCGTACCCTTGACCATTCAAGACCCCACGTGGGACGAAATGGTGGCAAAGCGAAATAGCGGTCAAATGCGTAGAGACCAGTGTTTGCAGATCACATCAGCGTTCAAAGATTCAGAGCATCCTGAAGACACAAACCTTATTGAGCCGATACCATACGAGACGCCAGATGGAGCCAACAAGTATTCAACCACCAGGGAGAAAACACACCTTGAGCACGTAATGGAAGAGTACGAGAGGGAGCAACAAAGACGGAAAGACAACGACAGTCGGAGCAAAGCAAATACATCGGCGCCATCCCGACCACGCGGAAGACCTAAAGGATCTAGGAATAAGAAACGGACCGGAGTTGGAGTTGATACGCCTCCGGTTGCGACCGCGCCTCCTACCACCGCTACCCCCGCCGATGGAAGCCACCGTGGCCCCCCGACGAGCGTCAAATGGCGCGGGGTTAACTTTGGCATGGGTAATGTGGATAGTTTTGTATTTCCGTTCATTGAGGATGCTAGAGACGTGATGGGAGACGGTCATTGTGGTTTTCGGTCCCTTGCTTGCGTATTGGGGAAGCTAGAGGAGGAGTATTACAGTATTCGATGGGAGCTTCAAGCAGAATTGATGCGTAACAAAGATATGTATCAAGTCTTGTTCACTAGGGGCCTTACAT
Organism: Fallopia convolvulus; assembly: GCA_964016875.1. Lineage (NCBI taxonomy): Eukaryota > Viridiplantae > Streptophyta > Magnoliopsida > Caryophyllales > Polygonaceae > Fallopia > Fallopia convolvulus. The sequence continues at coordinate 5,898,977 of OZ024737.1, forward strand.
CATTTGATGACTTCTTGGAGCAGATCGGCCATGTGGAGTCTCCTTGCGCGAACAGTTACTGGCTAGACATGCCGCTACACGGCCTTGTGTTTTCTACCTTTTATCAAGTGCCACTTGTGATGTTATCGAGGGATCGAGGCTCCCACACGTGTTTACCATTGTGGATTTTTGGTAACAATCAAGGACATGGGATACCGCCACCTGTCGTTGCTATTGCCCTCGTTTGTCAACGGGACCACTTCATACCGGTGAGAAATTTGTAATCATTTTTTTAAAAGTTTTTTGTTTATGTACATCTTGCTTGCGTATATGTGACATAACATTTTTTTCAGGTATGGCTTACGAGGAACGCGCCTATCCCCCCACCTCCTCATGCATGGTGTCAATTTCTCGACCCCAGCACCGACTACTAGCTCGAGGCTCTTACCCCGAGGATTGACCATTGGAAAGCTTGCCGAAGGACATCGGTCGGGATCCGGAGACATTTGCTTAGAACAGTGTTGTGGCAAGATGGATTGTAATGGGATATGTACTTTATTAAGAAGAACTTTCGTATTTCATGTATTTCGATGTATTGTGTGCCCTGTTTAGGAGATTTATGAACTTTCATATTTCATGTATTTCGATGGATTGTTATGGGATATGTACTTTATTAAGAATAACTTTCATATTTCATGTATTTCGATGGATTGTTATGGGATATGTACTTTATTAAGAATAACTTTCATATTTCATGTATTTCGATGGATTGTTATGGGATATGTACTTTCATAAAAAATGGGCCTTCGTGACACGAAGGCCCATTTTTACGAAGGCCCATTTTTAATAGTATAATATCTGAGTTGGGTGAAAGGGGTAACAGAAGGCGCGCAATGGGCCCTCGTGTCTGCGCAAAATGGGCCTTCGTGTCTACTCGAAGGCCCATTTCGCGCAGACACGAGGCCCCATTGCGCGCCTTCTGTTACCCCTTTCACCCCAACTGGGTGACAAGACTTTCATATTCCATTTTTACTAGTTCCGCGCATGCTTCTGAAAACAGTATACCAACAGCTTTTCTGATGGCAAGACGTATGCATGCACATCTCTCCCTTCGAGCAAATTCCAAGTATAAAATGAGACCTAAACCTTCTCCATTGTTGCTCCACGCTCTATCAGCCCTAAACTCTATACCGAAACCAAAATTTCATTATCGGCACCCCAATGGCTAAAAGGAAAGCGTGTTCATCGCGAACCTACCCCTTTGCTCCACCCATCATAAACTTCTCCATCGTCCACGTCCGTGGGGTGAGGGAGACAAAGACGGAATGGTCTGTGATACAAGGCGCATCAATAAAAAACATCATCATGAACTGGAGCGAAGCTGGCTATGGAGCACCACCGGGATATTGTCGCTTCTTCTTGAACGACAACGATATAACACATCGTATCTACGCCAAAGAAACCACGGTGCAGCTTCGCCTGACTGAAGGTGACGAGATTCGGGCGATTGATGATATTTCGCCGGAGAATTAATGACGTGGTTTACTGTTATAAGTCACTTTTTATGGATCCAAGTGTTTTTTCAGTAAGTTGTTATTTATGGTGTAGGGTGTATGTTGTTTATGGTTTTTTCAAGTGCCACTTGTTTAGTGGTTTAAGTCATAATTGTTGTTTAAGGTTTTTCAGTAAGTTGTTGTTTATGGTGTAGGGTGTATGTTGTTTACGGTTTTTCATAATTGTTGTTTACGGTTTTTTTGGTAAGTTAGTTGTAAGCGCTGCATTTTGTGCAAAATAAAAAAACAACAAATATCAATAATGGAGATAATCCAAAAACAACAAATATAAATACGTAAAGTACTAATATATGTCATCTAAACCATCCAAAACATCCAAAATCAAGAATAGTAATGTACTAATATGAAAGACCCTAAAACCACCAAAACCACCAAAAATAGATACATAATGTACTAATGTGAAAGCATCTAAGGATCGCGCACATGCGAGGTGCCGCTGCCACTGCCGCGCTCGTGCACTGAATCTGGAAAGTGCCTGGTGGGCATCGGTGGGGGAGGCGGTGCGTCGGAATCTAGGATGCGGAGCACGTGCCTGAGATGATGTGCAGTCGGATGCTCAGGCGGCATCTCTAGTAGCTGGGTCCGGATATATCCCGCTGCGTGTTGTACCCTCTGCGCAAATAAAATCAAATCATATTAGTTTGTACACTCAAATATCAACTTATACATACAACTAAAAAACAATATGTTCTTACCATCCTGTCAGAAACTGCCGGTATCGGGTGCGGCACAGGAGGACGGGGGTCATCCTGGTGCGGCGACATCGGGTCGACGTATACGTGAGATCGGGCCCTAACCATGCCAAGTAGCCCTCCTCCACCTGCCATGCGTACTCCGCACGTTGCACATCCAACTCGATCAGGTGCTCCATACGTTGTGCCCAGTGATGGTCCGTCGGATCATAAGAAACAATGTATGGGCGGTTTTGAACCGCGTCAAGCCGGACCACAGCAGCCGGCTGCAATGGTGGAGGAGGGATAGTCTGGATGCGACTAAACTGCCGCAATGCCCTATCTGGATGGTAGCCTCTCCATCTATACGCAGCCCGAAAATGCGGTGCATGTCATGGAGGGTGATGGTCATCTCGCCCCACAGGAAGTGGAAGGAGTTGGTCTCTGGATACCAACGCTCCCGAAATGCAGAGATGAGAATGTGGTCCGTCGCGCCAAACTCCATGCCAATCAGCCCGGTGAGACCACTCCGCTGGGCGAGGCCCCACCAAGAATCGGGTCCTCCATGCATATACTCTCGATACAAGTCTAAAGGATCCAAGTTCCTAGACCAGACTCTAATGACCTAAAGATACTGAACAGAGGAAAATAAACGTGACTTAGAAAAACTAAGCATTGCTTTCGAAAAAAATTAAATACTCGTAGTTTGGAAAATTTTACGTACGGTACGGTCGATCCAAATCCTGCCCGCCACATGTGTGGAATATGTCGTCAACAGGCTGTCGTCAATAGGACCTCCCGGAAAGCCCTCCGCAACAGGAGGGTCCTCATGAGCGGCCCCTGCTGCTGGTGTAGAGGGGTGGGGGTACCTCCGCAGCGGGGGGAGGTATGTGAGATGATGGAACGGGAGGAGGGATGGGTGCTGCTGGAACGGGAGGAGGGGATGTGGATGTGAGCGAAGGAGCTGAGGGTCCCGCCAGGGATGTAGTAGGATCGGTCGAAGAAGTACGTGGAGGACTGGAAAAGACCGGTGGTGGTGGCGGGACATGGGTCGTGGTGGGAGGTGAAATAGAAATGGTGGCCTCGGATATGTGGTAATCGTCAACCGACAAATCCTCCGTTGTACCTAAGGGAGCATCAAACTGTACGTCCTGCTCCGTGAAGGGCATGTCGTCCCCTGCAACGTCATCTGGCAAGTCGTCCTGCAGGATCTCCTCCGTAAAATCAACCTCCACCTCGACGGAGGGATCTACATCTATCTCCGGTGCACGCGTCAACTCCGGATCAGTAGCTATCGCTGCTGCTCGGTAGGCGGCACTCTAGCAAGTAACGCATGTGCAATCTCGGCGCACGTGAGCTTGGGCGCCTGCTTTTTCCTCCTCTTATCGAGGAGGACGGCGCTCAAACTAGTGTGTACGTCCTTTAGGCGACAAGTTCAAATTAAATTAGTAAGTTTTCTATTAATTTTTTTTCTTTTATTTAGAAATTCACCCTATGAATATGAATTCAACTAATGAATTCGTAGCTTCTGTCGGAATTTAAATTCCGAACCAAAAACTCATTATCATTACTAATTTTATTTCAATTTTCATTACGTTTGTAATGAAAAATGAATAAAACCATAATTCAAACTCTAATTATAACTGTAATTATTTTTTTAAATCAAGAATTCAACATACGACTATGAATTCAAATTAAGTATAAGTTCATAACTAATAATTCAAAATCTACATATAACTCTAAATTAAGACAAATAAATTTAATAAAACAACTAATAACAACAACAAAAACTAAATATAAATAGGAATTTGAATCATAAACAAATTATGACATTAAATATCTTACTAAATAAGCGAAATTTATTTACTCAATTATTTACAATTTTCTAACCTTCACAACAAATTTTAGGTACAGATTTTAACTCTAATGTTCACTTAATTTAATTTTAATATTTCTCTATCTTAACTTAATTTAATTCTTTTAGGGTCAATTCTTTTAGGGTCATGCTTATCTACTTAATTTAATTATTTATCAATTCTTTTAGGGTCATAATTATCTACTTATCTACTTATATTAATTACAAGTTCATAACTAATAATTCCAAATCTAAATATAACTCTAAATTGATAAAAATAAATTAAATTAAACAACTAATAACAATAAAAAAACTAAATATAACTAAGAATTTGAATAGTAAACAAATTATCAAATTGAATATCTTAATAAATAAGCCAAATTGATTTAAATTGATTACCAACATATTCAAATTGATTAACTCAATTTTACCAACGAAATTTAATACCTAAAATTCAATACGAAATTTTACAAAATTTTACAAAATTTAAATAATATAAAATTTCGTAATCAATTTGAAACGTACCACAGCCGTAAATGTCGCTCGAGTGCGCATCCGACTACGAACCGGATCGGGTCGGTCGACGGTGGTGGCGACGGGCGCGGTGGGCTCGATGGCGACGGACGTGGTGGCGACGGGCTCGTTGGCCGGAGCCGACGCGCTGGGGTCCGTCGGGCTCGTGGTGGCCGGAGCCGACGGGCTCGTGGTGGCCGGAGCTGACGGGCTCGTGGTGGCGACGGGTTCGGTGGGGTCCGTCGGGCTCGTGGTGGCGACGGGTTCGGTGGGGTCCGTCGCGACGGGCTCGGGTGCGCTCGATGGCAAAGGTGGCGATGGGTCGGTGGTCCGATCGGTGGCCATGGTTGTCGACGGGATCGGGGATCAGATTTTTTTTGGTTCGAGATCTGGTTTGCGCGAAATGGTGTTTCGAAGGCTGAGGTTGACGACGATGGCGGCGCGCTCGCGTCTTTAACCCTAAAGACCCTCGAAACGGGCTTGCGCGGGGCCTCACAAGCCCATTTCGTGCGGCCCAAAGCTGCGGCGGCTCCATTTGTTTTAAAACCCTAATTATCCGCGAAAGCCCATTGCGCGCGGCCCAGTATACGCGCATGCCCATTTCGCGTGGCCCAAATTCATTTCCCGAGTCCCATTTACCACTTTACGATTTTGCCCTTCTGCGCAACGCCATTTCGCGCGAAATGGTGTTGCGCGGATATTCTGTGCGCTTTTTAAAAATTTCTGTGCGTATGTACCCCGCGTAAAATAATCAGCTTTTACCCTAAAATGTAAATCAAATCTCTTTTGCATATGACTAACACAACCAGATACTAGTACGATGCAGTTGCTAATTCGAACTAGAGATGCTCAAACAGTAACAATCTAGATCTAGCAATAGATCCAATAACCACAAACCATAGTTGATCAGGCTAGAAATTGTTGAAATAAATCATAAACAGTCAAGCAAGATAGAAGATTAAACCAATGCAATAAATAAAGAATTAGAAATCTCACAACTTTTATCAAAAAGATGCTTCAATTGTGTGACTAAGCAAAGATGCTTAGTTCTTCTCCATAGAGAACATGTAAAACTTAAAATGAAAAGTATGAATGATAAGAATGAGAGTTCCTTCTCCCCGAAATCCTAATATATAGTAGGAAACAAGGTCTAAACAACATAGATACGAAAGATATAAACCTAATATAAAAATACTAAGCCATAGCGCAACTCGGCGTACTAAATCTTGGGAGCCCATAAAGGCGGCAACCGCTGCCTTTTGGCGGCGCCCGCTGCCAGCAAAAATCCCGACAGTCTAGTTTCGTTCCGAAAATGCTTTAGTTTCTCCAAGACTTGCTTCCTTGCCCCGGTTTCCATTCCTTTCACACTTGTTCACTTTAAGACTTATAAAACAACATAGACAAGTGTAAAAATCTAAAACTCCTATACAAACTAAGAACTTAAAGAAACTAATTAAAACTACCTAAAAACAAAGCAAACGAAACGGAAACATGCATCCTAAACATTAGCTATATGCAAGCTATCAAATTTCCCCATGCTTAAACCTTACTTGTCTTCAAGTAAGACATTGAATCAAGTCACACCACAACATAACAATTCATGCATCCATCTCATAATCCATAGAGGAAGTCAACATATAACTATAACTTGATCAAGACGTCCTAGCATGCAATTGACTTAAGCAAAGAGCATAGAGAATTCATCCATTTCAGACATCACCAAGATAATGTGTTTGCACTCTCACTTGAGGGTATAAAGGTTTGTGTTTCACTCAAATCAACAATGAAAAGCTAGACTACCATAGGCTTGCATCAACGTCCTAATTCTCTATTGTTGTGGACCAAACCCATAACAAAAAAATCATAAGGTCTTTTCAAGGATTGTAATGGGGCCAAGGTGATGACAATTTGCAAAGGATCATATTCGGTCTTGTGGTGCTAAATCCGGGACAAAGAACTTTACACTTTTTCTTCTTCTTACTTCCAATTTCCTTCACCAACTCCATCCACAAACTTAAGTACTTTTGTTTCTCTTTTTTTCAACTCTTTTTTCATCTTATGAAGACTACTTTCTATGAAGCACACTTTTCATAACACACTATCATCTTCGCTTTTTTTCACTTTCACTCATGAGTTTTTCTTCCATCTACAACTTCATTTCATTTCCCCCCATACTTATTCATAAACCACAAAACCAAGACAGCCTAAAGTCCTAAATCCCGAATGGGTCAAGCTTATATAGGCTAGAAAATATTTTTTGGAGTTATAAAAAATATGCTTTAAGGCTCAAAAGAAATGGGGTGGAAAAACATGGATCTTGTAAGGTAGGAAAGGAAATTGCGTGCGGCAGTCGCGGTTCTTCATTCTTAGGCCGTGGTTTCACTCGCTGAGGGCATCACGATTGATTTTCCTTCGCACGATTGCCCCATGACTTCGAAAAGGTGCTTCTTTTTCTTTTGTGATCGATTCCAACACCATAATTGCGTGGATCAATTTTTCCCTCCCAATGGAACACGCCATTTGGTAGTGCACAAAAATTCGTCTTCAATGCACCGATCGTATACTCCCCTCTTCACCTTCCGTTCCAAGCTCCTCTTCAACCTAGAACTTGAAAAACAATGGACATAGGGGGTGGGGAGCTCCTAATCCACCATCGATGCCTAAGTCAAAAGAGCAATTTGTCGATCGAACGTCGAGGTAATTAAAGGTCAAGACTTGCTAGTGAGCTCAACGAATATGAGGGGCTCATCATACATGGCGAAGACATGTATTTATAATGGAGGAAAAGGAGAGAGAATGTCGAAAACTCTATCTCTAAGGGAGGACTGATAATGGTCAAAGCCCAACAAGCGATATTTTTCTCCCCAATCCATTAAGAAATTCTATCTTTCGACTAAGATAGAATCCTCCATCATAATGAATAACCTCCATATTTAATTTTATAATAAAATATGTAATTGAAAACAAGCATAATAATAAAAATACCTTTATGGCAGATAATAACAAAAATAATTATGGCAATTAATTTTACCTGCTCACAAGAAGAATACATAGAAATGGAGATTAGCATTTCTAGGAATTGTGGTTGGGGAAAGAGTCCCCTTTTCGTTGATGCAAGGTTTTGTGAACGCTAGATGGAAATTCACCAAGGTACCCAAATTAACCCTCATGGATTCAAGTATTTTCATTTTCAAGTTCGGGAATAAGAAAGACATAGATAGAGTCCTTCAACAAGGTCCATGGTTATTTATGGGGAAAAGCCATTGGTATTAAGAAGGTAGAGTGAAGGCGTGAAGTTGGATTCATCTTGTTTCGACACAACACAGGTATGGGAAGCTTTACCTAATCTCGATGTTCATTTTTAGGATGAAGAATTCTTTCAAAGGATTAGGAATGCTCTTGGAAAATCGTTATTCGCGCACAAAGTAACATAGAACAAGAGAGATGGTTATTTGCTCATATCTTGGTACAAGTCTCAATGTCTAAGGAGTTAAGGAAGGAAGTTGTATTCCATGTATGGTGGAGATAGATAAGTGATTGTCTTCAAATTCACTATGAATGAGTGCCCAATAGATGTGAAGACTGAAAAGTCTTTGTCCATGCCACAAGAGAGTGCGACAAGAGAGTTAATTTTAATGTCAATAGAAATCCTACTCCAAGACAAATGGTTGTGGCTGTTACCAAAGTATGACAGTTGGAGATTAGCTAGACAACTAACCAAGCCTTGACAAAAGACAATGCTTCTAACAAATTCACATGTGAGGATGAGTCTAATGTGTAGTGTAATATTGTCTAGCAGAAGGAGGTAGGTGGATCACTTCCAGCAAAGGTAAGAAAGTTTACTCAATCGAAGTTGTAACACCCCTATTTTGCAACATTGGGTATTACCGCCAGTGGCATCGGACTTTACCGTCCAAAGTCACCCTAGGCTTTATGATAGTATTTAAACTTATAAAAATGCGGAAAAGCGGAATAAACATTACACTAATAAAATATTGCTCACGTATGAGACTTTGTTCTTACAATTATAACCAACATAAACGTTAAAGGGTTCAACATCGGAAATTGAGTTCATACAAAATACATTAAGAGTCCGACCTTCCTTCCTGATGCAGCTTCATTTTAAGCCTTGGATGGGTCCCTAGAGTCTTGCATTGGTTGCGAAGGGCGAGAAATGCCAGGCAAGCATGCGGAAAAGCGGAATTAGTCTAAGGAGACTAAGCAAGTGAGAACGGAAGTTCTCAAGGGTAATATGGTAATTTATAACTTATCGAGAGAGATTAACGGAATGTATTTGAGGTATAGAAATTTTATGTGGAGCTTTAAGGACGGAAATGAGTAGTTCTCGAGATGAGATAACTCTTAAACCAAAAAGAAGAACTAAGAGATGGTAAAACTTCTTAGAGTAGGAAGTATGTTGGGAACATTATTAATTCATACAAGTTTTGAAAACCTCTCGATCCTTGTCGGACCTCAACCAACCTCATCTTATTTGGTGCTCCAGATAGGGGAGGTGACCCGAAGGTGCTCAAGTACCAAGCCCACCTTAGACAAGCCTGAATAAGCATTCAGATTGGAAAGACGATCTTTCAAGAACCGGGATGCGGGTGGTCTTCCACGTTGTACTATTCCGACCCGGTTTTGGTTTCTTTTAAATGTGCTTTAGCACTTATCTTATGTCGTGATAAAGCTTTCACTTACGTTAATGATTTTTAAGAGTGTGGGGGGCCATGAAAGGGCTCGGGTCCACTTAATGGAACGAAGTTCCCGCACTTAGCTAGGGTGCACTCGTCCCTCCTCCGAGCAGGAGCAAACATAGATCATGGTCCTTAAAGTTGCAATAATTAGGCATGGTGCCTTGCGACTTAGTAGGTTATATAGAGATGTCGGGTTAATCCCGCACCCCTTACTATTTAATCCATACCGATCTCGAAAATAGATATTAAATAAGCAAGGTCACACAAACAAGACTAGCATAATAGTCCTATCGAACATTAATAATCGTAATAATCGTAACAAGTAGGTCATTATTTCTAACAATCGATAATCTTAGATTCATTTATTATTAGCAAACAAGTTGTTCCCAACATCGAGAAATTTCACGGAAACAAAATATCGAGGCTACAAGGAGAAATTCCACTTGCCTTAATTTTCATGCGTTTACGGTCAAATGAAACGTAATTTGATGGTTTAGACGGGATCGGGATCTCTACCTAATGACACGAGAGATACGAAAGAATTTTTAATAAAAATTCTTTAATTCTTCTAAGGTTTTTTTTTCTCTTATATTCCTTTTTATAAGAGATTTTATAAACTAAATTATTAAAACAATAATTTAGATGGAAGTGTTTAAAATAATAATATTCTTTATTATTATTTTTTGATTATAATATCCCAAGAATTCTTTATAAAAATATATATATTAAGTATTATAAGATTTTGAAAGTCAACCACACTTATCTTTAAATTGTTAAATTTTTAATTAATCTATGTTTAATATTCCACTAAAATAATCATACCCTTATTATTCAACTTATAGTCAAATTAGTATGTTCTTATAATATTAGGTAAGTCTTTATTAAAGACATGCAAAGTGATTAAATAAGTAAAGTCCATTTGTAATAATATCACATTATAATTATCATCCAAATTGATTATAAAACAATATTCTCATGGTAGAAAGTCAATAAAGCTCTTATCATTTTAGGCCCTGTTTGGTATGTCGTTGGAATCGGATTGGAATCAGAAATCGGAATGAAATCAGGAATCGGAATGAACCAATCATGTGACAAGTTGTTTGGTATGATGTCGGAATGAACCATTCTTGAGAATTATGGTTTAAAATTTAGGTTTAGACCTTATAATTTAGGGTTTATGAGTTTTAGATTTATTATTTAAGGTTTTGGAGTTTTTAGGGTTTTAAGGTTTAAGATGAAAAATTAAATTTTTGTGTAATGAATGATACCTTCCATTTTCAGCTGGAATCAACTTTGCCTGCAGGCTTGGAATGAGTCATTCCTAGGAATGAAATCGATTCCAACTTTTGGTAAACCAAACAGTATACTGGAATCAACCATTCCTGATTCCCAAGGAATCGAACCAAAAGAGGCCCTCTTTAGTCTTTTTCCCCTATAACTTTTTATTCCATAATTTACTCATAAAATATATCTTATTACTAACACATCTTATCAACATATATTTACGTTTATAAAAAGATTTTTAAATTGACATGCAACCCTTATATTATAGAAATTATTAAGATATTAATCTTCCAACACTTGATCCAGATCTTTATTTATATAATAAGCTTCAAATAATGTACACATACTATTTATAATATCCTTTCCATGTATATAAATTAATGATATTAAATCCTATTTTTTTATTTATAAGTATTTCCATATCTAGTGAGATTATTTTATAAAACTAACATGCATATTATTATTTATATTTATGCACAAGGGAAAAATAGTAAAAAGAGTTTATTTTGTCTAACAACCTAGATTCTCCTCATTATTTAACTTAATATGTTGTTAGGATAAAATCTGATAATATAAATTTAAAGGTATTAAATTCATGAAAGGCAAGGATTTTATTTAATTAAAATACAAATAAATTAAAAATAAATGGACCTTTCTTTCAACAGATTGTACGCTCTGTAGCACAGGGCAATAGGGGAGAAGACAAGGGGGGAAGGGGCGACACACCAGGCAGGGGCGGCGCACCAGGCAGGGACGGCCGTGGCCCTGTTGATAGGGTATTCTCGGCCAACAAATAAATTTGTAAGTCAAGACCCCGCTGAGTACAGTGGAGTTAGGATCGTTCCACAGGAAGCAAGATTGTTTGTCTATCAATCTAATAAAAATCAAACAAAATCAAACACAACACTCACGAGATGCCTCGTTAACGACCTTGTCAAGATCGTTACCGAACCACCGAACACAAAAATATCAATTAACGACCTAATAAAATTCCAATTAATATTCGGTACCGAGGCAAGTACTCAGCAACGAAGATTTACCAGAAATAATTCAATTAAAACAAAAATCTAGGACAAGGGACACCACAACATAGCCAAGCATAAGAATTCGTAAGAAGATAAGATCATGCCTTTAAATAGATAGAGTCATCAACTTTCATTGACTTAACAAGTAAATTAATCTACTTTCATAAACTAACTCACTCAATTGCTTGTTTTGGATCTAAAGCTTGAAACTTTCGTTTTCAAACAATATCAACCTTCAAGTTACTAACTTTCTCTTTCAATCAAGTTAAAACTCAAATTACCTCAACTTCCGTTTCGGTATTAAGCACAACAAACAATCTCAATAAAAGATAAAAGGCTTTCAACACACAATCTTACTCATCAAACATGCTCAACTACGTCGGGCTTAACCCCGACCCTAGAAAAATAGACTACTCACTACATGATTAAGAAACTAAAAACTTCAACAAAAATAAACATTGAAACAAAACATCAAACTTAAATTAATAACAAAATATCGTCTTACAGAGATTCAGAAGAAAACTAAACAAAACATTCACCGAACCACAAACTTGATCAACGAACCTCGGAAACCGTCGTCTACCGAACCTCGTCACCGACTTCCGATCCGATTCTCTCTCTTTCGGCCTTCCTCCAAATCTTCTCCAAAACAAGCCCCCCCTCTTCTATGCTAGATAGAAGGGTATTTATACTAGAAAATCCTGAAAAACTAAAAAGGCTAAAAGATAAAAACTTTCCTAAAAAGATAGAAACAATCTCTAAAAGATAGAAATAAAATCTAGAAAGATATTAAACCCTAAAATACATATTCTAATAACCCATAAAGATTCTAAAAAGGTACTCAACCGATATGGAAATAAATTTCCGCTCAGGATCGGTGAATAATAAAAATAATACTCGAAATCTTTCTCTGCGTGGCCTCGTTAACGACCCTTCACAGCCTCGTTAACGATCCTGGGATTTGTTTTCTTCAACACCTCCTCTTGTACTCTTAAGCTTCGACTTCTTAAATCTTGCACTCTCCCGTCCTTCACTGTGATGCTCCAAATTCAGCTCCATTCAGCTTCTTTCCTTGCTAAAACCTGCAAAATTCACAAAATAGTGTAGATTCCACTCTTTCCACAGGTTTATGCAAAACTAACTAAAAATAATCAAAACTAAACCTAAACTTAAACAAAACTAAACCTAATAAACAAAGAAAACCTATCAAAAACTATACTAAAAATGCGAACATCAGGCCCAGGGACGGCCGCGGCCCAGGGACGGCTCAGTGTGGGCTCGGTGGTGACTTGATGGTGTTTTAGTGTAAAAATCAACAAGGGAAACCAGGCTCTTTGGCTGAAATTTTGAAGATTGAAGAGAGCAAAATGCTAGAAAGAGAGAGGAGAAGTTTTGTGTGAGTTTACAATGGGTTTTTCAGCCTTTAAATAGCCAAAGCATGAGCTTCCCTTGATCCACCATGGTTAGTTTTTGACCAATGAAGGAGAAGGGAGAAGAAAGGGATTGGTTGGATTTGTGATTATTGAAGATGACATATGATGATGATGGTTTTGGCGAGTCTTTGAAGTAACAATGGAAATTGGAAGAAGAAAAGTGCATGCATTGGTTTTATGTCAATTCAGTCAGACAAGAATTGATCCTCCTTTGGGGAAGATGAATAATGAAGGGAATAAAAGAATACAAAGTCCTTAATGAGTAGTCAAGTTACAATAGCCTAGCGGATAAGAGTGTGTGATTATGGGAAGGGTGCAAGAGGTCTCGGGTTCGAGTCCCGACTCTTGACACCTTTTTAATTTGCCTCTCTTTTATTTTTGTTAGCTTTGTATTAATACATTAATTATAAAATCCGAAATTATTATAATTCATATTTGTTTGACATTTTATTTGTCACCTTAATTATCCTTTATAATATGCCTATAATTTTATGAAAAATATTAAAACTCTCTATTTAAGAAAAAAAGGATTATTTAAATAAAATACTTGTTTCATTAATATTTTAAAAATTAATTACAAGATATATAATTTGGACTATTTAATGCACAAAGCTTGGTCTAAAAATCCCATTATTCATAATTAACTTGGTTTATAAAATTAAGACTTTACTTTCCAAGAACTACGTACGATTTGATCCCCTTTTAAAAGGGTACGTAGGAAACTCGATAGAAGGCAAATCAAATGTCCATCGAGTTCAATCACAATCCAAAATCAAACTAAAACTTCCAAATCCAAAATCACACTAAAAATATTTGCGCACACCAAATGCGAATGACTAGATCACCCTTCCTAGAAGGTGGGTTTAGTATCATTTGCGTCATGCAAATGATAGTTAGAGTGGTGTAGGCAACCCTTCCTAGAAGGTGGGTTTAGATTCATTCCTCTGATGCATGAAAAATCACACACACAAAAACAAAAATCAAAACACTCTAAACTACGTAAGGCTTGATTCTCTTTAAAGAGATACGTAGGCAACTCATCAAACTCAGGTGCAGCCAATATTCTAAATCAAACCAATTTTTTTTGTACGTCTATAACTTTTAATCAAAAGGTAAAAAGAAAGGGTCGAACTCAAACTTTCAAAAATCAAATAAAATATGTTTTGCGAAAATTTTCATATTTTTGTTCAACATATTTTTGTCACGCACGGTGTGACCTTTTCTTCCTTTTCATCTTTAGTTTATATATTTACTAACGCTTAGTCGTGTTTTGATTGCAATAAAATGGCATCAAGAGCGATCGTGAATTTCAATGAGCTTCCAACAACTTTTGTTGTGCAAGGAGGCAAATGGATGTGCAAAAGATCCTTTGAAGTTGTCTTTGACATTAAGAGGGACACATTTTGTGCTCAAATCCCAATCAACAACTCCTTTAGGGCGCTCCAATCCTCGATGGAGAAGACTGCTACTAAGTGGATTCCAAAATCCCCTACCATGCTCTTGAACCATGGGGGTAAGAAGTTCAAGACCGGTCAAGTTGGTCACGAAAATGGTAACAAACCCAACTACCATTTCAATGGCACAAAGCCTAATTTTCATCAAGCTAGTGTCACTAGCACTCCAAGTGTTGGTGACAAAACGCCTTTCACCAGAGTTCCTAATGTACCTACCATCCAAGTCATAAACACCAATGGTGGGATTGTCACAGCTTCCACTCAAACTTCCATCAATGCCAAGAAGGCAAACAAGTCAAGGAAAAGGCGTGGAAGTAAGAATGGTCCTAGTCGTCAAGGGACAAGGGCATTTAATAAGCTTTCTCCTTCTCCAGCTTTGGAGTTTGCTAAGGAGACTCTTTGGAAAGCCGCTAGAGAACTCATCTCACCAAAGAAGTCAACGAGTGTTCCTCAAGTCAATACTCCAAGACAAATCTACATAGGTTCCATTCCTATCAATATTGGAATTGAACAATGTTAAAAGATGGAAGTTTGAGTTTTGAGGGTTCCAGAGTCAGTGACCCTGTGTTTGCAAGTCAAGTCGGTGACTTGGCAAAGTCACTGACATAACCAGCTGGCGAAGTGATCTATTTACAGAAGGAACGCACAGATCTTGTGCATTTAATTGAAGACTGATGTCTCTTTATTTGGTGGTGTTTTTACATATGATTTCCTTTGTAAATATGTTTCTTTTTCCCCTTTTCTTGTGTGTTTTGTTCCTTTTTAGCTTAGTTCCCGTATTTCTATGAGATTCGGAGACTATGCGCGTTTTATGTGTTTTGTAGGTGTTTTGGCATGGATCAAGGGTCGTTTTGAAGGTGAATCGGAACATGGAGCAAGGCCCGAGCTTAAGAGGGAAAGAGAGGAGAAATCCACGAAGAAGAACAAGAGAAAAGCCAACAAGAAGAAGGTGGAACGAGGTCCGGACCGAGTTCGAACCAACGCCGGGCCCGACTTGAATTTTCGACCTCGGACCGACTTGCACAGTAAGTCGGGCCCGAGGTCCTCCGTGTCGGTCCGAGTCGGTCACTGGACTGCTTGGGCTCCAAGGCACGAAATTGTAAACTTCTACTTTTGCCCCTCATCTATAAAGGCTCTCTTGTCTTCTAATTTAAGGGGGTTCCCACACTTAGCAAGGAACCAACCCTCAAAAAAACTCTCAAGAGGATACTTGGAGAGCAAGGAGAAAGGAGAGAAGAAGGAGAAGAGAGAGAATCGGCCCAAGAGAGGGAGATTTGATAGGTTTGGTTGATAGATTAGCTTTGCTGTGTTTTGATTTTGTGGATTTGGAAACCTTTGATTGGAGTTTGTGGATTGCTTTTGATTTGTGAATGAAACTTGGCTTTGGTTTGAGATTGATGATGTTGATTGCTTTGCTTTTTGATTTGTTTGCTTTCTTTGTTTGCCATATAAAGTAGATCTCCTTGATCTTGGGTTATGGGGGAAAACTCTAGCTAGGTTGGGCTAGAAACCCCAATTCCATAGCCTTGAGTGCTTGATCTAGGAACCCACTCTACATAGAGCTACAATTCCTTACGAAAGTAAGGAATCAAGGCTTGTGATTGGCAAAGTAGCGAAAGTGAACATGTGTCAATCTTAAGACCTTGCTTCGAAGGGGATTTCCCCAATGATCGATGTGTAGAAGTGGTTGGAACGAGGGCGAAAGCTTTTGATCCTATTCCGATCATCACTTATTGCATGAATTGGGGTGGAAAAGCCTTAATCTACTAGAGAAGGAACCCAAAAGCCCAAGATCTACTTTCAATCTTTGAGTTCGACAAACCCAGCTACCTCGGGCCCGACTTGCTCTACGTCGGTCCCGACTTCCCTCTTGTCGCCAACATCGGGCCCGACGTGACACTTGTGTCGGTCCCGACTGTTCTCTTTGTTTTCCTTTGTTTTAAGTTCTCCTTTCCAGCTTTCTAGTGTCTAGGCACCTCAATCGAGTAGATTTCCCGAGCGTTCCACACCCACCACGTACTACAACGGGGTCGGGTTATAAATTGTATCTCTAGACCCTCGCACAACCGAGCGATCAAAGACAGCTACGTGTTCTATTTTAGGAGAAGATCATCAAAAGAGTGCTAAAATCAAGATGAAGATAATTGTGATTCTCCTAGAATATTTGAGTGTGCGTACAATTGTTTTATTTGGAAAGATTTGTAAGAGATTAAGTGTATATTGTTTTCCTAATCGAATGGAAAATAATATACATGAGATCTCTCTTACCTTAGTTTAAATACTCTTGTGTTTAGGTTAATTGGCAAGATGTGAGAGCTTAATTTTCATATCGCGTGAAAGAAAGAAAGAGTGTGCTTGTGCGTGAGATTCGTACAAGTGGTGAGTCAAGAGATCTTAGGCATAGCGTGATATTGAGAGTGTGAGTGCAAAGGTAGAGCGTGGTTCAAGGGTGTGGGATTCATTCTTGTACACGGGAGAGCTTTGTAATCACTCAAGAAATTAATAGAGCGAGTCTAAGGACTCTTGAAATCCGACCAAGTGATAAATTTGGAAGGGAGTGGTTTTTCTCTAAGTAAACTAGTTGATTTACGAAGAGTTCCCACTATACATCGCTTGTCAGTGACCGTTGGTAACGTTTATTTTACTGTGTGTTTATTCCGCTGCTTTATTACTCAAAGTCGACGACTTCGTAGGAGTCGCCGACTCGTCCTAGTACTAACGATCCTACAATTGGTATAAGATCCAATGCTCTAGATTGAGTTTTTTTTAGTACTTTTCATATCGGAAAATGACGTCCACCAACACCTTTGTGAATGACTCATTCTGGAAGCCTCCAATCCTAAGGGTAGGAGCGTACGACTGGTGGGTTGAACAGATGAAAACTCATATTTTTTCTCTTGATGGCCAATTGTGGAAGGTGATAGAAGTTGGTCCAGAAACTTTTGCTCTTGGAAAGGATGGAAAAACAGAAAAGACCACAACTGAGTGCGATGATGTTGACTTCAAAAAACTGGAAAAGAATGCTAAAGCAAAGAAGGTCTTACATCATGCTCTTACTGAAGGAGATCTCAAGAAGGTGATAGGTTACAAAACGGCTAAAGAAATTTGGGACGCTCTTAAAAGACTTCATCAAGGAAATGATGACGTAAAGAAGGACATGATCATTAGTCTCGAAACAGAGTATGATAACATCTTTCAAGGAAAAGGAGAATCTCTTCGTGACTATCACTCCAGATTTCAGACGATTGTGAATCAACTAGAGTTTCTTGGTGAAGAAATTCCTCAATGAAAACTCACCAATAAGTTGATCTCTGGTTTGAACAAAAGTTGGGACAACATTTCTTCATCTCTTCTCATTCAAAAGGAAACCAAGTCGTTGACCTTGGAAGACCTTGTTGGGCAACTCACTATGTATGGAGGCATTCAGCAAAGAAGAGTTGAAAGACTCGACTCAGAAAAAGTGAAGAACATTGCTCTCAAAGTTGAAAGAGCCTTTGACTTAGCTCAGGGAGACGATGGCACTGATGGAGTAGATGAGGATGTTGCTCTCATCTCTAAAGCTATGAAGAGACTATGGAATCGTAACAAAGCTCCCATAAAGGCTCCAGAATCATCCAAAGAAGGGAAATATATGAAGGATGTCATTTGATACCAATGTCAGGCTAAAGGACACTTTGCCAAGAATTGTCCAAAGAGAAAAAGTGGAGAAACTGGTAAAGGCATGATGGCAACGTGGGACATGTATGATAATGATGATGAGGTGGCACCAGCAAGAGGAAAATGTTGCATGGCCATTGAAGATAAATCTTCCCAAGAGGTAAATGACTTTGAACTTTCTTCTCTTTTAATCAAAAAGTCTAGAGCACAGCTGGTCGCTATCATCGAAAAGCTTGGAACTCAGGTCACTGAGTTAAATGAAAAGTTGGAAGATAATGAAGAAACAATCTCCAATC
This sequence comes from Fallopia convolvulus, assembly GCA_964016875.1. Classification (NCBI taxonomy): domain Eukaryota; kingdom Viridiplantae; phylum Streptophyta; class Magnoliopsida; order Caryophyllales; family Polygonaceae; genus Fallopia; species Fallopia convolvulus. Next base: position 5,917,415 of record OZ024737.1, read on the forward strand.
TCTTCGATGATAACAAACACTGGTCCTCTAAAGCAATCAAGCTTGAAAAGATATAATCTCCTAAGTCAGTAACTTGTGAGTCGTGCTCAGATTCAAAGATCCAAGTCACTGACTTGCAAAAACAAGTCAATGACTTAGAAAAACAAGTCACTTACCTAGAAGGTGAAAGACTCATGCTCAGACTGGGTAATGATAAGTTATCCAGTGAGTTAGAAAATCTTAAAGTCGAGGATGAGACCAAAAGAAAGAAATGGTTGGATGAGTTTGTTGTTGAAAAGGCTCAAGAGGTTAGAAATGACTATAAAAGGAAGTTTGTGAAGGAAGTAGATAGATCTAGAATTGGTTTTGTTCGTGCACCGAATACTCAGGGTACCAAGGCTGCTCCCCTCACGTCTAAAGGTAAAACTCCTATGTGTAGTGACAATGCAAGTTGCTCTACACATGTGGTGGCTAAGCCTGACAAAGGGAAGCAATAGTGGTATCCTGATCAAAAGGTGCACAACATATGGCAAAAACAAGTCCAAAACTCGGCTCCGTCACAAATTGACTTCCAATCTCGCATCAACAACAAACCTATCTATCCGGACTATAGCAAATACGTTGCCCTAAAGTCTCACAGGACATGTTGGTATTGTGGCAAGCCTGGTCACTATCAACTTGATTGTCACAAAAAGACAAGAGATGATGAAAATGCAAGGTCACAAACTCTGTATGATAGTCATGGCAGATCCACTATCACTGAATGTCCTCTAGGATCTGTGTGTGCTAATTGTGACAAATGTTGTTCTAGGAGTTATTATGTTGCCAAACCCAAAGGAGTTAAACAACTCTGGGTTCGTAAGAACTAATTGTTTCAATACAGCTTGAAGTGGGTGACCAGGAGCCCTGGTTCATTGATAGTGCGTGCTCAACTCATATGTCGGGAAACCCCAGGGATTTCGTCTCACTTCAAGAATACAAGGGAGGTAAGATTACCTTCGGCAACATCAGTAAAGGTGGTATTTCTGGTATAGGTACGGTAAGATTTTCAAATAAGCTAACTATAGGCAATGTGAATCTTGTTGATAATCTGAGTTTCAAGTTACTAAGTGTTTCCCAAATCTGTGCAAATGGAAAATATCAAGTTGTTATTGATAAGAATGGTTGTCAGCTACAAGAGATTAGTTCAGGCAAGATTCTTCTGAAAGGGGTATGTGAAAATAATATGTATAAGGTCGACCCCTATTTTGATCCTGAAGAAAAACTGTGTCTTAGAACAGTTACAGATGTCGCCGACCTCGGCACAAGAGATTTGGTCATGCGAGCTTTTAACTTCTTGACAAGCTTCATAAGCAAGAACTAGTTAGAGGATTACCCAAGATTGATCAAAACAAGCATGAAGTTTGTGAGACTTGTGTGAGAGGTGAGCAAGTAAAGTCCTCCTTCAAATCCAAAAAGGAGGTAAGTACCACTAGACCTTTAGAACTCATTCATATAGATTTATGTGGTCCCATGAGAATCCAAAGTCATGGAGGAAATAGCTATATTTTTGTCATTGTTGATGACTTTTCACGGTATACTTGGACAATTTTTCTGTCTTCTAAAGATCAGGTCTTTGAAGAATTTGAAGCATGGGTGAAGGTCGTTGAGAAAAAGCTTGGAGTTGATATTGTATCAGTCAGATCAGATCATGGAACAGAATTCAACAACTCTGAGTTTCTCTCCTTCTGCAAGAAAAATGGCATAAGCCACAACTTCTCAGCGCCAAGAACACCTCAACAAAATGGCGTGGTGGAGAGAAAGAATCGTGCCTTGGAGAACATGTCACGGACCATGCTTATCTCAAGTGGTCTTCCAAGAAATTTCTGGGGTGAAGCCATTAATGCATCATGCTATGTGATGAATCGAGCAATGCTTCGTCCACTTCTTGGAAAAACTCCGTATGAACCACTTAGAGGAGTTAAGCCCAGTGTCGCCCACTTGCGCACCTTTGGATGTAAATGTTACGTTCACAACAACGGCAAGGATAGTCTGGGAAAATTCGATCCAAGAAGTGATGTTGGAACTTTTGTAGGCTACTCCCCTCATAGCAAGGCCTACAAAGTGTTCAATAAAAGGACAAGGAGGATTGAAGAAAGTGTTCATGTGGTGTTTGATGAGAACACTATGGGAGGATCGACGATTGAGGATCTTGATGATGGTGATCAAGGATACAATCTGGTTCAAGACGACTCCCTTCCAGTGCCCACAAAAGAATCAACAGTCAGTGACAACGCTGGAGTCACCAACTCAGACAATACAGGGGGAAGGAGTCAAAATCAAAGCTCAAGTGACAGTGAGTCCGATGATGAGAAACACCCAATGGGAGCACAAGTTCGAAGAACTCAGAAGAAGATCCCGAGAGAACGCTTCAAACTCAAGTCGGTGACTTGACAGATATACAGGTCAGAAATTATCAACAGAAAAGTGTTCATCCTGTCACTAACATCCTCACTGATTTCTCAAAGGGTGTGCAAACCAGATCTTCTCTGCAAAATTTCTTTGCTTTCAATGCTTTCATCTCAATGTCGGAGCCTAAAAATGTTGAACAAGCGTTGAAAGATTCGGATTGGGTCAGTGCCATGCAAGAGGAACTTCATCAGTTTGAGACAAACAAGGTTTGGCATTTGGTTCCAAGGTCAAAGGGAAGATCTGTGATTGGAACACGATGGGTGTTTAGAAATAAGCTGGATGATGAAGGAAATGTGGTCAGAAATAAAGCAAGGCTGGTAGTTAAGGTATACAATCAGCAGGAGGGCATTGACTATGATGAGACGTTTGCTCCAATGGCTCGTCTTGAGGCTATTCGATTGCTCATTGCCTACTCTGCCCATCATGGATTTAAATTACAGCAAATGGATGTCAAGATTGCCTTTTTGAATATGTTGAACAGACTCCGGGTTTTGAAGATGTCACCCACCCGGATCATGTCTACAAACTGGACAAAGCACTCTATGGATTGAAGCAAGCCCCGCGTGCTTGGTACGATCGCTTGTCTCAATTCTTGATTCAACATGGCTATGTTCGAGGAGAAGTCGAAAAGACTCTATTTTTGTTGAAAGAAGGAAGTCACACACTTGTTGTTCAAGTCTATGTCGATGACATCATCTTTGGCTCAACAGATGATAAGTTGGTGAAGAAGTTCGCTAACCTCATGTCCAGTGAATTTGAAATGAGTATGGTCGGTGAGCTCAAGTTCTTTTTAGGACTTCAAGTTGTTCAAAGTGAGGATGGGACACAAGTTCATCAACAAAAGTATCTCAGAGAATGTGTTAAGAAGTTTGGTCTCAAAAATGCTAAACCTTTTGATACTCCCATGTCGTCGACTACCTCACTTGGAAAAGATGACAAGGACCCTGAGGTCAATGCTACTATGTATCGAGGTATGATTGGATCACTACTCTATCTAACAGCAAGTAGACCTGATATTGTCTTTGGAGTTTGTCTTTGTGCTAGATTTCAGGCCGATCCAAGAGAGTCCCACTTGAAAGCTATTAAGATAATCATTCGCTGTCTCAAGGGAACTGACAATTTGTGTTTATGGTATCCAAGAGGATTTGATTTTGAACTTATCGGCTACACAAATGCTGATTTTGCTGGAAACCGTGTTGATAGAAAAAGCACTTCGGGCATGGCTCTGTTTCTTGGGCCTTGTCTAGTCTCATGGGGATCTAGAAAGCAAAATTCAGTGGCTCTATCAACGGCGGAAGCAGAGTATATTGCAGTTGCAGCATGTTGCTCTCAGCTCTTATGGATCAAGCAGCAAGTCAGTGACTATGGAGTAAAGTGTGGGTCGGTACCCATACTATGTGACAACACTAGTGCTATCAACATCTCAAAGAATCCGGTGCAACATTCAAAGACAAAACACATAGAGACAAGGCACCATTTTCTTCGAGATTGTGTTGAAAAAGGCATGGTCACTATGGAATTCTGTAGAACAAGTGATCAAAGAGCAGACATCTTCACAAAGGCCTTGAATCGTGAACCCTTTGAACAACTCCGCATGGAATTAGGTATGATCTCTCTTCAATGATCTATTTCCCTACATAAATTCCCTCGATGATTGGCTAGAATTGAGTGCTTTACATATGTTTTTGAAATCATGCTTTTATGGTATAATTCTTAGACATACTCAACCAAAAAGCTTTGATGGCTCATGAAACAGAAGAAATCCCAGCATTCCTCAGGTCCCATATATAAAAGCCTCTCATTACTCATGTAGTCAGCCAATCCCCTTGTCTCAAAATTCATACCATTGATAAGTCCCATGTTTACCTCTCTATCACTATACTGTAATTCCCAAGCACCAAGTTGAAACACATGATCTTGAAATCTTGAAAAATAGTCATGGAAGTGTTCATCCTACAGCTGTCTACAATCGAACAAAGCCATAGATTAGTAGCACGGGTGTTATGAACCGTAAGATAGGTTCACAACACCAAGAATAGCACAAAAGTAAAAACACAAATAGCGACGAGTCCCCGGCAACGGCGCCAAATTTGATGAGGTTTTTTTCAGTCGTTTACCTATCAAAGAATCCTAACTTAACCAATCTGAGTAGAATGGTAAGCAAGGGTCGATCCCACAGAGACTCGTGTATGAATGTTATTACTTATGTGCCAAGTAACTAATATGGGGGGGGAGGGGGGTTTAGAATGATTAATCTAAACTACTATGCAAATTGAAAACTAACTATGAATGCAAATATGATTGAGTTTAACAAATATGAGAAAAGCGTGTTCAACTAATTAGATCCATCATGATATTGCTTTATTGATCATCGATTCTCTTGATTCTCTCCTCACTTAAATAATCTATTGTGGATAAAGATCCTACTAAGGACTAAAACCCAAACTTCAGATTTAGTTGATAGACCAACCAGTTCTAACAACCCTAATTATCTAATAACCTAGAAGACCTTCTAGATTCAATTAAATAACAGCTTGACGATTCAAGTTGTCAATAGAAACAAACACTTAGAGCAACCAGACATCTAAGTGACTTGTGAATTTATTCCCTACTTTAATCAACTTGTCCAACCGGTACTAAATCATTTAAAGTCTACTCTTGATCAGATTAACTCCGACCGGTAATTAATCAGATTCAGTTGTCAATTAACCTAGAAATTCTATTAGGTAGCTAATCTAACAAAATCCTAGAATAATTCTGATTCAATTAAGCACAAGGAATAATTTCTATTCAAGTTCGTTGAGAGTCAATTAAACCTCACAATCATACACAAATCATAACTTCACTAATTAGCCAAACACAAAGGAAAATTAGCAATGCATAATTGAAATTAAAATCAAACTTACAAAGGTTCAAAGTCTTCCTTTAGAGAAAACCCTAGCCTCCAAAAGTTGATCAAAAGTTTTTCCCTAAAAATAAACTAACAAAAGGTTTATATATGTCTTCCAAATAATCCTCAAAAGATCTATCTTTAAGCTATAGTTGGATATTATATAACCTCAGGCCCGAAAATCAAGCCCAATGATTATTTGCGTAAAACTTCCGATTGCTCGGGTTGCATGAGGATTGCGCGGCCGAGCAATTGTCATCCCGCGCAATTATACCTCAGTTGTGATTGCGCGGCTTAGCCTCTGAATTGCGCGGTCGAGCAATTGTCATCCCGCGCAATTGCTTCGGTTCAGCATTCAGGCATCACTTCAGAGGCTGTTTTGACCCACTTAGAGTCGGAATTTGGACTCGGAGTAAAAAAATGAATTGTAGCTCTTTGAATTATCTTTCCATTGATACCAAATTGAGCCTCATCCGAGAACTATAGATCCCAAACCAAGCATTGCAAGATAGAGGTATCGAAACAAGAACTCCAATGCACAGCCCGGGTTTAAGCGTTCTTTTCACACAAGCTCTTGGGCGTTAACTCTTCTAATCTTCACTTGTATCACTCTAAGCTTCATCAAACTTCACCACAATCATCTATGATCCATCCCATCCATGCTTGTTTACCTAAAGATCTGCAAAACCGAACAAAACAAGCGCAACTACCCGAAAACACAAGATCCTAGAAACTAAACTAAAACCATCTAAAAATTATGCAAAATAAACATAAATATGCATCCTAAACACTACCTAAATGCAAGCTATCACTCCCTGTGCAAGCCCATCACCAAGTTAGTTATTAAAAGAGAAAGTCATGTGGGGACAAATGTCACGGACATATGAAGATAACAGTTTTGTGATAAGAGTCGCCGACGTGCTCAAGGTCAGTGACTGCAATTTCTGGCGCGAGAAAAAGATCATGGCTTAATAGTATCTTTTGAAATTGGAAAGTGTATTTCAAAAGAGAGGAAAGAGAAGATCTTGTGATTTGACAACTTCCTTAATGATGGAAGTGGATTCCTTTATTATGCCTCAACCATCAAACTTAAATGTACGCTTTTCTCAATCCTTTTCTCTCTCTCTCAACTTCTACTCTCTCTCTCTCTCTCTCTCTCTCTCTCTCTCTCTCTCTCTCTCTCTCTCTCTCTCTCTCTCTCTCTAACCCAAAACCCTCGAACCTTCATCCTTCTCCAATGGCATCTCCCTCCAACTCCAACCTCCCTGCTTCTCCCAAGACCAAAATCAAAAGCCCTGAATCGGAAAAGAAGAAGATTCTCGCCCTCTTTGGTGACGATTTTCTTCGAGCCCTTTGTCTGGGGAATCGTCTTCCTCAACTGTCCCTCCAACCCCCATGGAACCTCCATCTCAAAACCTTATTCCTCCACAGAACCAAAATCCAAACCCTTCTCCTCCAAAATCAACTCCCTCATCCCCTATTACCACTGAAAAACTCCAAAATCCCCTTCCCCAAATTGAAACCGAAACCCTAACCACTTCACCAGAATCAGGAAAAACGCGCCAAACGACGCAACCAATGGTTTTTCCAAAAACTGGTGAATCTTCCTTACCCAAACCCTCTAACCCAGAGATTGTAGAGGAAGAGAGAGTGCAAAATCCGATTATGGGGTCAATGGATTTTGAGGAAACGGAGAACATATTCGGGTCGTTTGCAGAGGAAAAAGAAGAAGAGGCTGGTGAAGAAGAGAACCAACGGCTATCTCCTCAAGAAAAGGTTGTCAATGACTCCTCAAAAGTCATCGACATTGATGATGATGAGGAGAATGTCGTCAAGGTGGCTGACAAGGATCTCTCTCAAAAGGAACCAACTAGAAAATTCTGAAGAAGGTACACCCTCTAATCCCATCTTGGTTTCTAAGAAATCCAATTATGGTGAGTCTGTTAAGAAAATTTTGGAAAAAGACCTCTTTGGAGATGACTCTGAGTTGCTTAAGGATGATGAGATAGAAATGCCTCCTCCGTTTCGTCCTAAGACTAGATCTGCTAGTGCTAGAGCCTCGGCAGAGGCTCTTAAAGCCAAAAAGAGCAAGGGGTTGGAAACCCATGAGGCTGCCTCAAAGGGAGGTGACTCTTCCTTCTCTGAGAAAGTCACTAGGAAGAAAAGGGGAAGATCTCCTAAGTCTGCTATTGGGTCTAGTAAAAAGAGTAAGAAAATCAGTGTGAGCATTGATATGTCGTCTAGGGATTTCACCAAGGATCTGTTGTGGGATGAAAATTTCATGACGGAGTTCAAGCAGACCAAGGTCCTTTACTGGTTGAAAAAGCAGAAATGGGACAAGTTAATACAGGGAGAGCATGAATACAATACCTTGTTGGTTAAGATGTTTTATGAAAATCTAGTGATTGAAGATACAGGGAATATGACCATAGGGAGGTACACCATAGATAAGAAGACGTATTCCTTCACTAGCAAGGATGTCAGTGACATTCTGGAGATTCCTCATGAAAGTTTTGTTGAGTACTACAAAGGAGGTTGGCCTGAAGGGGTCAATGAACGTGAGATCATCAAAATTGTCACTGACAGTGATGATAACTTCACTAGCCCCTATCTGATCAACAAGATGGGAATAGAGAAGAAGGTGATGTTCAATTACCTCATAAGCAACCTGCTGCCAAGGGAACTCAAGAGGAATGCTGCTTCTATTCAGGATCTGCTGGTCATGGACAAGATTATACGAGGGAAGAAGATTAACATGCCACGTCTGATGATGCTTCACATGAAGCATGTGCTTGAAACTGCCTAGCATGCTCTTCCTTATGGAATGCTGATTGCTCTGATGATATATGAGCATAAAGTCTATGTGGATAGCCGCGCTGATGTTCTCAACACCAGAGTTCTCAACAAAGAGATGATCAAGAAGTTTGGATGGAATTGGGTTGATGGACAGTGGGTGTCGAAGTAATCTGAGGTCAGTGACAAGGGAAACCAGGAAAAAGGAACGAAGTTTGCTCCAGCGAACGATGAGTTGAAGGAAATCAGGGAGCAGAACATGATTCTAAAGGGGATGATGGAAAAGCTTCAGAATATGCTTGGCAATGCACTGTCGAAGCTGGATGCAATAGAGGAGAGGCTCAATGACTTTGGAGCCTGATGTCAGTGACTGTCGTACACTCATGACCTTCTCTATCCCTTTCTTCTTTCCTTGCCACATTATTCCTCCACTTTACAAGACTTTTTAGTTCAATTTGGTTGTAACGTATTTCTGGATTATGTGTGTTTGCATCGTACTTTTATTTTGCCATGGTGGATGACTCTCTATGACTGTTTTGATATTATGCTTTAAGTTTCTATATTTGCCTCTGATTTCTTTTCTTGTTTTAGCAATCTTTCTGATGATGCCAAAAGGGGAATTAACCGGGGGAATAGATTTATTAGGGGGATCAAAATACTGAAATCATGTGGTTACTAAGCTTAGGGGGAACTTTTAATGGTTTTTGTGCTTTGCTCTATCTACTATGTTGCTTTTGTATGCTGGATAGTTTTTATCAAAACAGGTTGTTTGTCACCATCAAAAAGGGGGAATTTGTTAGAAGATGGAAGTTTGAGTTTTTATGGTTCCAGAGTTAGTGATCTTGTGTTTGCAAGTCAAGTCGGCGACTTGGCAAAGTCACTGACATAACCAGCTGGCGAAGTGATCTATTTACGGAAAGAACGCATAGATCTTGTGCGTTTAATTGAAGACATCTGCGTGTTCTATTTTAGGAGAAGATCATCAAAAGAGTGCTAAAATCAAGATGAAGATAATTGTGATTCTCCTAGAATATTTGAGTGTGCGTACAATTGTTTTATTTGGAAAGATTTGTAAAAGATTAAGTGTATATTGTTTTCCTAATCGAATGGAAAATAATACACATGAGATCTCTCTTACCTTAGTTTAAATACTCTTGTGTTTAGGTTAATTGGCAAGATGTGAGAGCTTAATTTTCATATCGTGTGTAAGAAAGAAAGAGTGTGTTTGTGCATGAGATTCGTACAAGTGGTGAGTCAAGAGATCTTAGGCATAGCATGAGATTGAGAGTGTGAGTGCAAAGGTAGAGCGTGGTTCAAGGGTGTGGGATTCATTCTTGTACACGGGAGAGCTTTGTAATCACTCAAGAAATCAATAGAGCGAGTCTAAGGACTCTTGAAATCCAACCAAGTGATAAACTTGGAAGAGAGTGGTTTTTCTCTAAGTAAACTAGTTGGTTTACTAAGAGTTTCCACTATACATCGCTTGTCAGTGACCGTTGGTAACGTTTATTTTACTGTGTGTTTATTCCACTGCTTTATTACTCAAAGTCGATGATTTTGTAGGAGTCGCCGACTCGTCCTAGTACTAACGATCCTAAAAACAAGTCAACACAATCTCTTCTTTTGAGGAGATCAACCAAAAGCCTTAGAGGTAAAAAAAGTTAGCCTTCAAGATCCAACAATGATCAAGAGGCTCAACAAGTTGAACAAGTTTCACTAGTTCGTGTAAAAACAAGAGGTCCATCAAGGTTGACATTTCAAATGACCGAACCTCAAACATGTATGAACCAATTGACACATTCAAGCACTAAAGCAATGTCATTTGTTAACATGGTTTCAAAACCACCAACTTTGACCACTCCAATATTGAAAACTCAAGGAGTGATAAAAGAAATCCCAAGTTCCCCATTGCGTGGAGACATGTCGTCTATTTTCAAAGATGATGAATTTCCAACTTTATCTTGGAAGGGAAGTAAAATAAAATTTAGCTTTCAAGATGAATCAGAAAATGCATCAGTGTTCATGACTAGTGTATCAACTATTGAAGAGCAACTTCAAGAGTTACAAAAGAAGCTTGCTGAAAAAGATGCTCAAATAGCATCACTCGTGGCTCAAGTCAATGATCAAGCAAATCAAAGAAGACGAGAGCAACATAGGTCAAATGATGAAGGGCCAAGTAATAGCTCAAACATCTCTCCCCAAGACATCAAGGAGATGATCTCAAGGGTTTCGAGAATCAAGCATCACAAAATCCACCTATGCTTGGGTATAGAAAACCATATCCCACATATCATGATGCAATTCCATTTCCCTCGGGCTATCAAAAACCAAAGTTTGAGAAGTTTGATGGCATTCATGGCTCGCCACATGAGCATCTTGCTCATTTTTACCTAGCTTATGGTGAAACCGCCTTAAGTGATATCTTGTTGATAAGGCAATTCGTCCAATCATTAAAAGGATTGGCCTTCACTTAGTACACTCAACTCCAACTAGGGTCGATCCAAACATGGGACGAGTTACAAAAGGCATTCTTAGCTCAATTTGTGAGCTCAAAAGCAAAGGTCTCCATAATGGACATCGCAAACATCTTCCAAGGACCAAATGAGCTCGCTAATGATTTCATCACTAGGTGGAGAAGTTTAGGACTTCAATGCCATGAAAAATTAAGTGAAAAAGCATGTGTTAAAATGTGCACCAACAACTCGCAAACACCTTCCAGAGCTAGTGGTGCGCGTTGGTAGTGTCGAGCCTCATTCTTTCAGTGATTTGGTGTCAAAGGCATGCAATATTGAAAAACAACTCGCTTGACAAAAGAAAGAATCTAGTTATCCTAAAGCAAGTGAAGTTGAAAAGGATGATGATGAGGAGTCACAAAATCAAGAGGACTCTATGGCGATCTTCATTAAGCCTAATGACAAACCCTCAATCGAGAGTAGCTTCAAGGCTCGAGATAAGGGGAAAATAAAAGAGTTCTCCAAAAGACTTACTCTTCATGAAAGAAAACAAAAGAAGTATCCTTTTGACGACGATGATGTCGAAGGGATATTTGAAGAGTTGATGACCGCCAAGTCATTGGCACTTCCAAAGTCAAAAAGGCCAAATGAAGTTAACAAGAAGGATGATCGAAATTATTGTCCTTATCATCGTCTCATAAGTCATCCAATTAAGGATTGTTACGTCTTCAAAGATGTAATAGAGAAAATGATTAAAAGAGGAGAGATTGAAACTGAGGAGGTAACATCAAAGACTCCAATAGTTACATCAAACACCATTTTCATGGTAGATGTTTCCGAGGTCATCCCCACAACCCAAGAATCTCTTCCAATACGTGAATTGTTTCTTCCTAAAATGTTTCTCAAGGACGACTCGACAAGTGATGATTCAGAGGTCGCTCAATGTTGTATGATGTCTTCAGTCTATACTTGTGAAGAAAGCCAATTAAATGCAGACGAGATTCTCACCAAGAACTTACAAATTTCCCAGGAAGGAGGAGTTCTAACCACGAGTGTCAAAGAGTCAATGAAAATGGAGTCAAATTAGCTAAACACAATCTCAAAGGATAAAGAAGCAAAGCCTCGAGTGTCGGTGTTTGAAAGGCTCAAAACAAGTTCCACAAGTGAAACGTCCAAGCCTTCCATTTTTTGAAGGCTTGATTTTACTTCAAGAAGACAAGCATCCAAACCTTCTGTGTTTGAAAGGCATGAAAAAGCTTGTAAACCAAAGGACAAGGCGATCCGAGTCAAGAACAACAAAAAGTGGAAGGTCAAGAACAAGATATTAAAAGCTCTAGTTCGCAAGTTTGAAGATGAAATGAACTCCTCAGTTGGAGAAATAAGATCGATGCCCATCCTAAGAAAAAAGAAACATCTTATAATTGACAAGGGGTATCATCATCAAACTCGTGTCTATTCAAAAAAAAAATCAACATTTTGTCTTCAAGCTCAAAAGCCTGCAAGTGTTGGATTTTAAAAAAAACTGAAGATGGATCTTCAGGAACTACGTCAAGACTTGATCCCAACAAGGGTACGTAGGAAGTTCGATATCAAATTCAATATATATCGGATTTAGTCGGAAACCTCAAAAAATCAAATTTAAAAACCTTTGCGCAAATGATAGTCGAAGTAATTTGAGCAACCTTTCCTAGAAGGTGGGTTCAAGTTGTCTCGGTGATGCACACAAAAAAAGGTTAAAAAACATGCGCATGATAGTTGGGCTAATCTAGACAACCCTTCCTAGAAGGTGGGTTTAGATCTCGTCCTCTAACCCATGTAAAAAAACATAAAATTAAATTGGTTCACAAAGAACTACGAGCGGCTTGATCCCTCACAAAGGGGGTTTGTAGGCAATCTAGTTAATCAAAAAGCTAGATGCAGCCACAACAACAAACAAAACAACTTCTTTCCCAAAAAGAAGGAAATGAGAAATGAGAAATCTCCATCTCTCGTAGTCGTTTGATCATTATCTCGACTACACAAAGAGAATATCAAATGTGGTCTGAAGATAAGTGCCTAGCTATGCTAGTTGTTGGGAAAAAAACCTAGTGCTAAAGTAAAAGAGAGAAGAAAAGATACATCTTCAAAAGATGTTCTCAAGAAGAGAAAACAAAAAAGTTTCAAGTTAAATTCAATAAACCTCAATCATCCACCTCAAATGCGATGATTGATCCATGTCTTACCAACCAAAAGATATTCTTTCCAAGGAAACATCAACAAATCTCCTCAAAATTCTAGAAACCAAATTTTCTTCTCTCCAAAGTTTCAAACCACCAAAAACAAAAGCCTTGATATCCCATTCTAGATAAAAGGACAAAACATGTTGGCCTATATCATTTTCGTATAAGGTCATTCAAAACACCAAATTCAAAAAAATAAAGCCACTAAATCTCGTGGTGTAAATTGGTATGGGTATATGATATGAATTCATCCTTTATGAAGGAAGCCAAAATTTCAAACCTTGTAGCACAAAGCTCCAAAACTCTCAAAAACCTTTTGTTCACCAAGAACACCGCTAAGTCCAAATTGACCCAAAGTCCTATAGCTAAATCGGCATGAAAAAGTTCAAAGCCAAACCCAATTTCAAAAAAAAAAAACTCAGATCTGCATATTGCCATACCACCATACCATTTCAATGGTCAAAAAAAATCTTCACATGGATCACGTTCCCCATGTGATAAAATTTCAAAGTGAATATGTTCCTATCTTCTTCGGATCAAAAGTCAAATTAAATGTTCTCTTCAAAAGAATGCCTTGAAAGGCAAAATGTCAAACTTTGAACGCGTTCAAGTTTTCACACACACAAAGTTCGGGGGGTAACTGTTGAGGGGTAAAATTTCATGACTTTAAAAAAAATTCCTGATTACCCATAAATATTTTAAAAATTAATTACAAGATATAAATGTGATTAATTTTCCTAAAACAAGACCAAAAATTAGGAATTGGGAAATTGGGTCGCTTTTCTCATTAAGAGAAAATCTTGACAACTAAGCAATACTTGAGACTAGCTCATTGCCTTGAAGCATTCTGCTACTTCCACTTCTTTTCATGGCCATTTTAGGATCAAAACTAACTGACTTATAAAACTTGGCGTCAGTGTAGTTCACACTTTCTCCATGAAATGGATTTTGATCTCCTCAGATAGTCTTTTCATTTCCATTCTCATCGGTGATTTTCTTAATAGGTTCGCAAAAAATCATTATATTTGATAGCAGTTTTGGAAACAAGGATGAGAATAAATAAAATTGATTTAATCTCTAGTTTTATTTTAAAAGGGTGGTGCAGGTACACCAAATGCACAGACGCAAATGGACACATATGGATCTTTTGGAATCCTATTTCAGTTTATAGAGTTGACTTCTTTTTGAGATATTTTCAAATCTTACATTTCTCTATTGCTTCTCCTAAGGCTCAAAAGCAAACCTTGGTATCTTTCGTGTATGCCTCGAATCATGTGAATGAGAGAGCTCAATTATCATAGCTTTATGACCACATTACACTTTATATGGGATCCTCTATAGAGATATGGGTGCTCTGATGTTCATGTTTTTAGTATGTTTTTAGGTGTTTTTCTTAGGTTGTTTAGTTTAGTTTTAGAGGGTTTTAGAGTTAGTTTTGTGTGTTTTAGGATAAGTTTGCATATTTTGTGAAAAGTATGGAAGCTACTCCGTTTTGTGTTTTTCTTAGGTTTTTGGAGAAAAGAGAGCATTTTGAGAGGAGTTGAAGTCAAGTGGTTCATGGTGGAGCACATAGATGGAAGATAAGAAAGGATACGTCTTGAAGATCCTGTGAAGTCAAAGAAGAAGCTATGCAAAGTGTACAAAAACCCAAAACAGAGAGCTCGTTACCGACCTGTGAAGGTCGGTACCGAGCTGTGCAATAGAGTTTTATTTGAGGAATTCAACAAAGAGTCTACCGACCCTGTGCAGGTTGTTACCGAGGTGACCTGTGTCTGTAGGTGGCGTCGACTTTGAGAAAATCTATCTTTTATCTCGTAATCTTTTTAGTTAGGAAAGTTTCTATCTTTTAAGACCCTTGTTAGATAGTTTCTTTTAGTATAAATACCCTGTTTTAGAGACAAGTTAGGGGGGTTTTTCATTAGTTTTAGAGGAGAGCTAGTTCGATTGAGAGAGGACACGTAGTTTGGAAGGATTTCGGTTCGATCGAGAGAGAGGGAGAGTTGGAGTTCTTTGTTATTCTTCGTTGTTCTTCGAGATCGTAGTTGGTTGTAAGATGAGATTTTTTATATTTTCAAGTAAGTTTTATTGCAATGTTTTCTTTCAATCTAGTTGTTTGTTCTGTTTCAATAATGAGTGAGTAGTTTACTTTTCTAGGATCGGGGTTGAAACCCGACATAGTTATACATGATTGAATGAATGTGTTGAATGTTTGATTTTCTTTTATTTATCATTTTACTACTTGTTTGTGCTTATACTTAGAAGAAAGTCGAAGTAATTTGAGTTTATCGCTTGATCGAAAGAGAAAGTTCTAAACTTGAATGTTGATATTGTTCAATAACGAAAGTTTCGAGCCTTGGATTCAAACTAAGTAGAAAGTGAATTGATTTATGAAAATTGATTGATTTGCTTTGATTAGGTCAACGAAAGTTGATAGATTTATCTTAAAGGCATGATAATTATCCTTCACACTAGTTCATATGCATGATTATGTCGTGGTAACCCTTGTCCTAGATCTTTTTATCCTTTGAATTTCCTTCGTTTTTACATTCGTACAGACTCGTTAACGAGGCACACAGGTCGGTACCGAGCCTGCAGCTGATTCGTCTTGTTTGCGTAGTTTTAGTTAAACCCAACGTCATTACCGACCCTGACAAGGTCGGTACCGAGGGCTGTCGTAGCCTTGTTTGCTCCTGTTTTGCGTTGTTTTCTTGTTTTCATAGTTTGGTAATCAAACAATCTTGCTGGGTCTTGACTACAAATTTATTTGTTGTCGAGTTAAATCTACCTTTCAACATGCTCCTTGGTGACTTCAACGTTATTAGAGAGGCTAGAGATAAAGAAGTAGAAAGTGGAGTCGCCTACCAACTCATCACAAATTTTGCATCTTACTTGGATAGAAATGATTTGATGGACTTTAACTTCACAAGTGCTTTTTTCACTTAGTCCAACAAACAGATGGATGGCAACAAGGTTATGTGCAAGCTAGATAGTGTTTGCACTAACAATAGCTAGATGATTTTCCACCCTATATAGTTAGGTTTGGGCTCCCTAAATGTTCAAATTACTCTCCGTCCTTACTACACATCAATGGTAATGTGTAGATCAAACACGCTCCATTCAGGTTTAGGAACACATAGACTTCTTTTAGACTATTACAAGTGTGTGGAAAGCCTCTACTAAGCTATGGATGAAGATGATTAGATTGGTCTTCAAGATGAAAGCTTTAAAACATCCACTTAAGAAGCTAGGAGGAAGCAGTGTGGATTAGGAAGAACAAAACTTCAAAGATCTTCATGGTAACATTCAAATGGTCCAGCATGAACTACAACTAAGGCCTTTTGCTTCAAATTTTCTAAAGGAAGAAACGAAGATGTTGGAGGAACTCAAGTCTACTATCAAAAGAAGAAACATAATGCTTCAACAAGCTTCTAAGATTCATTGGCTGAAATTTCAAGATAGTTATATTAATTATTCTTACAACTCAATCAAAATGAGGAAGACTAGAAACATCATTAACGATTTTAAGATAATAAGGGAAACACTATCATAGAGGAGGTGGATATTAAGAGATTTCTCACAAAACACTACAAAATGTTGCTAAGAAACATAGTGAGGGGTGACATTTATGATATGAATATGTTTAAAGAAAGTCCTTTTCTCTTTGAAGAAGACAAACAAACTATGATATTGCCTTTTGGTGGAGAGGAGATGAAGAAGGTTGTTTGGGAGATAAGAGTCATTAATGATCCTAGCCCAAATGGCTATAGTTCAATGTTCATCCGAAGAGACTGGAAGATAGTTGGAGAAGATATCGCATATGCAATCTTAGATTTCTTTAGATTTGGTGGGTTAATGAAAGAAATAGGTAGCACATCGATTGCCTTGGTTCCCAAGAAGGATAGCCCAACTTTTGTGCATGATTACATACTAATTTCATGTTGTTTAGTGATTAGTAAAGTCAATTCCGAGCTCCTAGTGAAGAGGTTGCAAAACATCATCAAGAGTTATTACAGGAAAGATATCAACCCATGATTTGCCATAAAAGTTGACTTAAAGAAGGCCTATGACACTATAAAAAAGGAGTTTCCTAACTCATATTTTGAAAGGTTTTGGATTCCATCCTCAAAAGATAAGGAATTTCTCGTTTGCAGTTTAATCGAAAGAGGCAACTGTGAAACAGAATATTTGATTAGGGTTTTGAAACGAAAGTTGATTAATCCTAATTAAAGTTTGAGATAGATAGAAAAGTTTATTGATTTAACGAAAGTTAATTGATTTTCTTGCATGGTTGATAAAAGTTGACATCTTTATGTGATAAAAGTATGATCTTTTTGATTCATTGGTGTTGTCATGCATAATTCTTGTTATGGTGATACCTAAACCTTAGAAATCTCTTACCTCTTGATACAAATCATCTCTTTCTTGCTCTTGTTTGCCCTAAGTTAATGAAACTTTTGAACTGACTCTCTTCGCTATACTCAGTAGGGTCTTGATCTATAAATTTATTTGCTTGTTTGGTTGATCTAAGAAACCCTTACAACAATATCATGGTCTTGAAATGGGTCTCTCAACTATGATCTTGAACAAACTTATAGAAGTGAACGGATAAGAAACACCACAAAAGAACAACATTAAGAGATTGTAAGAAGACTCAAGGAGAGTCATCAATTGGGTGAAATTATATCTAGATCAAAGAGGACTAGACTGGCACTAAATTTGTAGAAAAGACCAATGAAGAGTGTTCTAAGGCCTACGATGGTGGCGAAAAGAGAAAGGACGATTACGATTTGAGAGAAGTTTGACGCCAAAGCCTATGGAAGAGCTTGCTCGATTATCAAGGGTTATTTTGAATTGATTATAACTCAACAAAGAATTTTGGTTGGCCTTATAAAGGGGCGGCCATACATCCTAGACCCAGTAAGGAAGCAATTCAAGGATTGGGCCCCCAAGCGTGCAAATGAGGCCCACATCCGAAATAGTTAAAAATCCTAAAATAACAACTACTATAAATAAAAAGGTGTGACTAAGAAAGTTATATTAATAGAAAGAAAGACAACAAGGTTAGGCGTGCCTATAATGCCAACGTGTCGGCGCAAGCTAGGGAGAAGCATTGCAAAAGATGGGGTGCGCTGGTGTCGAAGGATGGGGTGCGCGAGCCTCATGTCGCTGAGGGTGTCGACACAAGCGTAGGCGCGAGCATCTCTTGCATGGTATTAGGGTATGTAATCCATTTCATAGTAGCGCACCCGCTACTTTTCATAGTAATGCACCCTCTAGCTGTTATGGCCAAATGGTGTCCAGCCGTAACGATTGGAGGTGCCCCAGCTGTTACGGCCAAAGTGATAATCTAGTTAATCAAGTACCATTAAATTCTCATACGTACCTTAACTTATTCTATCGTTTACTTTTAACACACATATATCCGCCGTGAGAGAACTACTCCATTGCTAGTCCTCTCGGAAAATCTCAAAACCTCTCCATGTTCACCATTCTTCAACAATGAACAACAATGGTGATTACATACTCTTTTTTGGATTAAAGGATCAAGCATTGAACATCAACCACAATGAGGTATGTTTCCTTTGCAAGTCTGATCTTATCTTTCTTCCATCATTATTTTCTTACTCTACTATGTTTATCAAGATTAGAAATTGCTAGTGAATTTATAAAGCAAAATGATTTCTTTGAAATTGCATGTATTAGTTAGGAAAATTAATTCATTATCAAATAAAAATATGTTAGAGATGATGTCTTTTTCGAAAGAAGATTGTAGATTTTGGATTTAATGTTTGAAGTATCCATGACAAAAAAGATCGTAGCTTTGAGCATAAAATGTAGTTTCTGGCCATTACGCCGAACGTGCTTCTATCCTTAACGGCTAGAAGGTTCATGGTGGTTAAGGCACGAGAGTCATTAGCCGTAACAGCCATGACACTTTTGGTTGCTACGGCTCGAAGCACGTTGGCCGTAACGACTTCACTTCTATAGAACCATATTCTTTTAGCTTATTACCAAATTTTTGTGTAATATTTTCTTTTATCTTTATAGGAAGAGAATCAAGTATACATTGGACTTAATGCATTGCGGATAGAAGATGGACAAAATGATCCCGTATACCACAATTTCGAATATGGGTATTCCCAGGTGCAGTCAAAACCGATTTCGTTTGTTGGAGATTGGTATAGTAGTGGATATCAATCGATGCATCCAAGACAAATGCCAAATACTTGCGATTGGGGTGGATACTTTCCGATGCATACAAATCAATATTATAGTGGATATTCTCAAATGTAGACTGATCAGTACAGTAGTGACTATAAATAGATGCAGCTAGTGGCAATGTTCGGGCCTCCACCTTTGAGCGACATTCCATAGTTTTCGGAACCCATGGAGGAGGTGGTGCAAGACTCAAATGATTATATAAAATTATTTACTATAGATAGGATATTTGATAGCAGAGATGAGGCCATACAGTGGGTTAAGGCAACTTATATACAAAATAACATGTTCATACGAACATGGCAAACCAAAAAGTCTACAATATTTGGTCGACTTGGAAAGACTTGGTTGATATGTGAGAGAGAAGGCGTTCACACCCTGAAGAAAAGGAAATTAAAGGAGGTCCAAGAGACTTAGTTGGTATGTACTAGAGTTTTTGCCTCCGCCTCTTGCACGGGACCGTCGAGGCTGAATCACAAGCGTCAATCGTCAAGGCTCACTCATGGGCGTCGACATTGGAGCCTCCAAGTGAAGGGGTGGGTTCTCTACCGCCTTATCCCCTGGATCATCCCAAGGGACCCTTGCAGGCTGTGATGACCATCGAGGTAGGAGATGTCGGTGTCCCCTAATGTAGACCTGACTAGCCGAATCAACCTGCTCTTGATCACCCAACTTAGCCTGCACATCATCTTGTGCCTCTATTTGAGCCTTTGGATTCATCGTTGCGATGCAACATGCTCCCTATGTGCATCTCTGCAGCGATGACGAATTGACCTATCTCTCATCTGAAAAAAAAGTTATGCATAAGAGTGAGCATCATACAGAAATATAAGGAAAAATTGATTAATAGCTTTGTCCATTTCTAGCCGTAACGACCAAAGACCTTTCAGTCTTAACATCCCAATGGTTCGTCTTCCTAGAATGAGCTTCGGCCATGGACGTTTAGGGCTTTCAACAATGGTCGTTTAATTACGACCTTCGAACTGCATTTCTGCACAAGTTGGAAGCCAATTTTTCCATAAAATTTGAAACCTAAACTTGGGCTCTGTTCAGTAAAACAAGGTTTTTGAGGAGGTGGAGGTTTTTAAGAAGGTTTTTGGGTAGGTGTAGGTTTTTGAGTAGGTAAAGGTTTTATTTTTTAGAACCTCCTAAAACCTTATTTGGTGTTTGGTATTACAAGCTTTTAAGGTAGGTTTTGTTTCAAAACTACCAAAAATAATATTAAGTAAAATAATTAATAAAAATATTGTGTTAAGATTTTTTACAAACCTCCTAAAACCTATCTATACCAAGGTTTCATTTTTGTGTTTTCAAACCTCATTAAAAACCTCCTCAAAACTCCACATAGTAAAAAACCTTGTTGTGCCAAACACTTATTTAAGTAGGTTTTAAATTGTGAAAACCTTTAAAAACTTCTATAAACCTACGTCGAACAGGGCCTTACTAATTCCCCATTTCATTCTACACCACAAAATCAAAAACCCAAATTTAACATGCAAATATGAAATTTGACCAAAAAATTTCAAATTTAATAACAAAACTTACATTATAATGGATATTGTTGTTGGAATGTTGTGCAATTTGCCTTTCTTTTACAAATTTGTTAGAATTTTATGGAGATTTGAAAGAGACAGAGTGTTGGAGGGAAGAATGAGAGTTGGAGAATGAAGGAAGAGTGAAATGTGGGTGATGGTGAAATTTTGGGACATTTTTTTATATGGATTTAGAGTGCTCTACTATAAAATTTTAGGGTTGCTTTATAACTAAATGACCTATATATATATATATATATATATATATATATATATATATATATATATATATATATATATATATACTCCCTCCGTTTCACAATACATGTTCTTAAAGACTTTTTTTTGTTTCAAAATAGATGTTCATATACAATTTTTATCCATTTATACCTCTAGAGTATACCGCACATTAATTAAGTACTACACTTCTCCCAAAACAATTATGGGTAATTGAGAGAATAAGAAAAGCATTTAATAGGGATAATTTGGGAACAAAATTTTTTCCTTAATACGTGTGAAATACTGTCTAAGAACATGTATTGTGAAACAGATGGAGTATTTACTACTTGTATCACATACGAAGTATATGATTGATTGATATAATTAAAGGTACATTGTAAAAGGTGACTAATCTAGCTTGTTTACATTCATATTTTCATGCACAAATTTTGAAAATTTACTCAAGTCTTCCTTCCACCCTTAACTTATAAATAAATCTTTCAATGTAAAACTTACACCAATAAGAGCATGTTTGAATTATACAAAATAATATATTATCTTACATTATAATGTAAAATTTAATGTAAAATTATATTAAATCCTACATTATAATGTAAGATAATGAATTTGTTTGTGTACTCCAAACACACCCTAAAAGAGCAATAAATACATATTTTAAAGTTTTTGTTCACCCCCTCTTTTACCTATTGGTATAAAGTCATTCCAAGTATTGTTGGCATAAGACTCAGATGACCTTATTCTTATAATTTTTTGATAATGAATATTAAATTTGAAGGGCTCAAAAGTTGATTTTTAATCATATTTGATACAAAAAAAATCGCAAAGTGAAATTCCCTCCCATGAAAATGTAAATGAAAAGGAAGCATTAAAAAAAAAAGCGTAAAAGGAGGTATATCAGTCATAATAAATAATCAAGTACGTGCGAGACCACGGGGACGGCTTCTTCCTTGAATTTTTAAATCGAAAAGCCTGATCATTCATTATTGCAGCCAATAAAAAAATTCTACGCAACTGAGGTTTCAGTGGAACTTGCAGCATCTGATTTGAAGCTCCCTTTCTTGACAAATCAATCATTCATTATAAACCTCCTCCTCCAAATAGGCAAATACAGAGCTTTCGACAAGAGAGCGACGCGGCCGGAAAGTAAGGTCTCCGGCGGAGTGAGAGAATCGGAAGAGAGGAATTAGAAAACTCCGGCAGCTTAACCAGGAGGTATGAGCAGCCGAGTTACAAAGCGTTCAGAAAAGCTTGTTGTTGATGGAGAAGAGAAATTGGGGCGACCGGCAAAGAAGGCGGTGATGATGCTGATGAGGAAGTTGTCGATGAAAGAGAAAGAGAAGGGATCTGAAAGGCGCCTGGTAAGGTACGAGGCGTTACCGGAATATCTCAAGGATAACGAATTCATTCGAGATCATTATCGTTGCGAGTGGCCGCTCAAGGATTCCTTGTTCAGCGTCTTCGCCTGGCACAATGAGACGCTCAATGTCTGGACGTATGTATATATGATACTATTAGCAGAGCTTTCAATTTTGGCTCTCTTTCCTGATCGCAAATTGATATTGGTTCCGGTGTTCGATCTGTTTGATTCCGTTAATTTGAGCTAAAAGCATGTGCGATTTTGAAATTTAGGTTGATTTGCAAGTCGTATCCAACAGCTTAGGACGCGAATTGATCAATTTTTTTTGAATGTTTAGGCACCTGGCTGGATTCCTGATTTTCGTAGCTATGGCGGTGGCGAGTTCGATGGAGAAGACGAATCTTGAAAGCCTGATTTCTAGCATTTTCCGGTACTCACTCAAATTCAAACCGAGATCATGATTATGGATCCCTTTCAAATTTCATTTTCAATCCGATATATATATCTTTTTTTGGTTGAATCAATCCGATATATATCTTATGCTATCTTTATTGTTACATTGAAAAGAAATTACATCTTTTCAGACGAAAAGCAGATCGATATTACATGTTAACCAAGGGATGTTGATTAAATATATAAAGGTCTAACCAAGAAAGAGGAATAAGGAATTCTAAAACTTATGATTTGTTGTTTATGGGGCAGGCAACCAGGTGATTCGCCATTGACAACGATCCTGCTGACCTTCAACGGCTCGCAAAATGCATTTTCCGTGAGTTCCTTCCTACTTTACTGCTTTTTTTTTTGGTAAAATACTTTACTGTCTTTTTTCTTTTCTTCTTTGACCTTATTTTTTTTTCTTTCTTTCGGCTCTCTGTTTTTTACCATTTTTTCTATTTTGTGTAGTTTTCTCCTAATGGTCAAAATTTATCTCATACTTTATCCTTGCATGTTAATGTGTAAGTAGTGGTGGTTGGAAATCTGAGGTAATGAGATTGTGAATAATAGTCCGTTTAGTAATCGAAAAAGTAAAAAAAAATTAGAGCACAAAAAAAGGTAAGAAACTCAGCGGTATCCATTATAATTTCCCTAAAATATAATAATTACCTTTGAACATTCAATCAAGCGATTAATCCTTCAAAAATAATATCTAGAAGATCTTCTGTTCGACTTGGTGGAAAGTGTCATTCAGAAAAAATGCAGAATAGTTGCGAGCTTATTCGGAGAGTTTGAATTATACCAAAATACTTTACGTCTCACCAACTAGGACCGGCCAACGGCGTGCAAATTGAAAAGAAGTTAGACCCACCACGTGTGCCATTTTTTGAAATTTTGTTGGGTTTTAATATTCATTATTGAGCAACTATCACTCAGATAGTCGCTGTTGTTGACAAGCCTGTTCCACTTGGCCTTGAATATAATGTTCCGGTTTTTATGATAAAACAACGGAGTATTATTCAAAAGAACCATATGATTCATGGGGAATGGCATATAGTTGAGCTAAGATTTGAAGATGTATGGGGAATGGTATGGATCTTCACCATGGATTGTGCAGCGCAAGTCGTGGTTGCATGTGACTGTGGGGCCATGTGATATGTCATATTGTCATGTGTGTGTGGTGGTTTAGTACTCTCTTGGTTATTTTAATGAGAAATAC
This sequence comes from Fallopia convolvulus, assembly GCA_964016875.1. Classification (NCBI taxonomy): domain Eukaryota; kingdom Viridiplantae; phylum Streptophyta; class Magnoliopsida; order Caryophyllales; family Polygonaceae; genus Fallopia; species Fallopia convolvulus. Next base: position 5,941,202 of record OZ024737.1, read on the forward strand.
TCGCGAGATATATTCTGTTGGTATATTACAACTTACAACATAATTTTATAATATAGTATCAAGTATTAAAAAAGGTTAAAAAATCATTACTTTATATATAAGGAGTAAGGCTATTATTTGGAATAAAAAAGTATTATTTTCAAAAAAAACTATTGTAATATAAATACTCCCTACTTGTCGTTTTTTGGGTGAAACTCCCTACTTGTGGTTTTAACATTGGTATGAGAATCATTTAAATGTCCTTAAATTTTATCACTCAAAATGTTCAGCACTCTTTTGTTCCTCACCGAATGTAACAGAGATTCATTCTTTTTTTTTTGGTCGAACATAGATTCATTCTGTTGATTGAATTTTATTTTATTTTTTTTTTGTAGAATTCTGTTGATTAATTCGGGTCCCTCCATTTTGTTAACTAGTTTGGTCGGTAATAAATTTGCCAATCAGGCATGATGTTATTTTAAAGTATGGAAGATATCAGGTTTGGACAATAGAGGATTTGGATTGCTATGAAGGGTCGGTAATAATTAATTAAGGCGTTTGATGTTTGCAGGGTGTGGAGAGGAGAGTGCATTCGTCTTCAGCACTCGTCTTAAACGGGTCCGAAAACATCCCGCTGTGGCCATGGTTCATCTTCCTCACCGGCGCCATGGGCTGCTTAATGTGTAGCACCCTCTCCCACCTCTTAGCCTGTCACTCCCGCCAATTCAACCTCTTCTTCTGGCGCCTCGACTACTCGGGCATCTCCCTCATGATCGTCTCCTCCTTCGTCCCTCCGATCTACTACGCCTTCTACTGCCACCTCTGCTTCCGCCTCCTCTACCTCACCTCCATCTCCCTCGCGGGCGCCCTCGTCATCCTCACTCTCCTCGCCCCCTCCCTCTCGTCCCCGCGCTTCCGCTCCCTCAGGGCCTCCATCTTCCTCGCCATGGGCCTATCGGGCCTCGTCCCTGCGGCCCATGCCGTCGTCCTCCACTGGGCCCACCCCCAGATCTTCCTCGCCCTCGCCTTCGAGATCCTGATGGGCCTCCTGTATGGCGTCGGGGCAGGGTTTTATGTGAGTAGGGTGCCTGAGAGGTGGAGGCCCGGGGCCTTCGATTTGGCCGGACACAGCCACCAGATCTTCCACGTGTTTGTCGTCGCAGGGGCCCTCTCCCATGCCGCTGCCACCCTCGTTATACTCAACTGGCGCCGAGGGATGCCATCCTGTGGCTAAACCTTCACAATTGTTCTCTGTCATTTATATGTGTTAGTAGTTTAGTGTTGGTTGCCTCCTGTAGCTAGTAGGCATTGGCTTTGCCCGTTTTAATAGGCCTTTTCGAGGCATGTGGAAAGGGGTGTTTAAGTAGGCTTGCCTCAACTCACATATATTCTTTCTTTGTAACTAGGTTAGGGGGTGTTTGCCTGGGGAAAGCTCTTAAAGCATTGTTGTTAGTACTTGTACGTACTTAGTATCAGAAGCAGAATTTGAACATTTACCATGGAAAGCTTAACTTTCAACAGATGAATTTGTAAGAACCTCGGCTGACTTTCCTGACCTTTTTCATTATAGAGATTACAAGTATGCAACCAAGCAAGAGGCTCCTAGAAGGCCTATAACAATTCGAGCAACAAACGAACATGATGCATAAAATTGATGTGTGACTAGTTCTTGTTTTTGCATACACAGACGAAGGAAGTCAAATAAATAGTCGACACGACACTCTCGGGTGGTCCCTGACTGGTCAGGAATGGAAACCGATTCATGTCAAAAGTCTTGGAAATACAAAGGCATTAGGAATAAGACAAGATTTTGTAGAAGCAGATTAGGATGAAACATACAACAAGAGGAAAAGCATAATGGAACATACCTAAATGTCATCAATATATGCCATTATCATACTCAGGGGGAAAAAAAACTAAAGCAGAAAGAACTAAACCTGGAAATAGCCGAATGCCGATTTTTTTGGCAAATTGCACCGCATTAACAACTCCTCCATGATGAATTTCATCATCAGGGTTTGCAGGAAAAGACTCGATCCTTTATTAGCATGAAAATTGCAACTCTCCTCGATCTTCCCAAGCCAAGCCTACTTTAGTGGAAAATTCACCATCAGCTTACAACCTCTACTACGTCAGGCTCACCATCGCTGTAATCTCCCCAGCGCTTGCCAGGGATTTCCTCTGGGTCTGATTTATTAGCGTCGTTTTCTTTAGCTGTATTAACGCATGGTTCTACTGTCATTATGTCTAGAGGCTTCTCTTCAATATCAAGTAGAGGAGATTTTTCAGAGGCGGCCTCTTCTCCCTCTTGATTAATTAGTTCAGCTGAGGGCTCTCCACTGCTCTCTTTGTCCTCATTTTTGTCATCTGATATGGTTTCAACAGAATCGGCCACAGCAGATGACTCTGTAGCATCAACAGGAGTAAATCCGTTTTGCACAACAGGAACCATATAACCATTTGATGGTGAGACCGGATAGCCATTGGAAAGCCAGGGCTGGCCAGGAACGAACTCTGCAGCGTGAGGATTCATTACCCGGGGAGGACTGAAGTGGTTGTTCATATCCACCGTGGGCTCACCATTGTGAATGATGGGGGGCTTGACCCGTGGGACCCGCGTCCCGGTTCTGTTGTACCCTCCTCCTGAGAGGCGGGGCCCATAGGGGACCCTGGCTGTGGCTGATTGATGAGGTGATCTCCTAACAGGGCTCAGGGTCAGCATAGGAGGGACGTTTACAGGTGGTGGGAGTATTCCACCATGATCTTTAAAGCCCGGGACTGATACCGACCCAAACGTTGTGATACTTGACGGATTGAATGGAGGGGCAGAGGCAGAAAGTTTCTTGTTTCCCTCTTTACCGTTTTCAACTGGTGAAGGCAATGAGTCACCATCACTGACACTTATCACATTTGAATCTCCATCTACTTCAGAAGATTGAGAACTGGAATTGGACTCGTTGAGCTCTTCATTTCCAGTGTAAAGAGTAGCAGAATTATTGGATTCTGCAGCTGTTAAATTTTCAGCTTCATTTTTCATTTCCTTTACTTCATTCTTCTTGTCCATGGATTCCTCAACTTCAACTCTACTGTCATTTGTCACATTGCTCTTTGTCTCCTCAATTTCTACTAATTTCTCCGCATGTTCCGGAGCCTTGTTTTCTTGGTTTTTTTCAGCCTTTGAAACCTCTTCCTTGTCACATTGAGCTGTACCATCATCAGCGTTTTTAATGACTTCCGCAGTTTGTTTATCACAAATGTTTTCTTTTGCTGTCTGTTCTACAACCACCTTCACAACAGTACCAGGTGGAGCCAAGGCAACCTCCTTGTAGGAGAAAAGCTTGCCAGCAGTTTGGACACTAACTGCACTTGCTACTGAAGCTGGCTTTGAAAGTGGTTCGAGTATAGCTGGGCTAGCTGGTGCAGACATTGGGTTCCGGGACTTCTCGGTTACTGTACTGGAGGTGGTAGCATTAGAGTTCTTCGTGCTGAAGCTTGCACTTTTGGCAAACTTCTTCACAGCTTTAGTAGGACTAGGAACAGCAGAAGCAGCAGTATCATTTGCATTTGTCTTTGGAGATGAGAAGTTTATATTCTGCTTTCCACGGTATCTTGATGGCTGCTGCTGGTTCATAAAATTAGTATTAAGTTTTGCCAAGCTCGGTCTCTTCGAACCAGAGGACTTGCGCCCTGTAGTTGAACGGTTTTTGGAAACAGCTTCTTGCCATCCCTCGTCAGAATTAACATCTACATCAGGTTCATGAATTTTTTCAGGCAACAATGGGCCCACAGGATCAACAACCAGTTTCTCATCTACCGATTCTGTAAACTGAGGTTCAGACTTGTTTTCTTTGTCAAGACTGTCCTCTGTCACAGAACTTTGTAATAATTCTTCATCCGTTTGCAATTGATCAATGGTTGCTTCCTCGGTTTGGCCAGGTTTACCTTTAACCTGTGATGGGGTACTCTCAAACTTAATATCTTCAAATTATCCAAATACAAAGCAAATAAAAAGAAAGAAGAAGAAGAAGAAGAAGAAGAAGAAGAAGAAGAAGAAGAAGAAACCAGAGTAAGAGAAGTAATGACCTTAGCTCGAGTTTGCTTCCTCTGGGCTTCTCTTGCTTTAAGTTCTGCATCTGGGGTTATATAGTCAAGGAGGTCCGATACGCTGTTCAGAGACGTCAAGTTATTTTCAGCATATTATATAAAAGTACTTCTTAAGTCTGAAATATGAGACATAACGGCAAATATTTGAGAAAACAAAATTATAAAACTTTTATTTGTCAATCCATTTTTATTACAGATAGAGATGGATGGAATGGAATATTGATGCCTTTCTCCAGAGGAAAGGAGGAGAAGCTGACCTCAAGTGACCTTTGCTTGAAATAGATGCATCTGCTTTTGGTGTACCATTACGTGCAGCTTCTTGCTGCTCCAGAGCCTTGGACTCGAAGTATTCAAGCCATGCTGCCGCATCCTGAAATAGTTTATAGAGTTCAGATGCGATTTTCTTTACCCTGGATGTTTGTTTGCTTCTACTTTGCTAGTAAATGCATTTGATGCTAGCAAAAAAATTTCACTATAGAAACAGAAGTACCTGTGTCCGCAAATCTTCAGATCCAAGTTTTGTCTGCAGTATTTGCAGAGTAGTCTGCTCATGCTGAACGCTCAATGAGTATGCTTCCATTAAAGACAATGCAATGGCGATTGCATGGTAGCTAGCTGCAGTCTATACAAGAACAAATACCAACAATTAGATGACTTCAAATTCCAGTAAGCTAGTTGCTCAAGTAATTAAGAGGTTCAATAGCCATCACTTTAACTTCATGTGCAAAGAAACTCTAGAGCTATACAATTCCATCATTCCTGAAGGGGATTTGGCTTCTAGGTTTCTTCAATCTACAACTGAGTATGTTTAGACATTGATTCTACGTGGATACTTGTTTTCCAAAGCTATGACATAGCGAAATATCTGCGTTCTTGGGAAATTTTTCCAGCTAAATTTTGACTTAAAGAAAACCAAGTTACAATCTTGTATGCACAATTAAGCTCCAAGACTAAATAGTATCGAGAATTATGTCTTATCCAATGATATGTTTACTAGCAGTTTAGTACTAAGTACTAACTTCTAAAGATATTAATAATCTCTATAAATCTAAAATATATCATTTCTACCATAATAATACTACCATTCTTAAATTATAATAAAATTTTAATTAATTATAACTCAAGACATTAGAACTAAAGCTTTCATTTGTAATTGCAAGTTCAATCCTACAAGTAGTCTTTAAAACATGTTTCTCTGGTCAAGTGTGCAATTTGGTTGATCAATGTTAACGGTCGCATTGAATCTTGTGATTAGAGCTGAAAATAAACTAGCTACACCTGGATGTGATCTGCCCCGAGTAGTCTTTTGTTGCATTTTAGCGCCTCATGAAGAAACCTTAGTGCAACATGTACATTTCCCAACCCTTCTTCCATCATTGCTACATTAATGTACGTAGCGGCAGTGTTTGGGTGAGAAGGGCCACAGGTTAGATGTAACAGATACAACGCCCGATTAACATACCTAATCACCACAAAACATGTTAGGATATCTTTTTCTGAAAATCTTAGAAGGTATTCATAACCAAGATTTGCACTTCTGCAGTATCACTATTCAAGAAATCATTTCAACTGAGCCTCTTTTCAGCAGTGGACTTCCTTTACATAGCATCTATTTGGGTCATGGAAAATTTTAACCAAAGAAGACTCACATCATATTTGTTTCTTTTCATATCATATCGTAAAAACACAAGTGCAGTCAGAACCATACTACCATATATGCAAACATTGTTCTAGTACTGTGAATTGACTTCTCAGAGTATTAACTGAGCTTTTGGCCAGATAGTGCCATATATCACATGCATAAATCCTAAAGCATTCCAGTGATATCTCTAAAAAAAGTCTGGTAAAATATAAGCCAATCTCGATGGACTGAATGCAAAAGTAATCTTCAAAAACAGTATTTGAAAAGCAAAAGGGAATCACTTACTTCAAGGCTAACTCTGTATGTTGAAGCCGATAGTAGAAAACAGCCAAATCCCCGTAACTTTTCATTGTGTCGGGATGGTCAAGACCAAGTTCTCTTTCATTGATATCCAATGCTTTCTGCTGGTAAATGGTTGCCTAGAGAATATGAAAAATACCACATTCTTTAATCATAAAATCTTAAGAGGCTAAACTAATTGTTGTATTTTGAGTGCAACAGTTAACTTTCCAAACGGACGGAAGTTGAGCTAGGTCAAGTATAATTTAAATATTGTTACTCTTGCATCAAACTTCGAAGTCTTTTGTTATCGCTAATGGCTGGACTGATGATTAGAATGATTTACAAAAATATTTTAAGAGAGGAGTAAGTATTATGATCCAGCATTTAAAATTACTCCCCATGCAGTAAAAAAGCGGGCCTAGTTCATGTACATGATGATATCATCCATTAAATTGGGAATTGAACGTTCAAGTGCATACATTGCACATTTAAAACCCCAAGTTACAGAAGAGTAAGGTATTAAGATCCAGCATTTAAAATTACTCCTCATGCAGTAAAAAATTGGGCCTAGTTCATATACATGATGATATCATGCATTAAATATGGAACTGAACGTTTAAGCGCATACATTGCGCCTTTAAAACCCCAAGATACAGGACTTAGGAATCCAACATCAACCTTATGAAAAATAATGTGAAGTTAATACAGCCTTATGGGCTCTCGAACCTCATGAGTTAGCTTTTGGGGGTGTGGTTCTTCCACAGAACTATATCAGCTTTCCCAAGTCTCACACCTTCGCACAAGGTATGCAACAGATACCAATATCATATTCAAAAGCTACCAAGTTCATTTGGATTTCACTTTAAACAGGTATGACTTTAGTGCTTCCAGTGGATCATATCTTCTTCTACAGTAGACATACCTGATTGAAGTCTCCTGTATGATATAGTACAACAGCCAGAAGACTATATGCACCAGCTGTCATTCGATGATAAGGACCACAAACTGCAACAAGCTTGGACAGTGCCTTCATGTCCAAAACAGAGGCATTCAGCTTTCAGGATGGGTTAGTTCAATATAAAACCATATAGTATGATTCTGTTTGATACCTTAGTTCCATAGTTTACAGCATCTTCTAATTTGCCTTTGTCCAATGAGGTTTTGGATGATTCCAATAACGTACGTCCATCAGCAGAGGAACATGCAACATGCTGCAGGTGAAATTTAAGAAGTGAAAGTAAACAAACAATTTCAATAAATAATATACCATTGTCGCAGACAATTTCAGTATATTATTATCTACCACTAGCTCAGAAATTTTCAGTAATTATATTTTCCTATTATCTCATACCTTGTACACAGGTATCATTGCTATTATGTCTGTCTTCCTAAATGGAGATGCAGTGTCCATATCATAGTCACGTGGTACAACCTCTACTCCAACCTGTTATACATGACAACTGAAAGAATAAATACCATAGAAAGCAATGCTGCTGCTTCTAATGTAGAACGTGCTGCACATTTGACACTTCACTTTAGTATACCTTGTGGCAAAGTCCACGAAGAATGGCTAACTTTCGCAGTTCTTGATGGCTTTCATGCTTCCATTTCCACCCAAACCTTTTGGAAATAAATGTTTCTATCCATTTCCACTTGAGCTTTTCATCATCCATTATGTTTTGATCCGCACAATTAGTTGGTGTGCCCAGCAATACATTTAGGCATGCGGCTATTGAACCAGCCAAATCATCAACATTGCCAACTGCTGCAACAACTGCTTGTAGTATATGCTTGTAGGCTCTGACAACCATTTCATGCTCACATAGCGATTGCACATGAGGGAGTTTATCTGCAAGTTCAACCTACAAAAGCAAAAGCTATGAGATCAGTAAATAGCAATTCATGTAGCAGACTATTTGTTAAGCAGAGAGCAGCAAACATAAACTGAAATATGATATTTTTAGCTCATAAAAATCTTGACACCGCAATTGAAGTGTAATTGCCATTTACAGAAGACTTGATCCATATATGAATGGCACCAACTCAAAATTTGGATCCATTTTTAACCATAATAATTTAAAAAATCACTCATGCACTAAAAGATGAAAGGCTTAGATTCTGAGTATTCTCTATATATGTAATGCTTGGGTAGACTGATTTGACTACTCTGTGATCTTAACTCATTATGTCTTGTCAATTCTTTGTCAAAGATTTTCTCCATAAGGTTTCAATTGGTTGAGGTTAGAGTTATGTATGTAGTGGTGAATGAAATGATGTATGTATTATGTGCACTGACAAAATTACATATTCTTTCAGATAAAGATAGTTTATCAAAATCAAGAAAATATGATATATAAGCCTTTGGGCATCTAGTCAAGCGGTTAAGCCTCCAAGGGTAGTACCCAGAGGTCTCCGGTTCGACTCTCATGGGTAGTGCCCTTCACCCAAAAAAAATATGATATATAATAAAGATGAAAAAAATCCTTTAGATAGTACAAGAAATAAATAATAAAACACCCAACTCAAGATAGAGCACCTATTTCAGGAAGATATTCTCCTACTGGAATATATGTGTAACCGTTTCATGAAGCATCTATCTATAGAATTGCATGCCTTCCAACCACATTTTAAAAGGAAAAGAAGTATCATTATAGTTAAAAGCAGACCTGACAAAATGTAGAAACTGCAATTTGGGGGGGGGGGGGGGGGGGGGGTAATTAATTGTTTTTTTTTATGGAGCTTGGGCAAAATCCAACAACTGGCCTTTATACCTTAGCCATACTCTAATTGTGTGTTGACTGATGACCTCTTGGCTTTTCACTATTTCATAAACTGAACTAAATGTAATAAACCTAAGTCCGAAATGTCAATGTATATTGAAATTTTATTTGACAATGAGAACATCATCATTCACATAACAAAGATATAACCTAACATTCAAAATCCATCACATAACACAACATCAAGCTATTACAAAAAATAAAACAGTCCAAAATTAATATGAGGGAAGCCTTTTATCATTCACATAATACATATACTACCTCTGGCACATTATATATGTCATTTTAGAATTTTGCACAATGTTTAAGGAGCACATTAGATAACACAAAAATAGTTTTATTCAATAGTCTTTTCTTCCCTAGTTTAGAAACTACTAATAATACATGTAATCATTCGTGACCTTCATAATTGTGCCAAGGACGAATATGAACAAAAAAGGCTATATAAATCTAAATTGACATATTTTAAGATACACCAAAAAGCGTAAAACCAGCATAGATTTTGAGACAGATGGAGTAAGATATTACATATTATACATCCAACTCACAAAATATATGCACACACACATACATTAGAAGGAAACGATATTTATAACCATACCCACTTATCATTTCCATCCATAACTTCCAATCATGCCTCTTTTTTACGTGCCAGATCGTAGATCATCATGTATAGTTTAAAGTAAAAAATAACAATGTTTTTGAAATTACCACTCGGCCTAAGGAGCACATTCGCAACCCTCGAGTATGCATGAAATCTGTTAGTGTCCTTCCATCAACAGGAGAAAGTTCCAGGGAGCCAAAATCTGCAACCTAAACACTTGAATGTCAGAATTTTAATATTCCAGAAAAATCTGAAACAATATGAACAAAGCACCTACCAGCTTTGGGAGGGCAGTATCTCCGTAGTATTGATGTGCCATATCAATCAGCTCATCGGGCGACTGACATAAAGAATGTGAGAGATAAGAAATATGAGAAAGTTTTGCTCTTAAAAAATATGTCATCCTCAACACAATTATCACAAAAAGCAATTCAGAATAAAAATTATAACTTTGTAGTAATCTAAATGGTCCTTGAACTGCAGCATTGAGGAATCATCTGCACCACTGCAGTTTTATCCTTCTAGAAATTGAAAAAAAATAAAATTAAAAAAATTCTTTTGAAGCATGCATTCCACATGCTTCACACAAACATAGTCATAGTCAATTTTCAAGAAACTGCGACCTTGATATGAAAACACATTCATGCCATGTACTTTTGTGCAAGGAGTTGCAATTTAAAACATACCTTAAGGTGAAGACCAGTCTCTGATTCTTTAAGTCGTGCATATGCCACTTCAGGTAGCAGATTTCTCCAAAGACATTCCATCTCTTGTTCTAATTTCTCCCTCTCCATTTCAATAGCACTATCTGTTCTTTTGTCACTACCAAGACTGTTGCCAGTAGAAATGTCTTTCTCATTTTTGTTATACTTTTCATCAATTTTCTTCTTAATTTCTTTCAAAAGTCCTCCTTGCTTTCCAAGACCTTTTACAGGAGGCTCAACTTTGTTCTCCTCGTTTTTCTTGGACTCAGGTTTTCCTGAAGCTTGATTCTGCAAATGTTGCACCCAGCATGCACCTAACTCCCATCTTATTGGCCTCAGATGTTTCCCAGCTTCTCCCTCCAAATTTGTCAAACTTTCTTCCAGAACCTTTCTTACCAAAGATCTTGCAGAACCTTGATCTTCAATATCGAGATTCCGTGATCTTTGACCTGAAGGGGATGGTGGCTTGTGTAGAAGCATTCGTAAGCTGAAAACAAAAGGCAGGAAGAAAAAGTTAATCAATCAGACAAGAAAGAAAGCTTATACGTCGGTATTCTCCTACAGGTTACCGCATGGCTGCTATGGCCTGGCATGCTAAAATAACAACACAAGAGATTGATGCTTACCTGTTTACATTCAACGCATTAGCACCACCTTCAGGGTGGTCCTCAATTTGAACGTCCTCAGGAACAGGATTTCCCTCCCAATTCAATTCACCTGTAACCTTCACAATCGCAGTGTAGCCGCAATGCCTAACAACAACTACACCTAATGTGGAAGTATCCTGTAAAATTACAGGGTGAGCTTAGAAGAAGTCATCTGACCGAAACAATACAGAAGGGAGGAACCCCACTTACATGCACAGTTGCACTTTCATCAGCAGTTATTCCTTTAAGTAAATTCCTACGAGCAAGCTCTTCTTCTGACAATCCAAGAACCCGGTTCCCGTCATTCTTACAATCCACCTTCGAACTTGCATCTGGTGTATCCATTGTCACATTAATTAACAAATCGCCTATTCGTTCCTCATGCACAACATTTGGGGTGCTGGGATTGCTTTTGATATGATTCCGAACAATGTCAACTGCTTTAACAACTGAAATGTCGACAAATAGACTGTGGAGAAGAAATGCTTTCCTATCTCTAATTTGTCTCTCCTCTGTGGTCTTGCATGGCATCGCAGCCAAGATTGCAAAATCTCTGGCCCATTGGCGATGTTCATGCTTTTTGTCTCTTCCTTGTCCGCCCCCACTTCCTCCCCAATTCTCATCTTCCACGGGAAGTGGAGGAAAAACAGATGGGTTATCAGCAACAAATGGAGGAGCAACCCATGTATTTGCACGAAAACCATAAGGAAGATTTCCAAACTGAAATGAAAACATGACGCATTTATACAATCATCTCTCTTACAATTGTCTGACCATCATAACAATCAACTATGCACTTACCTTATTATGTTCTGTAAAAGCTTTCATGAGAGCTTTGTATGCCTGTAAAATAGTATTTCGGAGGACAATTAGTTGCATGAAATAAGACGGCGATAACTGCAAGGAAAATGATGATCTCTGGAATGCATCAAACCTACCGTATCAAATACCCTACTTAATTGTTGGAGCAGACCAACCAATGTGCCGGATAGAAGGGGACGTTTTCCTGCAGGATAGAACCCTTCCTGGGATGCAACAACCGTAGTTGGCTTTCCACTGCATAACCGAACCTGCAGCGCATTCATGAAAAAGTAGTAAGCCGTAGTTGACAGACAGGTAATATTAGTGAGTTGTGGTTGACAGACAAAGCTTACATCAATCTGAAAGAAAGCATCGTCAGTTTTCTCATCAGCAAATGGGCGATTGGACCTCCTGATGTCTGCATCAGAAAATTCGGCGCATAAATTGTAATCAGGCCAGCTTGAATTAAGCAAAACGAAGTACTTATTGGAAAAATTGGGCGAATTTGGACTCCGTGGAAAAGGCACATCAATTCAACAGCCTGAGAGATTTTCTCGGGAGAAGCAATTATTGTTGAAATCAGAAAGACGTTAAAAGCAAAAGGAGGAAGGACTCAAGGAGTAGTAGAGCGAGAGAGTGAGAGGCCTACATTGTATGGGCGGAGTCAAATGGGAAAAGGAGAAGAAGTCGTAGAACTGACTAAGCTTCGGCGGCGGGCACAAGGAAACCGCGGCGTCACCTTTCTCCGACGCATCTCCACCGGCGGCGGCGACCGTGGCCTCCGCCGTCGGTTTCTTCTCGGTGACATTTCCGGACACGGGAGCCTTGTCTTCCAGCAAAGGCGGTTCCTTAGAGCCGGGCCGACTGGAGGGCCTGGGCCCGAATGCGGTCGCGCAGGCGACGATGTCGAGCAATCGCCGGAGGTGCGTGACGGCCTGCTCGTCCGTGTAATGCTCTGATTGAGAATTAAAAGGGAAATTGTGAGGTGAAGAAGGCTGCCTGAGAGATTATTGATCGATTTTTGTATTCTGCATCTACCTTGGACGATGGTGAGGTGGCAGGGCTTGAGAGTTGCGATTTCAACTGTGTCCTTCAGCCGAGCACCTCGCACCTGTGAAAGAGGAGTGTTTTTATTTATGGCCCAAGAGGAAAATGTCAACGATACGTTTTCTAAACTTTTTTGTAAATAAATTTGTGGATAATAGCCAGAAATAGTTAATGGAAAACTTTTGTTATTCCTTCACTTTTATCAACTTATTTTATTCTGGACCTGCTATCCAATGTTGCATGGTAAAATTTGAGTAGTTCCGAATTTGAACAAATGTTGAAAGATTAGTAGCAAATATATTACAGAGGTAAACTTTCAAGAATGTGAATTTCTTATAGTTCATTTTACATACAAGTTCACAGGTTACTATTTTGTATGTGAAATTTTACAGTCCATAAGCAATTACTGTAACAATTAACGTGGAAGCAAGAGGAACCTTGGTTGTGTCAGGGCAAACAAACAAACAGTTTAAACAGTAAGTACAAGCTTTTGTATAGGTCTACTTGGGGCCCAATGCCCGCCCGATGTTAAATGGTGGGCCCAAAAGGTATGCTACTATTATTCCCATTTCCCAGTATAAATTCTCTCCCCGTTAGATGTTGACGGTTAAGCTTGAAAATTGTTTAATTCAAAAAAAGAAAAATGCATCTTTAAATTGTCAACTGAACTCACCCTACCTAATTAGCGTCGTCTATAGCTAACTGGTATCAGAAATTGAGGAGAAAGGAGTAGTACCTCGTGAGTGAGAGAGTAATTAGTTAAGTGGCAAGTCTCCACATTTACTGCCAATAACTTTCTTATATCCAGAATCCTGTCTGTAGATATCCCCTGCTTTCAATTCAAATCAATGCGAATTTGTGTTATTTGGTTCTATTGCGAAACAATTCTAAGAATCCGTTGCAAAAATGAAGCATATATATACGAACCTTGAGAGTAATCTGAGAGTCGTTCAGCGTCTCGATTGTAACCTCTATCACCGTAGGCAAAACTGGAGATTAAAAAACAAAAACAATCAGCAGCAGATGAATGAATGTAACAACGAGCAACGGAGATAGAGGTGCAGGAAAGCACGCTCGCAGCTGGAAGCCAAACAAACAAACGCCAATCAATCAATCAATCAATCAATCTCTCTCGCTCGCTCTCTTCGCACAATTCAACCATAAACACAGCAGCTAGCTAGCAACAGAATGCGTTACCTTTCTCCTCCTTTTTCTTCTTGTCTCCCTTGGCCTTGTGAAGCTTCGCTTTCCCTGCCTTCGGAGCCATTGTCAAATTCCAGATGTCAAGATGAAGACAACAAAATCAGTCGATGGACTCAAATCAGCTGGAGATGCGTATAATAGCAAGCAATTAGCACTCGGCAGGCAGCAGGCAATTGAATTCGATTCTAGCTGCTGGATGAATTGAATTAATTGATCATGAGAGAAGCAGAAGAGCTGATTGGATTTGTGAAAGATCGAAATCTCGACTTTTAAATAACAGATAGATTTCCGGAACGAGGAAAGCGGATAGGATAAGGTAGCGAATTGGCGACAAGGCCCGTCGAAGGGAGAGAGGAAGAGGTGGGAATTGAGGCCATTCGTTTCCATTTTGGCCGTCTGCTTAAAAGGATGACCCTCGTGCCTCTCGATTCGTCTGTTTCTGGACTCCTCACCAGTTCAGCCATGTAACGTTATCTTTCCCCCTACTGCATTCTTTCAAGTGCTCGGGTAGCCACATATTCCCTCGCCTCTAATCAACCTTCATCATAATTAACCTTAATTCCTTTTTTTTTATTTCTTATTTAGGACCTCATTACTTTAAAATTGAGGATTCATAATTATTTTTTTAATTTTCAAAACCAACTAGTTAAATCCCAGTGATACCACGAGATAATTTTACTAAAGATTATACCACGGGATAATTTTACTAAGATTTGAAACACTTGTATATAATATCGTAATAAAATTATGTAATTTATATAAAAAAATCTTTAAGATTGTGCCTCATAATTTATCAACATATAGATAAAAAAAAAATTATATATTTGGATCTCAAATCTTGTTACAAGATAAAAAAGATAAACAAAATTTATGTATATAAAAAATATATAAATATGTTATCTATTGTAGTAAACTAATACTTAATCCATAGATAGAAAATTATATACATCAAAAATTATATAAACATGTTATCTATTTAGTATATATATGGTAAGAATACTATAAGTTGTTACAAAATTTATTAAAATATAATTTCACATTATTTTATTCAAAAATGCCACGTGGCGCAAATTTTACAACAGACTTGGGGGTTCTGCTTTATAATGTATTAGGGTAGATAAAGGGCTATAAGAGCATAACATGCAATTCTACCAACATTAATTTCGACAACCATAGTAACTCAGTGGCGGATCTAGGAATTATATTAGTAAAAAATATTTGAAAAAATCAAATTAGTTTAAACATCATAGCATACAATAATAATAATAATAATTAAAGATAGTTTTACATAAAAAAAAAAAAGAGAGAGAACAAATGTACAAATTAAAATACAGTTGACTCATTACTACAAGATGATTGACATTTACAAGTATCTAAACTTTGAAAACGATTCAAAATAGCTTCGATAGGGTAGGTGATGTGGCCTACATGCTAGCAGTTGAAGGACACTCTGGCTGGTTATAACTATTTGAGACCTAAAGCTTCGCATAAGGTTCATGAGAGAGTAAGGGTTTCTATATCATGAGTGGGGGTAAGGAAAACTTGAGTGGAGTTGAAATTCCATCAGGACCACATTGCAAGTAGGCTAGGGTCACAACAGGGGAGCACAGGTTTGGAACTTACAACAAATGGTTCAGGATAAGGAGTATAGTAAGTCCAAATGAGAAAGGAAGAAATCAGGAAATGGATCCAGTTTTAATCAATCGCAAGGGTTTATGAATATGTTAGTAGGGCTATTGGAGATTTGCAAGTTTATTGATTGTGAAAGGGATATTCATAACATATACTTCACAGAAAGAGATCTAGCCTAGTAGTAAAACTAATCAGGACATAAGGATCAAGCAATAAATGGCATTATGAATAAATTAGACAGGGATGATGGTAATGAAAAACTGATCTAAGGGGTGTTAGGGATATTATCTTGGATGCAAGGAGAAGTTAACATGTTAACATGAGTTGTGTGGTTCAATGTAAAGTGTAACCGGTTAGTTGAGACAAGTCCTTCATGAGTCTTGTAGTGCATGCGATTCCTACATAGCTGAGTCAAATGAGCATTGGAGTATATCTTCATGAAGAAAGTTACGGAGTAAGGAAATATCGTCAGTATTGATTCAGTGGTCTGAATGAGAAGTTGAGAAGGCCACTTGGGAGACTAAAATGAGAATAAGATAAAGCTATCCAAAGTTGTAGCCGTGTTTAATTAAGACCTTAAAGAGTAGAAGTTAGAAGTGTGAGAGAGCCTTGTGGATGTTAACTAACTGTGTGCTTTGTTTGACATCATAAAAAAACTTCTCTATTCGCACGATTCAAGTAAAAGTTAATTAAGGTTAATATTCTGCAAATCAAATCAAGATAAGTAAGCAGATTTTGTTTTATGCATGCGTCTGTAAAAGACATGATTTGTAGTAGCATAAAGAGCTACTCAGATATTGCAAAGAAAATGATCGTGAGCATCATGGGCAGTGGTGGAGCTACAGCATGCTCAGAGGGGGCTGTAGCCCCCACTGAAATTTAAAAAAAATGTGTATTTTGACTGGTTCTTTCCTAGGCTATTTATTAGTTAAATGAGCATGGGCCTTCCTAGGGTTGTTTATCATTTGAAAGAACATGGGCCTGTTTAAAGAGGCCTTCTGGACCAAAAAAAAAGAAGGAAAAAGCACAAGTTCGTTTTTTGATCAGCATGCTATTTACTCAATTTTTTTCCATAGGATGCACCATCAGGTATTCTAGTTTGAATTTTTTTTTCTCCAATAGTATTTGATTAATCAATGTGCATATTCACACTAGCTTTGGTGGATGAGGTGGAATTATAATTTATTATTAATTAGATATACTAATACTATCAAAATCTTTTATAATGTAAAACTAGTAATATTTTACATTGTGAAAGAGAAGAGGTAAGGATTGAAAGTAAGATATCCGACATTATTCCTATTACAAATTCACCCCATTTGGGGTATGAAGATGATAAGGATTTTTTTTTTGTAAATTATAATTATAATGTACTTTTTTTGTTTAATTATGATGCTTGTATTTTTTTCCCATTAATTAATTGTATCAGCTTTGTCTGTCCTAGTCAATTGATACGAAAATTTTTTATTCTCGTGTTTTATATATTTAGCCCCCACTCAACCAGATTTCTGGCTACGCCCCTGATCATGGGTGACTCTGAAAGAAACAAATAACGACTTTACACGTTATCTCACTACAAGTGGTATCCAATGACCGATATTTGACCTCATTGAAAGATCATGAGATGGTTGGTTTCTTCTTATCTTTCCATGAAATAAGAAAACGAACAAGCATGACAAAATAACTTGTAATGAAATGCATCATAAAAGGACAGTGACCATCTTTGACACTGATGTGACCACGCCTCCAACCATGTCAAGCCATGACGAGGAACAAGCCATGAGTGTCCGATCGAATGGAACTTTGACACGAGCATGAGCCAAATCCATAGCCAAGGCTACACAGTCAATAGTGGCATGGATCATCGCTAGCCATGATCCATTGGACATCGTTGCCAAAGCTCAAACCCGCGCTACACTCGTGCTCATTGCTGCATCGCTACATTCCAGTGGCGCGCTCTCATCACTTGAGGTTTCTTGCATCGCAAGCCTCGACGCACCCCATTTCTCGGAAGAACCTTGCCTCGCAAGCCACAGTCGTGACGCTGACCTTGTCTCGGATCATTGGCACGCAAGTTGTGTGCCATCGCTTGTCGGATCCGAGGATGTAGCGCCTTGATGCGCAAGCTAGGTGCGAGTGCGACGCGCCAATTCCTCTCAATGCCTTGGCACTCAAGCGACCAAAACTCCTTGCTCGCCAAGCCATTCCGCTTGTGCGCCTTGCCCCTTGCCAAGCCCTGACCAATTTTATATGTTTTAAGGATTTTGTTGGAGTTTGTTAGAGTTTGTTACACATTTTTGAAAAGTCTATATATCAAGGTTATTAAAATCAGGATTCTAGGATCGGATCACGGAAGGTCTCATGGATCGGATCGTAGGATCGTAAGATCCTATAATATCAATAGAACTAATATGATATAGACATGATACAAAAAATATAGGGTCTAAAATGAAAAAATATATAATTTTATTAAAATTTAATGATCATAGTTGACATTCCAAACTTATATATGCACAAGAAGCTCATTTTTTTTAAAATATATACTTTCATAAACGTTCCAAAGAAACCAAGAGTATTCTGTAAAGTCGATGAAAGATTACAGATCTTAATTAGGGAAAGAATGTTGTAAATTCAAATAATTGGGAGTCAAAAGAAGGAAATTGGGAAGTAAATAAGGTTAAAAGAGACAAATTGAGCACTTAAGCAATGCAATTTCACTAATAATTGAATCAATTAGTGTTAAAATACATTTTATAAGCTCAAAGTAAAAAACAGGTTAGGATCTTACGATTTTACACGGGATCTCATGAGATCCTGTACGATCCTATACGATTCTATACGATCCTAATCCGATTCTACACGATTCTATTCCGATTTTAACACATTTTGATTTTAATGCACGATCCGGATCATAATCCCATATTGGATTGTGGGATCTTACGATTATAAGTCAAGTGGAATAACTTTGGCTAAGTCAAGTGTTAAAATACATTTTAATTGTTTTAATAATATATTTAGGTTTAGGTGATAGTCAAAGTTATTCCACTTGACTTAGCCCAAGGTTTCTAAGAATTTTAGCTGCTTTATATCTTTTAGCTTAAGTTTCTATCTTTTAATGTTTCCTAGATAGATTAGAACTAGTTCTCTACATAAACTCAACTCTTGTAATCGTTTTGTTTTACGTTCAAATTAATCCAAGTTAAAGTTCATAGAGTCGAGTTTCTCTTGCTTGCTTGGGTTCTTAGTTTAAAAAAGCGCGTCTCAGGCACAAGGTCCTGCGCCTTATAGGGTGCAGGCGCAGGGTCCCCCAAAAAGTGCGCGTCTTTTATGCCATTCCCCAAAGCGCTGAAGGTGCCAAAAGCGCGCCCAGACGCGCATTTGTGTCACTTAGCCATATTTGCTATTGTCCAACATTTTAAAAGATCCAATTACTTTATGATATGTTAGCCTAACTTTTGTAGGCCCAATTGCTTTAATAAAAATAATAAACAAAGTGAAAATAAAGAAAAAAGGGGATCTGAAGTCTAAACAATAAACGAAGACGATAGAAAGAGGAGTGAAGAACCCTAGCTTTCCCCAACCATTGCCAAGAGCTTCAGCAGCCCCGCCATCAAGCCCACCGTCGGCCACCCGTTGCGCCGTCGCCTGATACGTGTCTCTCTTCCCTTCTTCTCTTCTCTTCTTCTTCCCTTTCTTCTCTGTTGAGTGCCAAATTTGCCGACCACAGATTTTATTTTTTATTTTTGCATTTTTTTCATTTTTTTGTTTTTTTCTTCTATTTTGAGTTGAGCTTGAGAAATTTTGTAAATCATTCAACATTTTTTTGCTTCATTTTTATGTTTTTATGCATTCTTTGCAAGACAAATGTACTCTACAGATTCTATTTTTTTTGCTTTTTTTCATTTTTCTACTTTTTTTTGTTTTTATGTATCATTTGAGTGATTTTCTACTTAATGGTTTGCATGGTAGTGATTGAAATGGCTTCAAGTGAACAAACAAGCACGCCTTTTATCGCATCACCTGACACTCAAGATCCAGGAAAAATCTATGGGAAGCCCGATCTCGATAATTACAACAATTGGACTTGTTATTTTTGTAATAAAGTGACAAAAGGAGTGATATATCGATTGAAGCAACATTTGGTGGGAGGTCATAGAAATGCTAAGATGTGCCTTAAGTGTCCCGAGTATGTGAGGGTGGAAGTGAGGTCATATATGTAGAAAAAAGAACAACAAAACGCTACTAATCAAATGATGCCAATAGTTGATCAATATCTTGATAATATTGATGAGGAGGAGGAAATTGAGGTTGAATGTCCGACATTGAAATCTAAAGGAGGTAGCTTAAGTCAAGTGGGTCTTCAAAAGAGAAAATTGAAGGGTCCCTTGGATATGTTTGTCACTTCTCCTCCTAATAATGTATTGAATGCTAGAAAGGAAAGAAAATACATTTTTTGTGCTTGTGACAAGGAGTTACGGGACAAAGTTTGCAGGATATAGCAATGTTCTTTTATGATAATGGAATTCCGTTTAATGTGGCTACTAGTGGTATCTTTCAAAAGATGATTGAATCTGTTGGACTTTATGGTGCGAGATTTGTTCCACCAAGTATGTATGAGCTAAGAGTTCCTCTCCTCAAGAAGGAAGTAGAAAACACTATGAATCAATTGAGTAATCACAAGAAAGAGTGGGCAACAAAAGGGTGTTCGATTTTATCCGATGGATGGCGTGATTCGGTTGCTCACAAGGATATTGTAAACTTTCTTTCCAAAAGGCTCCGTGTTCATGAAATCCGTCAATGTCTCCGAAGTTGTGAAGGATGCTCTCACATTGTTTAAAATGCTACATGACATGGTTGAGGAAGTTGGAGAGGCAAATGTTATACAAGTGGTGACTGACAATGCATCAAATTATGTTAAGGCGGGTAAGAAATTTAGTTCATTTTCTTGATTTGGTATATTTGATATTTGGATTTTATTCCTTACATCTTATTTATGATTCAAATACGAGAATAACATCTTGTAATTTTTTATGTTTTTTTGTAGGAAAATTTCTTGAAGCTAAAAGATCATATCTTTATTGGACTCATTGTGTCGCATATTGTTTGGACTTGATGTTGGAGGAGATTGGAAAACTTTCAAAAGTCACGAATGCTTTAAAAAAGTGTGTGTTCATAAATGGTTATATATAACCATATTCCTCTAGTGAACATGATGAGGAGATTCACAAATCAAAGAAATTTGCATCGGCCGACGATCACAAGGTTTGCAACTTCTTTTATCACTCTTGGTCAATATCATAGGCAAAAGAACAATTTGAGGAAGATGGTCTTCTCAAGAGTGGAATGAGTCTAAGTGGGAAAAGGATGACGGGGGAAAGAAAATAGCAACTTCAATAATGCAAGACAACTTTTGGAAGAATGTCCATTATGCTCTTAAGTTGACGAGACCTCTTATTAAAGTTCTAAGGTTGGTTGATGGAGAGAGAAAACCGGTTATGGGATATATTTATGAAGACATGGATAGGGATAACGAGACTATTGCTAAGAGTTTTGGAATGAAGGAAGAGAGGTATGAAAAGGCCTTTTAGTTTATTGATAAGAGATGGGAGGTTCAACTTCACCGACCTTTGCATGCGGCGGGATATTTTCAAAATCCAGAATTTCTTTATGAGAATCCCGATGACATATGCGCAGAAGTTGAGCAAGGCTTTTATAATTGTGTTCTAAGGTTGAATCCAAAGTCTGAAACTATAGAAAAGATCATGCACGAGATACATGCTTATAAAAATGCGAAGGGTCTCTTTGGCCATACATTGGCAATCAGGCATAGGAAGACGAAATCACCAGGTAACATACCTTTTCCTTATAAATTAAATATAATTGATATTTTTTATTTAGGGAATCAATAAAAAAAATTAACTATGTTTTCTTATTCTTTTTTAATAGTGGAGTGATGGTCTTGTTATGGATCTTCAACTCTCAACCTTAAAACCTTTGCCATAAAGGTTCTTAGCCTTACTTGTAGTGTTATAGGATGTGAGAGGAATTGAGGGTGTCTTTCAACATGTAAGTATAAGGAGTATTAAGCATGATATTTACTTTACAATATATTATTATTTCATTATAAATACTACTTGTAAGAACCCAAGTTGGGTTTGGGCGTCACTGTTGGATCGTGATGCGTTAGTAACAAGTCAGGGAACTAGCAATGTTCCCTGGGCAGCGGAAATAAACAATAAGAACACAGAATTTAGAGAGGAAAACTTTTTGTCCGACCAACAAGTCGTAGAAAGAAAAAACCTCTACCCTTGAGATTCCTTCTCAGAGGATTTTCAATAGAATACTTTTATTAAGTTTCAACGATTACAAGGCAAGTCAAGTCCCCTGATAAATAATGCACCAACAAAAGTTCAACCAACCAGACTTCTCTAACCCTAAACGTAAACCTAATAGAAAGTAAACTACTAACATACTTGTGGATTCTTCACCGGAAAAAGCCACACACTCGTACACTTGAAAAGTTCTCTCTTCAAGTTCGCCGTAAACAACCACACTTTAACCCTAGCTATAACCTAGCTATTTATAAGAAATGTCAAGTCTGATTTCATACGTAATTCTTGCTTAATTACGCAGATTTTCTACTTAACAAATCCCACACTAATAGGAGAAAGTATTGTTTGTGATTTGGATCCTCAACCATGTCGATTATTGCCAAAACCGAATGATCTCGGACTTCCTAGATAAGATTGTGTGAGCTTTGATCTTATCTTTCCTTTGATCTTCTCAAGCAACCGCCTACAGCTGTCGTATCTTCGCAGAAGATCGCTCGCATAAGATCGCTCGTAGAATATCTAGTAACTTGCCATTAATAGAAAACCGCGTTCCTTTCGAGAAGCATTTCCCAAATCTGTCACTCGTTCCTTCCATCGTTCCTTACAATGTTCCTTCACTCGTGACTATGTATCTCTTGTGTTTGGTGTGATTGAAAGTTGCATCTTTTTCTTTATTCTAGTCTTTGAATTCTACTTTTGAAGAAATCTACTATTAGCTTGCATGCTAAGTTTCTCTTTTCTTGTTTGACAAGTTATTTACCTAGATCTATCTAAAAGGATCTATCTTACTTAAAGTTGCTTGCTTTGAAAGGATAAAAATCCCAAAAGGGATACATTTCACGTGTCTAATTAAAAAAATTATATCTTTTCTGTGGAAAAGCAAAAATAAGGCACGCCTCACAAGTTGTTAGAAAAAGTTCTATCTTTTACAATGTTCTAAAAAACGCTAGGCGATGGGATGGGGCCTAGCGCCTTGACGGCTAGGCGGGAGCCTAGGTGGGATTTGGGCGGATTAGTATGATTTTTTTATATAGGATTATTATTTATAATTGGTAAGAATATATAAATAAAGAATAGTCCTATCATAATGTCTTTGTATAAATTCAAGCCTAGAGCCTACTTAGTGTCCGCCCAAGCTACCAAGAAGGTTGCCTAGCCCGCTTAGCCCACCAAGATGGCCGCCTAACCCGCCCAACCCGCCTAGCTCGCACAACTTTCCTAGCATGCCCAGCCCGCCTAGCCGCCTAGAACACCACCCATGACAAAACCGCGATGGTGGACCCGTTTTTTAGAACAGTGATCTTTTAGCAAGGCATAGCCAAAATAAGGTAACCCTTGCTAAGGCACTCAAAATTTGCTATCTTTTCTCTCTTCTACTTGCTTGCTAGCGTAAGAAGTAGTTGTAAATCTCGTGTTTCTATTGCTTGATCTTGCTTAATGATCCTTTCTATCGCCATCACTTGACTAGCTTTTTTCCGCCTTACGACTTGCTTAAATTGGCCATACCTTGGTGAACAAGTTACTTGCTAAAGTGTGTTGATTTTTTGTTTTCTTTTCCATTGTTCTTTTACTTCGATGTCCTATCATATTATGATAACAACACTTTCTATGCCCATGAGTGGGAACGATAATCCCGGAAACTTGGATCCACAAGTTGAACAACAAAATAAGGAGCAACATGACCCCAATGCTTGGATTGAGGAACTTACCTCGGAACAAGCTCAAATTCAATAATTGGAGACTTTGGTTGCACAACTCCAAGTGCAAAGTGCGGCCACTGACGTGACCCGCGAGATCCAAGCACACGCGGCTAATCCGTTGGCGTAAAGGCTCGAGTAACAACCGGTGATCCGACCTCCTCCTCCAACCATGAATGGCCCTATCCATACTCAAAACAAGGACAAGGGTCCCATATACCCCGAGGACCAGCCAAGGCTCCAAAGGATACACTCGGTCATTGAGTCCCGACATGGCAACAACCGAAATCAAGACCCATATGCCATCCGTGACAACTTGACATATGTGTCTGATTCCGAGGATGACGAGTACACACCACGAGGTACGTATTCTAACTAAAATACTTTTGATGATCAATATGACCCACGGGATAGTGAACACCGCCACCATGCGTCGACCATACCCCCACGGGCGCGCCCGTGTCAAGAGCATGTCTTTAGCACGCATTGTGCCTCGTGCCATAGAGGCCGACACTATGATGACCTCTCCTCTGGTCTTAGACCTTCTAAAGGTCATCATAGGCACTCAAGTCGGACTCACTACTATGGAGATGAAGGGTACTGATCAGATACTCGACGTTATGAGACGTATTTGACGAGTATGATGATGAGGGATACCATGATTCGAGTCAGATCAGTTCACATTCTTTTCCACCTTAAGGCGATCCTATTAAGATGCAAGATCGCCCTAAGGATTGGATTCCCCCGGTAAGAGTTGGAAGGGACAGTTAAGACCATGCCCCATGCCAAAGGAGCGTCGTATCTCACGATACCGAGCATCGTGAATCCCCGCACCATGCTAGGTGCCGAGGCCAATATCGAGACCAAAGGCACTTTGATAATGACTTGGCTAGGTCCCCATCACCCTAGGAGCATGGTCTTCTGAACCGTGACGATGATCGGGGCACCCGAGAGGCACCACGGTCGAACCGTCATGATGTCAAAGTCAAAATCGAACCTTTCTTGGGTGAATATGATCCACTACTTTTCTTGAATGGATTCAGGCCAAGGAATAAACATTGAGGTATTACAAGCTAGACAAAAATGTGTGGGTCCCACCGCCACGCTCCACATCAAAGGTGCGGTGCAAGTGTGGTGGTACCACTTTGTGGATGATCAAGAGAGATGATACCTTGACCCTGTGGAGACTTAGGATTAACTTGTCTATATCATGACCCAAAAGTATGTGCCTAGTAATTATCGGAATCAAATGAGGTTAGACATTGCTATGTTAAAACAAGGATCTATGACACCTTTGGAATATTTCTCCAAATTGGAGGATATGTTCTATAAGGCTTCTATTAGCGTGTCTCCCTTCTATCTGACCAAAAAAAAACGTGTCTCCCTTCTATTTGGTCTTAATACTACTATCAAGGATAAGATCGAGATATTGCAAATCAAAGATCTTAATGCTCTAACACATACGACCATGCAAGTCTACAACCAATTGTGTCGTGACTCTCATTCTTACCAATTGGGCCAATCTAGGCACGAAACTTCTAACTATCGACAATATGTTTCTACTAATGTGCGCTCTTCCACCTCAGTGACGAGCACTTTTATGTCGCGGTAAAAGCACTGTCAAAGAAATATCCTAACTTCCGAACCTACGTATAGTGGAAGCAAGGGTCGAACCCACATGGATTCATATTACTTGTAATTAAAATAATATTACTAAGTGAAAGGTTTTTTTTAAAAATTTCAAACTATTTATCTAAATAAATAAAGCAAAACAAATAAAACAATTAGAAATTCAAATATAGAGAAAAACGTCCAACTAGTTTCGTATCCATTGCATACATGAGTTTTAATCCTTGATTATTCTTAATTCAATTTCGCTTGACTAATCTACTGTGAATCCATGAAATTCAAGCTTAAAGTGGTTACCAATATACACCGTCTTTAATATCATTTTAATCAATTGACCTAGAAAAAACCTTCTATGTCAACTTGATAATGCAAATTAATTCAAAGCATTCAATAGATACATAGTTCATGAATTCCACCGTCTATTCATGAAGTTTTGTGATTAAATTCTCCTCCTTTGATTAATCTTATTCCATTATCTATAAGTTTAATCAAAGGATTCATCCATGAATAACCAAATTTCACCGTCTATTTAGTTACTCTAGTTGTAATTCAACCTAGAAATAAAATAGGTGATCAAGCTATTATAATCATAAGCGAATCTAAACAGTTAAGCATGAAGAAATTCAATCTAGTCAAGGCAAGTTGAAATAATTCAAATCTCACAAACAATCATGCATACAACTTCAACTAACTAATTGGACATGGGAAATTAGCTAGAATATGACATTAAAGAAGAATTAAACTTACAAGAGTTCGATTTCTCTTCAATTGCAAACTAGGGTTTAGTCTCCCAAGAATTTTCTCTATATTGAAAATAACGTAAAAGCAAAGCAATAACATAGCATTTCATATCCAAAGAAACCCTAAAAGAGCATTTATATGACTACCTAAAAACATCCAAAAATACGAATAAAGTTGGCCCAAAGATAACACGAAAGCCCGAAGTCAGCGTCGTACAAACGCGGCGAAGCGTGGTCAAACTCCCCAGAGCGCGGTCGTGCTCCCACTATCCTTCCTGCGCTCAGGCCTCAACATTTAGGCGACACTTCAAAGGTAGTTTTGATCCCCTTCTATTTGGAATTTGGACTCGGAGTAAAAATATGAATTGTAGTTCTTCGAGTTAGCTTTCTATTGATACCAAATTCAGCTTCATCCGACCTATGTAGCTCCCAAACCAAGTATTGCAATATAGAGGTGTCAAAATAAGACTCCAATGCATGACCCGTGTTTAAGCGTTTTTATCCCTCAAGCTCTTTGGCCTTAGCTCTTTCAATCTTCACTTGTATCACTCTAAGCTTCATCAAACTCCACCATAGTCCCCTAAGCTCTGTCCCTTAGCTTCATATCCACCCTGATTCACCTTCCAACCTGAAATAAAGCACAAAAACGCGTAGAATCCGAACTAAACCGAAACAAAACTAAACTACAATTTAAAGCAAAACTCTAGCTAAAATGCATAAAAAGGGAATAAAAACATGCTCTAAAACCTATACCTATATGCTCTATCAAATTCCCCCATGCTTGAACCTTCCTTGTCCTTAAGCAAGACATAAAATCAATCACACCACAAACAAGCACTGTTGGAAAACGCGTCTGTAGCCAGAAAATATTTAGCCACGAATTTTGGCGAGGGTAATTTGGGTGGCAACAGCCATAAATTTAGCCACAAATATTTCAGTTTGCGGTAATATGGCCATGAAATATAGAGTTGTGGCTAGTTTTGGGGCCAAATAGCCCCGAAAATTGAGCGCGGCTAGATTTGATTGTAGATTTCTGGCCATATTATCATGAAAACAAGCTCGTGGCTAACGTTAAGGCCCAATGGGCTCGAATTTTTTGCGCAACTAGATTCATTTCGAGAGTAGTAGCTAATTAGCCACGAAAAAAGATTCGTGTGTATATTCAGGACAAAGTCTGGAGCTAAGTACCCACATACTAGTCGTGGCTAGGTTTGTGGATATTTGTGTGGGTAATTTGAATCATTGACTCATAAACAGTCCTTCATTTCGTTAGAATTTTTAGAAATAACCACAAAGCTAGCCACGAGTTCTTATTTTCGTGTCTAACATAGTTTGTTTGGAAACATCTGCGATAACAATCACGAGATTAGCCACGAGTTCTTTATTTCGTGAGAAATCTGCAGAAATAACCACGAGATTAGTCACGAGTTCTTCATTTCGTGTCTAACTTTGTTTGTTTGGAAAAATTTGTAGAAACAGTCATGAGATTAGCCACGAGTTCTTCATTTCATGAGAAATCTGCAGAAATAACCACGAGACTAGTCACGAGTTCTTCATTTCGTGTCTAACTTTGTTTGTTTGGAAAAATTTGTAGAAACAGTCACGAGATGAGCCACGAGTTCTTCATTTCGTGGTAAATCTTCAGAAATAACCAAAAGATTTCAACGAAGGAAGAGGAGAAGTGTACGTTTGGATTGGGTTGCTCCTCCATATGGGCCGAGTACGATGATCCAAAAAGGGCCCATTTCTTTTGACAACCAAGCCCATCAGATTTTCTATTACCCTACAAGCCCATTCCTAATTAATTTTTATTATTTGTAAAATTATTTCCACTATAAATAACAACTATTTTAAAATTTTAATAAATATTACCCATAGGCCTTTATAAAAAAATATTTATTAAAATAAAATATCAATCATGCTCACCTAGGAAATTAATAATTTTTAATAAATTATAAATGACTTCCTAATAAATTAATAATTTTTAATTCTTATGAGAAATCGTTATATTCATTTCGAATCGTTCATTCTTATGAGAAATCGGTATAGTCATTTAGAATCGTTCATTCTTATGAGAAATCGTTATATTCATTTAGATTCGTTCATTCTTATGAGAAATTGTTATATTCATTTATAATCGTTCATTTTTATGAGAAATCGTTATATTCATTTAGATTCGTTCATTCTTATGAGAAATCGTTATATTCATTTAGAATCGTTCATTCTTATAAGATATTGTTATATTACTTCAGAATCATTTATTCTTATAATAAATCATTATATTCATTTAAAATCGTTCATTCTTGTAAGAAATCGTTATAGTCCTTTAGAGTCGTTCATTCTTATAAGAAATCGTTATATTGCTTTAGAATTATTCATTCTTATAAGAAAATGTTATATTTCTTTAGAATAGATCATTCTTATAAGAAAGCATTACTTTCATTTAGAATCGATCATTCTTATAAGAAAGCGTTATATATCTTAGGGTCTAGGGTTTAGGGTTTAGGGTTTAGGGTTTAGGGCTTAGGGTCAATCATTCTTACAAGAAATCATTATATTACTTTATAATCATTCATTCTTATAAGAAATCGTTATATTTTTTTAGAATCATTCATTCTTATAAGAAAACATAATATTCACTTAGAATCGTTCATTCTTATAAGAAAACGTTATATTCAATTAGAATCGTTCATTCTTATAAGAAATCATTATATTCCTTTATAATCATTCATTCTTATAAGATATCGTTATATTTCTTTAGAATCGTTCATTCTCATAAGAAAACATAATATTCACTTAGAACCATTCATTGTTATAAAAAACTGTTATATTCATTTAGAATCGTTCATTCTTATAAGAAAACGTAGAAAATGTTATATTCACTTAGAATCATTCATTCTTATAAGAAAATATTGTATTTACTTAGAATCGCTCATTCTTATAAGAAAACATTGTATTCACTTAGACTCGTTCATTCTTATAAGAAAACATTATATTCACTTAGAATCGTTCATTCTTATAAGAAATCGTTATATTCATTTAGAATCGTTCATTCTTATTAGAATCGTTTATTCTTATAAGAAAACGTAGAAAATGTTATATTCACTTAGAATCGTTGATTCTTATAAGAAAACATTATATTCACTTAGAATAGTTTATTCTTATAAGAAATAGTTACATTCCTTTAGACCAGTTCATTCTTAAAAGAAATCATTATATTCCTTTAGAATCGTTCATTCTTATTAGAAAATGTTATAGTCCCTTATATTCGTTCATTCTTATAAGAAATCGTTATATTCATTTAGAATCGTTTATTCTAATAAGAAATTGTTATATTCCTTTATAATCGTTCATTCTTATAAGAAAACGTTATATTTCTTTAGAGACGTTCATTCTTATAAGAAAACTTTATATTTATTTAGAGTCGTTCATTCTAATAAGAAGTCGTTTATTTCTTTAGAAGTGTTCATTATTATAAGAAACCTAATTAGTTCACATGTTATGGTTAAAGTTTAAGAGTAACAATACATAAACCTCTATGATGATCTTTATATGCTTGATGTTAACAAGTACACGCCAGGGGTTCGGGGGCGGAGCCCCCGACAACACCAGGGGTCCCAGTGTAACACCCCGACTTCCATCGAGGCGCTACTGGGAAATAGACCTTACAAGGTACTATTATTTAGGTTGACAACTACACTGTAGGACCTTACAACTCGGGCACGACGAGAAAAACATAACAAAACATCCAACCTTTATTTGATAAAACTTAGAAAACTTAGTTATGCATGAATTCCCGAAAATCATAAATATCCAAAAACGTTACCACACCTACCGAAACTGAACTATCCAAAAATAATAATAAATGAAATGCAATACCAACTCTGTCTAACAAATATTAAAATCAACATCCTAACTATTATGAATAACTAGTAAGAACCGATCCCACTATGACACGCGCTCTTTACCGCTCCGGCCCGCCATCTTGCCTCGGGTTCCTGCACGGCTCCCTGATTCATACCTGGAACTGAAAAATGTTCCCCGAAGGGTCAGCGTCTAATCTACCAAGCTAGAAAGAATACGGAGATTATAGAACGTTTTAAAATCAGTTGTCTATAGTCAGCATACAAATCCACAACCGCAATCATAACTCTAAAGGCCAATACCTATATTAGTTATATCAGTCACAACAGTCACATACGCGGATACAATCACATTCATACAACAATGCAGTTCTTCCTTTGTCCACAATCCGTCTTCCAAGGCGCTAATCACCGCGCCGAGTGCAGAGGCAGGCCCTCCCACTCCACTTCCCAATCTCCCTTCTAACTCCGGGCTAAGCCTCCACTGGAGCGCTTGCCAAAAACACACAGATAATAATTCTCGTTTGAAGGGGTACGATTTTCCCAGTCACACGGGTCAAAGTAGCCAACTCTTCCTCAACACCAGCTACAATGGGCCGTGTCGGAAACGGTACCAACACAGAGAAAACGTTCCAAAATAATTTCCGATAAAATATATTTAAAATCATTAACGCACACAACACACAAGGAGTTCAAAACAATTTAAAGGTATTCGAGACTAGTTCCCAAAACCCGTCCTACAATGTCGATACGCAGTCTAACAAGGGAGAAAAGAACCGAGCAAGTCGAAAAACGACTTACCTTGAGCGAAGGGTCCTCGGAAAGACGCAACTATGATCCCAAACGGAACGATTCCCTAAAGAATTAGGAAGGAAAAATTAACTTAAATGCAAGCCGATATACCTAGCTTTTATTACGAAAATTCTAATTAATAAATATTAGAATATGCTAATTAACCCCTTATAATTTATATCCCACTTATCTAGCAACTTAGCCCACCAATTAAATAAATAAAAGAACCCAGCCCATAAATAAATAGATACTAAAAATACACATGACCCATTTACCCAAATTAACACAGCCCAAGTTAACACCATTCATGGCCCAATTTCTGCTTAAAAGGAATTAGAACACTCCGGCCCAATTGGGCGGAATTTCTCTAACTCTCTTCCCCCGTTTCTGGGCCTAATAACTCGGCCCATCTCATCTTCTCCTACTGGTTTGACCGCGCAAGGAGATTTGACCCCGCGTGGGCCCCACATCCTTCTTCAACCTCGCGAGCCCTGATTTCCGTTTCCCAGACCCTGCTTTCTTTGCTTCGCCGGCTCTGTTTGGTTCCGCCATTCGCCCCCTGCGGTACTCAAACCACCCACCGGCGACAACGAGCAAGCACATCGATGAGTAGCAATTGCCGCTCTGGCTCGTGCCCCGCCGACGTTCCCGGTAGCGTCGTCCCTCACCCCACGATAACCCAGCCCGAACCCGGCGGCCACGAAGGGAAGCGGAGACGAGACGCCGCGGTTCCCCTGTTCGTACACCACCCGTGTTCCTAGGCGGCTCGACTCCACCCTTCTCGGCGTCCCTAAACAGATCCGCTACCGACCCTTCGTCGCCGTTTTCCGACCACCGAT
Source organism: Fallopia convolvulus (assembly GCA_964016875.1). NCBI lineage: Eukaryota > Viridiplantae > Streptophyta > Magnoliopsida > Caryophyllales > Polygonaceae > Fallopia > Fallopia convolvulus. The sequence goes on from OZ024737.1 coordinate 5,972,519, forward strand.
AACTCCGACGACCCCCCTCCCTAAACCACGCGAACTTGCTCGAACCAAGAGAAAAAAGAACAATTGATAACAGGGACACAGAACCTCACCAGAAAACGTCTCCAATGGCAACAACGGTAATGGCGAGCGCAAATCGCCGAGTCGTTAATGGTGGCGAGCTCCGTTCACGGCTTCGATCGACACTGCTCGTTAAAGAGGTGACGAGAGAGGTCGCGTTCCACAATTCCAATCAACTTGGTGGCTTGAACGGAACTTGAACGAGACTTGAACGAGTTTCGGTCGACTTAAGGGTTCCCGATTAAGTTGATGGTTGGTTTGATAAAACAGGGGTCAAATAATCAAAGATTTGGGGATATATATATTTATTGGCTTAAGATAGATTCGGGTAGATTTGGATAACTAATTATCCAAAAGCAATTTAGATAGATTTTTTTAATTTACTGATTTGGATGGCAATATTTTCGGTTACAGAAATAGATTGAATTAAATAGAATTAAAATTAGATATAATAAATCAAACTAATTATTCAAACGAATTATTAAATGTTTGTAAGCGGAGGAAACCCGTTTTCCGACTTACAGGATCTAAAACGAATACGGATATTACACCTAGGGGGCGGAGCCCCCTAGTAGGGGGTTCGGGGGGCAACGCCCCTCGACGGTGGTCTCGCTGACCGGTCAGCGAGTTGGGGGTCCAGGGGGCAACGCACCCCCCAAAAAAAAGGTATACTGTTATGAATGAATGTATATGTGCACAAGTTAACCTCACCTATCTCACTTGCTTGTATCATACATATCATGTAGATGAATAATTGTATAATGTATGATTGGAGGTAAATTGTACAAGGTGAATTATTCACCTTCTTCACCTCCTTATTTCCATGCATAAATCATGGAGATTCACCTAAGTTTTTACCTCACCTTTGGCCTATAAATATGGCCATCCTCCATTGTAAAACTTGCACCAAAGTAGAGTAAGAAATACACTCTCTAAAGTTCTTACTCTCCCTCCCTCTCTTCTAATGATCTAAAAGTCCTCATAAAGTTTGTTTAAGTGTTTTTCCAAAAGTTAAAGTGATCTCGCTTTCATAAATCGTTTCATAACACGTTATCAGCACGAGTCTCTAATTACCAATTGAGTTTCTCTAATCACCAAGGTACAAACTCTATCTCTTCTTAATCTTAATCAACCAAGAAGTTTATTTCTTAAAACCGTTTTGAGGAGTATGCTCTGTAGTTGCCCGATTTGGGATCTTCTACATCAGAAACTCGTTTTTCTTTCTAGATTTAAAACGATTTCTTACCAAAAATAAATCATGCTTTTGGATATGTACAAGATACAAACAAAACATTAGATTTGCTTACCTCTTTTGAAGTTTAAACTGATTTCTCCTTCGAAAATCTTCAACTTCACCACTTGGATTGGAAGTAGGTTTTAACCAAAATGATTAAGAGTATGATGTTGGTAATCACAATAAGAATAAGGCAAACGAAAAGCTCAATAATAAATCTCCTATTACCGGCCCTAAGACGACGCATAATCTCATCGTCGGCCATGGAGAATGTCGAAAGAAAATTTGGTAAAGGTGGTCGAATATGGAAGTGGAGGAAGGAGATAAGGTCGGAAGTGAAAAAGTGAAAAGGGGGATGAAGGGAATCGAACTTTGGACTTAAAGGACCTCGGACTTTGGACTTAAGGGACCTCGAACTCTAAGGACTTTAAAACTTTAAAATTCCCGCTATATAATTTTCTTTCATTTCATATGATCTCTTACTTTTGTCTTACGTTATTGTCTATGCCTATATCTATATTGATTACTTCTCTGACTCACACAATCTTTCTTTATGCATTCCGAATATATCATCTACATGCATATATTTATTATTTGATATGACATGTCCTTCAATCGTCTTAGACACGACTCATGCATTATATTATTGATTATGTTAACCTTTAATTTGCATATCTTTATATGTAGCAACTAATGGCAAACATCGCTAAGAGGGAGTTTGACATCCTTGACCTGTCGGGCCAGAAATACCTCGAATGGAGGGTAGATGCCATGGCTCACCTCAAGGCAAATGGCCTTGAGGAAACAATTGTGGCAAACAATAATGTCACCCCACAGGAAAAGGCGAAAGCCATTGTGTTCCTCCGCCACCACATTCATGAGAGTCTCAAAACTGAGTACTTATTTGTGGAGGATCCTATAGAATTGTGGGAGAGCCTGAATGAGCGCTATGCTCATCAAAATGAAGTTTTGCTCTCACAAGTAACACATGAGTGGAACACTATAAGGTTCCAGGACTTTAAGTCCATCACTGAGTACAACAGTGCTATCCACAGGATCACTTCTCAATTGAGACTATGTGGTAAAATGATCACTCAGGAAGAGATGTTGGAGAAAACTTTCTCCACTATGCATGCTTCAAACATATTATTGCAACAACAATATAGATTAAGAAATTTCAAAAGATATTCTGACTTGTTGAAAGTATTGTTGGTTGCTGAAAAGAATAATGAGCTCCTAATGAAAAACCACAACCTAAGGCCTACTGGCTCAACAGCTGCCCCAGAAGCAAATGCTATGAACAAAGCGTTCCATGATAGGAACGACAATGAACGTGGGCAGCAATCACGCCGTAACAATGGGCGTAGACGAGGTCGTGGTAACTATGGGAGTCGTGGTGGTCGTGGTGGTCGTGGTGGCCATGGACGTGGCCGAGTCTACAACAAAAGCCACGATAATCACCGTGAGAACCAAGGCTACAAAGGGGGTGTGAAGCAACAGGTCCAGACGGGTCCATCAGGATCCTCCCAGAAATCCAAATCAGCATGCTACAGATGTGGCGTGACTGGTCACTGGTCAAAGGTATGCCGCACAGCTCCACACCTAGTGAAGCTGTACCAAGCTGAAAAGAATAAAGAAAAGGCTACCGAGACCAACTACATCGATAACAAAGATGTGGATAGGTCACCTGTGACTAGTCTGGATGTCAATGACTTCCTCAAGTTTGAGAATGATGATGGCTATGCCTTAGGGGCTTAAATGAAAAGCACAAGCCCCTAAATATCTCTACTATCTCCCATGTTATTGTATAATATTTGCAATGTATTTTTATATCTCATGTTTTAACTTCTCTCTCGTAGGATTTTGTATAATAGATCTTTGTATAATAGAACTTGTATAATATGTTTATCCTTGTATAATATATGAAGCTTTTATTAATGCCTTAATTCTCCTTTTTCTTTATATTGATAGAAAACATGGACTTACCTAAAGTGAAACCCGATGGGAAGGAGCAATGTCTTTTGGACAGTGCGACAACACACACCATCTTGAGGAGTAAAGACCACTTTACTCAATTAAGAGCCTTTGAAGGCAATGTCACTACAATATCCGGTGTGTCAAAACTCATCGAAGGCTCTGGAAGAGCTGTCATTCTACTCCCAAAGGGAACAAAGCTAGTAATAAATGACGCACTATATGCGAGTAAATCTCGAAGAAATTTGCTAAGCTTTAAAGATGTGCGTCTAAATGGGTTTCATATGGAAACCATGAATGAAAATGGGAAAGAATACTTGTGCATCATAAAACATGAATCTGGCCATAAACAGATTCTCGAAAGGATGCCAACGCAAACCTCCGGATTATATCATACATACATTTATCCGTTTGAGGTCAATGCAATGTTTAGCAAAAGGTCATATGACCAAACTACATTCACATTATGGCATGATCGATTGGGTCATCCAGGGGCAGTAATGATGCACAAAATCATAAAGAGCTCACTTGGACATACATTAAAGAACATTAAGGTTCTTCCGTCCAATGATTTTAATTGCACTGCTTGCTCACTTGGAAAGCTAATTATCAGGCCTTCTAAAAACAAGATTGCAAGTGAAAATCCTGCATTCTTAGAAAGAATCCAAGGAGATATATGTGGGCCAATTGCTCCACCATGTGGACCATTCCGATACTTTATGGTGCTAATTGATGCATCTACACGTTGGTCACATGTAAGCCTACTATCAACAAGAAATGTTGCATTTGCTAAACTCCTTGCCCAAATAATCCGATTGAGGGCCCAATTTCCGGATTATACAATAAAGAAAATCCGGCTCGATAATGCAGGAGAATTTACATCTCAAACATTCAATGACTATTGTATGTCAATTGGGCTTGATATAGAGCATCCAGTGGCTCATGTTCACACACAAAATGGTCTTGCTGAATCATTGATAAAGCGATTGCAATTAATTGCCAGACCATTATTGATGAAATCAAAATTACCACCATCGGCATGGGGACATGCAATATTACATGCAGCAACCTTAATTCGATTAAGGCCAAGTGCAAACCATGAACATTCCCCTATGCAACTTGTGTCCGGTAAGGAGCCAAATATTTCACATCTAAAAATATTTGGATGTGCAGTTTATGTGCCTATTGCTCCACCTCAGCGCACAAAGATGGGACCCCAAAGGAGATTGGGAATTTATGTTGGTTTTGAGTCTCCCTCGATAATCAAATATCTTGAACCAACAACTGGTGATTTATTTACAGCTAGATTTGCTGATTGCCATTTTGATGAAAATACATTCCCAGCCTTAGGGGGAGAAAAGAAAAATGGGGATCCACATGTGAAAGAAATCACATGGAATGCAACGGCATTATCCCATCTTGATCCAAGAACAAAAATGTGTGAACAAGAAGTACAACGGATCATTCATTTGCAAAATGTAGCAAATCAGTTACCAGATGCATTTACTGATACACATAAGGTAACTAAATCACATATACCTGCAGCAAATGCTCCAGCAAGAATTGAAATACCCAATGGGTTGCCAGATGCATCCATCGCAAGCGAGTCTACAACACGCCGAAAGCGTGGTAGACCATTAGGCTCAAAAGATTTGAAACCGAGAAAGGCAAGGAGCCAAAAGGGTATAGCAGGAGAAGCCACAATGGATCATGAGAATGATGGTGAAGGCAAAGATATTGAAAATGAGAATACCTCAACAGAGGATGATATTCTAGACAAGAATAATGATATCGACAATTTTGAGATTTCCATAAACTATGTGTCCACAGGCACGCAATGGAATCGAAAAGATGTAATTATCGATGATGTATTTGCCTACTCAGTGGCTAGTAATATTGTAATTGAAGATGATGATTTTGAGCCAAAATCGGTCGATGAATGTCGACGAAGAAATGATTGGCCAAAATGGAAAGAGGCTATTCAGGCAGAACTAAAATCGCTTGAAAAGAGAGAGGTCTTTGGACCAGTAGTTCATACACCAAATGGTGTGAAACCAGTCGGCTATAAATGGGTCTTTGTACGTAAAAGAAATGAGAAAAACGAAATTGTAAGATATAAAGCAAGGCTTGTAGCACAAGGTTTTTCTCAGATCCATGGAATTGATTATGAAGAAACATACTCTCCGGTAGTTGATGCAACTACATTGAGATTTTGGCTTGACTGTCTTTGAAAGGTTACAAATGCGCCTCATGGATGTCGTGACCGCATATTTATATGGATCACTTGATACAGACATCTACATGAGAGTCCCCGAAGGACTCAAGCTGCCTGAGGCCAATAATTGTGGACCTCGAGAAATGTTTTCCATAAAATTGAGGAGGTCATTGTATGGGCTAAAACAATCTGGACGAATGTGGTACAATCGCCTCAGTGAATACCTCATGAAAGAGGGATACAAGAACGACACCGTTTGTCCATGTGTTTTCATCAAGCGATCCGAAAAGGGATTCGCTATTATCGCAGTTTATGTTGACGATTTAAACATCGTCGGAACTCCAAATGAGCTTCAAGATACTGCGAAATATTTGATGAAAGAATTCGAGATGAAAGATCTCGGACAAACGAAGCTTTGTCTTGGCTTACAAATTGAGCACTTAAGGGATGGAATCTTTATCCATCAGTCTAATTACACTGAGAAAGTTCTTAAAAGATTTTACATGGACAAAGCACACCCTTTGAGCTCTCCAATGGAAGTTCGATCCCTCAATGTAGAAAAGGATCAATTTCGTCCCCGAGAAGAGGACGAAGAGGTTCTTGGTCCTGAGGTACCATATTTAAGTGCAATTGGTGCTTTAATGTACTTAACTAACAATACGAGGCCAGATATTGCTTTTGCAGTAAATTTGTTGTCCAGGTATAGCAATGCACCCACAAGGAGACATTGGAACGGGATCAAACATATATTCCGCTATCTCCGAGGAACACATGATCTTGGGTTGTATTATCGTAACCAAAGGGATGCGACCTTAACTGGATATGCAGATGCAGGATACTTGTCTGACCCACACAAAGCCAAATCACAAAATGGCTATGTGTTCACATATGGAGGCACTGCCATCTCTTGGAGATCAACAAAGCAGACTGTGACTGCCACATCATCAAACCAAGCAGAATTAATTGCTTTATATGAGGCAGGAAGAGAATGCGTGTCCCTTCGAGCAATGATTCAATTCATCCAGAAAGAAAGTGGAATGAAGCCAATCACTGATGATCCAACAATATTATATGAGGACAACTCAGCATGCGTTGCTCAGATGAAGAAGGGCTACATCAAAGGAGACCGCACAAAGCACATATCTCCAAAATTCTTCTCCACTCGTGAATTGGAAGAAGCTGGTGAAGTGGACATCCAACAAATTCGGTCAAATGACAACTTGGCTGACTTGTTCACAAAGTCTTTAATCCCCAAGAAATTTGGAGAACTGGTATCCAGAATTGGAATGTGCAGACTTCGAGACATATGTTGAAGTCAGGGGGAGTATCATACGCGCTGCACTCTTTTTCCCTTCGATCAAGTTTTTATCCCACTGGGTTTTGCTTGACAAGGTTTTTAATGAGGCAGCATCAAGGCGTACAAATGGGATCAATGGTTGCACTCTTTTTTCCTTCGTTCAGGTTTTTATCCCACTGGGTTTTTCCTGACAAGGTTTTTAATGAGGCAACGTCTATGCATATCCCACAACATCAAAGAAGGTGAATATTCAAGGGGGAGTGTTATGAATGAATGTATATGTGCACAAGTTAACCTCACCTATCTCACTTGCTTGTATCATACATATCATGTAGATGAATAATTGTATAATGTATGATTGGAGGTAAATTGTACAAGGTGAATTATTCACCTTCTTCACCTCCTTATTTCCATGCATAAATCATGGAGATTCACCTAAGTTTTTACCTCACCTTTGGCCTATAAATATGGCCATCCTCCATTGTAAAACTTGCACCAAAGTAGAGTAAGAAATACACTCTTTAAAGTTCTTACTCTCCCTCCCTCTCTTCTAATGATCTAAAAGTCCTCATAAAGTTTGTTTAAGTGTTTTTCCAAAAGTTAAAGTGATCTCGCTTTCATAAATCGTTTCATAACATATACAATGTTTTATGTATTGAAGATTTATTTTATTATCATGTTAGATTAATATCGGTTTATATATAAAATTTTCAATTTCACACATTTAATTATTATACTTTCCACATATGAAAGTGTATACATAGGAAAGTGTTTTAATTGTTTAGATTATTCGTATATAGAAAAGTGTATTTAGTTAAAGATTTTTTTTTAAAAAAAAGATTGCTATTTTAATCATCTAAAACATTTTGTTTAGGAGGGAAAAAGAAGGAAATATTTGATTAAAAAAAATTTAGGCGGGGTATAAATATTACAAGGAGGGAAATTTTGGTTTAATGAAATTTTGGGCGGGCTAAAATATTACAAGGAGGGAAATTTGGGTTCAAAAAAATTTTGGGTGGGCTGAACTTAATGGGCCTCTGATTAATAAAATTGCAAAACCCTAAATTTTCTCCTCACACGTCTCTTTGAACTCCTCCGCCTCACACTTTACCCATCCTCTCACCAAGAAAAAGAAACAAAGAACGAGAGAGAATCAGGAACGACGACGGACTCGTGGAGAAGGAATTGGGATTCTTCGCCGCCAACATATCTTCTCCGCCTCGTCAGTCTACAAATTCGTATCCCAGTTGACAGGAACCCGAGAGAATCAGGATGGAACGACGGACTAGAGGAGAAAGAATCCGGATTCTTCACGGCCGGCATATCTTCTCCTCCTCCTCCTCAAAGTCTACAAATTCGTCTCCAAATTGATCGGTTTGAGCTGGGCGCAAGGCTGTCTTCGGCGAAAAGCTGGGCGCAGCAGACAGAGGAGAGTTATCAGCTGCAAATGGCTTTGGCTCTGAGGCTCTCATTTGAGGCGACTTGTGCTGTGACCCTAACTTTTGGATCTGGACGAATATGCCTCACAGTCTTCGTATTTGTCATCGGTTGAGTTCGTTTCCCATCGTTTTTGGGTACGTTTAATAAGGGCGTTGGTTTTGTTATAGTTTGTTTACAACGAAGACGACAGTTTTCTTTTCTCCTCGTCTCTCATGAAATTTTGTCGATTTTATTTGTTGATTTTGAGTTTTGGATTTTGAATTTGTCGATTCGTAGGTGTTCGACGGGATATTCCGGTGTTACCTCGTCGTTGTTGTGATTTTCGTTTTTCTCGCTGAGAAGGAATGGGGCCTCATTTTCTGATTCTGGAAGGTTCGGAGATCGGTGTCATACCCCAGGTTCGTTCGTATATATGAATACCTGTTTGGCAAGACTCAGTTTGCATTTTGTAGATTTAGCTTTGATCAATACGATTATATTCAAGAATGTTTACCAAACGCACCCTAAGATTGCAAAATTCACTTGTTAGGGACGGTAAAGGCAAAGTTTGTTGCACGCCTTGCAGATAGCGAGTGCAACTGCAACTTTTGTGATGCTGTTCTCATCGTCGCTCTCCGTGGTGGAGTTCTACCTTCTCAAAAGGTTTCCAATCCCATACGGTAAGGCCAGTGCGAATTGCATAGCATATGATTTTGTTTTATTTCTTACAAACCAGCCACTTGGACAGATTATTACAATGTAGATACATATTCCCTGCAGCATTGTACCTTATGTCGGTATCTCTACTAGCCGGGTTCTTAGGCCAGCTTCTTGTAAGAAAACTGGTTGAAAAATCCAGATACATGAACAGAAATCAGAATCATTGAACATATACAGTGACAATTGATATGTGAATAATTGTACAAGCATTGTTTTTAGTTGTCATTGTGTTTACCTTCATGAATTTTTGCCTTGATTGTTCAATTCTTCATCCTGATGAATTTTGCTTGTATTCTTATATGGTAGATGCTGGAGTATTCGGTTGGTAGAGGCATGTTGCAAATCTTGTATGTATACTTATCCATTCAAACATATTCTTACTAAAATAACTTTTCTAGCTAGTTTATTTACTATTTGTCTGGCATTGAAACATACTTATCCATTGAAACAAATCTTGTATGTTGGACATTAAGCATTTACTAGGAATTATTGGATAGGATCAAGTAAGCATCTCTCTAACATGATCCCATGTATGCATAATTTCTCTTGAAAAGTAAAAAAGTAGAAACTAATGCAGACTGATAGTGTACAAGTTATTTAGATTTTGGAGTAAACATTACTTAAAAACTATTACCATAAACATTCCTTAGCATGGAGAGTTTTTGACAAAGTGAGAGCTCAATATATGATGTAAAAAGGTAATTTAAAGTATCCAGGGGGCTACATTTATTAAAATTGTCAAACTTCTGAACTCTCATTGTTCATTTGGGCAACCTCAACTAACTTCTTATTGGTACAATTTAAGTTAGTTGCTATCCCACTTAATAGCAACATTTGTTTTTGTTGCAAAGTATGGTTTTTAGTCATTAAAAAAGCATTGAACAATGTCTAATGAACTAACAATCTATTTTTTTTCTAGTGTTGCTGTCATGACCAGGGCATTTCCTGATTCAGGAGGAGAAGAGACCATTATTCTGCTACAGAATATATGATTTTGGTTTTTTCTAATTTGATGTTGTTTGAATTGTTTATTGTTCAAAATTTTGTAGCTCATTTGTTTTTGTTGCAAAGTATGGTTTTTAGTCATTAAAAAAGCATTGAACAATGTCTAATGAACTAACAATCTATTTTTTTTCTAGTGTTGCTGTCATGACCAGGGCATTTCCTGATTCAGGAGGAGAAGAGACCATTATTCTGCTACAGAATATATGATTTTGGTTTTTTCTAATTTGATGTTGTTTGAATTGTTTATTGTTCAAAATTTTGTAGCTCATAGTTGCAACCTTGAAGATGTTGTAGATGTTGCTATGCATTATGCTTTTTGGATCTCTATTGATTTGGTTTGTGAATGTTTGATGTATTGTTAAGATCTAAGTTAAGATGCCTGATGTTTGATTATTTTAGATCTCTACTGTTTAGAAATAAGCAGAATTATGGTATAAAATTTATTATTTTTTTAAATGCCTAATTTTTTAACCACAAAATTTGAAACAAAATAGATTCATGGCAAATTTCAAGGCTAGTGGCCACAAAATAGGTGCGATTATGAGTTCAAATTCGACTCGACTTTAGATACAAAATATATTCGTGGCTAAAATTTGATGGTGATGCACTCAAAACCAACCACGAAATTCAATTCTGGCTAATATGGTTGAACATGACTTTCGTGGCCAATAGCCACAAAATTAGCAATGAACTAATTCAGGGCTATTATTTGCAGCTAAATAGCCACAAAACTAAATTTTTGTGGTTCTTTTTCAGAGTGATATTTAGCCTCGCGCGTTTTATCCCCAGGGCACCTTTCGTAGGGCAATCCGTTGGGGATGTCGTGGCTAACGTGATTTCGTGGTTATTTTTGTGGCGGAAGTCGTGTCTATTTTCCTGACTACAGACGCGTTTTCCAGCAGTGAAGCAAGCCATGACTTCCATTCATTTTCAAGAAACTCAAACATAACTATGAAATCGTTGCATACATTCAATGAAAGTTTCAAACCAAATTATTAATCCATTCTAACCCTCACCAAGGTATATGTGTTTGCACTCAACGCTGAAGTGTTTAAAAAGGGCAAGTGTTTTCGCTCAGAAATCATCTTTGAATGCCAACTACCATAAGCTTGCATCAGTGTACTAAATCTCCACCACGAATGTTTAAATGCAAAACGTAAATCATGAGGTCTTTTTTCAAGATTGTAATGGGTCCAAGGTCTAGACAAGTAGATGGGGATCATAATTTGGCCATGTGGTGCTAAATCCGGGAACCAGAATCAACTAAAACCCAAATTACAATAACAATCACTCTCAAAACATCTTCCCAACTTGCTCCTCCCTTTCTTCCATTACTTACTTTCAACACTTCTTTCTTTCTTTTGCTCATCTTTTGATTTTCTTTCCACAAAACCAATTGAGCTTCGTTCTTTTTCATTCTTCTCTCACAAGAACAACTTTGCAATTTTATGCAAAACTCATCTCAATCAACCATTCATACCAAACTTTCTCTCAAGAGATTTCCAATGAACATTCCCAACATCCTTAACTTTTTTTTTTTTATCAACTTTGCACATCCTCCTCAATTACACCCTTTTTCAACTTCCTTACAAACCCCAAAGTACATCATATAACCCACAAAATTACCCTAGTCAAATCCTAATTCCCAGATAAGGGTCAAGCTTATTCGTCTAGGAACAATTTTTGTGGAGCTAATAATCAAGGCTAAGGCTCAAAACAATGGGGTTACAAATGCAAAGGTATAATGTAGGGTAGATAAGGATACAAATGAGCTTAAGAAAATTGCCTCAATCACTTTTACATCATGCATTCAAATCATATAATGTGGCCTCGAAAAAGAATCTAAACGCAAGTTCTAGAGTTAAAGCAATCAAAGAGATACACTCAAGAAAATTCATGCAAAAATATCATATAAAGGCTCAAAAGATCTCACAAGGCAACAATTGGTTAGAACTTTATAAATAACTCAAATTCTCACTTTCATGCATACTCCTTCACAATCAAGCAATTCTTTTTTAGAACTTCCATCAATAACTAACAAGTCATGGGATATGAAATCATGCTCACTTAATAAACAAGTGGTTCCAAGGGGAAAAATGAATCCTAAAATGCAGACAAAACTCTTTTTTTTTTGTAAATTTTTTGAAATTTTGAATTTTTATCGGATTTTCCAAACTTTTAATCAATGCATAACAATAAAATAAAACATGCAAATGCAACTACATGAACTAACTACAAATAAGCATGACAAACTAAAGAATCCCCTTCCCCTATGCTTAAACTTTACTTTGTCCCCAAAGTAAAAGAAAAGTGAAGAGAAAAAGAAACTAACCTCGTCATAATAGCACGCTCTAGAATCTACTCCTCTGGTGGTGGTGGGTATCACGGGTATGGATATGCAGGGTTTGGATTATAAACGTCGAACGCGCCGCTGGGCGCAGTTTGGTGCGGCAGGAGCGCGGTCGCGCTCTCCGGGTTTTACCCGCGCTGGCGACACAGAAACTTAACCCTTCCGAGCGCGGCTTGTGCGACCGTAGCGCGGTCGCGCTCCACCTGGATTCGCCCGAGCTTAACATCTTCGATATTCTGGTAGCTATACGCGGGCACGGGCCCATGAGTGCGAGGGTGTCTTGGATTCCTCGGACCACGTGTACATGTTTCTCGACTTTACCTAAAACTAAAAGACAAAAACGACCCAAACATAACAAGAACAAAACAAAAACAACCCGAAAACAAAGCTTGGGTTGCCTCCCAAGAAGCGCTTGTTTAACGTCATTAGCTTGACACATAGCATAAATTGACAAGATTAGACATTGTCAATGCCCGTAACAACCTGTCAAACCCATGTGCACACATCTCAGAAAAGCATAAGTAACATAATGATAAATTAAACACGCATAATATAACTTTCAAAGACCATTTTAATTTATCAAACATGTGTTCCCAATTGGCATAAAATTGCATTTGTTCAAATAAACTTAGCAAGTGGTGGCTTTAGAAAATACTTACAATATGAATCAAAGCACTTGTCAGCAATACCACTTTTATCTAAGATGAACTCCATATATTCTTCATCTTCCACCTTGAGTTGTAGTCTTGGATCCTCATCTTGGAGCTCCATAAGCTCTGGATGTGAGAAGGTGGGGAAACTGAAACAAGGGATGTCAAGACCTAACATAGGGTGTACCATGACGGTGGGAGCCTTAACAAATGTATCATGTTGTTTTTCTCCCTCATGGTTGTCTAATTCATCAACAAAGAGTCATCATTGTCAACAAACGAGTCTTCTTCCAAAACCACAAAAACCTCAAGTAATTTACTCCACATGGGTGAAAATGAGTCAGGCTCCCTAGCCTCTAGAAGTATCTCTATTCCAGCACAGACTTCAATAGGCTCTGTGGTGATCTAATCAGCATGACTTATAGGTGTGAATTCATGTTGGGTTTTAAATTCATCCTCATAACCCACATCAAGTGTCTTAGATTGATCTTCATCTTGCATCTAGGTGTCTGACTCTTGATTGTTTGATTCCAACATGATTCCACCACTTCTTTCACACAACTCAAAAGGACATGAGATTGTGGAATGAAAATATGAAGAACAAGACTCACATTGCTCCAAAGCATCCACCCCTTGGGAGAGATCCCTGATTATATCCTTAAGAGACTTATCAACCAGCTGGGGTAGTTGGGAAGATGACTCGACCAAAAAGCATTAACGGACATCCCTGATTATATCCTCAAGAGACTTATCAACAGGCTGGGGTGGTTGGGAAGATGACTCGACCAGAAAGCATTGACGACTCATGAAACAGAAGAAATCCCAGTATTCCTCAGATCCCATAAATAAAAGCCTCTCATCGCTCATGTAGTCAGCCAATTCCCTTGTCTCAAGATTCATATCATGGATAACTCCCATGTTTACCTCTCTATCATTGTATTGTAATCCCCAAGCACCAAGTTTAAGCACATGGTACTGAAATCTTAAAAAGTAGTCATGGAAGTGTTCAATCTGCAACTGTCACCATTCAAACAAAGCCATGGATCAGTAGCACGGGTGTTATGAACCGTATGATAGGTTCACAACACAAAAAAATAGTAATAATAAATAAAGACAAAGAAATAGCCGAGTCCCCGGCAACGACGCCAAATTTGATGAGCACTTTTATGTCGTTGTAAAAGCACTGTCAAAGAAATATCCTAACTTTCGAACCTATGTATAGTGGAAGCAAGGGTCGAACCCACAGGGACTCAGATTACTTGTATTTAAATAATATTACTAAGTGAAGGGGGGGGGGGGGGGTTATGATTTCAAACCATGTATCTAAATAAATAAAGCAAAACAAAGAAAACAATTAGAAATTCAAATATAGAGAAAAGCGTCCAACTAGTTTCGTATCTATTGCATACATGAGTTTTGATCCTTGATTATTCTTAATTCAATTTCCCTTGACTAATCTAATGTGAATTCATGAAATTCAAGCTTAAAGTGGTTATCAATATACACCGTCTTTAATAACCTTTTAATCAATTAACCTAGAAAACCTTCTATGTCAACTTGATCATGCAAATTAATTCAAAGCATTAAATAGAAACATAGTTCATGAATTCCACCGTCTATTCATGAAGTTTTGTGATTAAATTCTCCTCCTTTGATTAATCTTATTCCACCGTCTATAAGTTTAATCAAAGGATTCATCCATGAATAACCAAATTCCACCGTCTATTTAGTTACTCTAGTTGTAATTCAACCTAAAAATAAAACAAGTGATCAAACTATTATAATCCTAAGCGAATCTAAACAATTAAGCATGAAGAAATTCAATCTAGTCAAGGCAAATTGAAATAATTCAAATCTCACAAACAATCATGCATACAACTTCAACTAACTAGTTGGACATGAGAAATTAGCTAGAATATGACATTAAAGAAGAATTAAACTTACAAGAGTTCAATTCTCTTCAATTGCAAACTAGGTTTAGTCTCTCAAGAATTCTCTCTAAATTGAAAATAACGTAAAAGCAAAGCAATAACATAGCATCTTATATCCAAAGAAACTCTAAAAGAGTATTTATATGACTATCTAAAAACATCCAAAAATACGAATAAAGTCGGCCCAAAGATAACACAAAAGCCCAAAGTCAGCGTCGTACAAACGCGGCGAAGCGTGGTCAAACTCCCCAGAGCGCGGTCGTGCTCCCACTATCCTTCCCGCACTCAGGCCTCAACATTCAAGCGATATTTCAGAGGCTGTATTGACCCCCTTCTAGTTGGAATTTGGACTCAGAGTAAAAATATGAATTGTAGCTCTTTGAGTTAGCTTTCCATTGATACCAAATTCAGCTTCATCCGACCTCTATAGCTCCCAAACCAAGCATTGCAAAATAGAGGTGTCAAAATAAGACTCCAATGCATGACCCGTGTTTAAGCGTTTTTATCTCTCAAGCTCTTGGGCCTTATCTCTTTCAATCTTCACTTGTATCATTCTAAGCTTCATCAAACTCCACCATAGCTTCATATCCACCCTGCTTCACCTTCCAACCTGAAATAAAGCACAAAAGCGCGTAGATTCCGAACTAAACCGAAACAAAACTAAACTACAATTTAAAGAAAAATTCTAGCTAAAATGCCTTAAAAGGGAATAAAAATAGGCTGATGATTTGCGCACACGAGAAAATTGGTAAGCGCACACAGATATCCGCGCAACGCCATTTCGCGCGAAATGGCGTTGCGCGAAAAGGGTAATTCCGGAATATCAAGAAAGGGTTTGGGGAGCGTGGAGGAACGGAAAAGGCCGCGCAACGACGATGCGCGCGAAACGGTGTTGCGCGCGCAACACCGTTTCGTGCATGCGCACATCGGTGTTGCGCGCAATCCAACGGTAAAAAAAAGTACCGTTGGACTGGCGCGAGGCTTTGTTGCGCGGATCTCAACGGTAAAAAAAAACGGTCGAATTGTCCCCTATAAATACCCATTTCGATTCCACATTATAGTTGGAGTATACCTTCATTCCACATCATTGCTTAAAAATGTCGTCAGGAGAAGAAGATACGTCATCGAGCGATTATCATCCCGAGGAGGAAGATTCATCGTCAATCGATAGTTTCATAGCAGAGGATGAGGAAGGTGTATCGGGAGAAGAATACGGAACCGACTCCGATGCATCAAGCGAGCCAGAAGAGGTATTTTTCAAAGAACCCATAATATTATGTCATTTACGAATGTAGTATATTGAAAGTGAGGATAGTGTAATTTTTAATATTTTGTTTTTACATTTTGAAATCATAGGTTGTCGGAATAGATTTTTCTATTGCTTTCCACTACGATGGGTTGTGGAGTGATCGAAGAGAAATGCTTGATTGGGCTAGACAAATTGCAATTTCGAAGAATTTTGTACTAGTCATAAAAACCTCAAATCCAAATAGGGTCATACTCACTTGTGACCTAGCCGGTAGATATAGATGTGGCAAGAGGGCGTTGCCCGGACTGGAAAATAAGAGCATTTATAAGCCACTTACCGATACACCGACTAGGAAGTGTGGATGTCCGTTTGAATTGAATGGGGTCCGCCTCAAGGGAAAAAATGGATGGATCTTAACGGTAAAGTGTGGACAACACAATCATCGCCTCCCCACTAGTTTGTTAGCTCATCCATATGCGGGCCGATTGACAGCTGAGCAGAAGGAGTTTGTGAAAGAGAAGTTCCTATATCTAGCCACCCCGAAGATGATACTTGAAGAGTTGAGGTCAAGGTATCCGGGAAATGTGACCTCAATTAGACAAATCTACAATATGAGGGATAAGTTACTTCTTGAGGATTGCGGAGAATTGACGGTGACACAATGGTCTCTAAAGTTCTTGAAAGACCGAGAATACATTGTCCGTCCAAGACGAGTAAGGGGTTCTAATGTTATGAATGCCTTGTTTTTTGTGCACCCCACAAGTCTGCGCATGCTGAAGAAGTTTCCCTATGTCGTTATTATGGACTCCACATACAAGACCAATAGGTATGTTATTTTAATATGTAATCGACTTGATTAGTATAGTTCCAGTATAAATGCTTAAAACAACTTGTTGTGCTAGGTACGACATGCCTTTATTGGAGATGGTTGGTTTCACTTGCACCGGAAATACATTCAGCATCGGGTTTGCATTTATTTCAAACGAAGATGTCGCTAGTTATAGGTGGGTGTTAACTCAATTGAAAGGCGTGTACGACGAGCTTGGAGTCCAGGTCAATACAATCATGACAGATCGCGAGCAGGCTCTAATCAAGGCGATAAGTCAAGTTTTCGGGGACGGAGTCCAACATTTGTTGTGTTGGGTGCACATCAGACACAAAATTATTGCGTACGGCCTAAAGGTGTTTGCGAACGCTGAAAAACCACATGAGTTGTCACGCGGGTTTGCAAACGCTTGTTGGGCGCTCTTTTCATCCACCACAGAGGCGACATTTGAAGAACGGTACGTAGAATTGAAGAGAAGATGGCGACCGACGCTTATTGCATACGTGGAGAAGGTGTGGCTTAATCCATTCAAGAAGAACATAGTTCGTGCTTGGACGGATCATACACTCCACTTTCAGACGAGAACCACCAATAGGTAATTTCATTTTTAGCATTTGAATTCAGTTTGAATATTAGAAAGTGTATATGTTCAATACTCAAACTTTGACATGTGTTTTTCAGGGTCGAAGGGATGCACGCTGTGCTGAAAAAGATATTGGATTCATCTCGAGGAGGCTTCAACACCTTGATACTAAGGATTCACATCCAGATGCAATCTCAAACCAACGCTTTGAGGACAGCCTTTGAGAGAACCAGAATACAGAAACCAACAAAATACAGAGTACTGGCGAATAAGTTCAAAGCGTTGTTTCGTCCTATACGCGAACACGTTTCAAGGCAATGCCTAGGTAAGTTGTTAGACATGTATTATGATATAGCAATTGAGTTGACGCAGGGTACACTCGATATGGAGTGCCACGACTACTTTTGGAGGGAATGTCACGGTCTTCCATGCAAGCATCGAGTTGCAAACGCTATCATAACTAAAGTACCCATCAATCTGGAGGAGATACATCCTTTTTGGAAACAGATCGAATGGGATGATCTTAGCGATGACAACGATCTTGCCCTTGCATGCGTACCCTTGACCATTCAAGACCCCACGTGGGACGAAATGGTGGCAAAGCGAAATAGCGGTCAGATGCGTAGAGACCAATATTTGCAGATCACATCAGCGTTCAAAGATTCAGAGCATCCTGAAGAATCAAACCTTATTGAGCCGAAACCATACGAGACGCCAGATGGAGCCAACAAGTATTCAACCACCAGGGAGAAAACACACCTTGAGCATGTAATGGAAGAGTACGAGAGGGAGCAACAAAGACGGAAAGACAACGACAGTCGGAGCAAAGCAAATACATCGGCGCCATCTCGACCACGCGGAAGACCTAAAGGATCTAGGAATAAGAAACGGACCGGAGTTGGAGTTGATACGCCTCCGGTTGCGACCGCGCCTCCTACCACCGCTACCCCCGCCGATGGAAGCCATCGTGGCCCCCCGACGAGCGTCAAATGGCGCGGGGTTAACTTTGGCATGGGTAATGTGGATAGTTTTGTATTTCCGTTCATTGAGGATGCTAGAGACGTGATGGGAGACGGTCATTGTGGTTTTCGGTCCCTTGCTTGCGTATTAGGGAAGCTAGAGGAGGAGTATTACAGTATTCGATGGGAGCTTCAGGCAGAATTGATGCGTAACAGAGATATGTATCAAGTCTTGTTCAATAGGGGCCTTACATCATTTGATGACTTCTTGGAGCAGATCGGCCATGTGGAGTCTCCTTGCGCGAACAGTTACTGGCTAGACATGCCGCTACACGGCCTTGTGTTTTCTACCTTTTATCAAGTGCCACTTGTGATGTTATCGAGGGATCGAGGCTCCCACACGTGTTTACCTTTGCGGGTTTTTGGTAACAATCAAGGACATGGGATACCGCCACCTGTCGTTGCTATTGCCCTCGTTGGTCAACGGGACCACTTCATACCGGTGCGAAATTTGTAATCATTTTTTTTAAAGTTTTTTGTTTAGGTACATCTTGCTTGCGTATATGTGACATAACATTTTTTTTTCAGGTATGGCTTACGAGGAACGCGCCTATCCCCCCACCTCCTCATGCATGGTGTCAATTTCACGACCCAAGCGCCGACTACTGGCTCGAGGCTCTTACCCCGAGGATTGACCATTGGAAGGCTTGCCGAAGGGACATCGGTCGGGATCCGGAGACATTTGCTTAGGACAGTGTTGTGGCAAGATGGATTGTAATGGGATATGTACTTTATTAAGAATAACTTTCATATTTCATGTATTTCGATGGATTGTTATGGGATATGTACTTTATTAAGAATAACTTTCATATTTCATGTATTTCGATGGATTGTTATGGGATATGTACTTTATTAAGAATAACTTTCATATTTCATGTATTTCGATGGATTGTTATGGGATATGTACTTTATTAAGAATAACTTTCATATTTCATGTATTTCGATGGATTGTTATGGGATATGTACTTTATTAAGAATAACTTTCATATTTCATGTATTTCGATGGATTGTTATGGGATATGTACTTTCATTAAAAATGGGCCTTCGTGTCACGAAGGCCCATTTTTATGAAGGCCTGTTTCTAATAGTATAATATCTGAGTTGGTGAAAGGGGTAACAGAAGGCGCGCAATGGGCCCTCGTGTCTGCGCGAAATGGGCCTTCGTGCCTACTCGAAGGCCCATTTCGCGCGGACACGAGGCCCCATTGCGCGCCTTCTGTTACCCCTTCTGAAAACAAGACTTATGCTTCTGAAAACAGTATACCAACAGCTTTTCTGGTGACAAGACGTATGCATGCACATCTCTCCCTTCGAGCAAATTCCGAGTATAAAATGAGACCTAAACCTTCTCCATTGTTGCTCCATGCTCTATCAGCCCTAAACTCTATACCGAAACCAATGGCTAAAAGGAAAGCGTGTTCATCGCGAACCTACCCCTTTGCTCCACCCATCATAAACTTCTCCATCGTCCACGTCCGTGGGGTGAGGGAGACAAAGACGGAATGGTCTGTGATACAAGGCGCATCAATAAAAAACATCATCATGAATTGGAGCGAAGCTGGCTATGGAGCACCACCGGGATATTGTCGCTTCTTCTTGAACGACAACGATATAACACATCGTATCTACGCCAAAGAAACCACGGTGCAGCTTCGCCTGATGGAAGGTGATGAGATTCGGGCGATTGATGATATTTCGACGGAGAATTAATGATGTGGTTTTACTGTTAGAAGTCACTTTTTATGGATCCAAGTGTTTTTTCAAGTGCCACTTGTTTAGTGTTTTTTCAAGTGCCCTAAGTTGTTGTTTTTGGAGTGTAGGGTGTATGTTGTTTACGGTTTTTTCAGTAAGTTGTTGCTTTTGGAGTGTAGGGTGTATGTTGTTTACGGTTTTTTCAGTAAGTTGTTGTTTTTGGAGTGTAGGGTGTATGTTGTTTACGGTTTTTTCATAATTGTTGTTTACGGTTTTTCATAATTGTTGTTTACGTTTTTTTTGGTAAGTTAGTTGTAAGCGCTGCATTTTGTGCAAATTTCAAACCCTAATATATGTCATCAGAACCATCCAAAAACAACAAATCAAGGTGAAGATAAGGTATCGGAAAAATCAATAATGGAGATAATCTAAAAACAACAAATATAAATACATAAAGTACTAATGTATGTCATCTAAACCATCCAAAACCACCAAAAAAAGATACATAATGTACTAATGTGAAAGCATCTAAGGATCGCGCTCATGCGAGGTGCCGCTGCCACTGCCGCGCTCGTGCACTGAATCTGGAAAGTGCCTGGTGGGCATCGGTGGGGGAGGCGGTGCGTCGGAATCTAGGATGCGGAGCACGTGCCTGAGATGATGTGCAGTCGGATGCTCATGCGACATCTCTAGTAGCTGGGTCCGGATATATCCCGCTGCGTGTTGTACCCTCTGCGCAAATAAAATAAAATCATATTAGTTTGTACACTCATATATTATCTTAATACACAAAAAAAATATGTTCTTACCATCCTGTCAGAAACTGCCGGTATCGGGTGAGGCACAGGAGGACGAGGGTCATCCTGGTGTGGCGAAGTCGGGTCGACGTACACGTGAGATCGGGCCCTAAACCACGCCAAGTAGCCCTCCTCCACCTGCCATGCGTACTCGGCACACTGCACATCCAACTCAATCAGGTGATCCATACGCTGTGCCCAGTGAAGGTCCGCCGGATCATATGAAACAATGTATGGCCGGTTCTGGATCGCATCATGTCGGACCACAATCGTAGGCTGCAATGGTGGAGGAGGGATGGTCTGTATGCGACTAAACTGGCGCAACGCCCTCTCTGGATGGTACGCCTCCTGTACCCTATTAAGTACCAGGACGCCCCTGTAGCGAGACACCCGGTACGCGACATCAAAATCCAGCTCGTTGCCCCACGGCGTCCAATGAATCTGCAAAGCGGAATACAAATCATCAATCGTCGGACTTAAACTAAAGAATGTACATCACGTTGATTTCGAAGTCTAACCTCCTCTGCACGGATCGTGTCTAGAAGCCGCCGCAGCGCATCCAGCCTAGCCGCGTCTCGGCTGGGGGCCCGCTCACCAGTCTGTCGTGCGGCTGCACGAGGGTCAACTAGCGTCTCCAAAGCCAACTCAATCCGACCCTGGGTGTGCTCGAAATAACTCATGATCCATGTCTGAAACAATACTTATAAGATATTGAATCCAACCAAAATCGAAGAATGAAATATTGAGGCCGAAGCACGTACCCTCATAATAAGAGCGCAACCCGAGCATCCCCTAGCATCGGCGCGCGACGTCATGCCGAGCTCACGATACACCCCCGCCACTAAACCCGCCCCCCAAGCATATCGACCAGTCCTCTCGTGGTCGAATAGGAATCCCAATATCCACGTCTTGATCTTGTTCCCGGACTTGTCGACGAATAACGTCATCCCGAGAAAGTACCATAAAAACACAGTGGCAATGGTCGCGGGGGATGCAGCTCGCCTGCCCTCAAACATGTCCAACAGAATAGCTGCGATGGCCGCACTCGGGGCACGTGTCTTCCACGCGTGTGCTGTCTGTGGATCGAGGTCGAGCAAATCTCCTAAACGAGCCTCGAGCTCCAACGGATCCATCTGGGGTACCAGAGCGTCTCCATCTATAGGCACCCCGAAAATGCGGTGCATGTCATGGAGGGTGATCGTAATCTCGCCCCACGGGAAGTGGAAGGTGTTGGTCTCTGGATACCAACGCTCCCGAAATGCAGAGATGAGAATGTGGTCTGTGGCGCCAAACTCCAGACCGATCAACCCGGTCAGACCGCTCCGCTGTGCGAGGCCCCACCAAGAATCGGGGCCTCCAACCCTAAACCGTCGAAACGACCGTAAAGGAGCCAAGTTCCTAGACCACACTCTAGTGACATGCAGATACTAAAAAGAGGAAAACAAGCGTGAGTTAGAAAAACTAAACATTGCTTTCGAAATTAATTAAGTACTCGCACTTTGGAAAAGTTTACGTACGTCACGGTCGAGCCAAATCCTGCGAGCCACGTGTGTGGAATACGTCGTCAACAGGCTGCCGTCACTAGGACCTCCCGGTTCGCCCTCCGCAACGGGAGGGTCCTCAGGAGCGGCCCCTGCTGCTGGTGCAGGGGGTGCCGGGGGTCCCTCCGCAGCGGGGGGAGGGGCAAACCCAGCTGGAACGTGAGGAGGGATGGGTGCTGCTGGAACGGGAGGAGGTATGTGGGATGCTGAAACGGGAGGAGGGGGAGACGGAAATGTGGATGTAAGCGGAGGAGCTGAGGGTCCCGCCACGAATGTAGTAGGATCGGTCGAAGAAGTAGGTGGAGGACTGGAAAAGAACGGTGGCGGTGGCGGGACATGGGTCGTGGTGGGAGGTGAAATAGAGATGGTGGCCTCGGATATGTGGTAATCGTCAACCGACAAATCCTCCGCTGTACCCACGGGAGCATCAACCTGTATGTCCTGCTCCGTGAAGGGCATGTCGTCCCCTACGACGTCATCTGGCAAGTCGTCCTGCAGGAGCTCCTCTGTAAAATCCACCTCCACCTCGACGGAGGGGTCTACATCTATCTCCGGTCCACGCGTCAACTCCGGATCAGTAGCTATCCGCTGCTGCTCGGTAGGCGGCACTCTGGCCAGTAATGCATGTGCAATCTCGGCGCACGTGAGCTTGGGCGCCTGCTTTTTCCTCCTCTTATCGAGGAGGGCGGCGCTCAAACTAGTGTGTACGTCCTTTAGGCGACAAGTTCAAATTAAATTAGTAAGTTTTCTATTATTTTTTTTTCTTTTATTTAGAAATTCATCCTATGAATATGAATTCAACTAATGAATTTGTCGTTTTTGTCCAAAAACTCATTTATCATTACTAAATTTTATTTCAATTTTCATTACGTTTGTAATGAAAAATGAATAAAATCATAATTCAAACTCTAATTATAACTGTAATTATTTTTTTTAAATCAAGAATTCAACATACGACTATGAATTCATATTAAGTATAAGTTCATAACTAATAATTCAAAATCTACATATAACTCTAAATTAAGACAAATAAATTAAATAAAACAACTAATAACAACAACAAAAACTAAATATAAATAGGAATTTGAATCATAAACAAATTATGACATTAAATATCTTACTAAATAAGCGAAATTTATTTACTCAATTATTTACAATTTTCTAACCTTCACAACAATTTTCTCTATCTTAACTTAATTTAATTCTTTTAGGGTCAATTCTTTTAGGGTCATACTTATCTACTTAATTTAATTATTTATCAATTCTTTTAGGGTCATACTTATCTACTTATCTACTTATATTAATTACAAGTTCATAACTAATAATTCTAAATCTAAATATAACTCTAAATTGATAAAAATAAATTAAATTAAACAACTAATAACCATAACAAAAACTAATTATAACTAGGAATTTGAATAGTAAACAAATTATCAAATTGAATATCTTAATAAATAAGCCAAATTGATTTAAATTGATTACCAACATATTCAAATTGATTAACTAAATTATATAAACGAAATTTAATACCTAAAATTCAATACGAAATTTTACAAAATTTAAATAATATAAAATTTCGTAATCAATTTGAAACGTACCTCAGCCGTAAATGTCGCTCGGGTGCGGATCCGACTACGAACCGGATTGGGTCGGTCGACGGTGGTGGCGACGGGCGCGGTGGGCTCGATGGCGACGAACGTGGTGGCGACGGGCTCGCTGGCCGGAGCCGACGCGCCTCCTTCCGTCGGGCTCGTGGTGGCCGGAGCCGACGCGCCTCCTTCCGTCGGGCTCGTGGTGGCCGGAGCTGACGGGCTCGTGCTGGCGACGGGTTTGGTGGGGTCCGTCGGGCTCGTGGTGGGCGGAGCCGACGGGCTCGTGGTGGGCGGAGCCGACGGGCTCGTGGTGGCGACGAGTTCGGTGGGGTCCGTCGCCACGGGCTCGGGGCTCGGGGATCGGGGCTCGGGGCTCGCGGTGGCTCGGGGATCGGTGGCCATGGTTGTTGACGGGATCGGGGATCGGATTTTTTTTTGGTTCGAGATCTGGTTGCGCGAAATGGCGTTTCGAAGCCAGAGGTTGACGACGATGGCGGCGCGCTCGCGTCTTTAACCCTAAAGACCCTCGAAACGGGCTTGCGCGGGGCCTCTCAAGCCCATTTCGTGCGGCCCAAAGCTGCGGCGACTCCATTTGTTTTAAAACCCTAATTATCCGCGAAAGCCCGTTGCGCGCTACCCAATATACGCGCATGCCCATTTCGCGTGGCCCAAATTCATTTCCCGAGTCCCATTTACCACTTTACGCTTTTGCTCTTCCGCGCAACGCCATTTCGCGCGAAATGGCGTTGCGCGGATATTCTGTGCGCTTTTTAAGTATATTTGTGCGTATGTACCCCGCGTAAAAATATGCTCTAAAACCTATACATGCATGCTCTATCACTCAGGTACACAAGCCTCATGACGCTCTTCTCAAGATCCGACGATGTCCTCTACAACGTACACCGTCGTGCCAAAGGTCCTGAGCGCGCCTGTGATTTAGAGTGTTTCAAATGCGGTGGACATGGGCATTACAAGAAGGATAGCCCGAACACTAAGAGATTTCTCTTCTCCAGCAACTCAACGAGATATGAGTCCCTTGATGTGGAAGAAGAACCACTTGAGCAAATTGAAGAAGCTCAAGAGGACGAGCCCCTAGCTTCTCAATTGAATTAATAATTATTTCAGGGTAAAGTTTGTAGTAAAGAAAAGTTTGTAGTAATGTCGGCTAAATAATAATATTTAATAATCCGAAGAAGAACTTGGAACGAGCTAGATGGATATAGAATTGAAGGATGGAGGTGATGGAATTGTCGTCAAACAAAGGTTGGAGACAAACAACAAGAGCATCTATAAGACTCTTTGTATTCTCAAAATAATCAATATTTGTCATAGAGCTTTTTGGAAGATTGTTCGGTTGTTAGATTGAAACGTATTTTCAATCTATTGCAAGCATAATAAGAACATGAGATACGATTGTTGTGACAATTGTTGGAGCACCTACAACAATAGAGCACCATCAACAGTAGTTGGAGAGAGACACCAGCTTGAAGGAAAAGACTAGGAATTGTAGCTTCGTGTTGGTCAACTTGTCAAGGGAAGTCGATTGAAGGTAGGTGCTAGTCCTGGTGGTGGAGATGTCTTCCAATGAGGCGGAAGAGCAAGACAAAGTATTGTTCGTCATTTAGGAAAGAGAAAAAATGGAGGCAATGGAATTTTGTTGTTGAGAAAATTGGAGTTTTGAAACCATGAAATATTAACACGTAGAATTTCTGTCATCTCTATTGAGTGTCTCGACAAGAGACTGAATCATATTTTTTTTTGATGTGGTAAAAATTCGGTAGACCGGACAATTCTGGTGTACCGAGAGGCAATCATGAGATGGCAGTCGAAACCGACTAAATGAGTCAGAACAAAGAGTCGTACAACAAGCAAGGCTAGGGGAAGTATGCAAACACCACGAATCTATGAGTAAGATTGAACGGACGAGTATGACACTTCCGTGGGTTAGAAACCAAGGCATATAGTGTTGTTGGATAGCAAGTTGAGATCCAGATGATCAAACTCTACCCGAAACACCAACAAGACCATATCAAACACTCATAAACTCACTTAATGAACCTGCCAAGCCAAAAGCCACAAAATTAAAGTTGAAATTGGACCCAAGTCCAGGAGCTGAAAAACTGCAACAACAAGTAAAAAGAGAGGGAGCCCACAAGTTCAAATGGGCCAAAGCCTAACTTTCAACAATCAAACCACCAACAAAGTCTGGTGCAAATATACAAACACGTAGATGCATAGAGATTGCATCATATTAATAGAGAAAAGATTGCACACGAGTACTTAGGATAGGAGGCTAGTTGGAAAAATAAAATAATGTAAGATAAAGTCATAAAGAGGAGTTGATATTATGTTATTCCCAAATAATCTTTGTAGGTAAATGAAATGATATGCTATCCCTAATAAGTTGTGATTTTAGTGCACAAATATGCACTAAATATATACTTATATTTTTAGTTCAAAGTGTGCAAAAAAAAATCTTCATATTATTTATAGTATTTACTCTATCCCAGTCTTCCATTTCCCTTAAATAATGACCCATGCTTTTTTCTTACTGTACATCTTAAGAATAGCTCATCCAAACTATATCTGTAGAAAATAAAATCTTTTTGAAGTTGGATTATTTGGTGCACGTTATATACATGTGAATAGATTCATTACTTAGTTCATGTACCCGTGCCTTACACGGGCTCTTTAATAGTTGTTTGATATACTTATTGTAAAAATGTACTTATTTTGAGTGAATATTAATAATTATTTTCAAATAAATCAAATATAACTTAATATTATAACTTCATATAGTTTAAGCTCAAAATACTAGATAGAATAACCATTAAGAAAATATGTTTGGAATAACTATAAGACTAAAATAAGAAAAATATGTTCAAAATAATGTTTGAGAAAGAAAATTCATATTGTAATATTGTAGTAATTTGCATTGGATATGCAAAAAACTCAATTTTCCTCTTCGTGCTTCAAAGTTTTTTTGGAACATGAAGTGAAAAGTTGATCTTTTGTAAGTTTGTCTTCATTATCATCATATAGGATGAGCTGTCATTTGAACACTTAGAAGGAGTAAGTGGTTCATTCGACGATACATTGCAGTATAGTTCAAGCTCAAATGCAATGTGTGGCCTAGTTAAGGTGATGACAAATAGGATAGATGAATTCGACTTTAATTATAGTATATTATATTAACTAATAAGAAAATATTTGCATATTTTGTATTATAAAAAATTTAATGGATTTTTTTATATAATTTTTTTTTACATGATGACATTATTGAAAAAAATTCTATATGATAAATCTTGTTGAAATTTCTAGGTATTTGAGAAAATAAAGATTAATCAAACTTCATGACACAATGATAAATCTATATACTATGCTATGATATTCTATATGAAACATGTTATTGAATCTTTTAAAATCTTATCGTCATCATTTGTACTGCTTGAATAATTTATATTAGAAAATTATCTTATTATTTTTCACATTTGGGATATTTATTTAGTAATTGAGAAGAAAAAATAATCTTGAAACTGTAGGGATGTACACATATATTTAAAATAGAAACAATCATTTTTACATAAAAATTTAAAATTTATTTTTATGTAATTATTTAATATAAGTTGATCCTAAAATACCATTATTTAATATATATTGATCTTACAAAGTTAAATACCTTTTATAAAAATATATTTTTGTAGATACTACGATTAGAAAAGGTAAGTATAATATGACAAATCACCAATAAGTAAAGTGACCTAATTAAATAAAATTATAATGTGGTAGAATTAAGTAATATTTGAAGATTTAGATGGGCATATTAGTAAATGTAAAAATTAATTTGCTTAGGTAGCATAGTTAAATGATTGACACATAAGATTGAGTTATTCGACTTTATTAATAGTATATAGATATATAGATTTTGTGTTTCACCCTATTGTTGATTAGTCCCCTGAATAGTACGAATATTCAAGTTACATCTTGACAAATGTAAATAAGACCAATATTTGCTATATCAGCCAAATGATCAAGTAAAGGACAAAATGCCGAATACAACTAAGTAAATATAGCCAGCATCTCTAACAGCTTCACAATATTTTTTTCCGAGAACAAAAAACCATATTTTTCTATACCATTTCTACTCCAACTTCAACAACTTCTTTACTTTAAAACTTCCAACATTTACTATTTTTATTTATATTCTATAAAATACTATAAAATATTTAAATAACTAATTTATTTGATTAATAAGAAATTAAAAATATTTTACAATATTATTGTAATAAATAATAATTTTTATTTGAATAATAAAAAATATGAAGATCGTCTAATTTTAGTTTGAATGAAATAAAATAAAGTTTTAGAACTAATATTTTTATATAAATCACAAAGAATCTATAAATAAAAATAGTAAATGTTTTGGACAAACTAATATCTGTCAAATTAAAAACACATAAGTGGTGTTTTGGTAAGTGTAAAAGTGTATAAGGTGATACGTTAAGGGGGTTGTTTTGGACAAATTATTTTTTTTTAAAGGCCTTGTCTATGAGAGTCGAACAGGAGAGCTCTAGGTACTACTGTTGAAGACTTAACCGTTTGACAGGATGACCGAAGACAATTACCACGAAACTTTAACTATAAAGGGGAAGTGAAAAGACTCCTAGTCAAGTGTGACATAAACAAAGAAACAGTGGTGAGTGGTGAATTGAATAAAAAGTGGAGTGGACACATAGTCGTGGTTACATTAGAGAGAGTCATTGATTTGATTTTAAAACCCATCAATCTCAATCTCACTCAAAGACTAAAATCCTAGCTAGCTAGGCTTCAATGTATGGAAGAATTGTACATCATAATGGAGCGCCCTCCTGGGCCCCACACCCCTTTAATTATTGTCCTACCAGTTAGCAGTTGAAAAAGGAGAGTAGCAACGCCTATCAGTAGAGAATTGCTCATATAACATATTGCAGTAGAATTGGAGATACTGGAGATGGAGATTGAGGAGGAGGGACGTGAGGTGTCAGGGGCTCCGGTGTGCTGCCAAGTAGAGAATTGCACCTCCGATCTGTCCGAAGCCAAGCGCTACCACCGCCGCCACAAGGTGTGCGAGTTCCACGCCAAGGCCCCCGTCGTCATCCTCTCCGGCCGAACCCAAAGGTTCTGTCAGCAATGCAGCAGGTCCATCTCTTTTTTAATTACTCTACGTATCATCTACCTAGCTTTGAGTTGTTGAATTGATTATATACAATGTTCTAAAAACGCTAGGAGGATGCTGGGCGGAGAGGGACTGCCTAGCGCCTAGATGGCCTTAACGGTTAAATAATCAAGGATTCATATAGGAACCAAGAGATCAACATCTGCCTGAAATTATTGCATAATAATTGAATAGGTTTCAAGAGCTGACGGAATTTGATGATACGAAAAGGAGCTGCCGGAGGAGACTTGCAGGCCATAACGAGAGGCGACGGAGGGCTTCTGCCGATACAAACCACAGGGAGGTCTAGGCGTCTAGCATCCAACTCATCCATGATCCATCCATGTCTTCTCCATCCTCACGCGCTCTCTATCTTCTGTCAATCGATCACTTTATCAACCTAGCTCTCTGCCTTTTGTTACAACCATACAAATATGCCTAGATTGAACGCCAATCAGTGTGCTCTTATGTATGATGATTCTATTTTAGTTAATCAGTATGCTGTTAATTAACCAATAATATGACTTATTTATTGTGATCATACTAATGAATACATTAAGCAATTTAGAGAATTTTTAACTCAAACTCAAATCTTGGATGTACTATATAAAAATAAGTGGTGTGGGTGATTAGTTCCCTTTAGAATGGCGGAAGGTTTCAAGAAATCAACATCCACGGTTTCATACTCTTGGAATGAAAATGTATCAATAGAAAACGAGAAAGAAATCCTCCATGAGAACGAGAGAGAAATCTTCACTTGAGATGGCAAATTATTGATCTATAGATAGGGAAACGGTGCAGTCACGGACGCAAGATTTTTGGGAAGTGGGAGCACAACAATTATTATGGGGGGCTCAAAACATATATAGCCTCTATACTTGTGCAAATTAATCATATAGAAACCCCACCTTTAGTGAGCACTTAAGCTCAATAGGTCCAAATCAAAGGTCTATATGACCAATTTGCTCAAGTACAAGAGCTTGTATATGTTTTGAGTCTATTATAGGGACATCATCTTTGGATTTTTTTAATCTTTTATTATTCAAAGTGATCCTTAATTTTTTTTAAAAAAAATTATACTTTGTTAAAACAATCTTCATCCATAGTGCATTTTTAAAATTAATATATACATTGACCGAGAAACATAATTCAAGTTCTTATAAAACTTAACAAACTACTAGAGACTAATTTATACTAAAGAAGAAAAATAAAAAAAAGGATAAAAAACATGACGGATAAAACATATTCAAGTTATTAAAAAATACCAACAAAACTAGATATAAGAAATGTTAATTTAGACTAAGAGATTAAATTCGAACAATGCAATCTCCACTAGTAAAATGAGTACTAGACCAACTAATATGGTGGTTGTTAGACACAATGGAAGATTTTATCTTGTTTAAAAGATAGAATTTTCGCTTGGAGTGGGAAACAAGATATCGCTTGCCCTAGGGGATAGGATTTTCCGGCCTCCTAGCCCTCTCTCTTCCATTATAAATACACAAATTCGCCGTGTATAGAGAGCATATTGAAAAGGCACTTGAGAGCTTGAACAGGCTAATATTCGCTTAGCTTGTTTAAGAAAACTCATACTCGTTGAGTTCTTTTGCTTTTCTAGTCTTTACTAATTCGACGTTCATTCGATAACTACTCTTTTAACTTAAGCATCGGAGGTGGATTAGGGGATCCCCGCCCCTTATGTCCATTGTTTTGTAGGTTACAGGTTAAGAAGAAGTTGGAACGAAAGAGGAAGAAGGAGCATTCAATTAGTGCATTAAAGGTGGAATTTTTGTGCACTAACAAGTATTATTGTAGTTATTTTTATTTTATACTTTACAAAAAAATAAAAAAATAAAAATAAATAATTGGTTGGATGGAAGTGGGAGCACCGGCCCCCGCCCCGGTCCGTCCTTGGCCAAGTGGGTTCCATATATCCTAAAAACAATTGGCAATAAGAGTAATTCACTCGATTATATACTAGTCCAATTTAGTCCCAACTTTCAAATGTGATATGGACATCTAATACGCCCCTGCAAGTACAACTAGGGGAACTAGCCCAGTTAACACTTGAACAACACAATGGAGCGGGCCTAGGATCGAGATAAGTCGTTTGGTGAAGAGCTCTGATACCATATTAGCCCAATGGGGAATTTTTTTACGGGAAAATGGCGATCTTATTCATCTTAGTACAAGGATATATATATAGAGGAATAGAACAACCAAAACCCTCGACCTACCTTGTGTGCCAAGTAGTTACAAGATAACAATATTTACATAAGGATATAATTTCCTAAAAGATAGAAATTTGATTTGGAAAATTATATCCTAACAGCCCCTTGCAAGCTTACGGATCGGGACGAACCAAGAGCTTGAATCATATTGCCTGAAAACGAGCCGTTCTTAACACTTTTGTGAAGATATCCACATTTTGATCAAGTGATCGGACATGTCGAACAATAATATCACCATATTAAACCTCTTCGAGAATAAAGTGGTAATCAAGCTTTGTTGATTTTAGGATATAAATAAGAATAGCATTTTGCAAATTCAAGTTGAAGTAAAAGTCGGCCCTTGTATAACAAGGCGGTTTGAGTAGACCCCAAAGGGTAATCTCGTGAGTAGGCCCCGAAGGGCAGTCTCGTTTGGGTGTAGACCATAAAGGTAATCACCACCGACCTGATAGCTTGAATTTAGGAGTAGATTAGGATGCATATTTGTGTTGGTTTTTGCATAGTTTTAGTTGGTTTTAGCTTAGTTTCTAGGTTTTTAGGTTTTCTAGGAAGCGGGTTTTTCGCTTGTTTTGTTCGGTTTTGTAGATCTTTAGGTAAACAAGCGTGGACGGGATGGATCTTAGATGATTATGGTGGATCAAGATGAAGCTTAAAGTGGTGCAAGTGAAGATTGGAAGAGCTAAGGGCCAAGAGCTTGAGGGATAAAAATATTTAAACTCGGGTCATGCATTGGAGTCTTGTTTTGACACCTCTATCTTGCAATGCTTGGTTTGGGAGCTATAGTGGTTTGATAGAGTTGAATTTATTATCATTGGAAAGCTAATTCGAAGAGTTACAATTCATATTTTTTTCCGAGTCCAAATTCCAACTCAAAGGGGGGGGGGGGGGGTCAAAACAACCTCTAAAGTGTCACTAGAGTTGTTGAGGCTGGAGCGCGAGCAGAGTAGGCCGGAGCGCGACCGCGCTCTGGGGGGTTTGACCGCGCTCAGGGCCGCGTTGATGCGATGCTGATTTCGAGGCTCCGTGTTATCTTTAGGCCAACTTATTGTTATTTTAGGATGTTTTTAGATTATGATATAAATACTTTTAGGGTTTTATTTTAGATGTTTATCTTTATTTTTATGTTGTTCAACTTTAGAGATAATTTTGGGAGACAAAACCCTAGATTGCAAATTTGAAGAGAAACCTAACTCTTTTAAGTTGATCTTCTTCTTTAATGTGGTTTTCTAGCTAATTTTCCATCTCCAACTAGTTCGTTGAAGTTGTATACATGATTGATTGAGATTTGAATTATTTCAATTTGCCTTGACTGGATTGAATTACTCCATGCTTTATTGATTAGATTAACTTAGGATTATAATATCTTGATCACCTATTTTGATTTCTAGGTTGAATTACAACTAGAATAACTAAATAGACGGTGAAATTTGGTTGTTCATGGATGAATCCTTTGATTAAACTTATATACGATGGAATAAGGTTAATCAAAGGAGGAGAACTCAATCACAAAACTTCATGAATAGACGGTGGAATTCAAGAACTATGTTTCTTTTGAATGCTTTGAACTAAGATTTGCATGATCAACTTGACATAGAAGGTTTTCTAGGTTAGTTGGTTAAAAAGATATTGAAGACGGTGCATATTAATAACTACTTTATGCTTGAATTTCATGAATTCACAATAGATTAGTCAAGGGAATTAAAATAAGAATGATCAAGGATCAAAACTCATGTGTGTATTGGATACGAAACTAGTTGGACACTTTCTCTCTATTTAAAAGGGGACGCTTTCTCTCTATTTAAACTAGTTGGACGCTTTCTCTCTAGTTGCATGCATTGATTAAAATCAGAAAAGTTAAAAAAAAAATACAAAAATATTGCATTTAGGTTCTTATTTCCCCATTGTTTAATACCTCTTGTGTTTCTACGCTAAGTATGAGTTCTAACCCATGCTTTGCATGATATGCTGAAATTTCTATGATATGAGCATGATCGTTGATTGATTACTTTAACTATAGGACTGGGCATGTATATAGCTTGAGTTTTAGATTCATTTTGAAGTTCTAGACACAATTTGCCTTGTGAGATTTTTGGCCTTTCATGATTATTTATTTTCTATATTATTGAGTGTATCACCATGATTTTCTTGCTCTAGAACTTGCATTTAGACTCTTTTTCAAGATTGCTTTATATGATTGAATGCATGACATTAAGATGATTGACACAATATTTCTTATTAGCTTATTATTTCCTTTCCTACCTTGACAAGATCCATGTTTTTGACATCCCATTTCTTTGAGCTTTAAGCCTATTTTTTTATATAGCTCTACAAAATTTTCCTAGCCTATTAAGCTTGACCCAATCAAGATTTAGGACTTTAGGTTGTGTTTTTGTTTTGTGGGAGTTTGGTATAAGTATGGGGGAGGTTGAAAGAGAGGTTGAAAGAGGGAATACAACTCTATTGTGCAAAGTACAAAAAAATGAAGGTGAAAGATAAGTGTTGAAGGGAAGATTTAACTCGACAACAAATAAATTTGTAGTCAAGACCCCGCTGAGTATAGGGAGGTCAGGATCGTCCACGGAAAGCAAGGTTATTTGTTTACCGAACTACGAAAATAAGAAAAAAAAACAAAAGCAAAACAACTACGACGGACCTCGGTACTGACCTTGTCAGGGCCGGTAACGACGTTGGGTTTCTATTAAAACAGAGCAAACAACACAAGTCAACTGCTGGCTCAGTACCGATCTGTGTGCCTCGGTAATGAGTCTATTCGAAGGTAAAAACGAAGGAAATTCAAGGGAAGAAACGTCTAGGACAAGGGTTACCATGACATAATTATGCATACAAACTAGTGTGAAGGATAAAGATCATGCCTTTAAAGATAAATCTATCAACTTTCGTTGACTAAACAAGCAAATCAATTAACTTTCATAAATCAATTCACTTTTTTGCTTGTTTTGAATCCAAAGCTCGACACTTTCTTTACCGAACAATATCAACATTCAAGTTCACAACTTTCTCTTTCGATCAAGCGATAAACTCAAATTACTTCAACTTTCGTCTAAGTATAAACATAAACAAGTAATTCAACGGATAGATGGCAACCAAACATCAACACATTCATTTAAACATGCATAATTATGTACGGTTTCAACCCCGATCCTAGAAAAGGTAAACTACTCACTCATGTTTAAATCAAAACAAACAACTAAGTTAAAAGAGAAAATTGAAATAAACGCTTACATGAAATTAAAGAAATCTTGTCTTACAAACCACCACGATCAAACCCGAAACAATGAAGAATAAGAACAACAACCTCGATCACAACTATCTCTAATAGACATAAGCAACTACAATCCAACCTCACCAAGGATATGTGTTTCTCTCAACTCTCTTGTGTTTGGGCTATAAATTCATCTCTGAACTCAATCTAATAGGCAAAAACTCATAGAAATTGGAACTTATATCACCAAACTCTCCACCCAAGATTTGTCAAAACAAGCAAAAATCATCAAGAACTTAGGCTCAATGAAAAACTTCATAGAAGCTTCCATTCGGCCGGGTTGTAATGGAGCTTGGTAAAGACAAATAAGGCGTAGAAATATTTTGGCTATGTGATGCTAATAATATCCGGGAATCAAAGACTCCTAAGAACTCACACAACACCAAAAATCTCATAAAGATATACCAAACTCTCTTTTCTTAATGCACACTCCTCACTCATCAATTAATCCTAGAAAGCCTCATAAAAACTCAAAAGAATCTCTGGTTTTTGCTTAAAAATACACTGCACATCTTCCTCATTCTTGCTTTTATTTTCTTTCTTCTGCAATTTTTCATTTCTACACTTTCCTCCTCTCGACTTGCCTCGTTACCGACCTGAGAGGGTCGATAACGAGCTACACTTTCACTTCCTTTCCTCGATTTTATCCATTGGTACCGAGCCCACGTAGGCCGGTATCGATCCAATCATTCCTTTTCTTTCTTTTGCTTTGTGCATTCTTTCTTTTACCAAAAGATCCTTTTTTCAAAATTAAAAACAAGAAGCTTCCGATCTATCCCACCGAAACCCTTATTTTGAACCAAAACATAACATTTTGCACTCTACAAAACAACACCTATCCAACTAAGTCCTAATCCCCGGATAGGGTTAAGCTTATCTCGGCTAGGGAATAATTTTGTGGAGATACAAATAAAAGGCTAAAGCTCGAATTGGTTGTCAAAAAGAGGATCATGTCAGGGTGGATAGGGATTAATAGGGCTTATGAAAAATAAGTTCTCTATCATATGACTTTCAAAAGTAATGAACTAAAAATCTTATATAGGTCTCAAGTAATAGATAACAATCACAATTGATGTTCGCATTTTTAGTATAGTTTTTAGTAGGTTTTCTTTGCTTATTAGGTTTAGTTTTGTTAAGTTTAGGATTAGTTTTGAGTGTTTTTAGGTAGTTTTGCATATTTCTTTGGAAAGAGTGGAAGCTACGCTATTTTGTGTATTTTGTAGGTTTTAGCAAGGAAAGGAGCTATATGGAGCTGAATTTGGAGCATTATAGTGAAAGACGGAGGAGTACAAGATTGAAGAAGTCAGAGCTTAAGATTACGAGAGGAAGTGTGGAAGAAAACAAAGCCCAGGCTCGTTAACGAGGCTGTGAGGGCTCGTTAACGAGGCCACGAAGGAGAAGAAGTGAAGATTTATTTTATAATTCACCGATCCTGAGCGGGAATTTATTTCCGTGTCGGTTGAGTATCTTTTTAGAATCTTTTGGGGTTATTAGAATATGTATTTTAGGTTTTAATATCTTTTTAGATTTTATTTCTATCTTTTAGGGTTTGTTTCTATCTTTTTAGGAAAGTTTATATCTTTTAGCCTTTTTAGTTTTTAGCTTTTTAATATAAATATCCTTTTATCTAGCATAGAAAAGAGGAGGCTTTTGGAGGAGAAGCTTTTAGAAGAGATTTTCGAAGGGCCGGGAGAGAGAGAGAGTCGGATCGGAGTCGGATCGAAGAGGCTCGGTAGACGACAGTCACCGGGGTCGTTAGTCGCGATTGTGATTCGGTATTTTGATGTTATCGGTTTCTTCTGAATCTCTGTAAGACGATATTTTCTTATTAATTTGAGTTTTGTTTTGTTTTTCAATGTTTCTTTTGATTGAAGTTATTAGTTTCTTAGTCATGATTAGTGAGTAGTTTTTCTTTTCTAGGATCGGGGTTAAGCCCGACATAGTTGAGCATGTTTGATGAGTAAGATTGTGTGTTGAATGCCTTTTATCTTTTATTGAGAATTGTTTGTTGTGCTTATACCAAAACGAAAGTTGAGGTAATTTAGGCTTTTAACTTGATTGAAAGAGAAAGTTAGTAACTTGAAGGTTGATATTGTTTGAATACGAAAGTTTCAAGCTTTAGATCCAAAGCAAACAATTAAGTGAATTAGGATGCGAAAGTTTGTTAATTTACTTGCTAAGTCAACGAAAGTTGATGACTCTATCTGTTTAAAGGCATGATCTTATCTTCTTACGAGTTTTTATGCTTGGCTATGTTGTGGTGTCCCTAGTCCTAGATCTTTGTTTTATTTGAATTATCTCTAGTGAATTTTCGTTGCTGAGTACTTGCCTTGGTACCGAATTT
Source organism: Fallopia convolvulus (assembly GCA_964016875.1). NCBI lineage: Eukaryota > Viridiplantae > Streptophyta > Magnoliopsida > Caryophyllales > Polygonaceae > Fallopia > Fallopia convolvulus. Next base: position 6,009,722 of record OZ024737.1, read on the forward strand.
TAATTAGAATTTAATTAGGTCGTTATTTGAAGTGTTCTTGTGTTCGGTGGTTCGTTAACGACCCTGACAACGTCGTTAACGAGGCTGCTTGTGAGTGTTTTTATTTGTTTTTGTTTGCTTTTTAGTAGATTGATAAACGAACAACCTTGCTTCCTGTGCAACGATCCTGACCTCCCTATACTCAGCGGGGTCTTGATTATAAATTTATTTGTTGTCAAGAATACCCTCGTTCAACAAATTGGCGCCGTTGCCGGGGAAGCAACGAGTTTGTTAGTTTATCTTTGGGTTCGGGAATAGCCCGACCCCATTTTTGTTTTTAATTTTTGTTTTCTTTGTCTGTTTTCTCAGTGTATGCCGGTAGGACGACGAAGGCTTCAGTTTGATAACACCGGTTATTACTCAGAACCCGAACGTTCCCTGCACCATTGACTCCGAGAAAACCGAGCCATGGCCACATCAGAAGAGATGGCTCGCGAGTTAGAGATCCTCCGGACCCAGATGGAGGCACTAAAAGCCGAGAAGGACGGCGCAGACGCCTAAGCTGAGCGTCAACGAGCTGACAAGGCTCGTCTACCAAAAGATCTTGATGCCTATCCAAGGAATGCCAAACAATACATGCATCCGGAACTGAGGGTGCCAAAATCTCCTATTGTGCTTCTAGCGATAGAGAAACCTTTTGAGATCAAGTCTCAATTTATATCCTTAATTAAACGGGCTCAGTTTGAAGGGAAACCCGCTGAGTGCCCTATGGAGCATATTAGAAACTTTCTTGATTTATGTGATACCATAGCTGCTGAAGGTGTCTCATTAGAATATGTTCTATTAAAAGTTTTAGATGGTCTCTTACTGGAAAGGCCCTGAACTGGTTAGAGAGCCTACCTTCTAAGTCTATCAAGACTTGGAAAGCTTTGTATGATCAATTTCTTACAAAGTTTTTCCCTCCTGCTAAGACAACGAAGTTGAGGAAACGCATCACCTCCTATCACCAGTTGCCAAATGAAACATTTGTTGAAACATGGGAAAGATTCAAAGAGATGCTTAAACAGTGACCTACTCATGGGCAACCTTTATATGTTTTGCAAGAAATCTTTTTCCAGGGTATCAACGCAGAGACCAAGAACCGCATCAACACGCATACTGCGTGCGGTTTTATAGAGATGAACCCGACAGAGGCGTGGGAACTGTTGGATAAGCTGGCTAATTACGATGCTATGTATGGAACCCAGCAAACTCCACAAACTCAAAAACGTCTCTACATACCCAACCGAGAAGAAGTTGACCCAGATGTTAAAAATCAATTCTTACAAGATGAGGTCAACCGTCTGAGGAAACAGGTAAGTTTTCTGAAATTCTCTCAATCATGTCAAGAATGTGGTTCTTCTGCACATAGTACTTCTGCTTGCACTAACATTGAGCAGGTTAGAACCGCTGAGACAATAGCTGAGATGAATTATATGAGAGGACCATACAGGAACCAGCCTAATTATAATGACAGGTTGAACAACTATCAACCATAGGGCAGTCAGAATACAAGTCAAAACTACGCAAGGCCCCCACCAGAGAGACGACCTGCACCATATCGACCTCCAGGCCATCAGGAGACGCCATCATGGGTTCAAGAAATAAAGGAAAGCATTAACGGAGTGAACAACAAAGTTGATGACGTTCAAGCTAAACTGAACCGACAAGATAAAAGATGGGGAGAGTTTGATGTTTGGAAGAGGAGTGTTTATTCCCAACTAGAAGACCTAGATGCACGGATTCCAAGACCACAAGGGCAACTCCCGGGCCGCCCCGAGGAGAACCCTAGAGGCCAAATAGCAGCAGTGCACCTCAGAAGTGGGAAGACATTATCAGAGAGAGTTCAAGCTGAAGAGAAGGAGGAACAAGACCTCGCAAAACGGCTCGTTAACGAGCCAACGAGAGCAAATACCGAGCCTACAAACCAGGATGACGAGGCTTCAAGGGTTCCTGACGACCCTACCACAGGTAAGTTCTCTAAACCGAGCCTCCCTCTTAATCCCAGGGTAGTTAACGACCCCACCAGGGTCGGTAACGACCCGCCGAGGACATCAATAATCCCCAGTGTCGACTCGATACTCTCACCTCTCGAGCCTAACTTGGTTCCGAGAATGGTAAAATCACTTCCATTTCCAACTAAGAAATCTATGGACTCTACTGAGAGTAAGTTCAAGCGTTTCGTTAAGATTCTTCAAGGCATTAATATTTCCATCCCATTCGCTGAGGCCCTATTCGAAATGCCGGCTTACACAAAGTTTTTGAAAGATATTCTTAGCAGGAAAAGATCCATCACAGAGCTACAAGATGAAGTCAGATCAATAGCTCTACCAGAAAAGTTAGGAGATCCATGAAGGTTTGCAATCACAATCGGCATAGGCAACCACAAGTTCAAGGCTTTATGCGATCTAGGTGCCAGTGCTAGTCTCGTTCCGCTCTCAATCTGGTCTAAAGCCAATATGGGACCTCTAGAGCCAGTAGACATGAATCTGTACATGGCAGATGGGTCAAGTGTCAAAGCCACAGGAGTGGTGGACGACTATCCTATTCAAGTCGGGAATGTCTTTATACCGAATGATTTTATCGTCCTTGATATGCCTGCAGACCCTCATGTACCCATAATTCTCGGGTGACCATTTTTAGCAACAGCAGGAGCAAGGGTTGATGTGCGGAAGGGACTCCTCACTTTTGATATAGGAGAAGAACGGGTGGAATTCAACTTGGATCAAAAAGCCAACGACCCAGTTGGAGTCACACAAATCGAGTTGACTCAACCTGAACTTGACACAACAGTCCCTACCGAGCCTCACTTGCCGATCACTGAGTCCCACGTGCAAGAGTTTAACCAAGGCCCTACTATATGTATTACAGAAAAGTCCAAACCACCTTGGCTTTCGGACTACACTAACAATCCAGGGATATCGAGCGTACTAATAGAAGAAAAGGGTCCTAACTTAGCAACTCAAGCACACAGAGGCTGTAAGGCTACGAGAGGGGTACCTCAAGACCTCAACATGGCTACACATGAACCACCATGAGACTAGCAAGGTAGCTCGTCGGGCTAACGACGTTAAAAATAGCGCTTACGGGAGGCAACCCGCTTTTAGAATAGGTTTAGCTTTTCTTTTATTTTCTTTTTCTTTTTAGATTATTTCTTAGCTTTCTTTTTTTTTTCTTTTTAGTTTTAGTTAGGATAGAAATTAGATTTTTTTGAGCTAACAAGATTTCAGGAGAAAGGGATCGAAAAATCACTCCAAGAGGCTACGGCAGCTCGTTAACGACCCACCCAGGGTCGTTAACGACCCAGTTCGAAGACCCGACTCGTCAAGAAACGGGGCAGGTAAGATTTTTACCCTAATCTATCTTATTTTCTACCCTAGCCTCCGCCTCTACCTACCCTTCCCCCTCCTATAAAAACCCTTTTACCCCCCTTCCACAAATCTACCACAACTCTCCCAATTTCATACTTCTCTCCCCTCAAGAAGCTCGAAATCCCTCTCCCTTCTCTCCCACCGGTTCGGAATCCTTCACTCCACCGACCAACCGAGAGGCCGTCGTTACCGGAGCCCGGAAACCGATCACCGACGAGACACAAGCTCGTGAACCACCCCGATTCCGACCCATTGTTCTTCAATTTCTCGATTCTCCGGATCCATGGCAAGTTCAAGCAGACCCGCTACCCGAGCTCAGAAGAAGAGGAGGAACCATAGGTCCCCATCTCCACCTCGAGTGGATGATGTGATTTTGAGCACTCAAGGCCAAGTACGGCGTTACCGTGATTTTCTGGAAAAGGACCATTACACCCGATGGTTCTCAAAGTCCAGCGCTGTCAACACGGGGATTTACACGGATGTCAAGGACGCTTTCATCATCCTTGGAGCCGCTCATCTTTTGAAGCAAGAGAGTTTGCCACACTATCCGGCCCTCACATCCGAGTTCTTGGCCACCTTGGAGACCAACTTCTCGTCGAAGACCTCGGCGGGACGGATCCGGTTTCGGCTCGGTAACGAGGACCGTGAGTTCACAATGGCAGAGTTCAATGCAATCTTAGAGCTCCCAAATCCATCGAGAGACATAGCTTGAAGGACTACCGAGTGATCCGCACTTGGAGCTACATCACCGGGGAGGTTCAATCCTCCACCGCGGCACTATCCGGGGCAACCATCATCAACTCCATCTTCAGGATTATTCTTAGAGTCCTCGCCGCGACGTTTTGGCTGAAGAGAGAGTTGAACCGACCTACAAGGACGGAAGTTGCTTGCTTCCGCACAATCCTTTTTGAGGAGCCCGACCCCTTGAATTTGGGGTACAAATGACTTTACTACATCGGAAAATCTACCAAGTCCAAGGGGGTGTGGTGTGGCAATTTGGTTAGCCTCTTGGCTAAGAATCTTGGAGTCGATCTCACCCGCTACACACCGGCTCACGCCCAACTCCTCAACAAAAATTATTGGTATAGCTCCGGTGTCTTCATTCAAGCCGAGGGAGGATTCAAGGTGAAGGTTCAAGATCGTATCGTTATACCCACCCTCGACAAGTTCGAGCTTCTCTACGTACCGAATTGGTACGGGACATGCCTAGAGGACGAGCTTTCGCTTAGGCCATGTGAATCCCGGTTTGAGCGGGAAGACATGGATGAAGATGAAGATGAAGATGATGAAGAGGACACTGAGGTAGTAGGCAACGACACCGAAGAATCCGACACCGAGAGCGGCACTGAGGAGCTCAATTTCGAGGAAGAAGACATCGATACACAGGTCTTAGGGAGCAACATCTTCGTTGACGAGCCCACCAGGCTCGTTAACGACCATTTCCAACCCCATCACAACACTGTTAATGAGGCACCCAACTTCGTTAACGAGGTGCCGAGAGCTCCTGTCGACCCACCACCAGCTCCTGTCGACCCTCATGCTTATGGACTCATGCCTTACTACCCGGTGATGTATCAAGACCACTTCCAGCCTCACTACCCACCACCTCCTCAGCCCGAGTACACATGATCGAGTATACCACCACCATGGGTCGAGGATCTTTCTGCACGGATGCAGCAGCTTCACCTCCAGCAAGATCACATTCATAGGAGGATGGATAGATGGGAAACTGTCTATTCCGCTCGCATGTCAATGGAGGATCAGAGGCAGCGTCAGAGAGAGGCGGAGGATGCTGAGCGTTGGAGGACGATGTACGATTTCATGGGGAACTTCGAGCACTACTTTCCTCCACCGAACCGTTGATTTAGCCTGAAGATGAAGTTTTTCCTTGTTTCCACTTTTACAACTTTGTAAGTTTTTATGTCTTTCTTTTTCTTTTTAATCTTTTGTTGTTTTCTTTTCTATTTCTTTTCCTTCTTCTTATTTTTCTGACAGTGGGGACACTGTAATTTTAAGTATGGGGTGGGAGAAAGTAGAAAACTTATGTCCTAGGTGTTTATGTGTTGGTGTTTATGTAGTTTCTATTACTTTATTGTCGAATTTTTTTTTTAGAAAAAATCAAAAAAAAAAATTAATTTTTTTTGAAAAATCTAAAAAAAAAAAGAGTTGGAATTGATATATATCCCTTCTTAAGTTCTATGATAGCAATCGCTAACTTAATCATACAATTCCTTGCAAACATGTCTTTAAAAGTATAGCCGGATTCTCAACTTGAAATTATTGGTTTTAGAAGAAGATAGCATTTGATGAAATTGAGCACATATACTTTATAGCATAGATGATGCAGTCCAACAAAATCTACCTTGTGAGTTATTTTTGGTCTTATAGGGAGAACATTTATGAATCCCTCTTCTTTTCTAGTGTGATTTACTCTCTTTATGCATATTATCTCTTGGAATTGTGATGGTTATCTATTTCTTGAGACCCTTATAAGATTTTTTAGTTCATTACTTGTAAAGATCATATGATGGAGAACTTATTTTCATAAGCCTTATTATTCCCTATCTACCTTTACATTATTCCTTCTTTTTGATAACCAATTCTAGCCTGAAACCTTTTATTTTTAGCTCCACAAAAATTATTCCCTAGCCGAGATAAGCTTGACCCTATCCGGGAATTAGGACTTATATTGGAGAGGTAAGTTTTGTGAAGTGTTAAAAAGAGAGGAGTTGCTTATATTTTGCTTAAATTGAAGGGTATTTGGGAAGGGTAGATTGGAAGTCTCTTGTTATTACATGTAATAATAAAGGTCTCTTGATAGAAAAATGCACAAAATAAAGTTTTTAAAGGAAGTGAAAAGAAGAGAAAGAAAGTGTACGGAGGCTCGTTAACGACCCTGATATGGGTTCGTTAACGAGGCAGCGATGATAAAAAAAAAAGAGAAGAAAGAGAAGGAGAATGATAATAAAAAGAGGTGAAGAGTTGAAGTGCATTTGTATTTATAGATAATATCAGAGATTCTTTTATTTTGTTATGTGACTTTCTAGGATGATAAAGGGTGAGTGAAAATGAGTGTGTATAAAGAGAATGAGTTTGGTATGATCTTTTATGAGAGTTTTTGATATGTGTGAGTTTTTAGGAGTCTTTTGATTCCCGAATATTTTTAGCACCACATGTCAAAATATTTCCACGCCCTATTGTCTTTACCAAGCCTCATTACAACCCGGACGAATGGAAACTTCTATGAAGTTTTTCATTGAGACCCCTAAGTTCTTTTGATGATTCTTTGCTTGTTTTGACAAATCTTGGGTGGAGAGTATTCTTGATATAAATTCCAATTTCTATGAGTTTTTGTATATAAGATGAGTTGAGAGATTGAATTTATAAGCCTAAACACTTGAGAGTTGAGTGAAACACAATATCCTGTGTAAGGTTGGATTGTATTATCTTATGTCTATTTAAGTGCATATATGTGTGAGGATGTTAATAGTCTTTTCCTATATTTTTCTCATGTTTAGATGTTGCTTTTTAGAAGATGGCTATGTCTTGATGAGTATGTTTGTTTTGGTTTTGGTTAGTGTCTTGTTTATTGCTTGAGGACAAGCAAGTCTAAGTATGGGGTATTTTGATGTTCGCATTTATAGTATAGTTTTTAGTAGGTTTTCTTTGCTTATTAGGTTTAGTTTTGTTAAGTTTAGGATTAGTTTTGAGTGTTTTTAGGTAATTTTGAATATTTCTTTGGAAAGAGTGGAAGCTACGCTATTTTGTGTATTTTGTAGGTTTTAGCAAGGAAATGAGCTATATGGAGCTGAATTTGGAGCATTACAGTGACAGACGGAGGAGTACAAGATTGAAGAAGTCAGAGCTTAAGATTACGAGAGGAAGTGTGGAAGAAAACAAAGCCCAGGCTCGTTAACGAGCTGTGAGGGCTCGTTAACGAGGCCACGAAGGAGAAGAAGTGAAGATTTATTTTATAATTCACCGATCCTGAGCGGGAATTTATTTCCGTGTCGGTTGAGTATCTTTTTAGAATATTTTGGGGTTATTGGAATATGTATTTTAGGTCTTAATATCTTTTTAGATTTTATTTCTATCTTTTAGGGTTTGTTTCTATCTTTTTAGGAAAGTTTATATCTTTTATCCTTTTTAGTTTTTAGCTTTTTAGTATAAATATCCTTTTTATCTAGTATAGAAAAGAGGAGGCTTTTGGAGGAGAAGCTTTTAGAAGAGATTTCCAAAGGGCCGAGAGAGAGAGAGTCGGATCGGAGTCGGATCGAAGAGGCTCGGTAGACGACAGTCACCGGGGTCGTTAGTCGCGATTGTGATTCGGTATTTTGATGTTATCGGTTTCTTCTGAATCTCTGTAAGACGATATTTTCTTATTAATTTAAGTTTTGTTTTGTTTTTCAATGTTTCTTTTGATTGAAGTTATTAGTTTCTTAGTCATGATTAGTGAGTAGTTTTCTTTTCTAGGATCGGGGTTAAGCCCGACATAGTTGAGCATGTTTGATGAGTAAGATTGTGTGTTGAATGCCTTTTATCTTTTATTGAGAATTGTTTGTTGTGCTTATACCAAAAACGAAAGTTGAGGTAATTTAGGTTTTTAACTTGATTGAAAGAGAAAGTTAGTAACTTGAAGGTTGATATTGTTTGAATACGAAAGTTTCAAGCTTTAGATCCAAAGCAAACAATTAAGTGAATTAGAATGCGAAAGTTTGTTAATTTACTTGCTAAGTCAACGAAAGTTGATGACTCTATCTGTTTAAAGGCATGATCTTATCTTCTTATGAGTTTTTATGCTTGGCTATGTTGTTGTGTCCCTAGTCCTAGATCTTTGTTTTATTTGAATTATCTCTAGTGAATTTTCGTTGCTGAGTACTTGCCTCGATACCGAATTTTAATTAGAATTTAATTAGGTCGTTATTTGAAGTGTTCTTGTGTTCGGTGGTTCGTTAACGACCCTGACAACGTCGTTAACGAGGCTGCTTGTGAGTGTTTTATTTGTTTTTGTTTGCTTTTTAGTAGATTGATAAACGAACAACCTTGCTTCCTGTGGAACGATCCTTACCTCCCTATACTCAACGGGGTCTTGATTATAAAGTTATTTGTTGTCAAGAATACCCTCTCAACAACAATTCCAAGAGATAATATGCATAAAGAGAGCAAATCACAAAAGAAAAGAAGAGAGATTTTTTTTATGTTCTCCCTATAAGGCCAAAAATAACTCACAAGGTAGCAATATTTGTTGGATTGCACCTACTCATGCTAAAAGTTATACATGCTCAATTTAATCAAATGTTATTCCTCTATAAAAACAATTTCAACATAAGACTCAGGCTATACTATCAAAAACATGCTGAAAGGAAATTACATGATCATGCGGGCAATTAACTATCATAGAACCAAAAGACAAGGTATTCATCTGTTCTAAAATCTTTTTGGAATTTTTCAAATTTTCAATTTTTTTGTGATTTTCTTTATTTTAAAACAAACAAAAAACAACTTAAAACAAAAACAAAACAAACAACTTAAAAACGAAGCAAACAAGCAACAAAACACACAAACAAGTTTTCTTTTCCCTCCCTACCACATACTTAAAATTACAGTGTCCCCACTATAATAAAGCAAATCAAAAGAAAAGAATAGGGAAAAGAAAGAAACTCACAAGATAAACTTTGAAGCAGAAGAAACATCTCTAAAAGCTGAATCATCGTCGAGGTGGTGGTGAAAACTGGCGCTCAAAGTTGCCCATGAACTCGTACATGGTCCTCCAGCGCTCATCATCAACCGTCATCCGCTGCTACATCGTCCTCCAACGAGCATCCGCTTGTTGATGCCTTGCATCGTCAAGAGCCATGCGAGCTGCATATACACCCTCCCAACGTTCCATCTGCTGGTGAAGTTGGATGTGCTGCAGGATCAGCTGTTGCATCTAGAAGGACAAATCATCGGCCTAGGGAGGAGGAACGCTTGATCCAGAATAGGTGGGCTGTTGCGGCGGTTGGTAATGATCTTGGGGCTAGAAGTGGTCTTGATAAATGACCGGGTTGTAGGGCACCATACCATACGAATGTGGCTCGGTAGGTGGAGGAGCAGGCACGTTACCGAAGTTGAATGCATCAGTATTAACCTCGAAATATTCATTATTGAGCCCAGGTTGTTGATATTCATGTTTTAGGTCTAGTTTTTAGTGTGTTTTCTTAGTTTGTTTAGTTTAGTTTTAGTAGTTTTAGAGTTAGTTTTTCTGTGTTTTTTGATGAGTTTGCATATTTTGTGAGAAGTATGGAAGCTACTCCGTTTTCTGTCTTTTTGTAGGTTTTGAGCAGAAAAGAGTGATTTCGGAGCTGAATTGGAGTACTATGGTGGAGGACGAAAGAGCATGAAGTCGAAGTCCAGGTTTTTAGAGTTGAAGAGATGAAGAAGAGAAAATCCAGAATCGTTAGCGAGGTTGAGAAGGGTCGGTTAACGAGGCTTAGAGATAGAATTTTTCGAGAGATCTTTGTGATGACTACCGACCCTGTGCAGAAATCTATCTTGATAATTTCGTGTCGGTAGGGTTTTTAATGAGTCTTGGGGTTATTATATTTTATGTTTTATGTCTTGTTATCTTTCTAGATTATTTTTCTATCTTTTAGGGTAAGTTTCTATCTTTTAGGTAAGTTTTTATCTTCTAGCCTTTTTATTAGATAACTTTATTAGTATAAATACCCTTCTTTTCTAGCTTAGAAGGGGGAGTTGGAACAGAGACGAGTATTATTTTCTAGGAGGGTCGAAACGAGAGAAGTCGGGTGGGAAGACCATCGAGCCAAGGTCGATTAAGAGAGAAGCTTGGGTCGTTAATCGGTTCGTCTGCTCGTTATTGTCTTGTTTGTTTTCGGTTTCTTCAGGATATTGTAAGACGATATTTTTCCTAGTAATTTCAAGTAAGGTTGTTCTGTTTTCAATATTTTCTCTTATTGAAGTTATTTGTTTAATAGCTATGAGTAGTGAGTAGTTTTCTTTTCTAGGGTCGGGGTTGAAACCCGGCATAGTTATGCATGTTTAATGAGTAAGTTGATGTGTTGAATGCCTTTTATCTATTTTAGATTGCTTGTTGTGCTTATGCCTAGAAGATAGTCGAAGTAATTAAAGTTCTTAACTTAATCGAGAGAGAAAGTTATTAACTTGAATGTTGATATTGTTCGATTACGAAAGTTTCGAGCTTTGGATCCAAACAAGTGATTGAGTGAATTGATTTATGAGAACTGATTGATTTGCTTGCTAATCAGCGAAAGTTGATGAATTTATCTTTTTAAAGGCATGATCTTCATCTTCTTACGAGTTTATATGCATGACTATGTTGTGGTAACACTTGTCCTAGGTTTTTATTCTTAATTGAGTTTGTTTTCGGTATACTCGTTATTCAGATTCGTTACCTCGGTACCGAACTTGAGTTTTTAGTCATTAATCTGCATTCGTCATATATCCAGGTTCGTTAACGACCCTGAAAAAGTCGTTAACGAGGTTGGTCGTAGGTGTTATGTTCTGTTTTGCTTTGTTTTATTTTTAGTAGTTGATAGACAAACAACAGTGCTTTCCGTGGAACGATCCTGACTATGCTATACTCAGCGGGGTCTTGACTTATAAATTTATATGTTGTCCAGTTAGTCGAGAAAACACCCGTCAATAAATTGGCGCCGTTGCCGGAGAAGCAACAAGTTCGTTTGTTTATCTTGGATCTGGGAATAGCCCGACCTCGTTTTTATTTTAATTTCGTTTTCTTTGTTTGTTTTCTCAGCGTATGCCAGTTGGACGTCGAAGGCTCGAATTTGACAACACCGGTTATTATTCAGAACTCGAACGCTCCCTACATCGTAGACGCCGAGAGAACCAAGCCATGGCTACACATGAGGAGATGACTCGTCAGATGGCCGAACTCTAGAGGCAGATGGAGGCGTTAAAAACCGAAAAAGATGTCGATGTTGCCAAGGTTGAACGTCATCGAGTCAACAACACTCGTTTACAGGAAGAGCTGAATGCCTATTCGAGGAATGCGAAGCAATACATGCATCCAGAACTAAGGGTGCCAAAGTCTCCAATTGTGCTTCCGGAGATAGAGAAACCTTTTGAGATTAAGTCTCAATTTATATCCTTGATTAAAAGGGCTCAGTTTGAAGGGAAACCTACTGAGTGCCCTATGGAACATATTAGAAATTTTCTTGATTTATATGACACCATAGATGTTGAAGGTCTCTCACTTGAATATGTTCTGTTAAAAGCTTTTAGGTGGTCTTTTTCTGGAAAGGCCCTAAGCTGGTTGGAGAGCTCAACTCCGTTGTCTTGGTAGGAGGGAAAAACTTTGTAAGAAATTGATCATACAAAGCCTTCCAAGTCCTAATAGACTTAGGAGGTAAGCTCTCCTAAGTTTTTCTTAAAAAGCCTTCTGTTGTGTTGGCCCTGAGTTGGTTGGAGAGCTTACCTCCTAAGTCTATCAAGACTTGGAAGGCTTTGTATGATCAATTTCTTACAAAGTTTTTCCCTCCTGCCAAGACAACGGAGTTGAGAAAACGCATCATCTCCTATCACCAGCTGCCTAATGAGACCTTTGTAGAAACATGGGAAAGATTTAAGGAAATGCTTAGACAGTGTCCTACTCATGGAAAACCTTTATATGTGCTCCAAGAAATCTTTTTCCAAAGTTTTAATGCAGAAACGAAGAACCGCATCAACACGCATACAACGTGTGGTTTTATAGAGATGGATCCTACAGTTGCATGGGAATTGTTAGATAAACTGTCTAACTATGATGCCATGTATGGTACCCAGCAATCTCCCCAGCCCCAGAGGCGTCTCTACATGCTTAACAAGGAAGATGTTGACCCCGATGTCAAAAATCAATTTCTGCAAGACGAGGTCAACCGCCTGAAGAAGCAGGTAAGTTTTCTGAAATCCTCTCAATCTTGTCAAGAGTGTGGCTCTTCTACCCATATTACTTCTGCTTGCACTAACATAGAACATGTAAGAGCCGTTGAGACATATGCTGAAGTGAACTATATGAGAGGCCCATACAGGAACCAACCTAGTAATTTTGACAGGTCAAACAATTATCCAACGTGGGGCAACCAAAACCCGAATCCCAACTATGTTGCGCCCCCACCGGATAGACGACCTGCACCGTATCGACCTCCGGGCTATCAAGAGCCACCATCATGGGTACAAGGGTTACAGGAAGGTATCAACGGAGTTCAAGCCAACCTAAATAACCAACTAAAAAGATGGGGAGAGTTCGATGTGTGGAAGAAAAATGTTGACTCCAACTAGGGAACCTCGCTGCACAGATTCCAAGACCACAAGGGCAACTCCCGGGCCGACCCGAGGAGAACCCGAAGGGACAAATAGCAGCGGTACACCTTAGGAGCGGAAAGACACTACCGAAGCGTGTCCAAGCTAAGGAGAAGGGCCCTACGACTGAAGAGGACGCCACGGTTCAGCTCGGTAATGAGCCAGCGAGAGCGAGTACCGAACTAGCACACCATGGTGACGAAGCTCCAGGGTCGTCAACGACCCTAATCCAGGTAAGTTTCCTGATCCGAGCCCCTCTCCCAATCTCAGGCTCGTTAACGACCGCATCAGGGTCGATAACGATCCTTCGAGAGCATCTAACGACCCTATGTTGGGACGTTGTTGGGACCTCTGGTTCTAAGCAACGGATCAACGATTCACTCCTCTTTAAGTTTTGATAATGACAAACACCATAGGGAACTAATGTGGTTTGTTCAAGTACTTCTAAGGAACACAGGTACAGCAAAGAACTCCTATGAATGACAAAGCCACTGCTAGCCACAATGAAGAGTTTCCATCAAGGGAACTCTGAAGAGGAAAGTTCCCTTGAAGTGGGAACTCCCAGAAACAAACAAGAAAACACAAGCTTACAACGATGAAGAGTTTCCATCAAGGGAACTCTGAAGAAGTCAGTTCCCATGAAATGGGAACTCACATGTGAAGACAACGACCGTTCAGCGCAGATCGCGGGATCCTGTCTCAGACAGCCAGAGGGAACAGTCTGAGGATCAGACTGTCACGCTTCATCCAACGGTCCGATTGATTCAAGAAGTTGACCTAGTTCAAACCAAAGTCACATGTGAAGAAAGTACAACTTGGGCATCAAGCAAAGGGCATTTTGGACACAAACGAAAGATGCTACTGCCCAAGACAAATGGACTATAAAGCCAAATGAATAGTACTCGGTTTGAGTACTTCTCCCAGAACTTACAAAACACCCACATCTGAGAAAAGAAAGAAAAGGAAGAGAAGTCCCCGCCGGCGAGTGTGTGATCTCGACGACGGTGAAGCTGAAGTTCCCTGGAGCAAGGGAACTGAGAAGTCAGCGTAAGGTTTGAGTTACTTGTGTTTTGCTGTTGTGAGCTTAGGAACTCAGTTGAGAGGATTTACTAGTGTTGCTAGAGTTAGGAAGAACTTGTAGGAACAGAGAAGTGTAAATCCGGCTGTGTAACTAAGGAACAAAGCAATCAATATAAGTAAGTCATTCAAAATCCTCCAAGCGGAGGTAGAGGTTTACCCATACAACTAGTTGGTTGTAGTGGGGTTCCTCTATAAAGGAACTGTCCCTTTAACTGTTTTTATTACTTGCGATTATTTACTTCCGCTGCCTTGGGAACAGCTTAATTACCAGTTCCGAAGCTCACTGCTAACCGATTACGATCCAACAATTGGTATCAGAGCCAGCGCTCTAGATTTGTGTTAGCATCGCAGGTGTCAAAATGGCTCAGGAACTTACTCAGGTGGGGAACAATACCAGCAAGCCGCCAAGGCTTATAACAGGAAGATTTGAATGCTGGCAACGAGACATGAAAGATTGGATGCGTGGCCAAGACTACCAAGCCTGGTGCGTCATCGAAAGGGGGAACTTCGAAATCGATCCAGCTATTGTCAACGACCTCTCAAAGTGGGGTCCCAACGAGTACAAGTGCATGGAGGCAAACTACAAAGCCAAACAGTACCTAAAGAGGTCCATGTGCGTACAAGATTGTGACAGGGTTGCAAACCTTGACACAGCCAAGGAAATGTGGGAAGCCATCCAACAAATGCACGTTGGGAACTCAGATCTCAGAGAAGATCTTCAAATGAACGCAAAGAGGGAGTTCTACAACTTCCAAATGGAGATGGGAGAGTCCGTCGATAGCTACCAATCCCGGTTTGAAGGACTTTGCACTAAGATGGAAGGATTGGGGATCACAAAAGAAGAAATCACCCACAAAATGAAGGTCCAACAGCTCTTCAATGGATTGACTGGAGAATGGGCAAACGAGAGAACGATGTTCAAGGAAAACCCAGAAAATCGAACACTTATGCTTCATCAAGTGTTTGGAAAGCTAGTGGGACATGAGAAGAGGAAGATCGATGATAAGGAACAAACTCGAGCTCATCGAGGGATCGCACTCAAGATCGAAAAGATGCTCAAATCAACCCAAGAACAACATGAAGACTCTGAAGAAGAAGAGGATGAAGAGCTAGTTCTTGTAACAAAGGCTCTTCGAAATTTCTACAAAGGAAAGTCTCAACGGAACAGTGGGAACTGGGGAAAGGGACAGAGTTCCCAAAGAAAGCCCACGGAGAAGGATCTCTCAGAAGTGACTTGCTACAAATGTAACAGGAAAGGACATTTTGCGAAGGAATGTCCACAAGGAACTGAAGACAGAAAGCAAGGAAAGAAGGCTTACATCGCTACTTGGAGCGATGATGAAGACGAAGATCCTGAAGCATGGGCACTCCCGGACATGTGTGGCATGGCCATAGGAGAAACCACTGGGGAACAACCCAGTGAGGTAACCACTGAAACTGTTCTTGATTCCTTGAGTAATTATGAAAAACCTGAATTGTTGAAAATCCTTTCAAGTCTTGTTAAAGATAACATAAAACTGCAAAACAAGTTGGAAAAACAGGAACACATAAATTCTCAATTAGTTGGTCTTGAGCCCTGTCCCAACTGCATATCCCTTCTAGAAAAACTCAAGTCCCATGTGTCTCACATCGTAGATCTAGAAAGAGAAATCAAAACTTTAGAGAAAGATGAGAACACCCTCCTGCAAAACCTGAGTAAGACTCCCGAACACCCTGAAGTCTCTAGTTCCCAAATCAAGTTTGTCCCAGCCAGACATGGCATAGGATACAAAGGTGAGTGCTCCAAGAACAGAAATTCACCCCTGAGCGAACATGAGATCCATGAGTGTAGGGCCTTAGAACTCCAGTGCGAGAAACAGAAAAATGCTCATCTCGAGGAGAAAATCAGGGTCCTAGAGAGTGGAAACAATGGTGAGAAAGACTACTATACTGGGAACTCTGGACATAGAATCTATGTCAAAATTGCTAAGGGAAATGGGTCTCGAGTGTACAACAAAGAAACCATGGATAGGAACCGTATCCAGAGACCACACCCAAAATACTACCTGGGAGAATACTACAAGACATGTTGGCACTGTGGTGCTCATGGGCACTACAAGGATGCATGTCCCAAGAAGAGAGCCCAAATCCCTAGAAGCCATGAGTTCCCAAACAGACAAAAACGTCATGCTCATCACCAAAGGAACTCCAACTCTCAAAATTCCAAAGACATCAACATTTCTGACTATATCTTAAATGAAAATGTTTTCCCTTGCAAGGGACCTGGCAAGAGTCATCTTGCCTGGGTCTCAAAACACTAACTTTTCCTTGTAGGTGGCTGTGAGAGGGAACAGTACATGGTTCATAGATAGTGGATGCTCGAACCATATGACAGGGAACAAGGATATCCTCATCTCACTCCACACTCATGCCGAAGGAGGCCACGTCTCATTTGGCAACAAGAACAAGGGAGAAGTTATTGGAAAAGGAGAAGTGTTGCTCAATAGATCTATTAAAGTTAGCAACGTAAATCTGGTAAAGGATCTGGGATACAATCTGCTGAGTGTCTCCCAGATGTGTGATCAAGGGAACAACATCGTCACTTTCGACTCAGATGAATGTCTCGTCATCAACAAGAAGACCAACAAAGTAATTCTGAGAGGAAGAAGATACAACAATGTGTATGTGGTGGACACCAACTTTGAACCACCAATGAAGCTGTGCCTTGCGAGTTCCCAAGATGACACGGAACTCTGGCATCGAAGACTGGGACATGCTGGTGTAAATCAAATCCTGAAGCTTTATCTACAGGATCTGGTCATTGGTCTTCCACGGATCAATCTCGAAGGAGTCAAAATGTGTGAAGCATGTGTTCGAGGGAAACAGACCAGGACCTCCTTCAAACCGAAGAAGGTGGTAAGCACAACCAGGTCCCTGGAGTTGATTCACATGGATCTCTGTGGTCCCATGAGAACAGCCAGCTACGGTGGAAAAAGGTACATGTATGTCTTAATTGATGATTTTTCAAGATTCACCTGGGTTGTTTTCTTGAAGGCAAAATCACAAGCGTTTGAAGAATTTGAGCCCTTCATCAAAAGAACAGAGGTAAGCTTGGGGATGAAACTGAAAGCAATCAGATCTGATCACGGAACTGAGTTTCAAAACTCGGAGTTCCTAAACTTCTGTGAGCAAAATGGGATCTCTCACAACTTTTCAGCTCCTCGCACTCCTCAGCAAAATGGAGTGGTCGAGAGAAAGAACAGAACTCTGGAAGATATGGCTAGAACCATGATGATCGAAAGTGGAGTTCCTGAGTACTTCTGGACTGAAGCAATCTCCACAGCTACATACATCCTTAATCGAGCCATGACAAGGCCCCTGATCAACAAGACTTCCTATGAGCTCATCAAAGGGAGAAAACCAAACATCTCACACTTGAGAACATTTGGTTGCACATGCTTTGTTCACAACAACGGAAAAGACAATCTTGGCAAATTCGACCCCAGAAGCGACGAAGGGATCTTCCTGGGATACTCATCACAAAGGAAGGCTTACAGGGTCTACAATAAAAGAACCAAGAAGATAGAGGAAAGCATTCATGTCGTCTTCAATGAAAAGTCTGTAAAGATGGGAACCGAGTCCCAAGGGAAGGGAACTCTGTTCAAGCTAGTCAGACATGAAGACGATGATGATGACGAGGATGAGCCAAGGAAAAGGGATGAAGACTATCCAAGTGCAAGCCATATCCCACAACCAGGGAACAACGACGAAGGTCCAACCCTCACTGATCAAACCTCCCTTGAGGCTCCCTCCTCAGAAGAACTACAAGAAACCTCCAACTCTCTCGAGGTCCCCTCTTCAGGGAACAACTCTGCTGTCCCCCAAGACAATACACTGCCAGAATCAAGTATTCAAGGGGAACAAAGAGGGAACCTGCCAGAAATCTCTGAAGAAACATCAAATGAAGAAGCTGAAGATGAGAGTTCCCATGAGGATAATACACATGCAAAGGAAATCACTCTTGCAAGAACCTTTCAACAAAGGAAGGACCACCCCCTTGAGAACATCATCTCCCCTCTTGATAAAGGTGTTCTAACTCGCTCCTCTCTCAATAATTTTTGTGCTTTTAACGCGTTTGTTTCAATGGTGGAACCCAAAAATATCAAAGAAGCATTAAAGGACCCGGACTGGATTCAAGCCATGCAAGAGGAACTCCACCAATTCGAGAGAAACAAAGTTTGGAAGCTAGTTCCTAGGCCCAAAAACAAGAACATCATAGGAACCCGATGGGTTTTTAGGAACAAGCTCGATGATACTGGAGCTGTAGCAAGGAACAAGGCTAGGTTAGTAGCTCAAGGATACAGGCAAGAGGAAGGGATTGACTACGATGAGACCTTCGCACCAGTTGCCAGGATAGAGGCAATCAGACTCCTCATCGCCTATGCTGCTCACAAGGGATTCAAACTTTATCAAATGGATGTGAAAACAGCCTTTCTAAACGGACATCTCAAGGAAGAAGTGTATGTGGCCCAACCTCCAGGATTCGAAGATGAGAAAATGCCCAACCATGTCTATTTCCTGGAAAGGGCCCTTTACGGACTCAAACAAGCTCCCCGAGCTTGGTATGACAGGTTTGCTCAATTCCTCTTGTCCCATGGATACCTTCGAGGTTCCATAGACAAGACTTTGATTTTAAAGAAAGAGTCTAAAGACACTTTGATTGTGCAAGTATATGTTGATGACATTGTTTTTGGAGCAACTAACGAAACTCTTGTAGAAAAATTTAAGGACCTCATGAGCAGTGAGTTTGAAATGAGTCTCATTGGGGAACTCACGTTCTTCTTGGGACTTCAAATATCCCAAACAAAGGAAGGAACAAAGATCCATCAACAGAAATACATCAAGGAAATGCTCGTGAAGTATGGGATGGAACACTCAAAGCCCATTGACACTCCCATCTCACCAAATTCAAGGCTAAATGCAGATGAAACAGGTATCAGTGTGGACCAAAGGAACTATCGAGGTATGATCGGGTCCCTTCTCTACTTAACAGCTAGTAGACCTGATATCATGTTCTCCGTATGTCTTTGTGCTCGTTTTCAAGCTAACCCTAAGGAATCACACCTGAAAGAGGTGAAGAGAATTTTCAGGTATCTCAAAGGGAACAATAACTTGTGCCTTTGGTATCCAAGGAACAGTTCCCTTGAGCTCATTGCATACACAGATGCTGACTTTGCAGGGCACTTGGTTGACAGAAAGAGCACTTCAGGAATGGCCCAGTTCCTAGGATCCTGCTTAGTTTCGTGGGGATCTAAAAAGCAAAACTCAGTTGCACTCTCCACAGCTGAAGCTGAATATGTGGCTGCCGCATCATGCTGTTCCCAGGTTCTATGGCTTAAGTCACAACTCCAGGATTACGGTATGTCTTTTGGCCCAGTTCCCATACTCTGTGATAACACTAGTGCCATAAACATTTCCAAAAATCCTGTGCATCATTCTAGAACTAAGCATATTGATATAAGACATCACTTTCTACGTGACAATGTTGAGAATGGGAACATTTCGATGGAACACTGTAGAACTGAAGAGCAAATTGCGGATATTCTTACCAAAGCTTTAGACAGACGTCCCTACCAGCGTTTTCGAATGCTTCTAGGGATGATAACTCTAAACTAAACAAGTCCCTGTTTATCTCTCTCCCAATGCCTGACTAGTTTATCTAAAATTGCATGATAAGGAACTTGGATTCATTGCTTTCACTATGCCATGATTACTAGTCTAGAGAGAAAAAAAAAATGTGTACAAAGGAACTCTATTTCTTTTGGCCCAAAATGATCAACCAGAGTTCCCTTTATCCCTCATTACAAGCCACCATGACGGTTGATCATATGACCCACCTTAAGCTAGGGATTAGACAAATGCTTCTCATGAGCCAAAACATTTCCTTTATCGAGTTGCAAATCGTCTGGTTCCCTTTGAGTTCCCTAGCCCCACAAAAAGATGAGTGTGAAGTTCTCTCAACCACTTCACTCTCCTTGACCTTGAAAGGATCATGGGAACTGCTGCATCTACAAAGGGAACACTGACTAATCTTCAAAGAAAAACCGTCACTTGGGAAGCGGACTTTCGTGTCAGAAGCTCTGAAGCGTTACAGGCCAAGTATTCAAAATTTGAAAAGGACTTCCCAAGAGATTGTGACGCGTGTCCAGAAGCGTGCTTGAGAAGTTGAAACGGCGCCCCACGTTCATTGGGCGACGGTTATCGAGGTTATTCCACTTCCCCTTCTACCCTTCACCTCCTCTCTCCTTTAAAACCCCTCTTTTCCATTTTTAGGTCCTTTACTCCATCTTTCATCCCTGTCATTCGTCTTCCCCAAATCCCTTTCACTCTCTTTTCAAGAAACCTCCAAAACCTCCCAAATTCTTACAAAAATGGCCCCTCAACACACATTCGCACAAATCAAAGAGTGGGTACTTGCCAATCCTCGCACTCTCTTCATCACTCAACTGAACGAGATCGAGCAAGAACAGGACCCAACCATGAAGGATGTCCTCATTCAAGGGCTATACAATCAAGTAAGCCCTTTCTTGCCCCCTCCTCCTCCTCAGGTTGATGAAACCGTCTCCTGGACCTCTTCCTCCTCCGAATCTCTTCCTCTTCCACCTCCAACCACCAACACCTCCTCCGGAGTTGTCATCGTTGACAACTTCGGAGATGCTCGCCCCTCCATCAATGAAAAACCCCATAAATCCAAACATCGCCACTCATCCAAACATCGCCACTCATCAAAAGATCCCTCAAAATCCAAAAAATCCAAACACTCCCACGACCCCTCCAAATCCAAAAAGCGTAAACATTCTGAGGCCTCTGAATTCTCGGAGCCCAGAAAGAAGGTTTTCTTCCGCTTTGAGGACTACCTGAACTGCTCCAAGGAGAGTTCTTGTGCTCCCAAACCTCCCTACCTTTTTCCTTCCGACGATGGGAACTCCGAACCCCAGAGTCTACTTCCCTCTTCCTCCTCCATCCCTCCTCCTCAAATCAAGGGACCTCCTCCGCCACCTCCTCCAGTTCCCGCCACGATGGGAACTCCAACATCCCAACCTCCTTCACTTCCTCCCTTTCCCATAACTACGGGATCTCCAACTCCACCTTCACCTCACAAAACGCCTTCTTCTTCCTCCCCAAAACACATTTCCACCAACCCCATCTCCACTCAACTCACAACCCCTATTCCTTCTTCTCCTCTCCCCTCTTCCATCACGTCTCCCACCACCACCAAACTCCCCTCTCCCTCACCATCCAAAAGTACCGTCGCCCTCTCCTCAGACGACGACGATCTTCCTCTTTCTGTGGTCATCGGCAAAATGACCAAGGACCCTCCTCCGATCATCATGGGAACTTTGGAGGAGGAAGCCCAGCTCAAGGACATCGAGGAAGAACTCAACAGGGGTCCCTCTGAGCACACAGTCTCCCAAGGGACAAAGTCCCCAGAAAAGGTTGCTCCTCAAGAGCCAACAGAGACAAGGGACCTCGCACCAGCTGGAGGTGCTGAGGCAACAACAAGTCATCCTGGAGATGACGCGGAGGGCTCGGGTTCGAGCTCCTCCGAGGAAGAAGGGACCTCCCATGATGAGGTCGAAGAAGAAGAAGAAGCTCCAGCTTCAAAGGAGCCAGCACGCATCCCTACACCTGGACACCAAATGGTGGTGTCCGCGAGTTCCCCACAACCAAGGGACCGCGTGCTCATGATCGAAGCGGCTGCACCCCCTCAGCAGAAAGGACCTCGCACGGTCTCTAGGGGGAACAAATCCAAAAGCAAGTCCAGAAAGGGGAAGGGGACCACCAAGCATCATGTCAGTGAGCGCCGCAAGCTTCTCCATCACCTCATAGTTTCCCAAGAGGCGCTGACTGAAAATGGTCTGGAGGAACTATGGGAACTGATCAAGGCCCAGGGCTGGGAGAGACTCTGCCAAGAAACTGTGAGCGTAGATCCCTCACAAGTGCGTCAATTCTACAACAACTTCACTATCACCAACGACGGCACTCAGGGAACTCTCTCCCACGAAGGCGACGAGTTTATTTTTACCACGTCTACGATCCGCCTTCAACTCCAGGTCCCTGGTCAAGGGCTTAGCGAGTTGCCCAGCAAGCTCTGGGGCGACTTCAACAGCGCCGAGGTGTACAACACAATTTTTGAGGGTCGGGTTCCCTCTAAGGTCCACTCGACGCATCATCTATCCTTGGTTGCCAAGCTCGCTCACCAATTCATTATCAACATGGTGGTCCCACGTCAAGAAAAGCGCCTGGTTGTCAACATCCCCGACGCCATCATCCTCTACCACTTCCTCCTCAAGAAGCCCATAAATCTTCCCCGCATTATCCTTGGGCACATGGAAAAGTGCATGGCCTCCAAGTCCCATTCCCTTCCCTACTCCGGGCTGATCAAAAAGCTCCTACAAAAAGAGGGTCTCTACGATGCCTCTAAAGAAGAAATCGAGCTTGGAAGGGAACTGGACATTCAAGTTGCCCAGAAGATGAGGCACTCGGAGCTTGTAGAGGAGGCGGCTCCCCTAGAGTCTGGTACACAAGAGGGGAACTCTCCAGTGTTGCTCCGCATTGCCAACACCCTCGATCAGATTGCTAGGGACCAGGCAGTATTGGCCAGAGGACAAGAAAAGCTTACCCAAGTCCTTACGCGCCTTTGTGACGCCTTGTTTCCTCAGAGCCCATGATCTCTCCCTTCTTGTTCCCTTAATCCAAAAATGACCACAAAATTGTACTTGGGTTCCCATTGTACATATTATCTTAAGTAATGAAATGGTCTTTATTTTGATTGCGTGTTCCATTCTTTCCTAATATTGCTTTGCTTGATTTTCGATGATGTCAAAAGGGGGAAAGATAAAAAATGTGAGATGAGTTCAAAGTTTAAGTCATCACAGACCACGCATAAGCTAAGGGGGAACAATTGCATAAAAAGCCTAATAGGAACTATGTGTCTCACCAGAAGTGGCTCCCTAAATCTAAATGTCTCACTAAGAGTGATTTCCCAAAATCATACTTAGGAACTCATCAGCATATCATTCATTGAAATATTTGCATTTTTTTTTATGGGTTTGTCATCATCAAAAAGGGGGAAATTGTTGGGACGTTGTTGGGACCTCTGGTTCTAAGCAACGGATCAACGATTCACTCCTCTTTAAGTTTTGATAATGACAAACACCATAGGGAACTAATGTGGTTTGTTCAAGTACTTCTAAGGAACACAGGTACAGCAAAGAACTCCTATGAATGACAAAGCCACTGCTAGCCACAATGAAGAGTTTCCATCAAGGGAACTCTGAAGAGGAAAGTTCCCTTGAAGTGGGAACTCCCAGAAACAAACAAGAAAACACAAGCTTACAACGATGAAGAGTTTCCATCAAGGGAACTCTGAAGAAGTCAGTTCCCATGAAATGGGAACTCACATGTGAAGACAACGACCGTTCAGCGCAGATCGCGGGATCCTGTCTCAGACAGCCAGAGGGAACAGTCTGAGGATCAGACTGTCACGCTTCATCCAACGGTCCGATTGATTCAAGAAGTTGACCTAGTTCAAACCAAAGTCACATGTGAAGAAAGTACAACTTGGGCATCAAGCAAAGGGCATTTTGGACACAAACGAAAGATGCTACTGCCCAAGACAAATGGACTATAAAGCCAAATGAATAGTACTCGGTTTGAGTACTTCTCCCAGAACTTACAAAACACCCACATCTGAGAAAAGAAAGAAAAGGAAGAGAAGTCCCCGCCGACGAGTGTGTGATCTCGACGACGGTGAAGCTGAAGTTCCCTGGAGCAAGGGAACTGAGAAGTCAGCGTAAGGTTTGAGTTACTTGTGTTTTGCTGTTGTGAGCTTAGGAACTCAGTTGAGAGGATTTACTAGTGTTGCTAGAGTTAGGAAGAACTTGTAGGAACAGAGAAGTGTAAATCCGGCTGTGTAACTAAGGAACAAAGCAATCAATATAAGTAAGTCATTCAAAATCCTCCAAGCGGAGGTAGAGGTTTACCCATACAACTAGTTGGTTGTAGTGGGGTTCCTCTATAAAGGAACTGTCCCTTTAACTGTTTTTATTACTTGCGATTATTTACTTCCGCTGCCTTGGGAACAGCTTAATTACCAGTTCCCAAGCTCACTGCTAACCGATTACGATCCAACACCCTAGTGATTTGGGAGAGCAGGAAACGATCCATCACAGAGCTGTAAGACGAGGTCCGATCTATTGCTCTACCAGAAAAGCTAGGAGACCTAGGGAGATTTGCCATAACAATTGGCATAAGCGACCACAAATTCAAAGCTCTATGTGATTTGGGAGCCAGTGCTAGTTTACTCCCTCTTTCAATCTGGTCAAAAGCCAACATGTGACCATTGGAGCCTGTAGACATGAACCTCTACATGGCAGACGGATCAAGCGTAAAGGCTACTGGAGTCGTGGATGACTACCCCATTCAAGTTGGGAAATTCTTTATTCCAAATGATTTCATCATTCTCGACATGCCTAAAGACCCTCACGTCCCCATTATCCTAGACAGGCCATTCCTAGCTACAGCAGGTGCTAGGGTCGATGTGCGGAAAGGAATCCTCACTTTTGATATTGGAAAGGAACGCGTGGAATTCGGCCTTGACCAAAACGCTATAGACCCAACTACGGCCGCACAGATCGAGTTGACCCAGCCAGAACTCGACATAGCTGTTCCTAACGATCCTCTTCCAATTACCAAAGAGGAAGAGAATTCCACACGGATCCCTACCGAACCTCCTTGGCCCATTACCGGGGCTATAATCAAGGTGAGTACTCTAACCATGAATTCACTAGTACTGGTTATGATTCTTCTTCATACGTTGTTCCTACACCGTGTCCCTATGTTTATGCTATAGAGGAGTCTGGACCACCTTGGTTTTCGGATTTCACTAACCCGTATGCAGGAATACCGGGCATATTGATAGAAGATAAAGGACCAAATTTAGTGACTCATGCCAGTAATGCCTACAAAGCTAAGTATGGGGTATCTCAAGACCCTAACATAGCCGCAAACGAGCCACCTTGAGCCAAGGTGAGTACGTCGGGCTGACGACGTTAAAAATAGCGCTTACGGAAGGCAACCCGATATCTATTATAGTTTAATTTTTTCTTCTTTCTTTTAGATCTTTTTCCTAGTTTTCTTTTGAGTTTTTAGTAGTTTTTTAGGGTAGAAAGATAGAATAGTTTTAAACTAACAAGATGCAGGAGTTGGGCTCGTAGATCACTCGAAAAAGGGCTATGGCGGCTCGTTAACAACCCAGCCCAGGGTCGTTAACAACCCGGTTTGGCGAACCAATTTCGGAAACTGGCAGGTAAGATATTTTAACCTAATCTATCTTCTATCTTTACTTATGTACCGCCTCTTACCCCTTCCCTTACCTCTAGCCCTCTCTTATAAATCCCTTCCAAAACTCCTAAAATTCCACCCTCGAATCTCTCAATCCAAAGCTTAAACTCTCAAAAATCCCATCGGTATCTCCTCACCACCGATCGGAAATCTCACCACCACCGAGCCTCGGAGTCCCACCCTAGTTAACGAGATCGCTGCCCTTGATTTGCTTACCAGCGAGGATCCTTACTCGTTAACCACCCGAATTTTCAAATTCTCGTTCTTCAATTTCTCGGTCTAACAGTATGATTTCTAAACCCTAACTCTCTACTTGGTATGGTTCATGATTTTTTTAGGGTAGGAAGTTCATATCTTGTTCTTATTTGAAGCACTTGAGTTGCATGCCTTTTATTGCCTAACGATCCTATTGCTTCAAATATTGGTGTTTGATCTTGATTAGTATTGGTTTGTTCTTGATTGGTTCTCCATTAAAATTTGATTAGGAAAAGCATGAACTACCTTGTTTCTAGAATTGTTTGATCTTCACCATGTGATTTTTTGGGCAATTTTGGCATGTTCGGGATGGGTAATCGGGCAAGTATGGGGTGTATATACCCGATTGTGTACTATATGTGAGATTTTGTTTGATGCATGTTTATTGTGTTGGAAATTTTGGAGTAATTAGTCCTCAGAATTTGCGACTAGTTCTCGATCAGGCTCGTTAACGACATGCCCAGGTTCGTTAACGACCCTGCGTATTATCAAGTCCAAAAAAAAACCAGTTCAGGCCTATTAACGAACCCAATTGGGCAGTTAACAAGGCATTTCGAGAGCTATTTCGAGACCAAGTATGGGGTCTCTTGACCATTGATTTGTGTGGATTTTATCTTGGAAAATTCATATTGTTTATAGGTCCACATGGCAAGTTCTAACCGAGCTGCAACCCGAGCCCAAAAGAAGAAGAGGACTCAATGGTCCCCATCTCCACCCCGCATGGACAACGTGATTTTGCGCACTCAAGGACAAGCGGACCGCTACAACGCCATATTAGAAAACGACCACTACAATAGGTGGTTCTCGAGGTCGAGTGCCAAGAAAATGAGGCTTTATGACGATGTCAAGGAGGCCTTTTCTATTCTCGGCGTGCCTCACTTGTTGAAGAAAGAAGTGGTACCACACTTCCCGGCTCTCACATCCGAGTTCCTAGCCACCCTTGAGACAAGATTCCCAACAAAGACTTCGGCCGGACGGATCAGATTCAGGCTCGGCAATGTTAGTCACGAGTATACAATGGCGGAGTTCAATGATATTCTTGAGCTCCCTAATCCTTCTCGAGATTACAGTCTCAAGGACTACAAGGTGACAAGGACTTGGAGCTATATCACCGGGGAAGTAGAGCCTTCCGCTGCAGCACTATCCGGGGCAAGCATCATCAACCCCATTTTCCGGATCATTCTGCAAGTCCTTGTTGCTACTTTTTGGCCCGAGAGAGAATTGAACAAGCCGACAAGGATGGAAGTTGCATGCCTCTGCACCATCCTGTTTTTCGAACCCACCCCATAAAACTTAGGGTATGAATGGCTATACTATGTTGAGAAGTCGATCAAGTCAAAGGAAGTGTGGTGCAGGAATTTGGTTAGTCTCTTGGCAACCCATCTTGGAGTTGATCTATCTCGCTACACGCCATCCCACGCCCAACTGCTCAACAGAAACTATTGGTTTAACTCCGGCATTTTCACTCAGACCGAGGGAGGGTATATTACAAAAGTTCAAGGCCAAGATGTTATCCCTACCCTTAGCAAAATGGAGCTACTATACGTACCGAATTGGTACAAGGCGTGGACGGGCCATGCATTCCTGTTAGAAGATAAGCCGCAAGATGAGCCTTCGCTTAGGCCATGTGAGTCTCGGTTCGAGAGAGAGAAGGATGCAATGGATGAAGATGATGATGCTAACGAGGCATCTACCGAGGCTACTACCGAGGCTGCCACTGAAGAGCTCGACCTTAGGGATGATGACCTCGACACTGAAATTCTAGGCAACAATATCTTCGTTAACGAGCCCACTAGGGTCGTTAACGACCACTTCGAGGCTTCTACCAAGGCTCACAACGTCGGTAACGATCCCCTGCAGCAACCTACCGAGCCACATTCTTATGGTCTCATGCCTTATAATCCGTTAATTTTTCAAGACCACTTCCAACCCCACTACCAACCACCTCCTCAGCCCGAGTACACTGGATCGAGTATCCCGCCTCCATGGGCCGAAGATCTTTCATCTCAGATGCATCAACTTAACCTTCAGCAGACACATATTCATCAGAGGATGGATAGATGGGAGAGTGTCTATTCTGCTCGCATGGCATTTGAGGATGCGAGGCACCATCAGAGGGAGGTACATGATGTAGAGCGTTGGAGGACGATGTGTGAGTTTATGGGGAACTTTGAGCGCCAATTTCCACCACCTGGGAACTGATTCAGTTTGAAGAATTGTTTTCTTATCTGCTTCAAAGATCTTGTAAGTTTTTCTTTTGTTTTGTTTTCTATTCTTTTCTTCTGCTTATTTTTATTACAGTGGGGAAGCTGTTATTTTAAGCATGGGGTGGGAAAGGGTAGAAAACTTGTGTCTTGTTTGTTTTTTGTGTCTTTTGTGTCTTGTTCTTTGTTTTTAAAAAAACCTCAAAAATCACAAAAAAATAAAATTTTTGAAAATTCCAAAAAGAGTTTAAGAATTGATAGATACCCTTTTTCTTATGGTTCTATAATAGTAGTTGCTAGCATGATCATGTAATTCCTTGTAAGCATGTCTTTGAGAGTATAGCCTGATTCTTAATCTAAAAGTTGTTTTATGAAGGAATAGCATTTGATGAAATTGAGCATGTATACTTTTTAGCATAAGTGATGCAATCCAACCAAAAATTTTACCTTGTGAGTTGTTTTTGGCCTTATAGGGAGAACATTATAAATCCCTCTTCTTTTCTTGTGTGATTTACTCTCTATATGCATATTATCTCTTGGAATTGTGATGGTTATCTATTACTTGAGACCTATATAAGATTTATAGTTCATTACTTGTGAAAGTCATATGATGGAGAACTTTTTCATAAAGCCCTATTTATCCTTATCCACCCTTACATTATCCTTCCTTTTGAAGCCAATTTGAGCCTTTTAGCCTTTTATTTTTAGCTCCACAAAAATATTCCCTAGTCGAGATAAGCTTGACCCTATCCGGGGATTAGGACTTAGATTGAAGAGGATTGTTTTGTTGAGTATGAAAGATGTTATGATTGGTTTGAAATTTTAGGGATTGTTGGGAAGGGTAGATTGGAAGTCTCTTGTTTTATTTTGTAAAAAGATCTCTTGATAAGAAAGGATGCACGAAAAGGAAGTTGGTTGTTGAAAAGAAAAAGTTGAAAGAAAAAGGTGAAAAAAGTGTACACGATGAAGCTCGTTAACGACCCTGATGGTTCGTTAACGAGGTTGCGCAAAGAAAAAAAAAGAGCTGAAAGAAATAAGAGAAGAAGAAGAAGAAAAAAAGAAAAGTAAGATGTGCATTTGTGTTTAAAGACAAACTAGAGATTCTTTTGAGTTGTTTTATAAGACTTTCTAGGATATGTTGGGTGAGTGAGAGTAAGTGCATAAAGAAGAGTGAGTTTGGTATGTTTTATGAGAGTTTTGATGTTATGTGTTAGTTTTTAGGAGTCTTTGATTCCTGGATTTATTAGCACCACATAGCCAAAATATTTCCACGCCTTATTCTTTTAACCAAGCCCCATTACAACCCGGCCGAATGGAAACTTTCATTGAACCTAAGTTTCTCTTGATGATTTTTGCTTGTTTTGACAAATCTTAGGTAGAGAGTTTGGTGATATAAGTTGCAATTTCTATGAGTTTTTGTATATATGATGAGTTGAGAGTTGAATTTACAAGTCCAAACACTTGAGAGTTGAATGAAACACATATCCTTGGTGAGGTTGGATTGTATTTGCTTATGTCTATTTAGTGCATATATGTGTGATGACATTAATAGTCATTTTCTATTTTCTTCTATGTGTTTGGAAGTTGCTTTTAAGATGATGGCTATTTGCTTGATGAGTATGGTTGTTTGGTTTTGATTATTGTTTAGTGATTGCTTGAGGACAACCAAGTTTAAGTATGGGGTATTTTGATATTCATGTTTTGGGTCTAGTTTTTAGTGTGTTTTCTTAGTTTGTTTAGTTTAGTTTTAGTAGTTTTAGAGTTAGTTTTTGTGTTTTTTTGGATGAGTTTGCATATTTTGTGAGAAGTATGGAAGCTACTCCGTTTTCAGTCTTTTGTAGGTTTTGAGAAGGAAAGAGTGATTTTGGAGCTGAATTGGAGTACTATGGTGGAGGACGGAAGAGCATGAAGTCGAAGTCCGGGTTTTTAGAGTTGGAGAGTTGAAGAAGAGCAAATCCAAACTCGTTAATGAGGCTGTGAAGGGTCGTTAACGAGGCTTAGAGATAGAATTTTTCGAGAGATCTTTATGATGACTACCGACCCTGTGCGGAAATCTATCTTGATAATTCCGTGTCGGTAGGGTTTTCAATGAGTCTTGGGGTTATTATAGTTTATGTTTTATGTCTTGTTATCTTTCTAGATTATTTTTCTATCTTTTTAGAGTAAGTTTCTATATTTTAGGTAAGTTTTTATCTTCTAGCCTTTTTGTTAGATAGCTTAATAAGTATAAATACCCTTCTTTTCTAGCTTAGAAGGGGGGGTTGGAACAGAGACGAGTATTATTTTCTAGGAGGGCCGACACGAGAGAAGTCGGGTGGGAAGATCATCGAGCCAAGGTCAATCGAGAGAGAAGCTTGGGTCGTTAATTGGTTCGTCGGCTCATTATTGTCTTGTTTGTTTTCGGTTTCTTCAGGATATTGTAAGATGATATTTTTTCTAGTAATTTCAAGTAAGGTTGTTCTGTTTTCAATATTTTCTCTTATTGAAGTTATTTGTTTAATAGCTATGAGTAGTGAGTAGTTTTCTTATCTAGGGTCGGGGTTGAAACCCATCATAGTTACGCATGTTTGATGAGTAAGTTGATGTGTTAAATGCCTTTTATCTATTTTAGATTGCTTGTTGTGCTTATGCCTAGACGATAGTCGAAGTAATTTGAGTTCTTAACTTGATCGAGAGAGAAAGTTATTAACTTGAATGTTAATATTGTTCGATTACGAAAGTTTCGAGATTTGGATCCAAACAAGTGATTGAGTTAATTGATTTATGAGAATTGATTGATTTGCTTGCTAATCAGCGAAAGTTGATGAATTTATCTTTTTAAAGGCATGATCTTTATCTTCTTACGAGTTTATATGCCTGATTGTGTTGTGGTAACCCTTGTCCTAGGTTTTTATTCTTAATTGAGTTTGTTTTCGGTATACTAGTTATTCAGATTCGTTACCTCGGTGCCGAACTTGAGTTTTTAGTCGTTAATCTGCATTCGTAGTATATCCAGGTTCGTTAACGACCCTGACAAAGTCGTTAACGAAGTTGGTCGTAGGTGTTCTGTTCTGTTTTGCTTTGTTTTATTTTTAGTAGTTGATAGACAAACAACAGTGCTTCTCGTGGAAGAATCCTGACTTCGCTATACTTAGCCGGGTTTTGACTTATAAATTTATTTGTTGTCCAGTTAGTCGAGAAAACACCCGTCAACCGTTGCTCGATACCGAGGCCATCATCCTCGTTTTGTTCTTCGGTATCCTCAAGTACCTCGGTACCGAGGTCATCATCCTCGATCTTGAGCTCCTCTGTGGCTGCTTCATCTTCATCTATATCAGCTCCTTCTCTATCATATCTCGCCTCACATTCTCGCAATGATGGCTCATCTTGAGGCTTCGTTTCCAATGGAAACGGATGAGACGTCTAGGCTTCATACCAGTTTGGCACATAGAGCAACTCCAGCTTGTCCCGCGTAATCCTCACTTCTTGTCCAAACACCTTGGCAGCGACTCCTTCTTGAATCCTCACAAAGATGCTGGAAGAAAACCAATACTTTGAGTCTAGCTTCTGGGGAAGGTGTGTAGTGTAGCGTGTGAGGTTGACACCGAGCTTCTCTGCCAAAAGACTCACCAAGTTCCCACACCAGACTTATTTTGAAGAGGCCTCGTACCTCTCTACGTACTTCAACCATTCATACCCCAAGTTCATGGGGACGGGGTCCTCGAAAGAATAGTTCGGAGGCATCCAACCTTCGTCCTTGTCGACCTTGAAAGCTCCTTCTTGGGCCAAAAAGTGGCGTACAAGACTCAGAGGATGATCTTGAAGATGGGGTTGATGATGCGTTCCCCTGGAAGTGCCAGTGCGGAAGGATTGACCTTCCCGGAAATATAACTCCAAGTGTCGGTGACCTTGAAATCATCGGGAGACTTGTAATCCCGAGAGTGATGGGGAAGTCTAGGAGTTGATTGAATTGGGCCATGGTGTACTCGTGATCGGCATTTCCCAAATGGAATTGATTTTTCCTACCGACGTCTTCGTCTTGAACCTCATTTAGAGGGTGGCAATGAACTCGGCGGTGAGGGCCGGGTAATGCGGGGTTTCCTCATTTTTTCAATAAATGTGGCACATTAAGAATAGTGAAGGCGTGCTTGACGTCATCATAGATACCGATGGCCTTGGCACTTGACCTCGAGAACCACCTAGTGAAGTGGTCCTTTTGAAGGACGGAATAAAAAACCATCACTAGATCCCGAGTAAGCAAAACGACATCGTCCATTCTTGGAGGGGATGGATATCTTTGAGTCCTCCTCTTTTTTCTTGATCTAGAGTTAGCTGGCTTGTGCTTGCAATTTTGTACCTGAAAACACCATAAAAATCCAAGATAAGATCCACTCAAACCAACAAGAAAAACCCCATACTTGCATTCGGAATTGGTCTCGACCTACCTTGGTATCGACCCAATTGGGTCGGTCACGAGGTCCCTGGGTTGGGCTCTGTTTCTGGGCATTTCTCAGATCGTTATCGACCTTCACATGTCGGTAACGAGCCTGGGCAAGAACAATATGCAAGCGATTCCGAGTACAAAATCTCAACTCTTTCGACTTTTTGCACAAATTCAAGCACGATTCCACATATAAACACACAATCAAGAACATGCAACCCCGTACTTGCTTGAAACCCTATCAAATCATGCCAATAATTTCCAAAATTCACGGTGAAAAATCATGCAATTCAAGAACAAGTTACTTCATACTTTGTCTATTCAAAATTCAATATAAATCAAGCAAGAAGTACCAAAAATCAATCAACAAAAATCACCAAACATAGAACAAGGAAGAACGATGGCAACATAGACATGCAATTCGATTTTCACACAAGATCTAGATATGAAAACTACCCAAATTACCATGAATCTTCAAGAAATGAGTTAGGGTTTAGAAATCATATTGTAGATTTGACAATTGAAGAACAAAAATCGAAATTAAATGGGTAACGAGGGCTTGAGTGCTTCGGTAATGAATCACAAGAGGTGTATTTGTTATCAAGTGGGTTGCGATTGAGGGTGTGGGGTGCAATATCAGCAATGGTGAGAATCCGAGTGAAGATCGATTGAGATTTTGAGCAATTGTTTTGAGATTGGTGTGGGATTTGGGGGATTTGAGAGTGTTTTGAAGAGGGCCAAGAGGCGGCGTGAAAGGGTGGGGGCGAGATAGAAGATAGAATTAGGTTTAGCCAACTTACCTGCCCGCGCGTCTTCAAATCTGAATGTCGTCTCAGATCGGTACCGACCCTCTCAGCTCGGTACCGAGCTTGGGCGACTCCTTTTCCAGCGCCTTTCGAGCCCGAATTCTATAACATGTTAGCTCAAAAATATATTCTATCTTGCAACCTTCTACACTACTAAAACTCAAAAGAAAGATAAGGAAAAGAGCTATAAAAAAAAGAAAAGAAAACTAAAACCGGGTTGCCTCCCGTAAGCGCTATTTTTTAACGTCGTTAGCCCGACGTATTTACTTGGCTAATCCGACGCTGTGAGAGCCAAAGTGACTCTAATCTCTTCTTCCAGGTCGGGTTGCTCATAAAACTTCTTCAATCGATGGTCGTTGACTTTAAAGATGGCGCTATGGTTATCGATCAACTCTACCGCTCCGTGAGGATAGATGTGGTGAACCACGAATGGCCCACTCCATCTTGTCCTTAGCTTCCTTGGAAATAAACGGAGTCTAGAGTTGAAGAGAAGTACCTTTTCACCAACTTCATAAGTTTAGGGCACCAACTTCCGATCATGCCACCGTTTGGTACGCTCCTTATAGATCTCGGCGTTCTCGTACGCCTTTAGCCTCAACTCCTCTAGTACTTGCAAATCCATGAATCTTTTTGCTCCGGTTGCGTTCAGGTTCATTCTGAGCTCTTTGAGAGCCCATAATGCCTTGTGCTCCATCTCGACCGACAAATGGCATGCCTTGCCATACAGTAGATTGTAAGGAGTGGTGCGTAGGGGCGTCATGTATGCCGTCCTGTAAGCCCATAGAGCGTCATCCAGTTTAGATGACCAATCCTTCCTTGAGCGAGACACCGTCTTTTCCAATATGTTCTTGATTTGCGTGTTTCAAGCTTCTACTTGGACACTAGTTTGGGGATGATATGGTGTTGCCACCCGGTGTGATACCCCATACTTAGCCAAAAGTGCTTCAAAACTCCGCTCTATGAAATGAGATCCACCATCACTAATGAGGACACTTGGGATGCCAAACCTGGGAAAAATGTTAGTCTTAATAAATTTAGCCACGGTTTTTGCATCATTGGTCCTTGTAGGGGCCTGAGGAAGGGAAAGGTCCCATGAAGTCTATGCTCATTACGTCGAATAATTTGACCTCTAGTATCCCGGTCAACGGGTTTTCATGTCTCCAAGTGATGTTGTCAGAGCGTTGGCATTCATCACATTTTGTCACATAATCCTGTACGTCCTTGAAAATGGTTGGCCAATTGAGACCACTTTGAAAAATCTTCGCCGTGGTTTTGAATCCTTTCGCATGGCCACCGTTAGGAAGTGTGTGACATTGACGGATCACACTCTCTATCTCCTCTTCTGTAATACAGCGCCTAAAGAGGTGATCACTTCCTTACTTGAACAAGTAAGGGTCATCCTAATAGTACTGTTTGACATCATGGAGAAACTTCTTTTTCTTTTGTGTGGTTAGTCCCTCGGGAATTACGCCACCTACAATGTAGTTAGCAAAATTTGCAAACCAAGGGACTTTTGACCCTGTAATAGCATTAATTGATTTAAAAGAAGTAGAAGCAAGAGATGAAGACGGAATTAAATTGAAAGAAATGAGTTTAGGTTGAGAAAACATACCTAACTAGGTTGTTACCGAGTTTGATTGAGTCGGTGTTGACCCTAGAGCTTCTCTATTCCCGTCACTAACGACCTAATGTGGCTCGGTATCGAGCTTTCCGACTATAGTATCGACGCGCTCTGATTTGATGTCGATGTGATCGACGCCCTCCAGTCTCGATGATGGCTCGGTACCGACCTTTTCAAGGTCGGAAACGAGGGTCTTGCCGTTTCCAACCTCGTTCAGCATGAGGTGTTCGTCCAGTCTAGAGTCGTTAATTGCCACTTCGTTGTTGGATTCAGTGATGTGTTCAACTGGCAACCTAGATAAGTGATCCGCCACCAAGTTTTCTGCTCCTTTTTTATCTCTAATCTCATGATCAAACTCCTGCAATAAGATCATCCAACGAAGTAGCCTAGGCTTGGCATCCTTTTTGGCCATTAGATATCTAACAGCCTAATGGTCAGTATAAACAATCACTTGTGAACCAACAAGATAGGAACGAAAATTTTCAAAAGCAAATACGACGGCGAGGAATTCCTTCTCCGTCGTAGTATACTTACTCTACGCCTCATCGAGCGTCTTACTCGCATAGTAGATGGCGTGGAGCTTTTTGTCCTTCCGTTGTCTTAAAATTGCGCCAACAGCATAATCACTGGCATCACACATAATTTCAAAGGACAAGGTCCAATCTGGGGACTGCATAATAGGGGCGGAAACAAGGGCTTCTCTTAACATGTAAATTGCATCAAGACAATCTAGAGACAGCTCAAACACTACATCTTTCATTAGTAGGTTAGTAAGTGGCTTAGCTATCTTAGAAAAGTCTTTGATAAAACGTCTGTAAAAACCAGCATGTCCTACAAATCTCCTAACGTCTTTAACAGAAGAGGGAGGAGGTAGTTTTTCAAAAAGGTCAATTTTAGCTCTATCTACTTCAATCCCTCTTTTGGAGACGAGGTGCCCTAATACAATTCCCTCTTGAACCATGAAATGGCATTTTTCCTAATTAAGCACAAGGTTGATTTCTTCACATCTTTTAAGCACACAAGCAAGATTAGCAAGACAAGTATCAAAAGAAGAACCATACACAGAAAAATCATCCATAAAGACCTCTACAATGTCCTCTATCATGTCAGAAAAAATGGTCATCATACACCTTTGGAAGGTGACAAGGGCATTACAAAGCCCGAATGGCATTTTCTTATAAGCAAAAGTTTCATAGGGATATGTAAAGGTAGTCTTCTCCTGATCATCAGGATGAATGGAATCTACCAAAATTCGCTGTAGCCGTCTAAATAACAGAAATAATCATGTTGGGCTAAGCGTTCTTAAACCTGATCAATAAAAGGAAGCGGAAAATGATCTTTTCTAGTAGCACTATTGAGCTTCCTATAATCAATGCACATCCTCCAACTAGTTGTGATCCTAGTGGGGATTATCTCTCCCTTTTCATTTTCAATAATGGGCATTCCCCCCTTTTTAGGGACTACATGGACTAGATTAACCCATTGGCTGTCCGATATAGGAAATATGATCCCAGCATCAAGCAATTTAATGATTTCCTTTTTAACCACATCTTTTATATTAGGGTTTAATCTACGCTGATGTTCTATGGTGGGTTTATGGTTATCCTCCATGTATATCCGATGCATGCAAAGTGAGGCAGATATGCCGGTTATGTCATCTAGGGAGTAGCCTATAGCTTTTCTATGTGTCATAAGCACAAGATGAAGCTTCTCTACTTCCTTATCTTGTAATTTAGCATTGATGATGACAGAGAAAGTAGAATTAGGACCAAGAAATTCATACCTGAGAGAGTCTGGAAGGGGCTTGAGCGTTCTTAGGTTGGCCGTTACCAACCTTTAGCCACTTCAACAAGTTGATGTGAATAATTCATTTGTTAATGGAGACATTACAAAAAAGATTTCATGAGTTAGTGGCAAGGGTTTGTTGCTCCTAGGGATGGTAATGACCGGGTTCATGGCGGAAAATATCCTCCCCGTCCTCATCCCCATTTAGGATTTTACACCCCACACTCATACCCATACCCATCGGGGAATGAAAACCTTCCATGTCCCCATCCCCATCGGATCCCCATCCCCGTTTATTCCCCCATTTAGAATCCCCACAAATTTCCCCATTTAATTCCCCGTTAAAATCTACATATAATTTTAATGATTTTTTAATATTCATATAAAATTTCATTCATTATTTATGATTTTAAACTAAAAATATCATTATAAAAAGAATGAGATTGATAAGAAAAATAATAACATTAAAAATTAAAAAAATTATAATATTAAACTCACATGTTACCTCTACGGGGTCTCATCGGGTTCTCCAACGGAAATTCCCCATGGATATCCCCGATGGCTATAGAAACAGGGCGGGTAATGGGTCAGGGGCATGAAGTAGTTGGAGGATGAAAACAACTATACATAAAAAATTCCCCATTTAAAATCCCCATCTGCATTCCCATGTCGAGGAACGAGGATTCCCATCCTCATTGCCATCCCTAATTATTCCAGATCGTCTTACACACATTTGCCATCTATACAAAACTCTGTATGATCTTAAACAAGCGCCTAGAGCCTGGTTTCACAAATTAGTAAATTACAAGTATCTCTCTTGCATCATTTATTATATAATCATGATATATGACCGACCCAACTTGATCTGCAACTCAATTGACCCGAAACCATACACACACAAACCAGAAATGCCTGAACAAGAAACCAACCAAACCAACCCAATTAACAAGTTTATATACAGCATACATTACAACCGGATGATTTTATTTTAAAAAAACAACTTTTTTCCTTTAAACATATTTATACATTTATGATTATGTATTATATTCATTTTTAAACAAATTTTTTTTAATATATGAATTTTTTTGATTTGCCCATAATAGTTATCTGAACAACATTTACTGTTGTAAGTCCTTCAATTGTCTAGCATCTAAAATTATTTAAGAGAAAAACATTAGCTAGCTTTTCAAATGTTCTATTTTCGAAAATATTGTATACATTTGGATTCGACTGATACTGAATTAAATTGACACATCAAAAAAAAAATCCTTTGATAAGAATAGATGAATTATTTCATGGGCAAATTGTGTTGGATCGAAAATGGAATTCCAACAAATTGAAATAATAATATAACAAGAACTCCGATCGTTTCTGTTTCGAGAGACAAGATAATTCCATCAAAAAAAAAGAGAGACAAGATAAGAGCAGGCTGCGCAATACCAAGAATCACTCTGAATCAAGAACACGAAAGGCAGCGCTGAGGAACATGATTAGCCTTGGAAGGCTTTCAAGGGCCAGAGTGAGCACTGCACCAAGTATAAAGATGAAAATGAAAGCCAGGACGATCTT
Organism: Fallopia convolvulus; assembly: GCA_964016875.1. Taxonomy (NCBI): domain Eukaryota; kingdom Viridiplantae; phylum Streptophyta; class Magnoliopsida; order Caryophyllales; family Polygonaceae; genus Fallopia; species Fallopia convolvulus. Next base: position 6,047,557 of record OZ024737.1, read on the forward strand.
CCCAATGTAGCTAGAGCTCAGTACAGGCTCTGAAGTCCTCCCTTCCAATCCCTGGACAACAAAACAATAACACTAGTTCTCTATAGGCGTAAATTTCAGATCTTCAATTGCTCCCAATTATTTGGAAGCTGCCAAAGAGCATGAGAATAACCCTCATGATAGACATAATTAATACTACAAAGTGATAACTAATACTCTCACAGAGAAGAGGATGAGTTACACCCGCATGTCAATGCTAAAGGAGATCATGAAAGGCCAGAAGTCACAACGATGCGTCAAGATCTTGAGAATTGACTCAACTGGCTTACACACGCTAAAAAGAAACAGAACATTATTTTCCAGATCCATGACCCTTACTGTTGTGATTTACCACATTTGGCAAATTCAGAATCAGACCAATTGTAGCAATCTTACTAGGTTTATGGGAAGTAACTGATTTGGTTTTGGTTCAACTTTTGTACTACTACTAACCTTTCCTTTCTTTTCATTTTATATACCGTTCCCTAAAAAAAAAAAAAAAAAAAAAAAAAATGGTCACCAAAGGAAACTAGAAATATTGTGTTCTACCTTCCAGCTTCCTTCTTAGTCCCTACAAGACCTACTCTTATCTGATCCAGATAAGGCAGAAGCCTATGTTATGAATTCAGAGTTCCTCCAACGTACTTGTAATCCAGCCACAATCACTTTCAACCTTATTCAGAGATTTCACCCTTATTTATTTATTACACTACGCGACATTACTATAATGTTCAATTTCTTATGCTGTTAATTTAGCTCTTCTGTATGTGCATGCCACAGAATCATAATATCTTCTACAGTAGAGAATTCTAATAATGATATAATGCTAGTCCTAAACTCTGATTACAATTCAGTATTAGACAACTTTAAGCAATAGTCAAGACATCATCCTTTTGAGATGCAAGTTTTTTTTTTTTTTTTTTTTTGTCTAATCTAGAAATGAAAGTTAAACAAGTCTTTGCTGCCAATTACCTGAACAGCCGCTCCTTTGCCTGTAATGACTGAAAAAAATAATCACCAAGAGAGTCAGTTCAGCAATCATATCATCTATTCTAAAACAAAACAGGATCAGCTTATACTTTAAAATGAAATCTGAGATACCTTGAGGATCCCCAACCGTGTGCAACTTCCAACCATCACCACAGCTTCTTAGCAAAGAATCAGGTGCAAAAACAATTGGTTCCTCCCCTTCTTTAGCTGCTTCAATATATAGAGCAAGTGGGTTTCCAACACCCGATTTCTGATTGATGATCGTCAATGCAAATCCTGCCTTGACTCCTTGGACAAAACGTCTAGTCTTGCCTGAGCTAGTGCACATCACCTCTATAAACTACAGAAGAGTAAAATAGCTATAGTTATACCTCAAAATATATTTAAAGTAAAATAACTATAGCTAAATTGTATATCAATGCAACCTGAAAGCAAGCATGGATTGTATCAAAAAAACAAAAATGCTAGGATGCAAATCTATAGAAAAGAAATTAGAAGTACAACAGCCAATTACACTCTAGGCCTTCAAATCAAGCGATATATCAGTGTGAAAATGCATAATGCATTATCAGCTGCCAAAGTTTGCAAATATACAAATTCAGTTGGCAAAGTATGATCCAGATAAAAGAAATACCCTTTGTAAGGTAATCAGGAAGTATATGCTATAAAATTACTGGACAGGGGGATTTAACTACTCGAAGGATCAAACAATCTTAAACTTGATCAATCTTGTATCTAATGAATTACAATGTAAATCTGCAGATCAAAATATGAAACGACCAGATCAATATACAATTGTCCTATCACGGGAGTGAAAACTTGATTGCAAGCAAAAGCAATGTCCGTCATTTTGTAGAGTTTGACGCTAAATTTTGCTGAGTGATAAGGGCCATACACCCCGAACAAGCCATAATTCGAGGATTTTCATTAGTAATGACAACAATTTAGACGAATTTAATGATGTCAGAGATGAGGAATCGGAGAGGAATTATACTTGTTCAGAGGTCTTTGAATCAGTCTTATCATCTTCAGCCATGAGAGACAGTTGGACGCCGAGTCTCTCGGATGTGAGTCAACGGTGGTTGATTGGAGGCGGCCGATTCTGGTGAAAAAGCTGAGCTTTCTCCTTGCGGTCGCTACAGCCTACACCCTAGAGCACCATAAGACATGAGAGAATTTACCAAGTCAAAGCTCAGCTTGGCATCGGATGCACTCCAAAATTTGGGCGTAGTAGAAATTAAATCAAAACAAAGAAGAAGATGACGAGAAAGTTGACATTATATTTTACCCTAGAGATACTCAAAAGGCAACCAATCTCAGAATCTCATCGATTTCTCAATTTCATGAGACTATAAGTTGATACTTTGCGACCACGACAGCAAATAAAAACTTACAGTACAGATTTGGCGGTCGAAGGGGTGTGTGCGTGTGGGTTTGCTGGATGCGGCTCGGCGGCGTTGGCAGCGGGAAAATTGGTGACGGCGGGAGATGGTTGGCGGTCAACAGATTTGAAGACGAAGAAGGGAAGCTCTTCGGAGATGAACTTGGAATATTATTGGATGTTAGGAAAGAAAGGGGGACACACATCGCTGTAAATTTGGTTAGTCGGATCATCTGAGCGCATAAACGGAAAAATGTTCATCCATATTATTCCTATTTAGTTGTACCTATTCTACTGTATATGACTACACACATTATAGATAAGATATTAATAAATAAAAATATAATATAAACTTTAATATAATAATTTTATCTCTCGTAAAATGTATAATTTTTTAAATTAATATAAATGATTAAATTTAATGTTGAGTAATTAATTTAATTTAAGATGTGACCAAACTCATTTTGTGGTTCGATAAAGTAAAATTTAGATAAAATTAAATATTATATTATTCATATTTTATTACTTTCCATGTACATAAATTTAGAGATAATTAAATATTTTAAAATATCTATTTTTTTATTTTAAACATTATAAATATTTATCATTTATTTTTTATCGTAAAATAAAATCAATATATATCTATAAATGAATTCGTCAAAAGATATATGCTAAAAGATTTATATTTATTTAAAAATATTTTATCTTTAATTTTAAATACTTATATAAGGAAGTTTCCAAAAGATATTGTTATACTAATTAGATATTTGTTTGATGTTAGAGATATATTTAAAGTTTCGAGGAATACCTCGAAAAAGGAATTGATAATTCGCTTCGTGACCAATCAAGTCAAGAGAACACTGAGCAAGCCCAATTGTTGTTGAACCACGAGGGAGGAACCCTCGATGAAAGTTTGTTCAAATAAAGGATTTTTGGACAACTTTTGTTTCCTAAGCACACCCTAGGCCTAAAATTCGGCTGTTATCATTAAGAAATGTGAAACTCTAAGTAGTCCACTTCACTTGACTATCAATCTAGTTCTTGAATAGTCGAGTTGGTAGTATTTCTTTCCATCCTTAGTGTTATAGCTTATTATATAAAGCCTTTGTAATCCGTTTCCATAAGATTTCTAATAAAAACTTTCCTCTCTTCTCTAAACTTGCGCGTCATTTCTTGCCTATACTTGTGAGTTAACAAAAACAACTATACCGTTCTTCAAATATAGAATTATGGATATTCTATATGAATGTCGATCGTTATCCATTTACAGAAAATGGTTGTAATAAAAAACTAAGTTCCTGCTCATTGGGAATTAGAAGAAGTCATGTCATCTAAAGGTAATACTTATGTTTCCATAGAGCTAAACATACTAAGTCAGTGACTCACGGGAAGATAGAAATTTCCAAAGAGAACACTGAGGAAGGCTTTGTCAACTAAGGACCTAACATGTCTCCACCTAGCTTGATCTCGAAACAAATTATCGAGAGGTATGTGAGGGGACAAATAATGGTCTAATGATAAAGGAGTGGTCTAGAATTCTGACCAATGAAGAGTATATTAATCTGAAGTACCTACAAGTAGAAGCGACTTTCTCAATCAACATATGGAACCTTGATATGATATCTAATGTTTGTCAGCCGAATAAACCAACCATAATAAGACTATCATGAATGAGAAGGCCACAACATGAACATTCTTCTCCACCATTTTAATAAGTCGACACGAGTATAAGATGAAGTTAGAAAGGAAGTTGTTAGGACCAAGATTTTTGGACATGGTTTGTAAGTTCTCTTAGTTGCCCCAGAATGCCTATTAGGCCATAAGGTTGCCTCATTACTAAGATAGTTTGTGGACACATGTCCTGATTCGTGCATTTGAAGTAGTTACCTCTGCCATATCCATTGTTATAATCTTCAACTGTTGAATCCGTCATTAGGTTGCCTCAGTAGTATGTACCTTGCTATAACCATCTTTTCTTTCCTTAAATAAGCCTATGTTATGGGACCAACCTTTTGTTGGTATTTCAATAAAGCAGTAACTGTTCTTCGATAATAAAATGCCTAATCTATCCATTAATGAATGATAATTGTTGGGAACAATTTGTCGATTCTTATTTCAAATGGTCAAACCAAAAGGAACCAACACTAGAATTCATCTAAATAGCATTCAAGTTCGGGCATGAATGATGGTTCAAAATATTCCAAAGAAAGAACAAGGAAATCATCGGGTAATGGACCCCAGTACGTCGATACTGTTGGATGATGTGACAGAATTTGCATTAAAAAGTCCAACAATATGAGTGATGCCAGAAGCAATCTCTTCTGTTCCACCGAAAGAAACAAGCATATTGGAACTAACCAAGCTGTAAATAGAATTGCAAATGACGCCATATTTCCACCTCAAGTAAAGGGGTCTAGCTGTGCAAGGACACTAAAGACATTAATGTCTAGGAGGAACTGGGAAAGTCAACCACAACCACTAATAGTTCTTCTACGTGGAAATACTCGAGAAGTATTAATTGCACTAACCAAAAAGGGTGCATATTGTCGTTCTACAAATCGGAAAAGTTAAGACCCTAAAGGTTAAGACTGGGAAAAGTTAAGACTGATACGATGAATCGTTCCTCTCTTATGGTATGAGAGATGAGAGAATTAATGATCTCTTAGACCCTAAAGGTTAAGGGACTAAGTGTGTCGAGAAGAAGGCCATGAAGTTTAACCAATTATTGCAAAACGCACGAGATGAAGTTTCCCTTAAGCCCAAAAGTATCCCGTCATAAGTGGATAAGTTCAACCCCCAAGCCATGGAGAAGTTCAACGATAGACGCAAGGAACAAATAGAATAGCTTATCCTTCCTCGTGTAATATAAATATGTCCAAACAAGGGTACTTGTGGCATATATCGTAGGGTTGTCATTAGAATTTCAACCTCGGATATAATCAAAGCATAGTTGAATAATTCCAATATTATTGTCAACTATCTTCTTTCGCAAAATGTTATACTTTGAACTCTGCTATGCTATTATAGCCGTCCTGAAGATGGTCGGTGGTACTTTATCTACGAAAGCCCTGTTTCAAACGCTTAGTTTCGATTAATAGGATTACGTAAGTCAGTCCATCTTTTCTTATCCGATTTACTCCTACCTCTGCAAGAAATATTTTCATTTTGTGTTGTGTTGTTAAACTACCATAGTTAATATCATAAGTTTAAATAGCTAAACATTTTTTTCTAAGTATATGGTTCACAGTGGCGAATAAGGATGAACTTCTATCTCCCATCTTGATCACATGGTTGAGGTAAAATTTCAGGTCTTATTCATGTGAAGGCCCTAAGGGGTTATGTTGGAAATAGTTCCCCGATGCTGATCATATTGGTGGAATGAAACCACTTATTCCTTCGAATTTAACCTTGTTTAAGAAAACTACGTTCTTATAAGAATTAATACGCTTAATATAGAAGGACGCTCGAACCACTTCTAGATAGTATAATTTATTCGAACACGACATCGTAAAGATGGTTACTCTCTCCTGCGAGATAACCATCGCCTATCCCAATAGTAACTTCTTTAGAAACCGTAATTCTGGATTCTTCTTCTAAGGCATGGCCTTACATATTCAAACATTGATTCCATCTCAAAAGTTTATTTTATCTTAAAAGAGTTCTTCCGCAATGACTCTATTCTACAAGTATAGAATGGATTAGTCATTTTCTCAATCGCTTCCTAGAAGCACTTAGGTGCTCATTTCAATTAGGATGCTTATTCTATAAGCAGTCCAACTTGTATGTTTGGGAAGGTCAACCCAGAACTCAGGTAGGTATGACTAAAGCTAATGGATAAAACCGCTTGACCCCCCCCACCTACTTCGCTAGCAAGACCAATTGGATTTCCATTCATACCCCTTGTTTTCGTTAAACCACATAAGTTCAATGGTGAGAATCTTTCTAAGGAATACTAACGTAACGATTCCTTAAGAAAAAGGTCCAATAGTAATTCTTCTACTTGTACAGTCATCCTAACTAAAGAAAGAAATGTTCTTTAAGGAGGTACTAGACCCTTTGTTATTTCCTCACAGTTGTTAGTAGCTACTTTCCATGTTAACCTTGTACCGCCCTAAGTCGTTCCTAGTTTCAGAGACGAAACTAATTTTTAAGGGGGTACTATTGTAATATCCGCCCTAAGTCGTTCCTGGGTATTTATCCCAATGAATTTTTTTTCTCTAAAGTAGAGAATTTAATAACCTTTATAATCTCATTATATTATGAAAGGTTATAAAATTTTACAACAATGACAATTAAGAATTTAATTAAATATATTAAGCAATTCGGGTAATTATCTAAATATTTTTCTCTTAAAAAGAGAGTTTAATATCATTATAATTTCCCTAATAAATTATAAAAAAGTTTATAAAATGGTATCAAATTGGCAAATAAAAATTTAAGAAAATATAATTAATAATAAAATCAAAATTAATTTAGTATTAAATTACAAGACTAGTAAAAATAAGAAGATTGTGACAAAAATAAAAACGCAAGAGGTGGGACTCGAACCCATGACCTCTTGCATTTTTTATACAATTACACACTCCCTTTCCCACTATGCTATAGTGACTTATCTACCCACTTACGATTTTAAAATCCTCTTATATCATTATCTCTTCCTTTCCTGTTAGAAGAAATAAGTCATGACCGATTGATTTGACATGGGAGCAATGCATGTCCATCTCCTTCTCCTATAACCATGGTTGCTTGTCTTTCTCACCAAAGAATACATCATCTTATGTCATCCACCAACTAACACAAACTCCACCAATCATCTTCAATCTCCTTCTTCCTCAATGGTCAAAACCATTGTTGGTGGATCAAGAGAAGGCATCAAGTTGCCTATTTAAAGGCTCAAAAACTCCTTGTAAAATGCACATCAAACTCTCTTCTCTCTTCTAGCAAAATTTCTATTCTATTTGTTAAATTTCAGCCAAGAAAGCTCCACCAAAATTCTGATTTTTCATCCTTTAAAACACACTAAAATCCCTTCAAATCACCCCCGAGCCACCCCCGAGTCACCGCCGTGCCTGAGCCGCGCCATCCCCCCCCGAGCACCGCCGAGCCTGAGCCGTGTCGTCCCCGAGCCGTTGTCGAGCCGTTGTGGTGCGCCGCCCCTCTCCCATGCCTTCTCCCTTGGTTGCCTGTATTACAGAACCTTACATCTGTGGAAAAGGTCCAATTCTTTTAATTTTTGATTTTATTAAAATAATTTAGTTATCCTCCATATTAATCTAATAGCCTCTAAAATATAATAATGGAAGTAGAATAATAGCATAATATAAATAAGGATCTAAGATCTTGTTAGTTAGACAAGATAAATCCAAATTATTAAATTCCTTATATTAAGATAAGATAGTTATCATGCATGTTATTTTTAATACAAAATATATCTCATGACATGAGTTTTCGTAAATAAAATAATGAACTTATCAACATTATATTTTTATGAAATATATATATTAAGTATACTACAATTAAAGATATGGATGATTTAAATAAATAGCAAAAAAATGAGGCTGATTAGGTGAATATTAAGGAGGGTGTGAAAATGAGCTAAATAGCAAAAAAAAAAAACATCACCCACCCCCACCCCACTCCCACCAAGGACTCGATCGTTGACCGGGTTGACTCTCTCGTTGACCGGCGTTGACCTATCGTTGACCTATCGTTGACGAGCGTTGACCGACCGTTGACCGGCGTTGACCATCATCACTATCATCATTTTCAAAACCGTCATCACAATTTTTTCACCGTCATCACAACTTATTTCATTGTCATCACAATTTTTTGATGACAAAAAGTGTAATGAAATGTAAAAAAGTGTCATCAAAATGTCTTGTTAACATTTTTTGATGACAAAAAGTATCATTAGAGGCATTCAACCACATAAAAAACCGTCATCCCCCGCCATCACAATTTTTTTCACCGTCATCACAAATTTTTGATGACAAAAAGTGTAATAAAAGCTAAAAGGTGTCATCAAAATGTTTTAATGACACATTTTAATGACAGAAAGTATCATCAAAGGCATTCAACCACATAAAAACAACCGTCATCACTGTCATCACAATTTATTTCACCGTCATCAAAAATTTTTGATGACAAAAAGTGTAATAAAATGCAAAAAGTTTCATCAAGATGTCTTGATAACAAAAAAGTTTCATCAAAGGCATTCAACCATATAAAAACAACCGTCATCACACGGTTTGAACCGTCATCAACTGTCATCGCTTATCATCGTTACTTGATGACGGTTTGATTGTCATCAACTATCATCTCTACTTGATGACGGTTCGATTAATTTGTCATCTAAAGGGCCTTGATGACAAACAAGTGTCATCAAACTGTCATCACTTAAGCGTCATCAAATATGTGTCATCACTACTTGATGACGATTTGATTCTAATCAATCGTTATCGCTATTTGATGAAGATTCGATTATCATCACTACTTGATGACAATTCGATTAATTTGTCACCTAAAAACAGCCGTCATCACTATCATCACAATTGTTTCCACATTCATCACAATTTTTTGATGACAAAAAGTGTAATAAAAGGTAAAAAATGTCATTAAAAATATATTGATGATAACTTTTTAATGACAAAAAGTATCATCAAAGGCATTCAACCATATAAAAACAACCGTCATCACACAAAAAAACAAAGTTGTCATCACATATCTATTATCACGTTTAATTTTTTAGTGTCATCAAATATGATCGCATATAACTTTTTAGTATCATCAAATATGTGTCAACACATACAATTTTTTCTAATTTTTTGATAACGGTTTAATTGTCATCAACTATCATCACAAATGTCATCTCTACTTGATAACGGTTCGATTGTCATCAATCGTCATCGCTATTTGATGACGGTTTGATTGTCGTCAATTATCATCACTACTTGATGATTTTTTGATTAATTTGTAAGCAAAAGAGCCTTGATGACAAACAAGTGTCATCAAAGGGCCTTGATGACAAACAACCGTCATCAAGTGTCATTAAACTGTCATCACTTAAGGCTTGTTCGTTTTTATCATCACCACAAAAAATAGTTGTCATCAAATCTTTTCACCAAATAAAAATAGTTGTCATCACCTCATAAAAAAACAATTGTCATTACTAAAAAATGCAAATTGAATAATCACTTGTCATCACTAAATATAAACATGTCATCAATAAAAAAAGATTATTATTAAGTGTCATCATAAAAATTATTAATAAGCCTATGAGGGATTTGAATCCACATCATTATTTTTTTTAAGAAAATTGCTCTACCATTTGAGTTAATAGGCTAAATACATTTTATAAAAAAAAATAGATCCTAAATTAAATTGTACTAGAATGGAATTACCTCAACCGTAAATTTGAATGCACAACTTGGAAAGACAAGCCTCCATGTCATTCCAAGATGACAAACGTATGTATATGATAAATAGATCCTGCCAAGTCTCTGATTCCAACATTGGTCATATTTCCTCATAACATGTTTAGAAAATTGCAAAGGCTACTTAATTAAATAAACAAACAAAATTAAACCAAAGATCTCATTAAAAAATCAAAGAACACCTTCTTGTTATTTGCGTATTACGGAGTACTAAATTAGAGAAGCCTAAGAAAGAAAAGGTGAGTAGGAGAGTGAGCACGCCAAAGAAAATCACAATCATGCAAGAGATTTGTTTACAGCTTGGTCAACAAAAAAATAAAAGTCTAATACTAAAGATAATTTAATAAATCTAGTAGCATAAGCCACAAGTGTTTACTTTTGCATAATAAGATTAGCAAAGCCGTAGTGATATATAGTAGTGATATGGGCTTCCTATAATATTAATCAGCGTATACCCCTTGCTGACTAATCTCCCACTACTTTAATCATAACCATCAGTATAGCAGTGAACTGGTCAAGACCATTGAGAAAGCATTAAGTTACTACGGCTTCCACTTGGATTTACTATACTACCACAAATTAAATGACAACTGTGCATAGTCCACCATTTGAGTGAAAACTGTATGATTATTGATTTGCAATAGCATATACAAATCTGACCTTTTGAGTTCTAGATGTCTTGTGAAATCTGAAAAGCATATAGTTCAGCACATAGTTTGCCTCCACAAGCCTGTTATGTGAATACGCATTCTCCATAGATAGCTAGTCTTCATGGTCTCAATCAGCAAGTCATTTGGAAGAAAATTAGAAAAACTCATTCAGCAAGTCTTCATGGTCTCTGAAGAGTACAACAACCTACAAATGGATGGATCACTTAAAATAAGTCACTCTAATCAATTATCAGTCAGCAATTTAACTAATTAAGAATCCTATAAAGATACCACGATGGGAATAGAAGAAATTGCTATCCTGAATCACGAAATCCACAGAACAATGAACAATTAAGCATAAAAAACTGCAAGAACGATGCTTTCCACAATGGAAACAAGAATGGATACTGCTTAAATTTAAGCCTCGACAACTAGGTCTTGTCCCAATACTACAGGAAATTAATCATACTAGATCCGATAATATTTCTCACAAAAATGAGCAAATCAAAACCGAAATCGTCAAATTATAATCGAAACACATACCTGAGCAAGGCCGATGATGAACTCGCGAAACTTGGGGTGGAATCTATTTTCTCCTCTCTTCCAACGTTTTCTCCATCCCTTACCGCCTTCTTTTCCGGCACACCTGACATTAGCATTTCCGGCAGGAACATAATCGTGGATATGAAAGCCCTAAGCGCCGTCGGCGAACTGGATCTCAACATGGACGTTAGACACCTCCACCACCAGCCTCACTGCCTTCTTCGACACCGAATTTCAACGCTTCAGCGTTCATTCCGATAGCTTACTACGACGTCGTCGAGGAGTTCTCCAACGAGTGGTGGAGCCTCATCCAATCCTCTCCCTGGTTCCGTGACTATTGGCTCAACGTCGAAGATCCCGAATCCGATGCTCTCTTTGCCGACACCAACGATTTGTTACTCGCCGATCTCAATTCCTTTTGCGATGAATTCCTCGGAAAACGTACGAATTTGATAGATCTCCACTCTCACTTGTTTATTGAGATCTGATTTCCCTCACATGAAGAGGGAGGGGGAAGGAAGGAACCAGAGAGAACAAGGACGGAATCACGCCTCGGAAGAAAGAAGTTTTGGAGGTGAGAGAAAAAATAAAAGGGCCTTTTATACTTGACAAAAACCTAAAAAAATAATTTCGATTACAAGCGCCTAATTAGGTTAATATTTTTTGCCCTTTTAGCAAATTCTTTCTTAAAGATATTATAATGCAAAGACTTAAGTTACTAGAGAAGATATGCTAATAATATCATTACTACTTATATATATATATAATAAATAGTTGCATGCTCATAATTTATAAAATAATGTTTTTAACATGGATTTATTAAATGAAAATAAGAACTTATGTAGAAAGTATTTTATATAAATTCTATTGTTTTAAAGTATGTAGCTTTTGTTTGTTAAAGAATATCTTACAAGAGGAATATAAAAGAAATGAAAAAGGTTATTATAATATGATATATCTCTAAGTATAGTGGATTTAAAGATATCATAATGGACTAGACATAAGATTTATTTAATAATAATGGTAGATATGATAATAATATTTTATATATATAATTAATGAGTTTGGTTCAAATGAAACAAACTCTTATCCTGAAACGAACTCTTATCTTGAAACGAATGCACTTTTTGTAGTTAGTAGTGCACTTTTCCTACTTTAGAGTGAACTTTTTCGCATTTGCACTTTTCGTACTTTTTAGTGCACTTTTCATACTTTTTGTAGTGCACTTTTTGTATTTTTCAATGCACTTTTGTATGAAAAGTGCACTACTAACTAGGAAAAGTGCATTCGTTTCACGTTTTAGGATAAGAGTTTGTTTCATTTGAACCAAACTCTATAATTAATATAATAAGATGTTAAGTATGCTACTTTGTTAAAAGCTATCTTGCTTAAAAAAAGATATAAAAGATAGAGAAGATGATATTATGATCTAAGTTATAAATAAATAAATTATATGCTCTTAGTTATAAAGATAATATCCTAATACATGATTGCTTATCATAAACTAATATTTATGGGGGAAACTATTTTATTATAATAAGATTATTTTACATCATATCATAATTATAGAAAGCATACTATATAAATTATCTAGAAAGTCCTATTTATGAGAAGTACTAAAAAGGATACCTATTAATATTTTTAATATCTATCAAATATTACATGTCTTTTGAATAAGGTTATAATGAGAGGATTTTGTAATGAGGTTTTGTTATAAAAAGATATTGGTTGATAAAAAGATAATATTATAATAATGCTAAGAACATGAGAATCTAAATCATAAGGGAATATTAGACTTTTTACAATGTTAAGAAGACTTTATAAATACAATTTATCTTATAGAGTTTGGTTCCCATAAAACACTCCCTTAATATGAAACGGAAGGAGCATTATGGGCCCTTGGATCAAGGAGATCCAAGTGCTGATGTTCGGTTGAAGAGGAGGGAGACGAGCAGGAACGGGATGATGATGAAGGTGCAGGATATGGCGGTCACGATTGACGGAGCGTATTTGTTGCCGACGTACGGCTTGAATCCCTTCGTCATCTCCTTGTTCGCCTTCGAGAAGTAGATCTGCGATGACGACGAGATTCGCCGGAGGTTCGGGATGAAGGTTTTCTAGAACTTTGTAGGTAGATCTCTAAACTCGGATACCAGATCGTCGGAGTTTTAGAGCCTGGTCGGTGGCGAGAGCTTCTTCTTATTCTGATTGGGATTGCTCTTCTCCGAAGTGATCTCCTTCTTCACTTTTGAAAATGCACTTTTGAAACTTTTCACTGCACTTTTGGAATTTTTCAATGCACTTTTTCAATCAGATGATGCACTTTTCTTATGTCATTTATCAATGCACTTTTCTTATGTCACAATGTACTTTTAAAACTTTTTCAATGCACTTTTGTAATCAGATGATGCACTTTTCATATGTCATTTATCAATGCACTTTTCCTATGTCACAATGTACTTTTGAAATTTTTCAATGCACTTTTGAAACTTTTCAATGCATTTTTTCAATCAAATGATGCACTTTTCTTATGCCATTTATCAATGCACTTTTGAAACTTTTCAATGCACTTTTGAAACTTTTCAATGCACTTTTTCAATCAAATGATGCACTTTTCTAATGTCATTTATCAATTCACTTTTCCTATCTCACAATTCACTTTTTCAATCAAATGATGCACTTTTCTAATGTCATATATCAATGCACTTTATCTATGTCACAATGCACTTTTGAAACTTTTCAATGCACTTTTTCAATTAGATGGTGCACTTTTATTATGACATTTATCAATGCACTTTTTCTCATGTTATAATGCACTTTTGAAACTTTTTAATGCACTTTTCACCTCAGCTTTGCTAATCTTATTTGACTGAATAGAAAAAGTCCCCCTATTTTCAGCGAACATTAGAAACTCTGGTTACAAATGGATCAATAGTAGCGTTGTAGCACATATAAAAATCAACATTAGTACGAAGTAAAAAGACAATCACGCCAACGTTATGCAAGTTCCTGGAGCGACAAACTGAGCGCGAGTGGTAGCCTTGATCGAGAAGGTGAGCGATCGAAGTTGAGAGCCTAGAAATCGTCCGTCGATTGAAGTTGGGAGCCTTCGATCGAAGTTTGGAATCGTCCGTCGAGAGCTTTTGGGCGATTGGAATCCTCGCGTGCATCCCCGTCTGGTTAGTACTGTACGATTGGTTTGAGCGATCGAAGTTGGGCTTTTTTATATATTTTAAGTTAAGGGTATAGAAGTTGGTTTATTTACAAAATTGTCACCTTGTTGATTTATTTTTATTTTTTTTTCAAAAACACATGAGTAATCTGAGCCATTGGATTATATGATCCGACGGCTGACAACTCTCCTTCCGTTTCATGTTAAGGGTTGGTTTCATTTGAACCAAACTCTTATCTTATAAGGTTGAAAACTATAACATATGATTTCATGAAGATATTTCCTTGCTTGGTTATAATAAGAAAATAATAAGATAAGTTAAAAGGAATATTTTAATAAATTAAATAATGTTATGACTTGATCTTCACAAGATTATAATAAATAAATTAAAATAAAGCTTCTATAAAGAATACAAGGATATTACAAATATAAAATAATAATAGAAAGTATTATTATTTTATTCATCTCCACCTAAATTATTATTATAATAATTTAGAAATTAATTCTCTTATAAGAAGGATAAAAGAGATTTCCTAAACTTTAAAAGAATTTAAAGAAAATTCTTATTAAAGCTCGTTCGTATATTCCGTGTCGATAGGTCGAGCTCTCGTTTCGTTCTAAGGACAACGTTTCCTTCATTCGTTATTACGCAATCGTACAAAGCTAAGGCAAGTGGAATTTCTCCTTGTAGCCTTAATAAACTCATTTCGTGAAATTTCTCGATGTTGGGAACAACTTGTTTGCTAAATAATAAAACGAACCTAGGAATATCGATTGCTAGAATTAATGACCCCATTGTTATAGTTATTCCGTTATTTAAAATTTGATAGGACTATTATCCTAGTCTTGTTTGTGACCTTGATTGTTTACGATCTCTTTTCGAGATCGATTTGGATGAAATAGTAAGGGGTGCGGGCCTAACACGACACCTCTATATAACCCACTAAATTCGTATTGCCACCATGCACAAATTACGACTTGTCGATCATGATCCATGTCCGCTCCTACTCCTCGGAGGGACGTAGGCACTCTAGCTTGCCGGAACTTTTGTTCTTGTTAGTGGTTCAGGCTGGTATATTGATGTCCGTCTTTTTAGTCGTGTTTTTAGGGTGTGTTTTTGTGTCTTTGAGTCTTTTTCTTTAGTTTTGTGTTTTGTTTTGAGTCGTTTGTGTAGGTTTTCGTATTTTCATGAGATATGGAGTCTACATAAGCTTTGGTGGTGTTATGTAGGTTTTTAGAAGCTTTTTGGAGCAATTTTGAAGAAAAGAGCAAAACCGAGGAGAAGCACTTAAGGAAAAGCTCAAGGAATGAAGTTAATGAAGTCATTGAAGATCAAGTTTGAGCTTGAAAAGAGATAGAGAAATTCGTTACAAGAACATAGGAAAAAGAATTGAGCCAAACGGAGTTGTAACGAAGTCTCTACGCAAGTTTTACTCAAGAATGTTCGAAGTGCTGAACATGGTCGGTGACGACCCACTTTGGGTCAGTGCCGAGCCACCCCGAGACGTAGCGGAAGACTGAGTCGGCGTGTTTAATGGGCTTTTATCCTATTTCCTTTTATGTTATTAGATAGATAGAAGGGATATATCTTATTAGAAGATATTATTTCCTTATAGATAGATTTATGATAGAATAGTTTCTCTATAAATACTCTTGTCTACCCTTTAGTTTTGGGGAGAACACAATCAATTGCCTTGGAGGGCAAGTAAGGGAGGAGGAGAGAATAGAGGGGCGAGAGGGAAGAGACGAGTAGGGTTTGTGGAGAAGAACTATTGTTTTGGATTCAAGTTGTAAGCTTTCCCTTTCATTAATATAGTTGTTTGTTTTTAATTATGATTTGTGTGTAATCTCTCTCTCTCTAAGGTTGGGGTTAAACCCAACAATGGTTGTGCATGCTTTCTCATGATCATGTTTTGATTGCTCTTATTGCATGAATCTTCTCTCTTGTTCTTAACTCCTTGAAACGTAAGTGGATTGGAATTTCTCATTCTTAACTCCGCAATATTACTTCTTACACTTAAAAGTATGTTAAATCCATATTTTTATTTAGTAAGGATTTATTCTTTAATCTATTTGTTGTGATCCATTTCATGAACATGTTATGTTCTAAAGTTTAGTGCATGCATAATAATTTCTAAAATTCTTATATGATCAAATATGACAATATAATTTTATAATTTTGTAAGCTATATTTATCTTAATAACACCTATTTATAATATGGTTGTCATGCAAATAACTTTTATCTACTAGCATCCTTGTTAAATATTCTTGTATAGTTTGCTAAAAATAAATTACAACTTTTTATGTCCCATTTAATTTATAAGGTTATTTATTTTATGAAAGAGCATGCTACACATAAACTAATTCAATTTATTTAATTGTTCTATTGTTGCTTAAGTTACTATGGTAATTCTAATTTGTTTCTAGACTTATAACTAACAAGATTTTCCCATAATATTTTTATTCCAATTATATTTATCTACTTTCAAAAATCATAAAAAGGCTCTAGTAATTTATATAAACATAATTTAAATAAGTAGAAAATTTAGATTGAGGATTATACTTTCTATTCTGTTTTTACAGAATACTAGAGAGGAAGAACAGAGGAGGAGGACCGGCGGCAGGGGCGGCGCAACCAGGGGCTCCGGCGGCTCGGCAGGCGGCGACGTCAGCAGGGGTGGCTCGGCGGCGGTCCGGCGGTCCAGCAGTGGTGTGGCGAGGGTGGTCCGGCGACTCCAAGGGGAAGGAAAGAGGGAAAATTGTGGTGTTTTTCTATGGTGTTTGAAAGGATGAACACTTAGGAAGAGTGGCTGATTTTTGAAGGCCTTTAGAGTGTTTGTTAGAGGAGGAAGAAGAGAGCTTGAAGGTGTGAGAAGAGGGATGAATAGGAGGCCTTTTATAGGCAAAGTTTGGTTGAACCTTGATCCATGCCATGGTGATTGCACCAATGGAAGAAGAGGAGGTGTCCTTGCATTGGCCAAGGGTGTGTTAGTTGAGGGTGATGGAAGGGTGAGGCACCAAGGTGAGTTTTGCAAGGCAATGGTGGTGGAGGAAGCATGCATTGGAGGAGAGTCACATCTACGTAACTCACATCAGACATAGTCTGATGTCTATTTTTTTTTTGTAGAAGAGAAGGTTAAATTAGTTTAAGTTAATTAGAAGGGTGTGGTGTAGTAAGAAAGTGCAATTGGTCTAGTGGATAGGAGTGTGGGGCGTGTGAGGGTAGGATGCAAGAGATCTCGGGTTCAAGTCCCGGCTCTTGCATTCTTTTTGCAAAACTTGTATTTAGTTTTCTAGGCTCTTTTGTAAATTATTTCCTAGAATAAATTAAATTGCCAAAGGACATTATTTTTATTAATGTTCTTTTTATTGATTTACCTCACTTTATTAAACTATACCCCTCAAGTTATTTTATTACATTTTCATCTATTTCGACTTTTACTAATAGCCTCTTCCGAAAGAAAATAAGATGAATTAATTCGATATCAAAATCCTTCTTTTTAACTTAGAGAAAAATAATTGAAAATATTATATTATAAATGCTTGGAATATTGCGGATATTACAATAGTACCCCCATAATTAAGTTTCGTCCCCGAAACTTAGAGAAAATAGGGCAGTACTAGGATGTAGAGACAAAAGCAATTACAGTTTAAGACTTGCAAGGATTCTATGGGGTCTAGTACCCCCTTAAAAGGATCACACTAGTGATGTTCAAAAAGACATTAACTCTGGAAAACGCCTCTGCATGTCTTGCTCGGTTTCCCAGGTTTCCCAAGTTGTACCTTCGTTGCCATCCTTGGACCAGAGTACACGGACTAAAGTTACTTCTTTGTTGCGCAATTGCTTTATTCGGTGCTCTACAATCTTGATCGTTCTCTCTTCGTATGTGCCATCCGACTGGATCTCGACATCGTCGAAATTGATCACGTGGGATTCGTCGGGCACATACTTCCTTAAGAGTGACACATGGAAAACATTGTGCACAGGGTGAGCAGAAGGTGGTAAAGCAACTCGATAGGCCAGGTTTCCGACTCTTTCTAGGACTTCGAAGGGTCCTACATAGCGAGGGTTAAGCTTGCCTCGCTTTTCGAAGCGGAACACGCCCTTTGAAGGAGATACTTTGACGAAAACTTTATCTCCTACGACAAACTCGATGTCTCGTCTTTTTAGGTCCGCATACGACTTCTGTCGACTCTGAGCGGTCAACATTCTTTGACGGATGAGGGCGACTTCGGAGGCAATTTGCTCTATTAGGTCTGGGCCTAGGAGAATCTTGTCGGCGTTATCGTCCCAACAGAGCGGAGAACGACATTTCCGGCCATACAAGGCTTCAAAGGGAGCCATCTTGATGGAAGAATGCCAGCTATTGTTGTAAGTGAATTCTATGAGGTGTAAGCTGTCATCCCAACTTGTGGTGCGGTCTAGCACGCAAGCTCGTAGCATATCCTCGAGAGTTTGGATGGTCCTTTCTGATTGACCATCGGTTTGAGGATGAAATGCGGTGCTGAATTTCAGTTCTGTGCCCATGGCCTTATGTAGTCCTTTCCAGAAAGAGGCCATGAAGCGACCGTCTCGATCGGAGGTGATCGTCTTAGGGGTCCCATGAGACGGACTATTTCCTTGACGAAAACTGTTGCTAGCTTTGGAGCTTTCCACTTCTTTTGAATGGGGATGAAGTGGGCACACTTGGTGAGTCGGTCTACAATAACCCATATAGAATCCTTTTTCTTTTGGGTCTTCGGTAGATCGGTCACAAAGTCCATTGCAATATCTTCCCATTTCCATTCGGGGACGGAAAGGGATTGCAACTTTCCTCCAGGTCTTCGATGTTCGATCTTTACTTTCTGGCAAACCAAGCATTTAGATATGAACTCTGCGAAATCTTGCTTTAGATTGGGCCACCAGAAATTCTTGCGTACATCATTGTACATTTTACTTGTTCCTGGATGTACTGAATAGGCAGATGAGTGGGCTTCTTTTAGGATGCTCTTTCGAAGCTCGTCCACTGCTGGCACACAAATCCGGTTCTGGAACCGAAGGGAACCGTCATCTTGGATGACGAACCCAGGTGCTTTGCCTTCTTGTACTTCGCCACTGATTCTGATCAGCATGATATCGTCAACCTGCTTTTCTTTGATCTCTGTCAGCAAATCGGATTGGATTTCTAGAGTGTTGAGACAACCTTGTTGCCTTTCGAACCAAACTTCAATGCCCTCTCTGATGAGTTCTTGCTGCAACCTTGGTTGGGCGGTTAACATTGCTACAATGCCCTCTTGTTGCGTCTTTCGACTGAGAGCGTCCGCTACGACGTTAGCCTTACCCGGATGGTAGAGTAGCTCTATGTCGTAGTCTTTCAGTAATTCCAGCCATCTTCTCTGTCTCATGTTCAACTCCTTCTGCGTGAACACATACTTCAAACTCTTGTGGTCCGTGTATATCTGACACTTAACCCCGTACAAGTAGTGTCGCCAAATCTTTAACGCGAAAACTACTGCTGCCAGTTCGAGGTCGTGCGTCGGATAATTTACTTCATAGATTTTGAGCTGTCGAGACGCGTAGGCAATCACCTTCCCATTCTGCATGAGTACGCATCCCAACCCTTGCTTTGAGGCATCACTGTAGACCACGTAATCGTCATGTCCGTTGGGCAATGTTAGCATTGGCGCACTGGTGAGGCACTTCTTGAGTTCTTGGAAACTCTCTTCGCACTTCTCATCCCATACGAACTTCTTATGAGTCTTTCGGAGTAAATTTGTCATGGGAAGGGCAATCTTTGAAAACCCTTCAACGAACCTTCTATAGTACCCGGCGAGTCCTAGGAAGCTGCGAATTTCCTTTACATTCTTGGGTTGCTTCCATTCTGAGACTGCCTCAATCTTCTTTGGGTCCACTAATATTGCGTCTTGATTAATGACGTGGCCTAAGAAAGCCACTTCTCTAAGCCATAGGTCGCACTTGGATAGCTTGGCGTAGAGTTGGTTGTGCCTTAGGATCTGTAGCACGGTTCGGAGATGTTCTTCATGGTCTGCTTGATCTCCGGAGTATACCAGGATGTCGTCTATGAAAATGATGACGAATTTGTCGAGATATTCATGGAAGCATCGGTGCATTAGATCCATGAATATCGCAGGTGCATTGGTCAGCCCGAATGGCATCACCACAAACTCGTAGTGACCATAACGGGTACGGAAGGCGGTCTTCGGAATGTCTTCCTCGCGGATCCGAAGTTGGTGATAGCCTGACCTCAGGTCGATCTTTGAGAAAACTTTTGCACCTCTGAGTTGATCTAAGAGATCGTCTATCCTTGGAAGAGGATACTTGTTCTTGATGGTGACCTTGTTCAGTTTTCTGTAGTCGATGCACAAACGGAAGGTTTCGTCCTTCTTCTTCACAAATAGCACGGGCGCTCCCCAAGGCGAAGCACTCGGTCGAATGTAACCCTTCTCAAGCAGTTCTTCGAGCTGGCTCTTGAGTTCTTTCATCTCCAGCGGGGCCATTATGTATGGCGCCTTAGAGATTGGGCCAGTACCCGGCTCGAGGCTTATTGAAAACTCGACTTCTCGTCGAGGAGGTAACCCGGGGAGTTCGTCTGGGAAGACGTCGGGAAACTCTTTGGCCACGGGGATCTCTTGCACGTTTACAATCTTCTTCTCTGATGACTCGAGATAGCAAAGATATCCAACGCAGCCCTGCCTTAGTAGTTTACTGGCTTTCATGGCGTTGATCACCTTTCCATTTTCTTCTTCCCGTTTCCCTTTGAACTTGCATATGTGTTTTCCTCCCGAGTTGATGGTCACAGTTCGGGTGTAGAAATCAATGATTGCTCCATGCTTCGACAACCAATCTCTTCCGAGAATGATGTCATAGGGATCCATCGGGATGCATATCAAGTTGGAGCAGAAGTTCACTCTCTGAATGCATAAGGGAAATTTTTCTAATTGTTTGGCTCCTAAAATCTTTTCTCCATTTGGAAGGTTCACTATGAACAGCTCACACTTCTCGAGGTTATCTAAACCTAGGAGCTCTATGCATTTTTCGGATATGAATGAATATGATGCACCGGAATCGAAGAGTATAAACACGTCTTTAGAACGGATATGGAGAGTACCTTGGCAGATGGGTTCTTCTGGCTTGTCATTGGTACGCATCTCATACAATCTCCGTCCCTGTCCTTGCGGGTTCACATGCCCTTTGCCTTTCTGGTTGGCCGTGGGCTGAACTGAAGTGGTTCCTGCTGGCCTGTTTGACACCTGAGGTCGTTGGGAAACTGTGTTTGAGCGGGTCTGACCTAATGGGTTCGCTGGTTGTCTGCAGAATTGCCGGAGATGTCCGTCCTTGTTGCAGTTGTAACATCTTCTTGGCGGCTTGGGACACTTCTGGTTTATATGCCCGGGCCAGCACAGTTGTGACAGACGATTGAGGTCTTCGTGGATTCAGTCCCATGGCTTGGCCTTATACCAACAGACGAGGCCTTATGCTTGCTTTTCTTTGACCACTGAGATCCTTGCGGCGATGCAGGCCTCTTAAACCCACTGTGATTAGAGTGGTGAGGCTTTCCTCCTCCGAACTTCTTGCGTTCGGGAACTTTCAGAGTCGACTCCATTTTATGCGCATGATCCACATATTCTTCCAGGGTTGTGAAGGAGCGGTTTGCCATCCAAGGTTTAATGTGATCACTCATCCATCGATGAAAGTGCTTGATCTTCTGCTTTTCTGTGGTGATCTCCTCATCAGCATACTGTAACAGGTGGTTAAACTTCTTAGCTCTTTCTAGCACATTCAACCCATGCAGCTTTGGGGAGTGGAATTCATCCAACTTCTCATCTCTCATTGATTCTTTGAAGAATCTGCGCATCATCTTGCTTTTGAACATTGCCCAGCTTAAGTCTGGGCGGCCGACTAGACTAGAGCTCTCCCACCACTCGCCTGCCTCATCTTTCAATTTAAGTGCAGCCATGTGCACTTTATCCGTTTCCGAGCATGGTATGTTGCGTAAGAGTCGCTCCATATGAGAGAACCAGTATGGCACTCTTGACGGATCCCCAGTTCCGTCGTACAAATCAGGCTTCATGGCGTTGAAAGCCCTGATTCCCTCAGTGAAGCTAACCAGATTCTGTTTCACGGGAACTACCTCTGCAGTTTGTCCCACTTCTTCCAGCCCTTCATCTGGCGCAACGTTTGGGGCTTCGGAGTCCACGGGTTTAGGAACCCAAGCAGGAATCTCCTCTCGTATCAATTGTTGTACGAGAGTGCGTAGCGCATTCACAGTTTCTGCGTTGAATGCAATTGGCGCTACTGGTGCATGAGGTGAGTTCACTCCTGGCTCTCTTCTAGTTTCGGACTCGACATCGTCATTGCCGTCTCTAGGTTCAGTGGTACTGCGATTAGTGGCTCTCATGTTGACCATCTGAAGGTTTTGGGTTTGTTTCCATTTGTTAATTCGGTGCAGTATGAAGAAAGAATAGATAGATCAAGTGCTAATGATTAAAAGAGGAACTTTATTAATAAGTTCATAATAGCGAGTACAAGGCTTTTATAACTTAAGCCGTTTCAACTAGAAAAGGAAATTAAGACGCTTCGACTTTCTAAGGACAAAATGAAGTCGAAAGAAGTGGTCTATGCTCACTTCTTGAAAAGAGAAATACAACCCTAAGGAAATCTAAATACGGTCGGCATAAGTATCGAGGAATCCTTCCTCGAAGAGGGTCTCGTCTATGATCCCTGTGTCGTTACCAAGGAGGATGTTGGCCTGCTCAATCCTACGATGGAGACGGTTTTCGCGAGCCTGAAGCTCCGCGATGCAAATCCGAAGTTGGAGTCTCTCCGCTCGCTCCCTTTCCGTCTCCATGACCCATTCTCTTTGGTGGCTCTCAAGTAGGCCACGGTTTATCCTCCAACTTCTGGTGGGGACCACGCCGGATGGTGGCGGCGCGTTGACTAAAGGTTGACGAGCCTGGCGGTTGGAAGATTCCCCCTCCATCCAAGTGGTGAATCCCTCCATCTGTATCTCCCTAGGTGCCTGCCTTGCCCGCTCAAATAGAGAGGGCGGTCCATAGTGTCTCTCCCCGGAGTGATCAACATTCATGGATTGGAGCTGTCGTAAGAGCTCCTCGTCCTCGTGACACCAAAAGTGTCTCATCGGTGGCATAGGCTCTTCGGGCTCGTACGCCCGTGGTGGTGAGACGACTTCCATTCTCGGCATGACCTTTGGGACCTCGATCATAGGGGGAATCGGGGTCGGAGGAACATATTCCCATCCGGGGCTCGCCGGCAGCGGTAGTGGAGGTGGTGTTTCTGGGTCGATTACCACCCCGTCTTCATCTTCTTCTTCCGACGCTTCATTCATAGCGTCCCAATCAGCTTGTGCCTGCCATAATAGCTCCAGCTCCTCGTCATCAAACTCGTCCTCTTCTCCCTGCTCAAAGTCATGATCGGGCACCAACTCTTCGTTCTCCTCATCGGAGTAATCTTCGGGTTCGTACCCCGGTGCCATCTCTTCATCTTCTGAGGGGTAATCCTCGGGCTCGTACACGGGTGATGGGGGCAATTCGACGGGTGCTAGTTCATCATCTGATAGATCTATGGGCAGGTTAGGATCTTCCTCAGGATCTTCTTCCGACTCCTCGCATGGCTCACCGATTTGGTCAATTTCCATATTGACCCCGAGGTGACCATCCTCGTCAATGTAGGGAAAGTACGGGTTCGGGGCTTGCATCCCGAAGTTGGCTTCGTTGAAGTGATTCTCAAGGTGGTTGTGGTTTGGGCTAGCCATGTTTTTTCTGAGGAAGAAAGAAAAGAAAAGGCGTTAATAGAGAACCTCCTTAGTTTCTATGAAAGGAAGATGTAGTGAACGAAGTCAAAACCTTGAAAATTGCTAAATCAAAAATTTCACTTTATACTTTTCATTTTCTTGGCCCTATTATGACACTAAGGTTTTCTTCTTTTAACCTAATGACTTTATGAAGTGAGTTTTGTGATCACTAATCAAATTTTCTCGTACAAGAGTATAAGTTCTTCTAAGGTGAAAGTATAATATTCTAGTGATAAGTTTCCTAAAGGAACACTTACATTATTGATAAGAAAAGTTCATACCATTTTAAGTTTTTCAAAAGTTAGAAAAGGTCTTTGAGAAAAGTTAGTTAGTTCTATAACTAAGTATTTGCTATTTAAGGTTTCTAATATTTTCGGGAATCATTTTTCTTAGCTAAGAATTTTAAATTGGAAGGTTACTATTCCTAGGTTTTCTTTAAAAGAGTAAAGAAGGAAATCTTCTAAAATTGGAAGTCCTAAATAGCGAAAGTAAAAGTTAAGGTTTTAAAAGTTCTCGGTTTTCGAAAATTCTTGGTTTTAAAACTTTTCGGTTTTAAAACGAAAACGTTTGGCTCTGATACCACAATTGTAACACCCCTATTTTACAACATTGGGTATTACCGCCAGTGACCTCAGACTTTACCGTCCAAAGTCACCCAAGGCTTTTAGAATGATATAGAACGATTAAATGCGGAATAAAAACATATTACATAAATAGGAAAGCATGCTCCCGAAGGAGACTTAGTTCATTACAAAATATCCTACATTGTCTTTAACTTTAAGACTACTTGAAAACAAATACCAAATCCATCATGTCTCGGAGATAAAGTAATATTAAAACCAAAATGGAAATAAAAGTACATCTTGTGCAATCTTGACTTCCTTCACTTCCCTTCACTTCGCCTTGCTATGGTTTCCTGAATCTGACATAATTCGCGAGGGGCGATAGAATGCCAGGCAAACATGCGGAAAGAAGAATTAGTCTAGGAGACTAAGCAAGCGGGAATAGAACTTCCCGAGGGTAATTCGGTAATTTCAACTTATCGGTGTAGTGAGAGGAAAGAGGGTTGTGTTTACGATGGGCTTGATTATGTGGAGCTAAGATACGAACGATAGCGATAGCATATCCAAAAGGGATATCTTGATGAGCAAGAGAAGTACTACTAGATTGTAGTCTTCCTTAAGATTTCGATAGGATGTTGGGAACATTTATTAATTCATACAAGTGAAAACCTCTCGCGCTTTTGGGCGGACCGAGAGCCGGAACGATCATTTGAGACCGGTCCGGTTTTGATATCTTAAATGTGCATACGCACTTATCTTAATTAGTGATGAAAATATTCAATCTTGTTGATGACTTTTACAAGAGAGAGTGGTGGGACACGGATAAACCGAGCCACCCGAAGGAGAACATCAATTCCCCTGCACTTAGCTAGAGTGCGCTCAATCCCTCCTTGCAATCGGAGCGGATGGAGATCATGATCCCGAAAGTCGTATGGACGTACGACTTAGTAAGATTATATAGAGGTGTCGACTAACTCGCACCCCTTTCTAGTTTATTCAATTCAAATCTCTGAACGAGATTGCAATCAATCAAGAGTACACACACTAGTAAATATAATCCTAGCAAGGAATATAATATCTACTATACTAACAAGGGTCGTTATTTCTAGCAATCGATATTTCCTAGGTTCATTTTTATTAAGCATACAAGAAGTTCCCAACATCGAGAGATATCATAAAGACGGATATAAAAGGGCACAAGGGGAAATTCCACTTGCCTTAGCGCAACGAGTTCTAGCAAACGAGCTTTGACGAAACTTAACCGAGTTCCTACTACAAGCGAGGATTCCGACCTAATGATATGGAATTTACGAAAAAGCTCAAAACACGATTTTCTTTCTAGTGTTCGAATTACCTCTTATACTATTTATAAGAGGGTTTAAGTTTCTAAATTATTATAATAATAATTTAGAAAGTCATTTTCCTAAAAGAATAATATTTCTTTATTATTATTTTAGTTTTGGTAATATCCTTATTATTCCTAAAAATCTTTATTAAAATAATTATTAAATTAATTCTCTTAAAAGAATTGTATTTACTTTCATAATTCTTATTATCTAAAATATCATACTCATAGTTCCTCTACTTGGAAGTTTCCAAAAATAGAAATTCCTAATTGCTTGATTAGGTAACTTACTAATATTACTATATGTTACACTATCTTTATTTATATTATTCCTAGAATCTTTTTATAATATAATATTTATAAAAATATCGTTGATCAAATACTTTAATATCCTCATGTCTTGTATAAGGTATATTCCTCACTTATTGATATCTCACCTCATGATCATAAACTATTATTTTAATATTTTTAATTTATAAACTAATATCTACCTTATATAAGAAGGTTTCCTTTTTAAACAAATCACTTATGCTATAAATATCTTAGAATATTTGTAATATTCTACCTAACATATTTAATTCATAACCTTGGTCTTGTGACTAAACTTTATACTTAGAGGTTATTTAATATTTTTCCCATTGTTTTTCTAGTACTAATCCACTTATAATAATATATTTCCATGATAATAAAATCAAGGTCAACTAGAGTCTATGTCATCAAATCTTTGGACACTACTACATATTTTTATAAGGTCTCTCCACTAATCACATTATTTATACTAGGACTTAGATCAACATTATATGTTATACTAAAATCATGGGTGTACATATTTCTAGAGTTCCTTATTTTATATTACTTCTTACACTTAAAAGTATGTTAAATCCATATTTTTATTTAGTAAGGATTTATTCTTTAATCTATTTGTTGTGATCCATTTCATGAACATGATATGTTCTAAAGTTTAGTGCATGCATAATAATTTCTAAAATTCTTATATGATCAAATATGACAATATAATTTTATAATTTTGTAAGCTATATTTATCTTAATAACACCTATTTATAATATGGTTGTTATGCAAATAACTTTTATCTACTAGCATCCTTGTTAAATCATAACTATAACCTAAAACGGAGGTTAAAAAATTATTATTTAACGTCATATGTCACTTTTAGATTGGACCACATCACTCCTTTTTTTAAAAATAATCTTTTATTTTTAAACATGATAAATTCTTATCTATGTTTGTAGAATATTGGATAGAAAATCTTATTATGAAACAATCTTTTATTTTTGGATATGATAAATAGGAAAATCATTAAGATATTTTTTTATGCTATCAGCCTATCATACAGATTTTAGAATACATATTTTATTTTTAGATAGAATCGTTTCTTGACTAAGATATTTTAATTGATTATTTTTAATTGTTTATATTTATATGCTAAATAAAACAATCAATATATTAATTTTTTTAAATATCTTTACATATATCAATTTCTATTTATTATTTTTACAACCCGTACAAGGTACGGGAATACATACTAGTATTCTTGTATAGTTTGCTAAAAATAAATTACAACTTATTATGTCCCATTTAATTTATAAGGTTATTTATTTTATGAAAGAGAATGCTACACATAAACTAATTCAATTTATTTAATTGTTCTATTGTTGCTTAAGTTACTATGGTAATTCTAATTTGTTTCTAGTCTTATAACTAACAAGATTTTCCCATAATATTTTTATTCCAATTATATTTATCTACTTTCAAAAATCATAAAAAGGCTCTAGTAATTTATATAAACATAATTTAAATAAGTAGAAAATTTAGATTGAGGATTATACTTTCTATTCTGTTTTTACAGAATACTGGAGAGGAAGAACAGAGGAGGAGGACCGGCGGCAGGGGCGGCGCAACCAGGGGCTCCGACGGCTCGGCAGGCGGCGGCGTCAGCAGGGGTGGCTCGGCAGCGGTCCGGCGGTCCAGCAGTGGTGTGGCGAGGGTGGTCCGGCAACTCCAAGGGGAAGGAAAGAGGGAAAATTGTGGTGTTTTTCTATGGTGTTTGAAAGGATGAACACTTAGGAAGAGTGGCTGATTTTTGAAGGCCTTTAGAGTGTTTGTTAGAGGAGGAAGAAGAGAGCTTGAAGGTGTGAGAAGAGGGATGAATAGGAGGCCTTTTATAGGCAAAGTTTGGTTTAACCTTGATCCATGCCATGGTGATTGCACCAATGGAAGAAGAGGAGGTGTCCTTGCATTGGCCAAGGGTGTGTTAGTTGAGGGTGATGGAAGGGTGAGGCACCAAGGTGAGTCTTGCAAGGCAATGGTGGTGGAGGAAGCATGCATTGGAGGAGAGTCACATCTACGTAACTCACATCAGACATAGTCTGATGTCTATTTTTTTTTTGTAGAAGAGAAGGTTAAATTAGTTTAAGTTAATTAGAAGGGTGTGGTGTAGTAAGAAAGTGCAATTGGTCTAGTGGATGGGAGTGTGGGGCGTGTGAGGGTAGGATGCAAGAGATCTCGGGTTCAAGTCCCGGCTCTTGCATTCTTTTTGCAAAACTTGTATTTAGTTTTCTAGGCTCTTTTGTAAATTATTTCCTAGAATAAATTAAATTGCCAAAGGACATTATTTTTATTAATGTTCTTTTATTGATTTACCTCACTTTATTAAACTATACCCCTTAAGTTATTTTATTACATTTTCATCTATTCCGACTTTTACTAATAGCCTCTTCCGAAAGAAAATAAGATGAATTAATTCGATATCAAAATCCTTCTTTTTAACTTAGAGAAAAATAATTGAAAATATTATATTATAAATGCTTGGAATATTGCGGATATTACACATTCTCACTTACTTAGTCTCCTTAGACTAATTCCCCTACTTCTGCGTTTTTGCCTGGTATTTCTCGCCCTTCGCGACAAATGCCAGACTGTAGGAATGTACACCGAAGTGTTGAAAACGAAGTCTAGAAGGTTCGAGAAGCGTTAGGCGAGAATAGAAGGTCAAGGCAAGACGACGTGAAGGAAGGAAGGAACTTTCAAAGATCAAAGCATTCAGAAGATAATGCACCGCTCTTCTATTTTAACCAAGCAAATCATCATCATATGATTTGTCTTGGAGAAACATACATGTATTTTTAAGTACGTCTTTTCAACCCTTTTTAGTATGGGCTTCATTTTCCGTTTCTATATCATTTGTAAAATGACTTTCAATGTAATGAACCAAAGTTCTTATTAATGAGTAAAATTCCACATTTCGTCAATTTTCTTCTTTAATTATATTCTCAATAAATTATTAAAAGCCTTGGGTGACTTTGGACGGTAAAATCCGAGGTCACTGGCGGTAATACCCAATGTTGCAAAATAGGGGTGTTACACTCTCTTCCTCAATAGTCTCTTTCTCCATGGGTTTAGGTGTGGAGGTGTCACCGGTTTCTGTTACAACCACTGGTTCCGCCGTTTGGCGCGGTGTTCCAGATTCTGGTGAAAGTGTTATGGTTTCGGTTTTCTTTTTGTGGGGATTGAGGAATTTGGGGTTTTTCAGTAGGAATGGGAGACGTTGGAGTTGATTTTGGAGGAGAATGGTTAAGATTTTGGTTTTGTGGTGAAGATGGGTGCTGGGATGGTGTTTCAATGGCGTTTGGGAGAGCGATTGAGGGAGATGATTGCCCAGACATGATTGAGCGAAGAAATTCATCACCAAAGAGGGCAATGTTTTTCTTTCTCACGGATTCGGGACTCTCAATTAATTGAGAGTACCGAATCCGTGAAGCGAGGTGGTTAGAGGTGTTGGAGGGGGATGCCATTGAAGGGGTTTTGAGGTTTGAGGATTTGAGTTCGAGAGAGAAAGAGAAGAGGACGAGTGAGAGAGAAAGTTCTTAAAGGTACCTTTTTCTCTTGACGGGTGAAGTGTATTAAAGAAGAGGACTTCAATCATAATGGAAGTTGTCAAATCACCAGATCTTTTCTTTCCTCCTTTTTGAAAAAACTTTCCAATTTCAAAAGATATTGCTAAGCTATGATCTCATTCAGGCGCCAAAACGCACAGTCACTGACCTTGATCAAGTCGGCAACCCATATCACAAAAGCTGCTCTTCTCATATGTCCGTGACTTTTGCACAATCCATGACTTTCTCTATTAAAATTATTTGGTGTTGGGGTTGCACAAAGAGTGCCAAAGAAAACCAAGCATGAAACATGATATTTATGTGGATTTTTCTATCATG
The DNA here is from genome assembly GCA_964016875.1 of Fallopia convolvulus. Taxonomy (NCBI): domain Eukaryota; kingdom Viridiplantae; phylum Streptophyta; class Magnoliopsida; order Caryophyllales; family Polygonaceae; genus Fallopia; species Fallopia convolvulus. Next base: position 6,077,698 of record OZ024737.1, read on the forward strand.
ATTGGTTAGGGACAAGCATTAGAATCAACAATCATTTGGACTTATAATGAGGGATAGGATCATCAGGTTTGATTCTTTTGGGCTAAAACAAAGAGCTCAAAAAGGTTGCACACATACTGAATGTAGTAAAAGTCATCGATAAGGCAAATGCATGGGTTTGCTAAACATGATGTCTATCAAGAATGAAAAGATTTATACCATGCAAGCATGGACTCAAAACACATGCAAAGCAATCAATTCTATCCAATCATCGAGGCAATTCATGCAGGGAAATAGATCATTGAATAGAGATCATACCTAGTTCCATGCGGAGTTGCTTAAAGGGTTCACGATTTAAGGCCTTTGTAAAGATGTTTGCTCTTTGATCACTTGTTCTACATAATTCCGTAGTGACCATGCCTTATTCCAAACAATCTTAAGGAAAGTGGTGCCTTATCTCGATATGTTTTGTCTTTGAATGTTGCACCGGATACTTTAAGATGTTGATTGCACTAGTGTTGTCACATAGAATGGGCGATGACCCACACTTCACACCATGGTCACTAACTTGTTGCTTGATTCATAAGAGTTGAGAGCAACACGTCGTAGCCGTAATGTACTCTGTTTCTGCTGTTGATAGAGCAATAGAATTTTGCGTTCTAGATCCTCATGACACAAGGCAAGGCCCAAGATTTTGAGCCATCACTGAAGTGCTTTTTCTATCAACACGATTTCCGGCAAAGTCTGCATCTGTGTAGCCCACAAGTTCAAAATCAAATCCTCTTAGATACCACAAACAGATATTGTCAATCCCCTTAAGATATTGAATGTTTTTTTAACAGCTTTCAAGTGGGACTCTCTTGGATTAGCTTGAAACCTGGCACATAGGCATACTCCAAACACAATATCATGTCTACTCACAGTAAGATAGAGCAATGATCTAATCATACCCCTGTACATAATAGCGTTGACTTTTGGATCCTTGTCATCTTTTCCAAGTGAGGTAGTCGGCGACATGGGAGTGTCAAAAAGTCTAGAATTCTCGGTGCTTGCTTTAATCCATAAAGAGCTTTGTCCAGTTTGTAGACATGATTCGGGTGGGCGACATCTTCAAACCCCAGAGTCTGTTCAACATACACCTCTGCATATCCATTCAAGAATGCAGTCTTGACATCCATTTGATGTAGCTTGAATCCATGATGAGCAGAGTAGGCAATGAGCAATCGAATAACCTCAAGACGAGCCACTGGAGCAAACGTCTCATCATAGTCAATGCCCTCATACTGATTGTATCCCTTAACTACCAGCCTTCCTATGTTTCTAACCACATTTCCTTCATCACCCAGCTTATTCCTAAACACCCATCGTGTTCCAATCACGGATTTTCCCTTTGGCCTCGGCACTAAGGGCCAAACATTATTTCTTTCAAACTGATGAAGTTTTTCTTGCATGGCACTGACCCAGTCCGAATCTTTCAATGCTTGATCAACATTTTTGGGCTCCAACATAGAAATAAAAACATTGAAAGCAAAGAAGTTGTTCAGAGAAGATCTTGCTTGTACACCTTTTGATAAATCAATGAGGATGATACTGACAAGATGAGCACTTTTCTGTTGATAAGTGATCATCCTGTCTGTGGCGTTCTCTCTAAATCTTCATCAGAGCCTTCCGGACTTGAGCTTCTCTCAGGCGTTTTCTCATTTTCTGACTCATTGCCATCTAAACTTTGATCTTGACTACTTCCCACTGAACTGTCTAATTCGGTGACACCAACATTGTCACTGACTACTAATTCTTTTTCTGTTGTAGCAGTTGGAAGTAGATCCTCTTGAGCCAGATAATATCCTTGATCACCATCATCAAGATCCTCAATTATCGAGCCTCCCATTGTGCTCTCATCGAACACAACATGAACACTTTCTTCAATCTTCCTCGTCCTCTTGTTGAACACTTTGTAGGCTTTAATGTGAGGGGAATAACCTACAAAAGTGCCAACATCACTCCTTGGGTTGAATTTTCCCAAACTGTGCTTGCCATTATTATGAACATACCACTTGCATCCAAAAGTGTGTAAGTGGGCGACATTGGGCTTAACTCCTCTAAGCAATTCATAAGGAGTTTTTCCGAGGAGTGGATGAAGCATGGCTTGATTCAGCACATATCAAGACGCATTAATGGCTTCACCTGAGAAGTTCCTTGGAAGACCACTTGAGATAAGCATGCATATGGTTCACGACATGTTCTTCAACTTGCAATGTTCTTGACTTTCTCTTATTCAAATCATTCCACTCTTCTTTGTTGAATGCCTCCATACATGGTAAGTTGTCCAACAAGATCTTCCAAAGTCAGCGACTTGGTTCCCTTTTGAGTGAGTAGGGATGAAGCAATGTTGTACCAACTCTTGTTCAATCTTGAGATTAGCTTGTTGGTTTGTTCCCATTGAGGAATTTTCTCTCCAAGGAACTCCAATTGGTTCTCAAGCGTGTGAAATCTGGAATGATAGTCACGAAGAGATTCTCCTTTTCCTTGAAAGATATTTTTGTATTCTCCTTCGAGGCTTATGATCCTATCCTTCTTTACATCATTATTTCCTTGATGAAGTCTTTTTAGAGTATCCCAAATTTACCCGATTTCGATTGCAAAGTGAACAAAGGTACAATGGGGGATAAGGGGTTTTGGCGGGGCGGCAAGGGCATGAGTGAGGACCGACTTTGACGCTATGTCGAGTTGTGTTGAGGTTCACTAATGTTGGAGAAATGGCTTGAAGGAGTTTTGCCCTAAATTAAAGCAATTAAGACATTTTTAAAATTAAATTGTGCAGTAACATTTGTGGCGGGATGGAGTCGGAAGGTCACCAACGGTGGTGTTTAATCCGACGAGAGTGAGAGTAGTGATTATAGAGGTGGGTTCGGTTCCATAAGATCGGAGAATCGAAACGGGTCGGAATCGGCTACTCTGGTTTTGAAACCGAAAATGAACCGGAGCAACCGGTATACCCCCGGTCCTGGTCTCGGTCTCGGTTCTTCCTTAGGATGTTTCCTGCGGTTCTCATATAGGGCCATGTGGAACCGCGATCACGGGTGGCAAACCGTGATCGTGGTAGCTACACCGCGACTGTGGGTTATAGAAAATACGGTCGCGTTTGAGCTAACAGAATTTGTGAAGACATTCTGTATGAGCTCACCGCGATCGCGAACAGTATTCCAATGACTATATTAACTATTCCAATGGCTATATTCGAACATTCACTTAAATTACAACAACTATTTTCCTTTAATTTACCCATATAAATACCATATTTCACCTTCAATTTCTATAACACCAATCTCATACTACTACTACTACTACTACTACTCTCATAATTCTACAAGCTTTCAACTTGCAAATCCTTTCTTTCTACTTTCCTTCCTAATCTCTTGTCTTCTTCCTAATCTTTTGGAAACATGTAAAACCAAGGTCAAGGCTTTGTTGATTTGTTGGACGACGCCGAGCAATTCTATGGTGGTGTTGGTGGTTCACAAGAAAGTCAAATGACTCCTAATCCTTATCAACCACAACCACCTTATCCTCATATGTATATGGCTATTCCTCCACAATTTCCTCCTTCCGCTCTTATTCATAACCAAGATCCACAAGGCAATGAGGAGGGCGATGAGAAACACACCGACGAGGATGAGGAGGAGGAGAATGGGGCATCTACGACCAACCAAAGAGCAAAGGAGTTGAAATCCGACATTTTAACAAAGCACTTCACCAAAGGCAATGTATTAGATGCACAAGACCGATATGTTGTCAAGTGCAACTATTGTAACTTGAAGTACAAATGGAAGCGCAATGGAGGTTATGGCACCTTGAACAAATTTCGACTTCGGGGTTAGCAAGTTCTTCCTCTCAATCTCCCTTGTTTACTTATAATCATGATCGTAGTGTTTATGCTTTGTCCGAAGCTATTTGTGTTGATCATTTGCCATTTCAATTTGCGAAAAGTGTGGTATAATGATTGGGTTTCCAACCACTTGCAACCCGCTTATAAATAAACTACAAGAAAAACAATTAGGAAAAATGTGTTTAAAGCATATAAGATTCGTAAAAATTAGTTGTCTCGGTTTTTTTCTCAAAATGATATTTGTGTTTCTATTTGGAGTAATATTTGGAGTGACCACTGTCAATCTCATTCATACATGGGTACTACATGTCATTATGTTGATGATCATTTTCACATGCAAAAACGAGTTTTGGCTTTTCGAGTATTTTATGGGGCACATACCACTTCAATATTTCTAACATTATACGCACTGTTTTATATGAGTATAGACTACTTCATAGAGTTTCACTATTTCGTTTGATAATGCATCTAACACCGCTTCTATTAGTGAATTGATTCAAGTTTGTCAACTAGTTTTTAGAAACAAATACTTTCATGTAAGATGTTCTTATCATATTTTAAACTTATGTATTCAAGATGGTTTGACACTTTTAATGTCATATCTTGAACCTATTAAGTACGTTGAATGGATTGGAAGAAGTTTTGTGAATTGGATGGTGTTAAATTACTTCATCAATGTTTACATTATAAAGAAATTTTAGCTTCCTTTGCCGCTCAACATATCTCGGGTTCACAAGTAATTGAATATTGTTGGGATATTTGCTATGATATCATGGAGAATTTATAGGTTTTAATGATGCAACTTATGCATTTAGTCAAACCTATACACCAATTGCTCATTGTTTGTTGTTGAAGCTTTGAATGTTGCGGTATTGTTGATGGTATTTTACACATGAAGAGGAAGTGGTTGAACTATTACAAATATATTCCCGATATTTATCTTGTTACTTGCGTTTTTTATCCAAGATTTAAGCTACAAGGTTTGCAAGATACTTTGTATCAATACTATAAGTTATTAAATTTAGAAGAAGAACATTATGATAGAAATTGCAATGTTGATGTCATTATAGAAAGTGTTAAATCTCTTATCCATGATTTGGATAAGGCTTATAGCACGGGTGGTGAGGTGCCTTCTACGCCTTAATTACCCCCATCGCCCTCCTCATCCCGTCGTTCTTTTCTGTTCCTCAGGTCTCGTATGTTGCAAAATCTTACAAAAAAACCGAGATTCACAAGCTCACATATTGAGCCCGATACTTATCTAACCACTAACTTTGAGTTTGTAGATGATTTTGATATTTTAGATTGGTGGAAGCAACACAAGAATACATATCTAACACTATCAAGGATCGCCGCTCAAGTACTTGTTGTTCCAGCTTCAACGGTAGCGGTGGAGAAAAAGTTTAGCCAAGGTAGCCACATCTTAGACGATAGGAGATCAAGATTGGCACCCGAAGCATTGGAAGCTCAAGTTTGTGTGGACGATTGGAAGAGGGGTTAGATCACAATCAATGAACTATATGGAGTCATCCAATGATATACTAGAGGACGACGCAAGCCAAGCTTCTTCCGCCGGGTCGTCTTAGGTAAGTTGCCAAGTGGGGTTTCATATCGAAGGTAAGAGAACTATGTGGGCTTTGATTCCTCTATGACCCCGAGAGGATACGTAGGCAACTTAATATCATGTTCAAACCCTTCTTCTCCCAACACTTCTCTTCCCAAACCGGGCGGAATAGGCTAAAATAGTCGTTAGAAAGCCAAACTGCGAGCGCAGTTTATTCTGATCGCGATCGCTGTCCACATACCGTGATCGCGGTTTGTGTAGCGAAATAGCTATTTTTTTTCAAATTTGGTGGAACTGAACCGGAATCGGTCCAGGAATCGACACGGAACCGGAAAAAACCGGAATCGAGGAACTAGGGGTTCTAGGTTCCGGTACCGATGTCCGGAGGAACCGGAACCGAACCCACCGCTAAGTGATTGGCAAGTCGGTGTTCAACGACATCGGTGACACGATGTGCTTCATTTCAGAGCGGTGCGAGTTGGAGAAAGGCATAGAAAGCCAAATGCAAAAAATGGCTTTTTAAAGGAAGCCGAGATAAGCCACAAAAGCCGAAGCTAGAGCCGCCAAATATCCTTGCCAAATTACTGTAGCTAAGCCTATTTAAGCTGGTAGCGTACTGTTCATAAGGGAAATACTGTTCACGACAAATAAAGTTCTTTTATAGGTTTTAGATTAAAATAAATCGGTTTATTTGAACTGAACTGAGAACCGATCCGGCCTGAACCGAGATTCGAACTATTCCACATTCTAAACTGAGAACTAACCCGGACCCGGATTACCTTAGCTCGGTTCGGTTTTACTTGGTTCGATTCTCGTCTTTAATTCGGTTTAGTTGAACCGGTGAACAAACCTACTTGAGATAGCACATTTGCTTTCCACTTAAAACACCAACCTTTTTTTTTCATAAGAAAAAAAAAAACACCAACCTTTTTAAAAAAAAAAAAATGTTTTGGGAAGCATATAAAAATGAAATAAGTATTCATTCCGGCAGAGAAGGAAGGCCACGGCCCGCTGAAGGCAGTCCTCCTGGTTTTCTCTCTCCGTCTCTCCCGAGCGTAGAGGGAAGGGAAGCCCCAACCCACACTCAACCACCGCTTTCTACCCGCCACCGCTTTCTGCCGCGGTTCTCGCCACCTCTCTCCTCCTCCGCCGCCGGGCCTTCTTCACTCTTTCCCTCTTGCTCTGTCGTGGAGCTCGGTTACGCGGTAGATTTTGTGTCGAAGTCGCGAGCAATGCCTGCGCAGAAGCGGTTGCAGGAGGATGTCGACGGGGATATGCCGCAGGAAAATGGCTCCAGCCACCAGGAAGACGATGACAAGCTGGTGAAGGAGGAGGAGCATCACCTGGAGACTGAAGGTGAGTTTATTTGATTACGTTGCGGTTGATATGGAGGCAACTTCCACTCGCCTTCGTTCCGTGTAATGACCACCGCGCTTTTCTGTTCTACGGATCGAATCTGAGAAGTTTTCTTCCTCACTGTGGTGAGATGGCTCTTTTCCTTCCTATCTCTGATGTGGATTCTTTTGTTTCTCAGACTCCGATCGAAGTCCTTCTAGCAGCAGCGGCGGCGGCGAAAAAGAGGAGTAGGCTCTGTCTCCTTCTCTCTTTTTCTTTCTCCTTCTCTTTCTTTAGCTGTTTCATCGAACGATTCAATGAATTTTTTATGTTTGATGCGATGCAAATTTCGCGCATCGAGCAGCTTGATGTTCGTTTTTGTTGATTGTGCAAGCCTACACGATGCTATGGCGATTTTAACTTGGACTCCGACTTCTTGTTGCTCGATCGGTTTTAATCTTTCTGTATATCTACGTGCATTTATCATATTATTGTGTTATGACATAATCTCGAGGCTCAACTTACTTGGCTTGAACCAAAAGTGCGTTGCTTGTGAAACTACTTGTCGTTTACCTGATAAAATTACTCAAATTTAATTGTTGAGAATGCAATTTAATGATCTCACTTTGAAATACTTGTAAGTTGTAAATCAGAAAATTAGCTGAAAACCTATCTTACAAGGAAACTGGAAACCTAAATGATATGGATACAGGAAAATATCATTTCCATAATTTTACACCAAGAAGGAGTTTCCGTGTTTCTGGTTTCGAGTTTCTGTGTTTCCGTCAAAAACAGGAAACACTATGTCCCTACCCAATTAGAGTTTCCGGGTAACATAGTCGAAAACCGTATTCAGTCATTTGTCCTAATGAATTATTATGCCATGTGAAGCTGAACACAAAACCAAAAGACTTACTTTTTTACTGAATGTGTTTCCAAATATGGGCATTGTATAAATAAGCTTTACTACCATTTTCATCCCATAGGTTTTAGTGCCTCATATTATAAATTGACTTTGTTTTTTCTTATGATAAATTTGAGATCATAACCGTGTATCCATAAAAGATTGCATTTAAATCTCTTGTTGCGTTCATTTGGCTATAAGGGTGATATTGTGGAACTTGCTATTGCTACTCTCTGTCTTACTGGTTTGTTCTAATTTTATAGTGCTTTGTGCTTGCATTCCCTAAAATAAAAGTACTTGTCCCTTTCCAACTATCTAGTTCCATAATCTTGCCATCTAGAATAATCTGGTCTGACATTACAAAAGCCAAGTGTTTTCCTTTTCAAACAATTTTTGTAGGTCTTGATGTGATTGTGGCCTCCAACTTAGAAGTAATGATCATCTTTTTCCCTTTTGGGTGGGGTTGTGGGGATGATCATTGAATCGTGTGCCTTCACTTCCTTCCTCTTCGGCCAATGTAGACAAACTCAGTATTTATATCCTGAACTGCATTCTACTCTCAGTCTTTGACATGCAAGATTATAGATTCATCAAGTCTTTTCCTTTTATTTGTCGACTTGATTCATGCATTGCTTGAAGTTCCCTTGTAGCAAGTTTTACCAGAATAGATAAAACTTGTAATGCTTCAGAAGGAGATCCAATTGAGTATATGCTTATAGTTTATCTGTTCTTACAACTTCTTTGGTTTATAATTCAATAAATTCATTTTTGTATGAGGTTTTGGCTATTTATGTGGAATACTTTTGGAAGGAAAAGCTTTTGCAATCTATGGTCTGATGTCTTTCCTGCATCCTTTATTAGAGACCTATGGGGATCATAGCATAAACTTGATCAAATCTAGCTCTATTAGTGTACACTGCATCTCTGATATATGTTATATTTCTGCAATTCTGCTGTTGATGAACAATCTTGCAGCAAGATTTGCTTGACCTCTCTTAATAAAAAGGAGTAATAATACATGAATGTCTTTCCAGCAGATTTTTTTCTTCAAAAAATTAAGTGTTGGATGTATAATATTAGGATGCTGATATGCGTAGATCTTTGCCTCAGGTTTGTTCTAGTAAAGCTGTCAGATGTACGCAAGGAAGTTCAGTGTCCTATATGTCTAGGTAAAACATCTAACGACTCTTAATTCTTGTATTTTTCACCTTTCTGTTTTAGTAATTTTTCCCTATGATGATGGGTCTTGAAAGGGTAGGCTGGCATGGCTATGTTGAATTTCATATATTCATGTGATGCCTTTGACAAAGGAAAAGCTTAAGACAGTCTTTTGTATGCTTTTTTCAATGTGTCAGTATGTCCATTTTAATTGCTTGCTTGGGAAAATATTCTCAAATTTTCGAGTGCATGATTTCATTGCCATCATATGCATTTAAACGTGTATCTCCAATCGGTTATATTGACGTCTTGTACTTTTTCTTATAATTTGAATAGTGAAGTTTATTGGTGAAATGAAGAACCATTGTCAGTGTCATTTTTATTTTCTTCATGTACCTTATTCACCATCTTGGGCCTATCGGGTGCATTCTCCTGACATGTTCAGGTTATGGGTGCCCTCATCTTGACCCTCCAGACCCCGCTTGAGTGGGACTATACTTATATTGGACGATGGTGTTGATGTTGATGTTGTACCTTATTCACCATGTGAGCTTATATATTTGTATAATGATACTTCTACAGTGGGTAGTAGGTCTCCTATTGCTGGCTTCTTACCTCTAAATGATCTCATAACAATGCTGCATGTACGATTTGAGTTATAAGTGCCACTTGGACGCAACACTTGCACTTACTGCATTATTATGCATGATTCTTTAGATGCAGTCTAGGAAGATTCATCTGTATATTAACTTCTTCCAGATATTGTTGACTGCAAGTCTGTAGAATTCTAGTATTGATACAGAATAGGTGTCCACCGACGTGTAAGGGTTTCTTGTACATGTTGTTAGAGCAGATTGACCCAGTGTTTGCTCCTATACCTTACCTGTTTCGTTTGATTTTACTAGTGAACACCACAAATTTGCATGTTGCATTGTCAGGGATCATCCGGAAGACAAGAACGGTGATGGAATGCTTGCATCGCTTCTGCAGAGAGTGTATTGACAAATCTATGCGGATGGGGTATGTTTTCAGAGTTTGAATTAATTCTTTTTACTTGCTCTGTCATTTTGCTTTTTGAAATATTGTCAAATTTCTGAACATATCGAATTTATTGGGGCGCATCCTCACGCTCATTGGCTTTTATACACTGCCTTTGAGATGGATTTAGTCCCTATATCAATTTTGGTGCATTCTTACTAAATTCAGTTATTATTGTCACATAGCTGAATTTTAGTTTTTCTTGGGTCAATCGGGCGTACCCTCTTTCCCTTGGGCAGGGGTACCTCCATCTTGACCCCCCAGATTCCGCTGTAGCGGAGCCTCACTGGGTCAATGATGACTGATTTATGTCACTATCTGTAATTTTATATTCAGTTATTATTATATTTTTCCTTCCAGACTCTAGTCATTATAAGGAATATCAATTTGCAGGAACAAGGAGTGCCCTGCTTGTCGTACACATTGTGCTAGTCGTCGTTCCCTAAGGGATGATCCAAACTATGATGCACTAATAGCTGCACTGTACCCTGATATTGATAATTATGAAGAGGAGGTTCGCTGTTCTCACTGGTTCATTTCTTTGCAGTCCTCAGAATTATAATTCGGCAGACCTTTTCTCTTGGTCTTTTCCTTTCATTTGATTTGGAGGAGGGACCTTGAATTAGGCTATGGGAGATGCCTACAAATTTGACAGCATAATGCAATTCACTACTGAGTACTGACATGCATATACGTAGCTAATATGAGCAATAATTGCAAGTTTCTATGGTTTTCTTTTCTTAACAGGAGTTGGCTTTTCAAGAAGAGGACGATGCTCGAAACAAGCAGGTAAAGCTTTATTATTCTAAAGCTGCTAGACATGCTCTTTTACGCACACTTATTTTTCTTTACAATATGCATGCATGTCTTTCATCATTAGAAAATTAGGGTTGCCACTTGCAATATTGTCTTCGATATCAGGTAGAGTTTTTTTGGGGTGTGTGTGTGTGTGTGGAGTGGTAAAATGCATTAAAGAGAAAACCAGTTACAAAAACTCCAATATCATACCACGGAAGATACGGTAGAGTTTTTTAGCTATACTGAAGACCTTGCAACCTTTTTGTGTGGAGCAGTAGTAAAAAAAACTTTTCCTGGCTGGTGCATCAAAGTAATGTACTATTTATGTAATAATTTGGGCAGATCCAAGCTTCAATTGCCAATACTTTTAGACGACAGTCAGAAGCTTTGAGCAAGAAGCGGAAGAGATCACAAACCACAACGCGGAGAAGAGCAAGTTACCGATCAGATGATGATGATGATGATGCCAATGGTAATTCATCTTCTGCAGATGAGCGCCCAGAAACTAGACCAAAAAGATCTAGAAGGTGGAAGGGTAGGCCATCACCTGCAGCTGCTTCTGGAGAAGGAGGCTTTGATGAAAATGATTCTGAAGCAAACAGAGACACGGGGCTTGCATCTGGTGGGCTTTTTGGAAGCTCGGAAATGCTGGCATGGGGCAGGGGTGGAATCCGGAGTCACACTCGTCATGCAAGTGCTGCTGCTAGTAATAGCAAGCATGCAAGGAACAATCGTCTTGCTAGGTTGGCTGAACATCTAAGGAACTTAGATGAGAACGATGAGGTGATTGCTCATATTATGTCTTGGCTGGTTTTGTGATTTACCCATTGTTCTAAAAATCCCTTCTACGCCCCGCCTAGGCGGTGGAAGGTCCTAGCCCGCCTAGCTATCCAGACCGCCTAGGCCACCATTTAGGCCGTCTAGGCGCTAGGTGGTCCCTCTCCGCCCAGCGTCCACCTGGCGTTTTTTTAGAACATTGGATTTACCTGTGTTGATTTCTCAGAGGAGCAGCTGATCGTACATAAGATAATAAATCCTGCATATGGACCCACTAAATTGTGTCCTGCTTCGGGACGCATCCTCATGCTCATTGGCTTTTATATACCGCCTTTGAGATGGATTTAGTCCCTATATCAATTTTGGTGTATTTTAACTAAATTCAGTTATTATTGTCACATAGCTGAATTTCAGTTTTTCTTGGGTCTATCGGGCGTACCCCATTTCTCTTGGGTAGGGGTACTCCCATCTTGACCCCCTAGATTCCGCTCTAGCGGAGCCTCACTGGGTCAATGATGATGATGATGCTTTGGGGAATCTGTATGTCAGGACAAATGAACTTCAGTCTCTCTTTGTCTTTGCAGATGGATATCCAGATTATTCTTGTTTCTATTGATGGAGGAAAATCACCACGTCTACAGCAGCCATATTTATGCTGCAGACCAGCATTGTCTGTTCGCCAACTATGTGAGGTATATCATCCAAAGTCCCGAATCTCATCCTAGTAATTCTTTTCACGTTTTGTCTTACCTTCGCAGTTGCAATCTTCCCGTTGCAGTTTATTGCATTCCAGACCCCATTGCATGCTGATGAAGTTGAAATACTGGCAGTGAAGGAGCTGCATTCTAAGCTAAGCTCCTTGATGTCTTTGGACACTCAACCATCAGATTCCTCGCTTTTGGATGCATCCAAAGATGAGCTGCAGCTGTTGGACTTTGAAGACACACTTCAAGGAATCAAAGCTACATTCGATCTCCAACAGGGTCATCTGGTAAAGATTCATTCTTGGGAAATAATGTTTTTATAAAAAAAAACGAATGAACTATATGGCATTCGAGTAGTGGAGAGAGAGAATAGTGGACAGCTAGACACCAGAGCAGACCGGTCCTCGGGGCCTTGAGGCTTCGGCGCCTTGTTTTTGGTTTTAAGTTCCTTTTACTTTTAAGTTCTTTGTTTTTGGCCTAGGCCTTCATTTCTGCTTTTTTTCTGCGTGTTGGTCCTGTCGGGTCTTTTGGGCGCACCCCCTTGCGTTAAGCCAGGGGTGCCCCCATTTTGACCCCCCAGATTTCCCGCTTGGGAGCCGCATTGGGTAAATGTTGTTATTGTTGTTGTGAACTATATGGCATTCACACGTGCTTTTCCTTCAATATGTTTCAGATTTTGGGATACCGACAGAAGTCACGAGGCCAGGAGGGAGCCTGTGATGACGCTATCGGAGGCGATCTAAAGCAGACTTAATGCAATGGATCCCATGTACTCTTTAAAAAGAAAGTATACGTGCACAGCCATTTTACTAAGGTAAACAGAGCGAAACATCCTGATAACTATCCTATATTATTTTACATTCCTTGGAAGGTCTAGAAGGGGTTTGAACTTTGAAGGGTTGCTGAGTAGGAGCGCTTGTCAGTTTGTTGATTATACCCAGCATGTTTAAGGCACATATGGAGTCCGAATTACACGTAATAAGTACTTTCCTGGCTATTCTATGTAGCTAAAGAGTGTGTTTTCGCCAATGTATCGCCTGTACTGGTGCGGGCCAGGGGAGTTTACCGGTTCAACTTTGCGTTCTTAATGTATAAAAGGGAAGGGTGGTAGACTTCGTTAAAACTTGACTTTTCAATTGTAATTTAACGGATTAGATTTAATTTAATTTTTAATTTCTATATTATCTTTTTAGGTTCCTCTCTCTCTATTATATACTCCCTCCCTCCGATAGGCAATACTTGTCATTGTAAAAATTAACCAAAAAAAAAATTAAGGAACCACTTAATTTTACATGAATATCCTTTATAATTAATTTTTTTTTTCTACTTATGGATAATGGGGGGAAAGTTGCCTTTCTAGCCATATTTTGTAAGGATAAAATCGGAAAAATCTTGTCAAAATATATAAAATGAAAAGTATTACTTAACAAAAATATCAGCTAAAAAGACAAGTATTGTTTAACGGAGGGAATATATATTAGGCTAATAGTGAATCTATGGATTAAACTCATAAAAAAGGTAACTGTTATGAATATATGTATATATTCACCTATTGCTTGTATGTATAGATGATTGAACATGTAATATTATATAGTGCATAATTGCAGGTAACTTGTACAAGGTGAAGGTGAATTTTTCACTTTCTTTGCTTCCTTATTTTCATCCATGAATTATGGAGATTCATTTAAGTTTTATCCTACTTTTTGCCAAGGTTGGTCATGGGTCGGGTTATGGGTGGGTGGAGCACTTCCACCACCCGACTCGCGAAATCAATTGTATCACCCTACCCAACCATCACCCGCGAAACCTTTCACTCATATCCGACCCATCCATCACCCGCAGTCACGGGTGACGGGAATTCTAAAATTACAATAAAATTTCAGAATTAATATAAAAAAAGTTAATATAACAATCTGCTTACTAAAGTGATATCCAAGATATTCTTAAACATTTTATTCGTGAAGATTCACATATGTTGACCCATAAATTTCTATATCTTTCATTTGCTTATGTTCCAATAGTAATCCTCAACTTTCTCACATTAAAACAAGTTCCTAGGTCATTTAGACCCCTTAGCAAAAACGTTTACATTATCGTAATGGCATTCCATTAAGGATTTAGCCTTTATGCTCCTGAAAAACCCCAAATTTTTTTAAAAATAGCCCCTAAGTCCCAAACTTTCTTTTAGGAAAAAATTAAACCTAATTTTAATTTAGGATAAATTTTTACGGGTGGTAGATGGGTGAAACGGGTGATGAGTGATGAGTCGGGTTAAACGGGTGTAAAATTTCACCCATTTCCGACCCGTCACCCATTTCACCCGTCACCCGACCCATCCGTCACCCACTTCATTATAATTTTTCACCCGTATAATTGGGTCGGGTGCAAGGTTATCAGAATCGGGATTCTAGGTTGGATCGTTGAGGGTCTTTTGGATCGGATCGCTAAATCGTAAGATCTTAAATTATAACTAAAAGTATGCAAGCATAACCTACTAGATTGTATATTTTGTTTTATATCATGTAAGAAAATGATGAACATTATTAATTTGATTATGAAAAAAGGTATAGGATGGACTAGTCAACTATTTTAATAGAAATGATACATTAACCGTAAAATTATTAATAATATATAGTTAAAATTGTCATTTTATAGGATCGTTAAAAATCGTTTGTAGGATCGTTAGAATCGTTAATAGGATTGTTAAAATCGTATGTAAAATCGGGATTTGATTGAGATTGTATTCTAAATCCGATAAGATCCTACTCCAATAAGATCCTACTTGGGATTGTGGATCGGTTCGCGTGTTATTGATCGTAGGATCGCTAAAATCGTAGAATCGGATCGGATTCTGATAACATTGGTCGGGTGAAGTGGGTGGATCGGTCACCCTACTTTTGGCATATAAATAGAGTCATCATTCTTTATAAAACTTGTAATAAAGAAGAGTAAGAAATAAATTCTTTAAAGTTCATACTCTCCCTCCCTCTCTTCTAATAATCTAAAGTTCTTCTAAAGTTGTTTAAATGTTCATATCATAACGCTTAAATAATTTTTCTTTATAAACTTTTCGTAACACATTATCACACGAATCTCTAATTATCAATTGAGCTTGTCTAATTAAAAGGGTAAAAACTCTATCTTTTCCTAATTTTAATCATGCAATAAGTTTATTTCCTAAAAGCGTTTTGAGTAGTATGTTCTGTAGTTGTCCGATTTGGAATCCTCCACACCGGAAACTCGTTTTCCTCATAAATTTGAAATGATTTCTTACCAAAACAAATCATGTTTGTGGATACATACAAGATACAAACATAACATTAGATTTGCTTACCTTTTTTGACATTTAACTCGATTTCTCCTCCGATAACCTTTGTTTTCACCACTTGGATTGGAAGTAAGTTTTAAGGCTCAAAACATATATGTAGCCCCCTGAATTTGCGTAAATTAGTCATTTAGACACCTTAGTTTTAATTTAGTTCTATTGAATGCTTAAACTTAATATTTACATTCTATTATTATAGCACACTAGTGGTAGACCAAGTTTTGGTCAAGAGAGAGATGGAATTGAAAAAAAAAAAAGAGAGAGAGAGAGTATAAATATAGAAGAAAGAGAATGTATGGCCGGTCATCATTGTGACCAAATGAGATGTTTGGTCATTATATAACATAGTGACATGTGTCACTTAAGAGAAAAGAAAAAAATGTAAAATTTTATTAGTAGAAAAAGAAATGATCTTATTATGATGACGAAACAAAGTGGCCAACTAATATTTATGCTCTAAAACACCTGATTATTGATATGTCAAATTCCGTGAACTTCACTCGCCTTTAAGAGAGTAAGGATGATGGTAAATTATTTTTTTATTAAATTTCCTTTCTTGGGGTTTTTTAATATTTTTCTATTTTTTTTCAACTTTCCTCTTTCTTCTTTTTCTTATTTTTCCTTTATTTTTTTCTATGTTCAGATTTCCTTTCTTTCTATTTCTTTTTTTTTTTCTTTCTTCTACCTTTTAAGGTTTCCTTTCTTCTTCTACAAGTCCCTTGTACAACCAATGCCCTCACGCCATGCTCTGGCGCCTCCGACAATGTGTGTTTCCTTTTCTTTTTCCTTTCATCTACTCAATAGAAACAAGAATATGAAATAAACCTTCTAGTTATAAGGGATTTAAAAATATGAAACAGATAAACAATAAGAGTGAATTTTGTAAGAAAAAATATATTTTATTAAAATACAAAAATATTTAATATATTTTTGAAATTTTTTCATATCAAATGTAAGATCTATAAAGTTATAGTATTTAGGGAATTTATTTGTTTTTAGAAGAATTAAGCCTTCTAGTTGAGTTTTATACATAAAACCTACAAAATCTTACGATTTTAATACGATTCTATTGTGATTCTGATGTAAAACAATTTTTCCCACCAATCTGGATCATCAAGTGAGTTATGATTTTACGACTTAAATAGCAATTTTAATAACCATGCTCCAGTGGTGCTCGGCCGAGGTTGAGCCAGTGGTTGTGAGACAGGGATTTACCCTTTTGAATGTTAAAAAGTTGTTCAAAGGACTAATGTTAATGGCTTCTTCTCCCATATAGAAGCAAGGTTGGACGGGCTTTGCGATCAAGATTTTGCCAAAATGGGTTTTTCAACCCATCCTTTTCGTTAAGGAGGTCGGAATCTTTCCGGGTCACGTGTCTTCTTTTGCAGAAGACACTGGAGCTTTGGACGATCAGCCATGGAGAGTTTCTCACCTCACTCCGTTTTTCTGAGTTTTTTTATAACCCAACCCTTTATTCATGCCTTCATAAAAAGCGAAAATGGTAATAAATAGTACGGTCTTTCTAACATATGCCCTTAGGACATAGGATAAGCTTAACCTATGCCCTTAGGGCATAGGTTAGAAAATCCATAAATAGTATATGATTCATTCACACCATGCTACAAATATTCAGTCTGGCAAGGTAGACGATAAACAACTAATGTAATTTACAACAATCAGAAGTGACGTATCTTTAATGTCTAGGTTACATCTTCTCAATATTTGGCACAGCAAGTAACATGGGTTGCGGATGTATCCAGAAGCGACTTTATCAGCCAAACAGAATTAAGACTATCAAACTTTTTCAATTGAAATGAGGATTGGAAGGAATTGTCTATCACCAGCTATGCTCTGCATCAGGCGGCAGACAGAGTCTTGGCAAAGGCAGCTGTCAGTTGCAGGGTCTAACGAGGAGCATCGTGCCATCGAGTTCCAGAGAAGTGGCCGGTGACACAAGCAAAAAAGAAGCACAACAAAGATACTCTGACAAGGATTTCTACAAACCCAGCTGCTTGTTCTCAGTGAAGACTCAAGTACAAGTAGTTACTAAGATAAATCAAATAACCTTATCTGCGTATCCTCCTGTTCATTCTCACTAAAGCACAACGAATTTGAGCTGGATCATCTAGGCTCTTCAATTGTTGATTGCAGGGGAAAACTAGTAGTTAGCAAGACTTGGAAGTGAAGAAATAAAGCAATATGCCCGAGCTGCTTGATCATGCTCCTACTTCTATTTGAATTGACTCCATTCACAATTGCCAAGATGGATGCTCGCTTTTTACACGACGTGGCACATTCTCATCAAGAATGTGAGGGTTAGCTTTCCAGAAACTATCACCAATTATGTCACTATGATCAATGATTACTTCATCTGCCCACTTTTCACAACTTCCATCTATACTTGTTTTTCTTTCCTGCACAATACCTCAATTCGATGAGTTCACCTCATGCGCTACTATGTTATATGTGTACGTGTATGAATGAATATTCAAGTTTTGATTGCAGCATATATGACGCGCTGAGTAAGAATTTTAAGAGATGTACTTTCTTTACAAAAACACATGACCCCCTGCGAAACACGATAGGTAATTTGTCGTAGTCGATACCAAATTTTGCTTTAAGCAACTCAATCTTTTCTTGTGTCTGAGTACCCTGAAATGGAAACAATTTAAGTTTTTAAAAAAAAAAAAAACATACAGCAACCCAAGGAAAAGGACCACCAACATACTCGAGCAAAAGTAAATAATACCTTCAAGTATTTTTGTGCTTCACTTTTACTTTTCCCGGACTTCACAAGCATCCAGAAACACGTGTTGTACTGATTGTTGATGTGGCCTGAAAAGAACAGGAGTTTAGAATCATTGATAATTTTCTGCAACAGCAATTAGAGACAGATAACACCGTATAAATAATCTCAATGCATAAACTATCTAGTACTCACAATCAACTTGTCTCCAAGATAGATAATCTCGAAGAATCTCATACGTAGGGTAGCAAACTGCTCGTCCGTCAAACGAAGCTGGATACATCATCTCTTTGTGTGGAAGGAAGTCTTTCCATTTGATGATGTATTTCGAAGTAAACAATGACACAATCACCGAGACAATTTTGCTGCAGAAAGACAACGACAAAACCAAAGATGAGGTGAAATTATAAACGAAGGTTAATAAAAATCAATAGAGAAGAATACCTACCTCTCGTGCCTTCCATACAGTTGAGACTCCTTTCTCAAGACAAAGCTGGTTTTTGGGTTAGAAACAACAGAATTATAAGAAATAAAATAATGAAAGCTGGTGAAAATATTTAAAACTGGAAACAAAAGCATAAAAGCTAACAGGATATACCTGTACTCGTCACTGTCACCATATGCAAAGACTATGTCTTTAAATTCTTGTAGCACGGCTACAGCACATGAATTCATCAGGTTCAAAGCATGCTCGTCGTTTGGCTTTCCGAATTCATGAACATCAGAAAACCTAAGAGAATTGCAAGATTATTTCTCATTCATGATAGTCTTTCATTCATTCTTAATATTAAGTGATATATAGAGCATTAAAAATAATAAAAAAAAAACAAATGCAATAAACCAACCTGTGAAAATGACAACCGTCAATTCTGATAACAACCCAGGTGGATTGCAACAGCTTCACTTCAGATTGAAAGTACTCGGTATAATCTGGATGTATTTTGCAAACATCAGCATTGAATCCACCGAGCTCTCTGAGGAGACATGGATGCTCATTCCAGAATTTTACACTAGCTATATGATCTGAGTGAAATTCTTTGATCTTTCTCCGCATTCTTTTAACAGGATCACCATTGGTTGTGTACTTAACAATGTCCTCAAACTAATATACATACAATATCACTGTGTATTAATAGAGAGAGGCACATATTATTGTAATATGTTGGCACTTTTCAAACTAAATACAATAACCATTCATTCAAATCCTTCCATAAATAAAATGATAAGCACTAGAAGCAGCAACAATTAAGTCATATAGTTCTACCTCAGTCTTGATAAGACAGGTTCCTTGTCTGAAAATCTGGAGAAGATTTTTATAGTTGACACCTAGATGGAAAAGTAACTCGTTTCTCTTTTGCTTTTGACTACCCTGTGTTAGTAAAATCACATGTGAAAAAGTAATCATTTTTGTAAAATACTTCATATTCATAATGTAACAAAGACAGCTGCAACATTCAGTCAGTTCTATACGCGAATTTTGCTCGCAAAAGCAAGCTCCTTTTGAGAAAGTTTGGAGTTTGTTATCCAGATGCTCATTTGTAACATGTATAAGGAGTAAAATTACAAATGAAATTATGCATAGCAACAAAAGACACGAGATAAATCACTAGCACCTTTAAAGCATCACGGGCCTCCACCTCACTCTTTCCACTTTCAATTAGCTTCCAAAAACAAGTATCATATTGATTATTAATATGACCTGCAAAACCGAAAAGTCAACAACATTTACAGTTTATTATAACATGTCTCTCTTTGGGGAAAAGAAATTAATTTTCATCGAATTTAAACAATTAAGGACTCCTACTGAAATTGCATCTAACAAACAAACCTATTCAAGAATTAAGTTAATAATTTGACAGATAAAATACCATGATCTGAATCTACTCACATTCATTTTGTCTCCATGCAAGATACGTTTGAAGAACATCTAATGTTGGACATTGAATAACGTGTGCCTGAAAGGAAGGTGCATGCCTCAACTCCTTTCCTGGGAAAAATAGCTTCCATTTTGTGGCATAAAGAGATGTGAAGAAAGCAACAACAAGCGATAGTATTTTACTGCAAATCAGCATGGAAAGATGCTAAGAGTCAAGAAGAAACACAACTTTAGGTGATATTTTTACAGCATCCTACAGTATGAAGGCACTAGATAAAAAAAATCAGTGGAATGTGTATGTCTGTACAAAATAGTGCAGCCTCCAAGATCTAACACTTGGTAATGACCAAAACTAACCGAGTCATCAATCAAATGTATCAGCCTCAAGTTCATTAATGTGAAATCAGACAGACAACTATTCTAGTTCTATATTTTAATGCAGACCTGATTCGCCGCTGGTAAAATCTGGAGTCTTTTTTGAAAATAAAACTGCAAACAAAGATATCAAGAAGCACAACTCCATTAGTTGGGGTAAAAATTCACAGTAAAGCATCATAGGTGGGCAAAAGGCGCAAATACCTAAACTCATCGCTGAATCCGTATGCAAATGCTATGTCAGGATATTCTTCCATGACAGTCGCCGCACACAAGTTCATCAAATTCAAAGCCGTCAAATCATATGGCTTCTCAAAATGATGGACCTCTGAAAATCTACAAAGACAACAAAGAAGAAAGTTGTGAGTTGCAAATGATCCTGAAGGAAGAACTACAATTCCTATCTCAAACCTCATCTTCATAGCAAGGAGTGAATTAATTGCAATATAGGGAACATGATCTACAAAGCAAACATATCATACAAAAGTTTTCATTGCCTGTCATGTAGCACCTCCTAACTTTGAATTGAAGTAAATGGTCCTTTCCTACCCCGAGAAAGCAGGGCAGGGACAATGCATTAACACATAAGCCTTGTATGAAACGATATCTTTGTAAGGAATTGCTTTTAATGATCCGCAAACCTTAATATAAATAACTCGAAAGTAAAATCCCTCAAACCCTAACAATTAGTTTATAGAGTCGAAAGCAAGACCAAAAGAGCATGAAAAGGATTCGTACTTGCGAAAGTTCCTGCCGTCTACACGAACAACGAAGAGAGCAGCAGGGGGAACTTTGTAATCAGCTTCAAATGATTTCACATACTCGAATTTGCTATTCGCCATGAAAGTTCAGAATTTGCTATTTCACATACTCGAGTTTACTGATGCCAAGTAGCCGGCGACGGCGAGGGAGGTGATTCCAAAGTCTTGAAAGTTGGGAAATTGGTACATGGAATTGGCTGTCCTCTCACTGCGCGCACGAACAAAGCTAAAACTGGCTTCCATATGCATATCCGAACAAAAGAATTCGAACAAAACTAAAAGAATTCGATTGGCCATCAATGATTCCCACACTGGCTTCCCCCATATTAAACCAAAACATACGAAATTCGACTGCGACAACCTGGAACAGAGAGGGGGAGGGAGGGTAACTCACCAGTGATCGCAACGGTAGCCCTCTCGATCGAATCGTCGGCAACGAAGAAAAAAACCAGGCGCTTGTCGACGATGCAGAAGCCGAGGACAATGTCACGGCAAGGACCGCCAACATGGAGTTACAGGAGTGAACCCGAAGCGTTCACCGGGAAAGGAAACGAAGAGGGCGACTCTCGTTTGGCGGCGCGCAGCAGGGTAAAGAAAAGAAAAGGGAAAGAAGAGAAAAGGGCAAAGAAAATTTCTGCCAAAAAAAAAAAAGAAAAGGGAAAGAAAAAGGAGAAAAGACCGTTAATGAGATGATCTGTCATTTCCGAGAGAGTAGTCAATAAAAGTCATGAAGAAATCGAAGACTGTTCTTGGCTGTTTTCGTGAAGCTTTCCCAAAACCCCCCTCTCTATCCTCTCTCACTTCCCAAACTTGTAAGCGTTGATTCAATTGCATTTCGATTCGATTGCTATTTCCAGTTTAGTCTTGTTTCCTCTTCTGTTGTTTCAGCTCGTTGATTCAATGTATTAGTATTGCTAGGTTGAAAACGACAACAATACAAGTCTACGGGAGAGGAAAGGGAAAGGGAGTTTGAGCAAATATTCCAGTTATGTTGTCTTCTTTTCCATTATTTCCAACTAGAAATTTTCGCCATAGCAAGCATTGGTGTATCTTTTCCTTGAAATTCTATTAGATAGCGGATTCTTGCTTTCTCGGTCTCGGATAGTGTAAAAGGACCGAGCTTTAGTATAGATTCTGCTTCAGTATGATGTTTTCTAACATTCGGTTGATTTTTTTTGTTGATATTGAAGAGCTTAATCTTAATTAAGTTATGGCCTCCTCCTCTACTTGGCGCTCGCTTGATGCGGATGAGAAAACCTTGAAGAGCTTGCTTGATGCATTCGGCTCGAAATTCCCCCTTAAAGATATCGCTTCTGCCTATATTGAAGCAGGAAAGAATGTGGAATTGACTGGAAGAATTCTTTATAGGAGGATTAGTAAAATAACTTCAGAATCATCCAACAGTAGTGGGGGTTTTGACCCATCTTTTAGAAATGGTGGTGCCATTTCTGGAGCATCAAAAATGAAAAGCACATCTGTATCAACGGGCTCCCTCTCAGGCTTTAATCTTGCTACAGCAAGTGCATTATCCAAGGGCATAAGGCCTGTGAAATCAGAGATGCGCTGGGTTGTGAAGCATTCTGCACAGAATCCGTCTCCCGGCCCAGATGCAATTCAGCATAAAGAACGCGAGGATTTTCTCTTTAAAATGCTACAGCATGGATTTCGAGTTGATAGGGCTGTGATTCAACAGGTTCTTGGTATGGACTCTTCATATGATTTTCAGTTTGTGTTTCATTACTCACTTTCTGTTATGGAACTCCTAAAATTGTATTATCTGTGTACTGTGTAGGATGAATAGAAGCCTCCCTTCTTGAATTGCCAATTCCACTGTTAGTATGTGCAATTCTGCAACTATGATTTTAGTTAGAGAAATTTAAGACCTGAAGAAATTTATAAGATTTGTTGGCTTGACTAAATCAGCTTAATCTATCTGCTCTGTGTGCCTTATGAAATAGAATGCTTCTGAGTTTATTGTTATGTGCTTTCATAGCCACCACAGATCTGCAAATTGCTAATGTAGAATGATTTTGGACAACTAATATCCAAGATGTTCTCAAAGGTTGTTGAATTAGATGTTTTCTTGGCATCTTCCTTTTTAAGGCTGTCAAAGTTCCCTTTCTCAAATTCTGGATTATTTGAATCAATAAATTGAAACCTTTTATCAGATTGTATGAAAAGAAAAATAGAAAGGATCCATGGCCCTATATCATGAAGTTCCTCATCAGAAAAGAAACTTTATTGAATCTATTAAACTCTTTTCCACAAAAAGTATATGGTGAAACAACTGATTGTAAGCATTTTTTTGGCCTTGTACTCTCTCCTTGTAATCACTGATCTAACTTTTACTCTCGTCCTTGACAACTTTTATGTTATTTTTCTTGTTCTAACATGCTGCCAGTGGTTTGTCTTGCCCATGTCTTCCCAAAAATTCAATTCCGTGATTTTTATACGATGATCAATTTTGCTCCATCTGTATCTGGTTGGTCAACTCCTGAAGTGGGCAGTGATCTTCATCGGGAAATTGATCTGTTCTCTTCTATGCAAAGTTTCAGTTCTCTTTGAAAGTATAATATACTGAAGCATGCTATATGTGATGATACTGTTATTGCATTTCTTCTTATCATTATGCTCATGTAGAATTCTTATGCTTTAGTTCCTTCTGTATGGAGCACCAAACAATTTTAGTTGGTTTATTCATGTTATTTATATAATCAGCTCTCATTGTTATTAATTTTTTGTATCATGAATGATAAAAAAAAACTGCATTTTCAGGAGAATGTGGATATGATTTGAAGAAGGTACATTATACATTTATACCGACCATATTGCTGTTAATTGATTTTGCAAATCACATCAGAGAATACCTCAAAATATTAAAATGGCTTGTGTATTTTGCTTCTCAAATTGCAGAGCTTGGGGAAGCTAATTGATCTAGCGGCAGAGAATCACCACTCTAAGTATAAACTGAATAAGGTCATTAAAAATTTGTGTTAATTAAGGATCTTTTTTCTCATGACATATCCAAAGTGCATTGTTATTTCATTTTTCATATGAAAACCAAAAATTGAAGATGTACCCCTGAAAAACCATCCCTTCCCAGGTGCAGGCGTGATAATTTTGATACATCATCTCTTTATTCTCTTACTTTCCTGCTTGCTGTCTCATTAATTCCTCACAGTATGACTTTATGAACGGTACATTTTACTAACTGATTCGATGTTGAATTCAAAATCAGGTTCCAGAAGGAAATCAGACTGTTGGAGCTGAAAGGAAGTCATTCATTGAATCTCTAAAGGACGATGATGACAATGAAGGTATGCAACTTGGATAAAATCTCGGGCCTCACCTTATGTTTAATTAATTTTCTTGACATCTAATGTACATAATAAGCAGGCTCTCAAAGTATAAAGTAAATTGGGAAAGGTTTGGTATGGTCCAAAATCTGGTTAGATGACATCCTTTAGATTAGATTACGAGCACCTTGGCCTAGAATATGGATGCATCATTTAGAGTAGGTTTTACAGCTCTAAGTCTGGATTATTTCAGGTTTCTAGTTATTTTAGGTTGGTCCAATTTCTGCTATGCATTAACCTTCCAACAAACAAGCTTTGATCTACAACACCATATGATATATTACACCTGCTTCCGATTTTACAGCTCTAGTTTTAGGTTGTTTATTATTTTGTGGAACTTAACAGCTTTTTCAGTTAAGCAATCTAGAAGTAGGTTCACTATTACACAAGTTTGAGCTTCTTGTGCCATTTGATTTCGAGTTTCTTGGTGGTGTTTAAAACTTTTCTCTGAATTCTCAATCTGCAGAACAGGACGATGATTATAAAATCCTTCGGCAAGCTGTGAAGGAATATCTTTCCACAAGGAATGTGTATTACAAGGCTGTAAGAAGCTCTGTTAAAGAAACTAATTTTTTTTTTTTGAAAAATCACTTATTATGCAATTCTATGGTTGTATGTCGTCAGGGAGCGGAAGCATCTGCCAAGGGTGACCGTGCTCGATCAATCATGTTGTTAGAGAAGGTCAGTATCCTGCATTTAGAATCCGCAAAATCTTATCATTTTAAATCATCAACGAGGGTGCTTGTGATTTTACAGGGCCAGTTCTTTTACAAGAAGGCCCGTGATGCTGACGAGGCATCAGCCAAAAGAATATTTTCATCCAGGCCGGTTTCATTATCTTTAATTGTGATGCGAGTACCTAATAATATAATTTCGGTACGTGTAATACTAACACGACCCTTTCTTATATGCTGTAGCAGTTTGGATGAGGAAGAGATGATAGCTCTGAATTTGGAAAATTGCAGTCCAAAAGACGCAGAACGCCTCGTCAAGAGCCACCTTCGTAACTTCTCTGGCATAGCGTGTGAGTTTTTATCCTTGTCGAGTTGCATTGTTTATATCAGATATCGAATGGCCAAGTCATTTTTGGTAGCCTGGCACAGCTGTTAAGTATCTGCGAATCACCAACGGGGTTAAGGAGGAAGGCGCCTTGAAGAGAGCCGCTCGTATGCGATTGGTACGCTAAGCTGAATATATATTATATAAATGCTTTCTGTCAACGTACTTTTTGGGGCGCATCCTCATGTTCATTGATTGGCTTTTATACTCTGCCTTTGAGATGGATTTAGTCCCTATATCAATTTTGGTGCATTCTAACTAAATTCAGTTATTATTGTCGCATAGCTGAATTTCAGTTTTTTCTTGGGTCTATCGGGCGTACCCCCTTCCCTTGGGCAGTGGTACCCCCATCTTGACCCCCCAGATTCCGCTGTAGCGGAGCCCCACTGGGTCAATGATGATGATGCTTTCTGTCAACGTAGTTTGTGTATGCTTTTGGCATTGTCATTTTTGGTTGGATAATTTGTACGTACAGGTTATGAGGTTACTGGAGAGTGAATCTATTAAGTGGAGCAAGGATGAAGATGAGGAGGATTCAGAGACGATCCTTGTAAGCTTGGATGCAATTGATCCTCAAAGCCTCACTTTTTCTCTCGCGTAGATATTAGATATGGATATGGAAGTCAAGAGCAAGGCCCAATGGCCACTCAAGAAACAATGAAGAAGATATTATATATACAACACGTCCGTTCAGTGTGCAGATCACAATTAACCTCCACTTTTCTTTGTTCGGAATGAGATTAGAAATTGTAGACATTATTTTACTTTTGGCTATCACTTCAATTGACTGCTAGAATTCATTTTTTTTAATTGAATCATTTTAATGTTTGAATAGTTGATGAGATTTAATTTTACGTATTTAGACTAATTTTTTTCTTTCAAAAATACAGCAGATTTACAAACAAGAACTCCTCCCCCGGCTTCTTGTTTCTATATCATAGGTATAGGGAATGTGGTTAGGTTTTTCCATATCAATATTTGTTCTAACTATGAGGATGAGAATGGAATGAGTGGTTAGGATTTTCCATATCAATATTTGTTCTAACTATGAGGATGAGAATGGAATGAGTGGTTAGGATTTTCCATATCAATATTTGTTCTATGAGGATGAGAATGGAATGAGTGATTTTCATGATCGCAAAATATACTAGACATTGTTCAGTACACATTCACTTTTTGTTATAATAGATTATGGGGAGCGCTCAGGACAAATGAGAATTAAGGAGAAATGGGGAGAAATATCCTAGACGTTAGATCTAGTCAATGGTAAGGGAATGAGGAAGTATATAGTGTAATTTATGGGTAAAAATAGGGGGAATTCCACGAAACAGAATATTGCACACAATCAAGATTGGAAAAAACTTTCTTTATCGCCAAAAGAAAACTAGTATATGATAGAGCATGCTCTTGTCTTAGAGCATGCTTTTATTCCTATTTTATGCATTTTAGCTAGGATTTCATTCTAAGTTTTAGTTTAGGTTTTGTTTTCGTTTAGTTCGGAATCTACGCGTCTTTGTGCATAATTGTAGGTCGGAAGGTGGAAGACGGTGGATGAAAGCTTAGGCCGGACCTCGGGATGCATAGGAAGCATTGAAGTGAAGTTCCGAGGCAAGGATTACAAGACAAGAGCGAAAGGACTAAACCGCGGATTGAATGCCAAGACCGCGCTGGAGGAGCCAACTTTCTACGGCGTCAGCGCGGGCAAAGCCGCCAGAGCTCGACTGCGCTCTCACTGGACCAAACCGCGCCCCGGCGCGTTTGTGCGACGCTGACTTGGGCCTCGCGAGATCTTGTGGGCCGACTCTAATATTTCTTTTGGATATTTTTAGACATAATATAAATACTTTCTTTAGGTTTTATTTGGATTTTTATACTATCTATTGTTCTAGTTTTATGCTATTGGAGAATTTGGAGATTTGTGGGAGATTAAACCCTAGATTTGCAATTGAAGAGAAATTTGACTCTTGTAAGTTTTATTTTTCTTTAATGTCGATTTCTAGCTAATTTTCTCATGTCCAACTAGTTAGTTGAATTTGTGTGCATGATCGTTTGTGAGATTTGAATTATTTCTATTTGCCTTGACTAGATTGAATCTCTCCGTGCTTGATTGATTAAATTTACTTAGGATTATAATAGCTTGGTCACTTATTCTATTTCTAGGTTGAATTATAACTAGAATAATTAAATAGACGGTGGAATTTGGTTATTCATGGATGAATCCATTGATTAAACTTATAGACGGTGGAATAAGGTTAATCAAAGGCGGAGAATTTAATCACAAGACTTCATGAATAGACGGTGGAATTCATGATTATTGTTTCTATTGAATGCTTTGAACTTATTTGCATGATCAATTTGACATAGAAGGTTTTCTAGGTTATTTGGTTAAAAGGTTGTTAAAGACAGTGTATATTAATAACCATCTTAAGCTTGAATTTCATACATTCACTATAGATTAGTCAAGAAAAATCGAAATAAGAATAATCAAGGATCAAAACTCATGTATGCAATGGATACGAAACTAGTTGGATGCTTTTATCCATATTTGACTCTTTAATCGTTTTTACTTGTTTTGTTTTAATTATATAGATTTTAGTTTACAATTATAAAATCCCCTTTCTAACTTAGTAATATTACTTAAATACAAGTATTCCGAGTCTCTGTGAGTTCGACCCTTACTTCCACTTTGCTAAGGTTAGGAAGTTAGGAATTTTCTTTGTCAGCGCTTTTATAGCGACGTAAAAGTTCTCGTCAAATTTGGCTCCGTTGTCGAGGACTCGGCAAATTATTTGTGTTTATCTAGTATTACTTTTTGTTTTTCCTTTTTGGGTGTGAACCACTTGTATGGTTCATACCCATGCTACTAATCCATCTCTTGTTGAGTTTGATTCAGAAATCGAAAGGACAATCTCTAGGTTGCGCCGACAAGCTCGTGCAATTTCTCGGGAATTACTGTTCAACCTGGCGTCTTCTTCTAATTCTGATTCTGATAGCGTTCCTGAAATAACAGAGATGGCTCAGACACTGAGACAGTTGACTGCACCTGATTTGGCCCAACAACCATTGGCGGTGAAGCTACCTGCACTCCTTTACGGTGTCCAATTTGAACTGAAATCAGGGCTGATTCACGTCCTTCCTCAATTCTATGGGAAGGCGGGTGAAGATCCCAACAAACATCTTTCGGATTTTCATGTTGTCTGCACTAGCATGAAACCTAACGGCGTCACTGATGATCAAATCAAGTTGAAAGCTTTCTCTTTCTCTTTGAAAGATGGAGCGAGTGACTGGCTCTATTATCTGGCTCCTAGAAGTATCGAGACTTGGGAGGAACTGAAAAAGGCTTTTCTTGAGAAGTATTTCCCAGCTACAAAGCTCTCGAGTATGAAGAAGAGCATTAGCAACATTGAACAGCTCCCAAACGAATCGCTTTACGAGTATTATGAGAGGTTCAAGAAGCTAATCTCAAGCTGCCCCTATCATGGTTATTCTCGGATGGATCTTGTTATGTACCTTCATGAGGGCTTATTGGATGAAGAACATCGACATGTTAATGCTGCCTATGGAGGAAACATCCTGAACAAGACTCCCGATGAAGCTTTTGATCTATTTCATGAACTTTCTGAAGGCTCTCGTCAATTCAGCAAACGAGCTTCAGCGAAGGCAGCCCAATCTATCGATGCTACAGCTTTACATGAAGAGGTGAATGAGTTGAAGTCAATGTTCAGGCAATTCATGCTAAAAGGACAACAACAAGTCAAGCCTTGCGGTTTCTGCTCCGATGTTACTCATAAGACGGATGCTTGTCCTACTCTTCATGCTCAAGAGGAGGAAGTTAATGCACTTGGAGGCTATGGGCCAAGAAGACCAGCATATGATCCTTATTCAACCACGTACAATCCGGGCTGGAAGGATCATCATAATTTGAGGTATGGAAATCAAAATCAACAGTATGCACCTCTAAACGGGCCTCCGAGTTTTAGACCTCCTTTTCAACCTCAGCCTCAAGCACCGAATCAAGGCCCCATCCTTATCCACAGATGAAATGATCTGTGCTCTTACCCAAAATATGAACATGATGCATCAGTCTGTGGGCCAATTTCAGCAAGACACCAAGTCAAGCATCACCAACTTGGAAAATCAAATGAGCCAACTTGCAAAGGCAATGAGCAAACTTGAAGCTAAAGATTCCAACAGGTTACCCTCTCAGACTGAACTCAATCATAAACAGAATGTGAATGCAATATTGCTCTGTAGTGGTAAAGTGTTGGAAACTAAAGCCGACAAGCAACCAACCTTGCATGAGGAAGAAACCGAAGAGGGCGAAATTTTGGAGTTTGAATATCAGACCGACCACGGGCAAAACAGCCAGAGCGCCCCCGCGCCACCAAGCCTTGGACCGCTTCGATGAGCCAAGTTTCTGCGGCGAGAGCGCGACCAAAACTGGCCAAAGCGCGACCGCGCTCCAAGGCGGCCAAACTGCGCCGTCGGTGATCAATGTCGACCCCTCGACTCCTTCGACCTTGATTCCCAAACCTCTTCCATCTTTTCCCGAAGCCTTAAAGGAGACCCGTAAGATCGAGAACGACAAAGAGATCTTCGAAACATTTAGCCAATGCGAGGTGAATATCCCACTTCTCAAGCTTATCAAGAGCATTCCTCGCTACGCTAAATTTTTGAAGGAGTTCTGCACGGTCAAGCGGAATCAAAAGCAAAAAGGGAAGCAAACGATCAAGGTTAGTGAGCAAATCTCAGCGGTCTTCCAAAGACGATTGCCGCAAAAATGCGAAGATCCAGGTATGTTTACTATCCCTTGTATCATAGGTGAGACAAAATTTGAAAAGGCTATGCTAGACTTAGGTGCTTCTATCAATGTTTTGCCTTATTCAATTTATGAGTCTCTTGGGTTGGGTCCATTGCATGCAACAAATGTAGTTATTCAATTGGCTGACAGGTCTAATGTTTACCCAAAGGGGATTATAGAAGATGTGCTTGTTATGGTTGATAAGTTGATTTTCCCTACTGATTTTTACGTTCTTGAAATGGAACATGACAAGCATGCAACTCCAATTCTCTTAGGTAGAACATTCCTAAAGAGAGCCAAAACTAAAATTGATGTGTGTAGTGGTTCATTGACCATGGAGTTTGATGGGGAAAAAGTGGAATACAATATCTATGATGCTATGAAATTTCCCTATGATGTTCATTCTTTATGCTCTATTGATGTGTTAGATACTCTTGTGCAAGATTTCTTTGATATTAATGATCATGATGAATTGCAATCTACTCTTGAAAACTCTGTGGTTAATAAATATGAAGTGGAATTTGTGCTGAATGATGATATGCAAGAAATTGTAGCCGAGTTGAACGCTCACTATGAGCGACCACTCTTGCTACCGGGCTCAAAGCCCATTCCATTGACGTTGCCAAGCAAGAAGCTTGTTCCTTCTATTGTGCAGGCCCCAAAGGTAGAGCTTAAGCAACTTCCGGACCACCTCAAGTACGCTTTCCTAGGTGACGAAGATACTTTACCGGTGATAATCTCAAACAAGCAGACTCAAGATCAAGAAAACCGGTTGTTGGATGTTTTAAGGGAGCATAAATCCGCTATAGGATGGACTATCGCCGACATTAGAGGAATAAGCCCCTCTACATGTATGCATAGAATCCTATTGGAGGATGAAGCAAAGCCCTCAAGACAACCACAAAGGAGGTTGAACCCGCCTATGATGGAAGTTGTGAAGAAGGGAGGTCCTGAAACCTCTTCAAGCAGGTATGATTTTTCCCATATCGGATAACAAATGGGTAAGTCCTACTCAGGTCGTTCCCAAGAAAGGTGAAATCACAGTAAAGGAGAATCAAGATGGGGAGCTCATCCCAACAAGAGTTCAAACCGGGTGGCGTGTATGCATCGATTACCGAAAGCTCAACACGGTAACCCGTAAAGATCATTTTCCTTTACCTTTTATTGACCAAATGCTTGAGCGACTTGCAGGTCGTTCCTTCTATTGTTTCTTGGATGGGTATTCAGGTTATTTCCAGATAGCAATTGCACCCGAGGATCAAGAGAAGACAACATTTACTTGCCCATTTGGCACATTCGCCTACCGAAGAATGCCATTTGGTCTATGTAATGCACCCGCAACCTTTCAAAGGTGTATGGTCAGTATATTCTCTGAATACATAGAGAACTTCATTGAAGTTTTTATGGATGATTTTAGCGTTCATGGAAATGACTTTGATTCTTGTTTAACTCACTTGACACTTGTGCTAAAACGTTGTGAGGATACTAACCTTTGTCTTAATTCTGAAAAATGCCATTTTATGGTAGAGCAGGGCATAGTGTTAGGTCATATAGTGTCATCTAAAGGGATTGAGGTTGATAAGGCAAAGGTTGAAGTAATTCAATCCTTGCCTTATCCTACTAATGTTCGGAAAGTACGCTCTTTTCTTGGTCATGCAGGTTTTTACCGCATGTTCATTAAAGACTTCTCTAAGATCGCTTCACCCATTTGTGAGTTACTCAAGAAGGATGTCACCTTTGACTTTAATGAAGCTTGTAAAAGTGCTTTTGATGAGTTGAAGGCTCGCCTCACCACTGCACCAATAATTCAACCCCCAGATTGGTCCCTACCTTTTGAGCTGATGTGTGATGCAAGCGACTATGCGGTAGGAGCAGTTTTGGGTCAAAAGATTGGTAAGGCTTCTCATGGCATTATGCTTTTATGACTCTTAATGAAGCACATAAAAATTATTACACCACCGAGAAGGAACTCTTGGCGGTGGTGTTTGCTTTGGAAAAGTTTCGGTCTTATTTGCTAGGTACAAAGGTGATTGTCTACACGGATCATGCAACCTTCATTATTTGTTGACGAAGAAGGAGGCAAAGCCTAGGTTAATTAGATGGATCTTATTGTTGAGCAAATTCAACAATGAGATCAAAGACAAAAAGGGGGCGAAAAACGTGGTAGCGGATCATCTTAGTCGCTTGGTCCATGAGGAGGAACGGTGTGCTCAAAACACACCTATTAGAGAAGAATTTCCAGATGATACCCTGTTTTCGGTACGTGTACTTCAACCTTGGTATGCTCATTTGGTTAATTTTCTCGTTTCGAGTGTGTTTCCTCCTAGCTTTAGCAAGGCCAAAAGGAATAAACTCAAGAGTGAAGCACGGTACTATGTGTGGGACGATCCATATCTTTGGAAACATTGTTCCGATCAGGCAATCCGGCGTTGTCTTCCGGATAATGAGGTAACTTCAGTTTTGTAATTTTGTCATTCATATGCTTGTGGGGGGCACTTTAGTGCTAGAAAGACCGCTAGGAAAGTGTTGGATGCAGGATTCTTTTGGCCTACCATCTTTCAGGATGCGTATGCTTTTTGCAAATCGTGTGACCGATGCCAAAGGGTCGGGAACATATCCCGTAGGGATGAAATGCCTCAAACCTCAATTATCTTTTTTGAGGTATTTGATGTTTGGGGTATAGACTTCATGGGCCCCTTTCCTAGCTCTTACGGAAATATTTATATTTTATTAGCGGTGGACTACGTTTCCAAATGGGTGGAAGTGAAGGCCACCCGGACTGATGATTCCCGAGTTGTGGCAGATTTTTTGAAGGGGCATATATTCTCAAGATTTGGGATTCCTAGAGCTTTAATTAGTGACAAAGGGTCCCATTTTTGCAACAAAACGGTCAGTGCACTCTTGAAGAAATATCATGTCACACACAGGATTTCTACGGCGTACCACCCACAAACGAATGGACAAGCTGAGGTATCTAACAGAGAGATCAAAGCCATTCTTGAAAAGACGGTGTCGCCAAACCGGAAGGATTGGAGTACTCGCTTAGACGATGCTTTATGGGCGTATAGGACGGCTTATAAAACACCGATTGGAATGTCGCCTTTTCGGTTGGTGTTTGGTAAAGCGTGTCATCTTTCGGTGGAGATCCAACACCGAGCTTATTGGGCTGTGAAGAATTGTAGTCTTCAGATGGATGAGGCCGGTGAGTTGAGGAAGCTTCAATTGCAAGAGCTTGAGGAGTTAAGGTTAGAAGCTTATGACAACGTGGCCATATACAAGGAGAAGACCAAAGCTTGGCATGACAAGAAAATATGGAGAAAAAGTTTTAAGGTAGGTGATAAGGTTTTGTTATATCAATCTAGACTTAAACTTTTTCCAGGAAAGCTAAGGTCGAGATGGACGGGGCCGTTCATATTAGCTAAGACGTTCCCTCATGGAGCGGTGGAAATTTATGATGGAGCTACTCATTCAGTGCAGATGTGAATGGAAAACGTTTGAAGCCGTATTTTGAAGAATTTAGCAATGCTATTCTTGAAGAGACGGTTTTGAACGAGCCAAACACATGAGCGGTAATGCGTCAAGCTAATGACGTTAAACAAGCGCTTCTTGGGAGGCAACCTGAGCTTTGTTTTTAGTTTTTATTTGGTCTCTAGATTTAGTTTTGTTTTTGATGTGGTTTTGTGTGGTTTTCGGTTTGTTTTTGTTTTTCTTTGTTGTAGGTAAAGTCGAAAAACAGGTACACGCGGTACGAGGCAGACAAGACGCCCTTACATTCATGGCACGAAACCAAACAAATCGGGGCCAAGTTTCTGCGGCCAAACTGCGCCTAAACCCTCCGGAGCGCCCCCGCGCCATAGCGTCCAAACCGCGCCGCGAAGGGCCGAGTTTCTGCGGCACCAGCGCGGGCAAAACCCGGAGAGCGCGATCGCGCTCTCAGCGGTGCCAAACCGCGCTCTGGGAAAATTTCGGCGCATTAAACCCGAGTTCACAAGCCTTCCATTCATTCTATCTTCTTCTTCAACCCACTGAACTAGCAGCCCTCCTACTCTTCCTCCATTGAAGCTCCACCTTCAAGCCTCCTTTCAAGTCCAAACTTCAAATCGAGCCCGGATTTGCACTCCCAAGCATCAAACAAGTAAGATTCCTTACTCTTCTCTTCAAATTTCATTTAAAAATTGAAGATCTCAACTTAAACTTCCAAATATTAGGTTTTGCATAAAAACCTCAATTTAAGGGATTCTTAGGTTAAATTTCTTCAAGTTGAGTCTAGATTCTCTAATATTAGCATGATTATGAGTTAGTTTCATGTTTAGAATTTGAAAATTCTATAATTCCGAAACTAATTAATTTATATGCTAATTAATCTAGGTTAGTGGGGGAAGAGAGTGTTTTGAGAGCTATTATTGTCTATTATTACTTGTTTGGTGGATTGCTCTTGCCGGGGCAATCGAATTGTGTTTGCTTGTAGTGTTTTTGTGCTTTGTGTAGGTAGGTTTCATCATGGGTCATACTAAAGTTCCCGCCAATGCCTCTTCATCGGGACCGAGTCATCCACAAAGAGCAACCCGAGCGGCAACATCTGGGGCTCAAACCGTAGCGCCCTCTTCATCTAGGTCCCGAGCTCCGCCTAGAGCTTCTTCATCGGGAAACAATATCACACCGGCGACTTTTGGTATTCAATTCCGTGACATGAAGCATCTAGACCGGTTTGATAACTTGAAGGACCGTGAAATCCAAGCCCCGAGATATATTAATTGGGATTTAATGGAGCCTTGAGTTTGGCTACTGAATTGAGGAAATTGGAGTTTAATAAGAATTTGATAGGATTGTTGAGTATGAGATTGCCGGTGTACCGTGGCCTAGTATTGGAGTTCTTAAGCACATTGGAGGCTCATATTTTGGAGGGTCGGTTTGCTAATGAGGGTAGGTACATGTTTCAGCTAGGAGGAGTTCAAAGGTGTATGACTTTGACAGATATCAACAAGCTTTTCAGATTTAACAGACATCAAGAGAATGTTGATAGATGGGAGTCTAGGACCACTTGGATGGATGATGAACAGTGGCCTCTCCTTTCTAGGACTGATGAGTATTTGCCATCTAGAACCAAGGCGTCTGGAATTTCTCATCCGGTGATTCGAATTCTTCAGAGGTTCTTTGCTCACTCTATCACGGGCAGAGGAGAGGGTGAGAACAACTGCCCTAAGAAGGATATCTTTTTACTAAGGGGTATTCTGGAGGAGCAAAAGATTGACATGGGTGCAGCTATGATGCATAATATGGATCTCATGGTTAGGAGAAGCCATGGTCGGATCGTTGTGGGTGGTATCATCACCCGGTTTGCACAACACTTTGGTATTGATTTGGAGCAGTGTGCGGGTCGGATTGAGCCCCTTCCAATGAACTTGTCCTTTTTCAACAAGATGAAAGTGTTATATGGAAGAACAACAAGTTCTATTGGGTGATTGGCAACAACTCTTTTGCTATGAGGTTGCCTAATCCAGAAAGGGTGAAATTGAAGACTGGTCTGGACAATGCTGAGACATGGCTCATACACCCACAGGATGATGATGTACCAGTTCAAGAAGTGATAGGAGGGACTAAGTGTTGAAAGGGTATTCTCGGCCAACAAATAAATTTGTAAGTCAAGACCCCGCTAAGTACAGTGGAGTCAGGATCGTTCCACAGGAAGCAAGGTTGTTTGTCTATCAATCTAATAAAAATCAAATAAAATCAAACACAATCACTCACGAGATGCCTCGTTAACGACCTTGTCAGGATCGTTACCGAACCACCGAACACAAAAAATATCAACTAATGACCTAATTAAATTCCAATTAATACTCGGTACCGAAGCAAGTATTCAGCAACGAAGATTTACCAGAAATAATTCAATTAAAACAAAAATCTAGGATAAGGGACACCACAACATAGCCAAGCATAAGAATTCGTAAGAAGATAAGATCATGCCTTTAAACAGATAGAGCCATCAACTTTCATTGACTTAACAAGTAAATTAATCTACTTTCATAAACTAACTCACTCTATTGCTTGTTTTGGATCTAAAGCTTAAAACTTTCGTTTTCAAACAATATCAACCTTCAAGTTACTAACTTTCTCTTTCAATCAAGTTAAAACTCAAATTAACTCAACTCCCGTTTCGGTATTAAGCACAACAAACAATCTCAATAAAGATAAAAGGCATTCAACACACAATCTTACTCATCAAACATGCTCAACTATGCCGGGCTTAACCCCGACCCTAGAAAATAGACTACTCACTACTCATGATTAAGAAACTAAAAACTTCAATAAAAACAAACATTGAAACAAAACTCAAACTTAAATTACCAACAAAAATATCGTCTTACAGAGATTCAGAAGAAAACTAAACAAAAACATTCACCGAACCACAAACTCGATCAACGAACCTCGGAAACCGTCGTCACCGAACCTCGTCACCGACTTCCGATCCGGTTCTCTCTCTTTCAGCCTTCCTCCAAATCTTCTCCAAAAACTAGCTCTAAAAATCGACTCCCCCTTTCTATGCTAGATAGAAGGGTATTTATACTAGAAAATCCTAAAAAACTAAAAAGGCTAAAAGATAAAAACTTTCCTAAAAAGATAGTAACAATCTCTAAAAGATAGAAATAAAATCTAGAAAGATATTAAACCCTAAAATACATATTCTAATAACCCATAAAGATTCTAAAAAGATACTCAACCGATGCGGAAATAAATTCCCGCTCAAGATCGGTGAATAATAAAATAATACTCCGAAATCTTTCTCTTCGTGGCCTCGTTAACGACCCTTCACAGCCTCGTTAACGAGCCTGGGCTTTGTTTTCTTCAACACCTCCTCTTGTACTCTTAAGCTTTGACTTCTTAAATCTTGCACTTTCCCATTCTTCACTGTGATGCTCCAAATTTAGCTCCATTTAGCTCCTTTTCTCACTAAAATCTGCAAAATACACAAAATAGCGTAGATTCCACTCTTTTCGTAGATTTATGCAAAACTAACTCAAAATACTCAAAACTAAACCTAAACTAAACAAAACTAAACCTAATAAGCATAGAAAACCTATCAAAATCTATACTAAAAATGCGAACATCAAAATACCCCATACTTAGACTTGCTTGTCCTCAAGCAATAAACAAGATACTAACCAAAACCAAAACAAATCATGCTTATTAAGACATAGCCATCTTCCAAAAAGCAACATCTACACATCCTTACACATATATGCACTTAAATAGACATAAAATAATACAATCCAACCTCTCAAGGGATATAATGTGTTTCACTCAACTCTCAAGTGTTTGGGCTTATAATTTTAATCTCTCAACTCATCCTATATACAAAAACTCATAGAAATTGGAACTTATATCACCAATACTCTCCACCCAAGATTTGTCAAAACAAGCAAAGAATCATCAAGAGAACTTAGGCTCAATGAAAAACTTCATAGAAGTTTCCATTCGGCCGGGTTGTAATTGGGCTTGGTAATAACAAATAGGGCGTGGAAAATATTTTGGTCATGTGGTGCTAATAATATCCGGGAATCAAAAACTCCTAAAAACTCACACATAACATCAAAACTCTCACAAAAACATATACCAAACTCACTCTTCATATTATGCACACTTATTTTCACTCACCCTTTATGATCCTAGAAAGTCTCATAACAAAAATAAAAGAATCTCTTGATATTATCTTTAAACACAAATGCACTTCAACTTTTCCTCTCTTTCTTTTCTTTTTTTTTTCTTTTTTTTTTCGCTGCCTCGTTAACGAACCCACATCCGGGTCGTTAACGATCCACCGTATACATTTCTTTCCTTTAAAACTTTATTTTGTGCATCTTTTTATCAAGAGACCTTTCTTACATGTAATAACGAGAGACTTCCAATCTACCCTTCCCAAATACCCTTCAATTCAAGCAAATATAAACTCTTTTCTTTTTAACAAAACACAAAACTTTACCTCTCCAATCTAAGTCCTAATTCCCGGATAGGGTCAAGCTTATCTCGGCTAGGGAATAATTTTTGTGGAGCTAAAAATAAAAGGTTTCAGGCCAAAATTGGTTATCAAAAGAAGGAATGATGTAAAGGTAGATAGGGGATAATAGGGCTCATAAAAATAAGTTCTCCATCATATGATTTTCACAAATAATGAACTAAAAATCTTATAAGGGTCTCAAGAAATAGATAACCATCAGAATTCCAAGAGATAATATGCATAAAGAGAGTAAATCACACAAAAAAGAAGAGGGATTTATAAATGTTCTCCCTATAAGGCCAAAAATTTCTCACAAGGTAGATTTTGTTGGATTGCATCATTTATGCTATAAAGTATATGTGCTCAATTTCATCTAATGCTATTCTCTTCTAAGAACAATAATTTCAATTTTAAGAATCCGGCTATACTTTCAAAGACATATTTGCAAGGAATTATATGATTAAACTAGTGATTGCTATCATAGAACTTTTAAGAAGGGATATCTATCAATTCTAAACTCTTTTTGGATTTTTCAATTTTTCAATTTTTTTTTCATTTAAAAGAAATAACAACTATATAGAACATAAAAACACCTAGGACATACTTTTTCTACTTTCTCCCCACCCCATACTTAAAATTACAGTGTCCCCACTGTAAGGAAAATAAGAAGAAGAGGGAAAAGAAATAGAAAAGAAAACAAAAAAAAAATTAAAAAGAAAAAGAAAAACATAAAACTTACAAAAGTGGAAACAAGGAAAGGAAACTTCATCTTGAGCTTGATCAACGGTTCGGTGGAGGAAAATAGTACTCAAAGTTCCCCATGAAGTCGTACATCGTCCTCCAACGCTCAGCATCCTCCGCCTCTCTCTGACGCTGCCTCTCATCTTCCCTCGACATGCGAGCGGAATAGACGGTTTCCCATCTATCCATCCTCCGATGAATGTGATCGGTCTGGAGGTGAAGCTGATGCATCCGTGCAGAAAGATCCTCGGCCCATGGTGGTGGTATGCTCGATCCTGCGTACTCGGGCTGAGGAGGCGATGGGTAGTGAGGCTGGAAATGGTCTTGATACATCACCGGGTTGTAAGGCATTAAGCCATATGCATGAGGGTCGACAGGAGCTGGTGGAGGGTCGATAGGAGCTTGCGGCACCTCGTTAACGAAGCTGGTTGCCTTGTTAACAGTGTTGGGTGGTGGCTGGAAATGGTCATTAACGACCCTGGTTGGCTCGTCGACGAAGATGTGGCCTCCTAATTCCTCCGTCTCCATGTCTTCTTCTTCAAAGTTGAGCTCCTCAGTGCGGCCCTCGGTGTCGGCTTCCTCGGTGTCATTGCCTACTACCTCGGTATCCTCTTGCTCATCTTCTTCTTCATATTCATCCACGTCGTCTCGCTCAAACCGGGTGTGACATGGCCTAAGCGAGAGCTCATCCTCCGGTTTTGGCTCCAATGGGTAAGGCTGGCCCGTCCACACTTCGTACCAATTCGGTACATAGAGTAGCTCGTACATGTCGAGGGAAGGTATGACTATTTGATCTCGAACCTTCACCTTGCAGCCTCCCTCGGCTTGCACGAAAATCCCGGCACTATACCAATAGTTTTTGTTGAGGAGTTGGGCGTGGGCCGGTGTGTAGCGGGTGAGATCTACTCCAAGATTCTTAGCCAAGAGGCTAACCAAATTGCCACACCACACCTCCTTGGACTTGGTGGACTTCTCGACATAGTAGAGCCATTCGTACCCCAAATTCAAGGGGTCGGGCTCCTGGAAGAGGATGGTGCGGAAGCAAGCGACTTCCGTTCTTGTAGGCCGGTTCAACTCTTTCTTCGGCCAAAATGTTGCGGCGAGGACTCTCAAGATAATCCGGAAGATGGGGTTGACGATGTTTGCCCCGGATAGCGCCGCGGTAGAGGATTAAACCTCTCCGGTGATGTAACTCCAAGTGCGGGTCACTCGGTAGTCCTTCAAGCTATAGTCCCTTGTCGGGTTTGGGAGCTCCAAGATTGCATTGAACTCCACCATGGTGAAGGTCCTCGTTACCGAGCCGGAACCGTATGCGTCCCGCCGAGATCTTCGACGAGAAATTGGTCTCCAAGGTGGCCAAGAACTCGGATGTGAGGGCCGGATAATGCGGCAAGCTCTCTTGCTTCAATAAGTGTGCGGCCCCAAGGATGATGAAGGCGTCCTTGACATCCGTGTAGATGCCCGTAGAGACGGCACTAGACTTCGAGAACCATCGGGTGTAATGGTCCTTCTCCAAAAAATCTCGGTAGCGCCGTACTTGGCTCTGACTTCTCAAAATCACATCGTCCACTCGGGGTGGAGATGGAGACCTGTGATTCCTCCTCTTCTTCTGGGCTCGGGTAGCGGGTCTGCTTGAACTAGCCATGGATCCGGAGAATCGAGAATTTAAAGAACAAGGGTCGGAATCGGGGTAGTTAACGAGCTCGTCGTCGACGGCGTGTGGCCTCCGAACTCCGGTAACGATGGCGTCTCCGGTGGTCGTTAGCGTGGGAATTCCGACTCGGTGGGAGAGAAGGGAAAGGGATTGAGAGAGTTTTGGTTTTGAGAGTGAATTTTGAAGGGATTGTGATAGAATTTTGGGAGGGGTAGAAGGGTTTATATAGGAAGGGTAAGGGTAGAAGGGATGGCGGCTAGGGTTAAAGAAATTAACTAGGTTAGAATTACTTACTTGCCCCGTATTGTGACGAATCGGGTCGTCCAGGGTCGTTAACGAGCCGTTGTGGCCTTTCTGAGTGATTTTTCGACCCCTTTTTCCTGAAATCTTTGTTAGCTCAAATGATCTTATTTCTATCCTATTTAAAACTAAAAAGAAAAAATAAAAGAGAGCTAAGAAATAATCTAAAAAGAAAAAGAAAATAAAAAGAAAATAAAATAAACCTATTCTAAAAAGCGGGTTGCCTCCCGTAAGCGCTATGTTTAACGTCGTTAGCCCGACGAGCTCTCTTGCTAGTCTCATGGTGGTTCATGTATGGACATGTTTGGGTTTTGAAATACCCTGCTTGAAACCTTACTGCCTCTGTGCACTTGAATTGCTAAATTAGGGCATTTTTCTTCTATCAGCAAGCTCGATATCCCTGGGTTATTGGTGTAGTCCGAAAGCCAAGGTGGTTTGGACTTTTCTGTAACCTCTGTATTAGGGCTTTTGTGCATGTGAGAATCAGTGATCGGCAGATGTGGCTTGGTAGGGACTGTGGTGTCGAGTTCGGGTTGAGTCAACTCTAGTTGTGCCACTCCAATTGGGTCGTTGGCTTTTTGATCTAAATTGAATTCCACCCGTTCCTCTCCTATATCAAAAGTGAGGAGTCCCTTTCGCACATCAACTCTTGCTCCTGCTGTGGCTAAGAATGGTCGCCCGAGAATTATGGGGATATGAGGGTCTTCAGGCATATCAAGGACAATAAAATCATTCGGTATAAAGAATTTCCCGACTTGGATAGGGTAATCGTCCACTACTCCTGTGGCCTTGACACTTGACCCATCTGCCATGTACAGATTCATGTCTACTGGTTCTAGTGGTCCCATATTGGCTTTAGACCAGATTGAGAGTGGAACAAGACTAGCACTGGCACCAAGATCGCATAAGGCCTTGAACTTGTGGTTGCCTATGCCGATTGTGATTGCAAACCTCCCGGGATCTCCAAGCTTTTCTGGAAGAGCTATGGACCTGACCTCGTCCTGCAGCTCTGTAATGGATCTTTTCCTGCTAAGAATATCTTTCAAGAATTTTGTGTAAGCCGGCATTTCGCTTAGGGCCTCAGCGAATGGGATGGAAATATTAATGCCCTGAAGAATTTTAACGAAACGCTTGAACTTACTCTCAGTAGAGTCCATAGATTTCTTAGTTGGAAATGGAAGAGTTTTCACCATTCTCGGAACCAAGTTAGGCTCGAGAGGTGAGAGTACCGGGTCGACACTAGGGTCGTTTTGTGTCCTCGGCGGGTCGTTACCGACCCTTATAGGGTCGTTAACTACCCTGGAATAGAGAGGAAGGCTCGGATTAGTAGACTTACCTGGGTTAGGATCGTCAGGGATCCTTGGAACCTCGTCATCCTGGCTTGTAGGCTCGGTACTAGCTCTCGTTGGCTCGTTAACGAGCTATTTTGCGAGGTCCTTTTCCTCCTTCTCTTCAGCTTGAACTCTCTCCGGTAGTGTCTTCCCGCTTCTGAGGTGTACCGCTGCTATTTGGCCTCTAGGGTTCTCCTCGGGACGGCCCGGGAGTTGCCCTTGTGGTCTTGGAATCCGTGCGGCAAGGTCTCCTAGTTGGGAATCAACGCTCCTCTTCCAAATATCGAACTCTCCCCATCTTTTATCATGTCGGTTCAGCTTGGCTTGGACGTCATCAACCTTGTTGTTCACTCCGTTGATGCTCTCTTTAATCTCCTGAACCCATGATGGCGTCTCCTGATGGCCTGGAGGTCGATATGGTGCAGGTCGTCTATCTTGTGGGGGCCCTGTGTAATTGTGATTTGTATTCTGATTGCCCCATGGTGGATAGTTGCTTGACCTGTCATTATAATTAGGTTGGTTCCTGTAGGGTCCTCTCATGTAATTCATCTCAGCTATTGTCTCAGCGGTTCTAACCTGCTCAATGTTAGTGCAAGCAGAAGTACTATGCGCAGAAGAACCACATTCTTGACATGATTGAGAGGATTTCAGAAAACTTACCTGTTTCCTCAAACGGTTGACCTCATCTTGTAAGAATTGATTTTTAACACCGGGGTCAATTTCATCTCGGTTGGGCACATAGAGACGTTTTTGAGTTTGTGGAGCCTGTTGGGTTCCGTACATAGCATCGTAATTCGCCAGCTTGTCCAACAGTTCCCACGCCTCTATCGGGTTCATCTCTATAAAACCGCACACAGTATGCGTGTTGATGCGGTTCTTGGTCTCCGCGTTGATACCCTGGAAAAAGATTTCTTGCAATACATATAAAGGTTGCCCATGAGTAGGGCATTGTCTAAGCATTTCTTTAAATCTTTCCCATGTTTCAACAAATGTTTCATTAGGCAACTGGTGATAAGAGGTGATGCGTTTCCTTAACTCCGTTGTCTTAGCAAGAGGGAAAAACTTTGTAAGAAATTGATCATACAAAGCTTTCCAAGTCCTGATAGACTTAGAAGGTAGGCTCTCTAACCAGTTTAGGGCCTTTCCAGTAAGTGACCATCGAAAAGCTTTTAACAGAACATATTCTAGCGAGACACCTTCAGCAGCTATGGTGTCACATAAATCAAGAAAATTTCTAATATGCTCCATAGGGCACTCAGCAGGTTTCCCTTCAAACTGAGCCCGTTTGATTAAGGATATAAATTGAGACTTGATCTCAAAAGGTTTCTCTATCGCAGGAAGCACAATAGGAGATTCTGGCACCCTCAGTTCCGGATGCATGTATTGCTTGGCATTCCTTGGATAGGCGTTTAGCTCTTCTTGCAGTCGAGCCTTGTCTGCGTCTGCGCCGTTCTTCTCGGCTTTCAGTGCCTCCATCTAGGTCCGGAGGATCTCTAACTCTCGAGCCATCTCTTCAGTTGTGGCCATGGCTCGGTTTTCTCGGAGTCGTCAATGCAGGGAACGTTCGGGTTCTGAGTAATAACTGGAGCTATCAAACTGAAGCCTTCTTCGTCCTACCGGCATACACTGAGAAAACAAACAAAGAAAACGAAATTAAAAACAAAAACGGGGTCGGGCTATTCCCGATCCCAAAGATAAACTAACAACTCGTTGCTTCCCCGGCAACGACGCCAATTTGTTGAAAGGGTATTCTCGGCCAACAAATAAATTTGTAAGTCAAGACCCCGCTGAGTACAGTGGAGTCAGGATCGTTCCACAGGAAGCAAAGTTGTTTGTCTATCAATCTAATAAAAATCAAATAAAATCAAACACAATCACTCACGAGATGCCTCGTTAACGACCTTGTCAGGATCGTTACCGAACCACCGAACACAAAAAATATCAACTAATGACCTAATTAAATTCCAATTAATACTCGGTACCGAAGCAAGTATTCAGCAACGAAGATTTACCAGAAATAATTCAATTAAAACAAAAATCTAGGATAAGGGACACCACAACATAGCCAAGCATAAGAATTCGTAAGAAGATAAGATCATGCCTTTAAACAGATAGAGCCATCAACT
Source organism: Fallopia convolvulus (assembly GCA_964016875.1). NCBI lineage: Eukaryota > Viridiplantae > Streptophyta > Magnoliopsida > Caryophyllales > Polygonaceae > Fallopia > Fallopia convolvulus. Next base: position 6,122,288 of record OZ024737.1, read on the forward strand.
TTCATTGACTTAACAAGTAAATTAATCTACTTTCATAAACTAACTCACTCTATTGCTTGTTTTGGATCTAAAGCTTGAAACTTTCGTTTTCAAACAATATCAACCTTCAAGTTACTAACTTTCTCTTTCAATCAAGTTAAAACTCAAATTACCTCAACTCCCGTTTCGGTATTAAGCACAACAAACAATCTCAATAAAGATAAAAGGCATTAAACACACAATCTTACTCATCAAACATGCTCAACTATGCCGGGCTTAACCCCGACCCTAGAAAATAGACTACTCACTACTCATGATTAAGAAACTAAAAACTTCAATAAAAACAAACATTGAAACAAAACTCAAACTTAAATTACCAACAAAAATATCGTCTTACAGAGATTCAGAAGAAAACTAAACAAAAACATTCACCGAACCACAAACTCGATCAACGAACCTCGGAAACCGTCGTCACCGAACCTCGTCACCGACTTCCGATCCGGTTCTCTCTCTTTCGGCCTTCCTCCAAATCTTCTCCAAAAACTAGCTCTAAAAATCGACTCCCCATTTCTATGCTAGATAGAAGGGTATTTATACTAGAAAATCCTAAAAAACTAAAAAGGCTAAAAGATAAAAACTTTCCTAAAAAGATAGTAACAATCTCTAAAAGATAGAAATAAAATCTAGAAAGATATTAAACCCTAAAATACATATTCTAATAACCCATAAAGATTCTAAAAAGATACTCAACCGATACGGAAATAAATTCCCGCTCAGGATCGATGAATAATAAAATAATACTCCGAAATCTTTCTCTTCGTGGCCTCGTTAACGACCCTTCACAGCCTCGTTAACGAGTCTGGGCTTTGTTTTCTTCAACACCTCCTCTTGTACTCTTAAGCTTTGACTTCTTAAATCTTGCACTTTCCCATTCTTCACTGTGATGCTCCAAATTTAGCTCCATTTAGCTCCTTTTCTCACTAAAATCTGCAAAATACACAAAATAGCGTAGATTCCACTCTTTTCGTAGATTTATGCAAAACTAACTCAAAATACTCAAAACTAAACCTAAACTAAACAAAACTAAACCTAATTAGCACAGAAAACCTATCAAAATCTATACTAAAAATGCGAACATCACTAAGAGAAGAAGGCAATCGAGGAGGCAGGTTGAGGAAGCTAGCGCTTCGATGGATGTAGATGAGGAGGAAGAAGAGGATGAGGAGTTTGTTGCTGCTGCAGAAGATGTTGAGGCAGTTGATGAAGATGAGTATGAAGAAGAAGAAGATAGTGCTCATGAGGATAAAGAAGAGGTTCCTGGTCTTCAGCATAACTTTGAGCAACAAGGCCAAGGTGGTAACATGTCTACCACCCAATACAACCATTTGGTGGAGTTGATGGGAGACTTGTCTACACAAATGAGTGGTTTGCACACTCGTATGGATTGCATGGTGGCTGATTTCAACCATTTTCGGGGTTATACGACGAGCCGTTTTGATTATGTTGATGAGCAGACCCGGTATTTGCATCAGAGGATGGACACATACACGCCTGAGCAGGGTTATCAGCCTTATCCCGGATATCCAGCTCCTGAGTATGCATACCCGGGATACCCACCACCCCCACCGCCAGAGGAGTAGATTCCCAAGTTTGTCAAGCTCTTGTGATAAGGTCAGTTTTCTTTTACTCTTATGTTTTCTCTTACTTTGGGGACAAAGTAATGTTTAAGCATGGGGGAAGGGGATTATTTATTTTGTCATGAGTGCTTGGTTATAGTTAGATCTTGTAGTTGCATGTGCATGTTTATTTAAATTGTTATGCATTGATTAAAAAAATGAAAAAAATCAAAAAAAAATCAAAAAAAATCAAAAAATTTTGAAGAAAAAAAACACAAAAATACTGCATTTAGGTTCTTATTTCCCCATTGTTTGTTTCCTCTTGTGTTTCAATGCTAAGTATAAGTTCTAACCCATGGTTTGCATGATATGCTGAAGTTGATATGATATAAGCATGATCATTGATTAATTACCTTGATTATAGGATGGGGCATGTATTTTGCTTAAGTATTTGATTCATTCTGAAGTTCTAGACAACAATTAGCCTTGTGAGATATTTTTGGCCTTTCATGATATATTTGTTCTCTATATTTCTTGAGTGTATCACCATGATTATCTAGCTCTAGAACTTGCGTTATGACTCTTTTTCAAGACTTCTTATATGATTGAATGCATAGCATTAAAATGATTGAGGCAATGTTTCTTATAAGCCTATTATTTCCCTTCCTACCTTACAAGATCCATGTTTTTGACACCCCTATTCTTTTGAGCCTGAAGCCTATTTTTATTAGCTCCACAAAATTTCCCTATCCTAATAAGCTTGACCCATAATCCGCGATTTAGGACTTTAGGTTATGCTTTGTTTTGTGTGAGTTATGTACAAGTATGGGGGAGTTGGAAGAAAAGGAGGGAAAGAGGAAATAAAACTCTTGCGTGTAAAGTGAAGAAAAATGAAGATGAAAGTGTTGCAAAGCAAAAGAAAAAAAATTAAGTACAATTGTTAGTAGTCTTCATCAAGCAGAAAGAGTTGAAGAAGAGGCAAAAGAAAAAAAAAAGAAACAAAGAGCTTGAAAGTGTTAATGGAGTTGGTAAAAGAGGTTGGGAAGTGTTGTAAGAAGAAGGTGTGTTGAATTTTGGGTTAGGATTAGTTCTTTATCCCGGATTTAGCACCACAAGCCAAATGTTATCCCTTCCAAATTTCTCTTTACCTTGGCCCCATTACAAGCCTTAAAAAGACCTCATGATTTTTGTTATGTGTTTGATCCCCAGCGGTGGAGATTTAGTACGCTGATGCAAGCTTATGGTAGTCTAGTTTTCATGGTTGATTTTTGAGTGAAACACGTCCTTAAACACTTGAGAGTTTCAGTGCAAACACATTTACCTTGGTGAGGTCTAGAATGGATGAATGGTCTTTACTTTTTGCTTATTACAATACATGCTGAGAAGTCTTGGTCGTATTTTGATTATATGTGAAATGCTTGTTTGATTTGAGATGGATGTATGATTGCATTTCTGTGGTATGTCTTGGATTTATGTCTTGCTCGAGGACAAGCAAGGTTCAAGTATGGGGGAATTTGATAGAACATATAGGTATAGGTCTTAGAGCATGTTTTTATTCCTGTTTTATGCATTTTTAGCTAGGATTTCATTCTAAGTTTTAGTTTAGGTTTTGTTTTCGTTTAGTTCGGAATCAACACGTCTTTGTGCATAATTGTAGGTCAGAAGGTGGAAGACGGTGGATGAAAGCTTAGGCCGGACCTCGGGATGCATAGGAAGCATTGAAGTGAAGTTCTGAGGCAAGGATTAGAAGACAAGAGCGAAGGGACTAAACCGTGGATTGAATGCCAAGACCGCACTGGAGAAGCCAACTTTCTGCGGCGTCAGCGCGGGCAAAGCCACCAGAGCGCGACCGCGCTCTCACTAGACCAAACCGCGCCCCGGCGCCTTTGTGCGACGCTGACTTGGGCCTCGCGAGATCTTGTGGGCCGACTCTAATATTTCTTTTGGATATTTTTAAACATAATATAAATACTTTCTTTAGGTTTTATTTGGATTTTTATGCTATCTATTGTTCTAGTTTTATGCTATTGGAGAATTTGGATATTTGTGGGAGATTAAACCCTAGATTTGCAATTGAAGAGAAATTTGACTCTTGTAAGTTTTATTTTTCTTTAATGTCGATTTCTAGCTAATTTTCTCATGTCCAACTAGTTAGTTGAAGTTGTGTGCATGATCGTTTGTGAGATTTGAATTATTTCTATTTGCCTTGACTAGATTGAATCTCTTCGTGCTTGATTGATTAAATTCACTTAGGATTATAATAGTTTGGCCACCTATTCTATTTCTAGGTTGAATTATAACAAGAATAATTAAATAGACGGTGGAATTTGGTTATTCATGGATGAATCCTTTGATTAAACTTATAGACGGTGGAATAAGGTTAATCAAAGGCGGAGAATTTAATCACAAGACTTCATGAATAGACGGTGGAATTCATGATTATTGTTTCTATTGAATGCTTTGAACTTATGTGCATGATCAATTTGACATAGAAGGTTTTCTAGGTTAATTGGTTAAAAGATTGTTAAAGACGGTGTATATTAATAACCACCTTAAGCTTTAATTTCATAAATTCACAATAGATTAGTCAAGGGAAATCGAAATAAGAATAATCAAGGATCAAAACTCATGCATGCAATGGATACGAAACTAGTTGGATGCTTTTCTCCATATTTGACTCTTTATTCGTTTTTACTTGTTTTATTTTAATTATTTAGATTTTAGTTTACAATTATAAAATCCCCCTTCTAACTTAGTAATATTACTTAAATACAAGTATTCCGAGTCTCCGTGGGTTCGACCCTTACTTCCACTTTGCTAAGGTTAGGAAGTTAGGAATTTTCTTTGTCAACGCTTTTATAGCGACGTAAAGTGCTCGTCAGTATAATCTCACCATTGAACACCCAGATTTGTACATCATCTTTCTTTGATTTTTTTTCTTCTACCTTGCATTGAAGTAATCATATTACAATGGAAAGAGGTAGGTGAACTCAATATCGTTTTCGAAATTTTTGCATTTTATTTGCTTTGTTTATCATTGGTTTTATCGAAAATAAAAATAGTTGTTCTGGTTTTATCGATCTAGTGTTTGTATATTAAAAATGTCGAATGACAATTGAAAACATGCTATTTATTCAAAAAGGACGTGTATTGTTGTTCAAATAGGTATGCTAAACTATTATAATAGGCGTGTATTAATTTTCATATACTAGGAGGATGATCCGTGCTACACACGGGTTTTTTTTGTTTGTGTTTTATATTATTGTTACATATTTTTTCGTTAAAATATTGTTTTAATATTTTGGTTGTATGTATTATATTAATCATTAATAAATATATCAACCTAATTCAATTAAGAAATATTAAGATTTAAAAAATAATTTGCGAGTAAACATTGAATCCTTGTAGATAATTAATAGATTAAAAAATAATGACAATTTTTTAGTTTGGAAGAAATAGTATCATTTTATACATGAAACAATTTTTGTTTGTTACTTAGATTATGCTTTTTCTACCACATGGAAATATAAAAAATATATAAGATTATTTGTACAATAAGATTAATCATAAACATACTTTAAATAAAAATTCAAAAACTTGATGTCATACTTACATCGAAGTGATCATATTTTAACCCAAAAATTTTACATTGGTGCATGTCAATCAATCTTTACAACCTATAAAACTCTCCCTCAAAGACCAATAAATGAGCTATATTCTAAAATATTATAATTAGATATATAAACGTTTGTATCCTCACAAGAAGTTGAATGGGCATGACGAACAACCCTTTAAATTAATTCCAATGGGCAAAACAAAAGATGGATGAGACATATAATTAAGTGTGTAATTTACACGAAATTTACATCAAATATTATAATCATACAACTATATACATATATATTCATAAACAAATACTAACGACTATAATGTATTATCCCTCCACCACATCAACCTTTCAAAATTAACGGTTAAATCTAATTTTCCTTCATTATTTAATTTTATCAGTTCACACATACAATTACCATTTCTATTCTAATTCAAATAATATACACATTCACCTATGTCCACTCATAAAATAAATAACAATAGACATGAAAAATCTATCCCGCCCATCGGATGGGCCAAACCTTCTAGTCCATATAATAGTCCCCTTCTCTTCCAATAATAATTAGACGATCAATTTGCATGTTAGATAGGCTTTTGGCATTCCACAAGATTGCCTATTCATCTTACCGCTCTATTAGATCGTCCATTTTCACTTTTAAATTAATGCACATGGCTTTAGTTTGCACATATAATAAGCCTTTGGATACTTAATTGCCTCTTCGGTTGGATAACTTTCCACCTCCACCTTAAAGTGCACACATTAGTATATAACTAGCTTCCTAGCAATGCAGATCCAATGGTATCCCTGATACCGAGCAACGGTAGCTAGAGCACTGCAGAAACTAATTGTATCCATTCTAGATCGCTTTCCATGGTAATCCTCTATTCAACCATATAAAGATAATCAGACTTACTACTTTACTTTTTACATTTTACATGATTTTTATTATTATTATGAATTAATTGTTTTATGCAGTCCCTTATTTGCATGAACAAAGAAACATATATACTACCTCAGTTTGCAAACCAAAGATGAGCCAACATAAACATATTTCTTATACAAAGAAGTTAGTGCATATGGGCTTAAGAAATTTGGAATGTGTTAACACTTAACAGGGTCCTTAAGCAAGTAAAATTGGTTATCCTTTTGCTAAATAGATCATTCTTCTTGAATTGACTATAATATATGATAAATTATTTAGATAAAACCCTTATTTGTGAGGGAGGATTAAAGGCAATGTTAAGATAAATTGATGATCATATTCTTTTAAAGCAAAGATCAAATACAACAACGAGAAGAGTCCATGTGTGTTCCATTACATCGATAGAAGATAGATTTAGGAGTTCTCGAAGATCAAAGTCAGCGGTCAAGAATAACAATAGATTGGTCGAGGGAGAAGAGAATAAGCAACAATAATCAAATATCAATGAATATTGATCAACGACAAATTGAATGAAAGGAAATGGAAAGCAACGCTGGATTTATCGAGAGAGCGACGGAGAGTACTAATATATTGATCAAGGGCATCGGAAACAAGTGAGTTGTTTGGTGGGGCATGTGTTAGGATGGTGTTTAGGGTTTTACGCAAACGGACTACATGCTTTTTGTGAACAGAAGATAGAGAGATTTTATACTAGATGTCGACAATTTTTAAACCATTCATAATATTTTTATTTATCTTATATCTGACTTTAGAATTCGTAAGTTATTTTGTAATGTTGTAGGGTAAGGTATTTTAATAGTTCCAAAAGCTAATTAAACTTAACATGTTTAATATTTTCAGTTCCAAAAAATTTAAGAGAACAAAATTATAGAGTTTCTACCGAAAAAATTATAAAAAGAGTTGTGCGTATATTAAAAACAAAGTAGCTCCAAAATTTTTAAGGTGATAAAAAGTTAAAACTAAGGTAGTACTTTATATTTCTTTTGAAATACAAAATACTTAATTTCTTAAATTCTTTCTAAAGACACAAATTAATGCCTACAATATATACTGCCAAGCACATTTTTTTTAAAAGACAATATACTCCGTATATTAATATTGGTTTAGAGTTTGTTGAACTATAATATGAAAAGAGTCCCGTGCGAATGATCGTCTGTGTGAGAAATAAGAATAAATCTCGCTCGTTCATTCCAAAAAATCAACGTCCCTGATTAAACATTCTTTAAAATAATACGACACGGGCGGATTTTTCCCGTATTATTCGCGTATTTTTTCAATGAAATACGACACAGGCGAATTTTTCCCGTATTATTTACGAATTTTTCGAAAAATACGTTTTTATGAGACGCGCCCAGTTTGTTCATCAGAAATAGCGATTTGTTCATCAATATTCACCAATTGTTCATCAATATTAACTAATTGTGTATTGAGTTTTTGATAACATTGTTCATCGATTTTGAATTTTTTTAATTTTTAATTTTATTTCTTAACCTTATTTATGTGTAGGAATACAATATTATGTAGTTTTTTATGCACATATAATTAGTTTTGATATACCCATATTTGTTCATTGATATACTCGTGTTTGTTCATTGATATACCCTTATTTGTTCATTGATATACCCATGATATACCATTAATTGTTCATTAGTATACTTCTTTTATGTTCATTGGTATATCATTATTTGTTCATTAGTATTAGACCTGTCAATCGGGTCGGGTTGGGCGGGTTCTGGTTCGGTCATTTCGGGTTCGGGTTAAATCGGGTTCCTGGTCGTTATGGGTCACAGGTCAATCGGGTCGGGTTGTAGCGGGTTTTCGGTCGGGTCGGGTTGACCAACAGGTCTAAAATATCATTTTTTCTTATGATTATTAAAATACGAATTAATAAAATAATAATATTTAATTATAATATATTATTTTCATTTATTTTAATAATAAAATATATTATAAGTTTCAAAATAAATTTAAAAAATTCTATAAATATGCTAAATCGGTCAACCCAAGGGGTTTCGGGTTTCAACCCAACGGGTTCGGGTTTCAACCCAACGGGTTCGGGTTTCAACCCAACGGGTTCGGGTTCGGTTTATTTCGGGTTTCGGGTTCAAATTTTCGGGTCTTGACCCTAAATTTATCGGGCGGGTCGGGTCGGGTTAGCGGGTTAGGTCAGTTTTTGACAGGTCTAATTAGTATACTTCTTTTATGTTCATTGGTATACCATTATTTGTTCATCGATATACCCTATTTGTTCATGGATATACCCTTATTTGTTCATTGATATAACCTTATTTGTTCATTATTATACCCTTATTTGTGAATTGAAATAAACTTATGTTTTATGTGTCAATGCTATCAACTTGTACATTTAGGATTATGAATACCATCAACTTGTACATTTAGGACTATCTATTTGTGCATTTTTGCATTTATTTTGTGCTTTAAGGCTATCTTGAATTCAAAGTATAATACGAATGAAGTGCTTTAAGGCTAACTTATCAATACGAATGAAATGCTCAATATAGTACCAAAATAAGATAAGTTTGATGTAGAAACTTGAATGCAAAAGATAATAGATAAAGAACTTGACTTTGCAATAATATGGTGTATGCTAAGAGAACGAGATAGCAACAAATCAAAGAGGAGTGTTTGTGTCTTATTTAGCTATGAACAAATTGATGTTATTAATGAAAAAATATGCATATAACTGTTGGATCGTAATCGGTTAGCAGTGAGCTTGGGAACTGGCAATTAAGTTGTTCCCAAGGCAGCGGAAGTAAATAATCGCAAGTAATAAAAACAGTGAAAGGCACAGTTCCTTTATAGAGGAACCCCACTACAACCAACTAGTTGTATGGGTAAACCTCTACCTCCGCTTGGAGGATTTTGAATGACTTACTTATATTGATTGCTTTGTTCCTTAGTTACACAGCCGGATTTACACTTCTCTGTTCCTACAAGTTCTTCCTAACTCTAGCAACACTAGTAAATCCTCTCAACTGAGTTCCTAAGCTCACAACAGCAAAACACAAGTAACTCAAACCTTACGCTGACTTCTCAGTTCCCTTGCTCCAAGGAACTTCAGCTTCACCGTCGTCGAGATCACACACTCGCCGGCGGGGACTTCTCTTCCTTTTCTTTCTTTTCTCTGATGTGGGTGTTTGTAAGTTCTGGGAGAAGTACTCAGACCGAGTACTATTCATTTGGCTTTATAGTCCATTTGTCTTGGGCAGTCGCATCTTTCGTTTGTGTCCAAAATGCCCTTTGCTTGATGCCCAAGTTGTACTTTCTTCACATGTGACTTTGGTTTGAACTAGGTCAACTTCTTGAATCAATCGGACCGTTGGATGAAGCGTGACAGTCTGAGGATCAGACTGTTCCCTCTGGCTGTCTGAGACAGAATCCCGCGATCTGCGCTGAACGGTCGTTGTCTTCACATGTGAGTTCCCATTTCATGGGAACTGACTTCTTCAGAGTTCCCTTGATGGAAACTCTTCATCGTTGTAAGCTTGTGTTTTCTTGTTTGTTTCTGGGAGTTCCCACTCCATGGGAACTTTCCTCTTCAGAGTTCCCTTGATGGAAACTCTTCATTGTGGCCAGTAGTGGCTTTGTCATTCATAGGAGTTCTTGGCTGTACCTGTGTTCCTTAGAAATACTTGAACAAACCACATTAGTTCCCTATGGTATTTGTCATTATCAAAACTTAAAGAGAAGTGAATCGTTGATCCGTTGCTTAGAACCAGAGGTCCCAACAACGTCCCAACAATTTCCCCCTTTTTGATGATGACAAACCCATCACAAAAATGCAAGTATTTCAATGAATGATATGCTGATGAGTTCCTAAGTATGATTTTGGGAAGTCACTCTTAGTGAGACATTTAGATTTAGGGAGCCACTTCTGGTGAGACACATAGTTCCTATTAGGCTTTTTATGCAATTGTTCCCCCTTAGCTTATGCGTGGTCTGTGATGACTTAAACTTTTAACTCATCTCACATTTTTTATCTTTCCCCCTTTTGACATCATCGAAAATTAAGCAAAGCAATATTAGGAAAGAATGGAACACGCAATCAAAATAAAGACCATTTCATTACTTAAGAGAATATGTACAATGGGAACCCAAGTACAATTTGTGGTCATTTTTGGATTAAGGGAACAAGAAGGGAGAGATCATGGGCTCTGAGGGAACAAGGCGTCACAAAGGCGCGTAAGGACTTGTGTAAGCTTTTCTTGTCCTCTGGCCAACACTGCCTGGTCCCTAGCAATCTGATCGAGGGTGTTGGCGATGCGGAGCAACACTGGAGAGTTCCCCTCTTGTGTACCAGACTCTAGGGGAGCCGCCTCCTCTATAGGCTCCGAGTGCCTCATCTTCTGGGCAACTGTAATGTCCAGTTCCCTTCCAAGCTCGATTTCGTCTTTAGAGGCATCGTAGAGACCCTCTTTTTGTAGGAGCTTCTTGATCAGCCCGGAGTAGGGAAGGGAGTGGGACTTGGAGGCCATGCACTTTTCCATGTGCCCAAGGATAATTCGGGGAAGATTTATGGGCTTCTTGAGGAGGAAGTGGTAGAGGATGATGGCATCGGGGATGTTGACGACCAGGCGCTTTTCTTGGCGTGGGATCACCACGTTGATGATGAATTGGTGAGCGAGCTTGGCGACCAAGGACAGATGATGCGTCGAGTGGACCTTAGAGGGAACCCGACCCTCAAAAATTGTGTTGTACACCTCGGCGCTGTTGAAGTCGCCCCAGAGCTTGCTGGGCACCTCGCTAAGCCCTTGACCAGGGACCTGGAGTTGAAGGCGGATCGTAGACGTTGTAAAAATGAACTCGTCGCCTTCGTGGGAGAGAGTTCCCTGAATGCCGTCGTTGGTGATAGTGAAGTTGTTGTAGAATTGACGCACTTGTGAGGGATCTACTCTCACAGTTTCTTGGCAGAGTCTCTCCCAGCCCTGGGCCTTGATCAGTTCCCACAGTTCCTCCAGACCATTTTCAGTTAGCACCTCTTTGGAAACAATGAGGTGAGGGAGAAGCTTTCGGCGCTCATTGACATGATGCTTGGTGGTCCCCTTCCCCTTCCTTGAATTGCTTTTGGATTTGTTCCCCCTAGAGACCGTGCGAGGTCCTTTCTGCTGAGGGGGTGCAGCCGCTTCGATCATAAGCACGCGGTCCCTTGGTGGTGGGGAACTCGCGGACACCACCATTTGGTGTCCAGGTGTAGGGATACGTGTTGGCTCCTTTGTAGCTGGAGCTTCTTCTTCTTCTTCGACCTCATCATGGGAGGTCCCTTCTTCCTCGGAGGAGCTTGAACCGGAGCCCTCCGCGTCATCTCCAGGATGACTTGTTGTTGCCTCAGCACCTCCAGCTGGTGCGAGGTCCCTTGTCTCTGTGGGCTCTTGAGGAGCAACCTTTTCTGGGGACTTTGTCCTTTGGGAGACTGTGTGCTCAGAGGGACCCCTGTTGAGTTCTTCCTCGATAGCCTTGAGCTGGGCTTCCTCCTCCAAAGTTCCCATGATGATCGGAGGAGGGTCCTTGGTCATTTTGCCGATGACCACAGAAAGAGGAAGATCGTCGTCGTCTGAGGAGAGGGCGACGGTACTTTTGGATGGTGAGGGAGAGGGGAGTTTGGTGGTGGTGGGAGACGTGATGGAAGAGGGGAGAGGAGAAGAAGGAATAGGGGTTGTGAGTTGAGTGGAAGGAGGAGGAAGGGATCCCGTAATGATGGGAACGAGAGGAAGTGAAGGAGGTTGGGATGTTGGAGTTCCCATCGTGGCGGGAACTGGAGGAGGTGGCGGAGGAGGTCCCTCGATTTGAAGAGGAGGGATGGAGGAGGAAGAGGGAAGTAGACTCTGGGGTTCGGAGTTCCCATCGTTGGAAGGAAAAGGGTAGGGAGGTTTGGGAGCACAAGAACTCTCCTTGGAGCAGTTCAGGTAGTCCTCAAATCGGAAGAAAGCCTTCTTTCTGGGCTCCGAGAATTCAGAGGCCTCAGAGTGTTTACGCTTTTTGGATTTTGAGGGGTCGTGGGAGTGTTTGGATTTTTTGGATTTTGAGGGATCTTTTGATGAGTGGCGATGTTTGGATGAGTGGCGATGTTTGGATTTATGGGGGTTTTCATTAATGGAGGGGCGAGCATCTCCGAAGTTGTCAACGATGACAACTCCGGAGGAGGTGTTGGTGGTTGGAGGTGGAAGAGGAAGAGATTCGGAGGAGGAAGAGGTCCAGGAGACGGTTTCGTCGACCTGAGGAGGAGGAGGGGGCAAGAAGGGGCTTACTTGATTGTATAGCCCTTGAATGAGGACATCCTTCATGGTTGGGTCTTGTTCTTGCTCGATCTCGTTCAGTTGAGTGATGAAGAGAGTGCGAGGATTGGCAAGTACCCACTCTTTGATTTGTGCGAATGTGTGTTGAGGGGCCATTTTTGTAAGAATTTGGGAGGCTTTGGAGGTTTCTTGAAAAGAGAGTGAAAAGGATTTGGGGAAGACGAATGACAGGGATGTAAGATGGAGTAAAGGGCCTAAAAATGGCAAAGAGGGGTTTTAAAGGAGAGAGGAGGTGAAGGGTAGAAAGGGAAGTGGAATAACCTCGATAACCGTTGCCCAATGAACGTGGGGCGCCGTTTCAACTTCTCAAGCACGCTTCTGGACACGCGTCACAATCTCTTGGGAAGTCCTTTTCAAATTTTGAATACTTGGCCTGTAACGCTTCAGAGCTTCTGACACGAAAGTCCGCTTCCCAAGTGACGGTTTTTCTTTGAAGATTAGTCAGTGTTCCCTTTGTAGATGCAGCAGTTCCCATGATCTTTTCAAGGTCAGGGAGAGTGAAGTGGTTGAGGGAACTTCACACTCATCTTTTTGTGGGGCTAGGGAACTCAAAGGGAACCAGACAATTTGCAACTCGATTAAGGAAATGTTTTGGCTCATGAGAAGCATTTTTCTGGTCCCTAGCTTAAGGTGGGTCATATGATCAACCGTCATGGTGGCTTGTAATGGGGGATAAAGGGAACTCTGGTTGATCATTTTGGGCCAAAAGAAATAGAGTTCCTTTGTACACATTTTTCTCTAGACTAGTAATCATGGCATAGTGAAAGCAATGAATCCAAGTTCCTTATCATGCAATTTTAGATAAACTAGTCAGGCATTGAGAGAGAGATAAACAGGGACTTGTTTAGTTTAGAGTTATCATCCCTAGAAGCATTCGAAAACGCTGGTAGGGACGTCTGTCTAAAGCTTTGGTAAGAATATCCGCAATTTGCTCTTCAGTTCTACAGTGTTCCATCGAAATGTTCCCATTCTCAACATTGTCACGTAGAAAGTGATGCCTTATATCAATATGCTTAGTTCTAGAATGATGCACAGGATTTTTGGAAATGTTTATGGCACTAGTGTTATCACAGAGTATGGGAACTGGGCCAAAAGACATACCGTAATCCTGGAGTTGTGACTTAAGCCATAGAACCTGGGAACAGCATGATGCGGCAGCCACATATTCAGCTTCAGCTGTGGAGAGTGCCACTGAGTTTTGCTTTTTAGATCCCCACGAAACTAAGCAAGACCCTAGGAACTGGGCCATTCCTGAAGTGCTCTTTCTGTCAACCAAGTGCCCTGCAAAGTCAGCATCTGTGTATGCAATGAGCTCAAGGGAACTGTTCCTTGGATACCAAAGGCACAAGTTATTGTTCCCTTTGAGATACCTGAAAATTCTCTTCACCTCTTTCAGGTGTGATTCCTTAGGGTTAGCTTGAAAACGAGCACAAAGACATACGGAGAACATGATATCAGGTCTACTAGCTGTTAAGTAGAGAAGGGACCCGATCATACCTCGATAGTTCCTTTGGTCCACACTGATACCTGTTTCATCTGCATTTAGCCTTGAATTTGGTGAGATGGGAGTGTCAATGGGCTTTGAATGTTCCATCCCATACTTCAAGAGCATTTCCTTGATGTATTTCTGTTGATGGATCTTTGTTCCCTCCTTTGTTTGGGATATTTGAAGTCCCAAGAAGAACGTGAGTTCCCCAATGAGACTCATCTCAAACTCATTGCTCATGAGGTCCTTGAACTTTTCTACAAGAGTTTCGTTAGTTGCTCCAAACACAATGTCATCAACATATACTTGCACAATCAAAATGTCTTTAGATTCTTTCTTTAAAAACAAAGTCTTGTCTATGGAACCACGAATGTATCCATGGGACAAGAGGAATTGAGCAAACCTGTCATACCAAGCTCGGGGAGCTTGTTTGAGTCCGTAAAGGGCCCTTTCCAGGAAATAGACATGGTTGGGCATTTTCTCATCCTCGAATCCTGGAGGCTGGGCCACATACACTTCTTCCTTGAGATGTCCATTTAGGAAGGCTGTTTTCACATCCATTTGATAAAGTTTGAATCCCTTGTGAGCAGCATAGGCGATGAGGAGTCTGATTGCCTCGATCCTGGCAACTGGTGCGAAGGTCTCATCGTAGTCAATCCCTTCCTCTTGCCTGTATCCTTGTGCTACTAACCTAGCCTTGTTCCTTGCTACAGCTCCAGTATCATCGAGCTTGTTCCTAAAAACCCATCGGGTTCCTATGATGTTCTTGTTTTTGGGCCTAGGAACTAGCTTCCAAACTTTGTTTCTCTCGAATTGGTGGAGTTCCTCTTGCATGGCTTGAATCCAATCTGGGTCCTTTAATGCTTCTTTGATATTTTTGGGTTCCACCATTGAAACAAACGCGTTAAAAGCACAAAAATTATTGAGAGAGGAACGAGTTTGAACACCTTTATCAAGAGGGGAGATGATGTTCTCAAGGGGGTGGTCCTTCCTTTGTTGAAAGGTTCTTGTATGAGTGAGTTCCTTTGCATGTGTATTATCCTCAGTTGGTGTTTCTTTGTCATGGGAACTCTCATCTTCAGCTTCTTCATTTGATGTTTCTTCAGAGATTTCTGGCAGGTTCCCTCTTTGTTCCCCTTGAATACTTGATTTTGGCAGTGTATTGTCTTGGGGGACAGCAGAGTTGTTCCCTGAAGAGGGGACCTCGAGAGAGTTGGAGGTTTCTTGTAGTTCTTCTGAGGAGGGAGCCTCAAGGGAGGTTTGATCAGTGAGGGTTGGACCTTCGTCGTTGTTCCCTGGTTGTGGGATATGGCTTGCACTTGGATAGTCTTCATCCCTTTTCCTTGGCTCATCCTCGTCATCATCATCGTCTTCATGTCTGACTAGCTTGAACAGAGTTCCCTTCCCTTGGGTCTCGGTTCCCATCTTTACAGACTTTTCATTGAAGACGACATGAATGCTTTCCTCTATCTTCTTGGTTCTTTTATTGTAGACCCTGTAAGCCTTGCTTTGTGATGAGTATCCCAGGAAGATCCCTTCGTCGCTTCTGGGGTCGAATTTGCCAAGATTGTCTTTTCCGTTGTTGTGAACAAAGCATGTGCAACCAAATGTTCTCAAGTGTGAGATGTTTGGTTTTCTCCCTTTGATGAGCTCATAGGAAGTCTTGTTGATCAGGGGCCTTGTCATGGCTCGATTCAGGATGTATGTAGCTGTGGAGATTGCTTCAGTCCAGAAGTACTCAGGAACTCCACTTTCGATCATCATGGTTCTAGCCATATCCTCCAGAGTTCTGTTCTTTCTCTCGACCACTCCATTTTGCTGAGGAGTGCGAGGAGCTGACAGGTTGTGAGAGATCCCATTTTGCTCACAGAAGTTTAGGAACTCCGAGTTTCGAAACTCAGTTCCGTGATCAGATCTGATTGCTTTCAGTTTCAGCCCCAAGCTTACTTCTGTTCTTTTGATGAAGGGCTCAAACTCTTCAAACGCTTGTGATTTTGCTTTCAAGAAAATAACCCAGGTGAATCTTGAAAAATCATCAATTAAAACATACATGTACCTTTTTCCACCGTAGCTAGCTGTTCTCATGGGACCACAGAGATCCATGTGAATTAACTCCAGGGACCTGGTTGTGCTTACCACCTTCTTCGGTTTGAAGGAGGTCCTGGTCTGTTTCCCTCGAACACATGCTTCACACATTTTGACTCCTTCGAGATTGATTCGTGGAAGACCAATGACCAGATCCTGTAGATAAAGCTTCAGGATTTGATTTACACCAGCATGTCCCAGTCTTCGATGCCAGAGTTCCGTGTCATCTTGGGAACTCGCAAGGCACAACTTCATTGGTGGTTCAAAGTTGGTGTCCACCACATACACATTGTTGTATCTTCTTCCTCTCAGAATTACTTTGTTGGTCTTCTTGTTGATGACGAGACATTCATCTGAGTCGAAAGTGACGATGTTGTTCCCTTGATCACACATCTGGGAGACACTCAGCAGATTGTATCCCAGATCCTTTACCAGATTTACGTTGCTAACTTTAATAGATCTATTGAGCAACACTTCTCCTTTTCCAATAACTTCTCCCTTGTTCTTGTTGCCAAATGAGACGTGGCCTCCTTCGGCGTGAGTGTGGAGTGAGATGAGGATATCCTTGTTCCCTGTCATATGGTTCGAGCATCCACTATCTATGAACCATGTACTGTTCCCTCTCACAGCCACCTACAAGGAAAAGTTAGTGTTTTGAGACCCAAGCAAGATGACTCTTGCCAGGTCCCTTGCAAGGGAAAACATTTTCATTCAAGATATAGTCAGAAATGTTGATGTCTTTGGAATTTTGAGAGTTGGAGTTCCTTTGGTGATGAGCATGACGTTTTTGTCTGTTTGGGAACTCATGGCTTCTAGGGGTTTGGGCTCTCTTCTTGGGACATGCATCCTTGTAGTGCCCATGAGCACCACAGTGCCAACATGTCTTGTAGTATTCTCCCAGGTAGTATTTTGGGTGTGGTCTCTGGATACGGTTCCTATCCATGGTTTCTTTGTTGTACACTCGAGACCCATTTCCCTTAGCAATTTTGACATAGATTCTATGTCCAGAGTTCCCAGTATAGTAGTCTTTCTCACCATTGTTTCCACTCTCTAGGACCCTGATTTTCTCCTCGAGATGAGCATTTTTCTGTTTCTCGCACTGGAGTTCTAAGGCCCTACACTCATGGATCTCATGTTCGCTCAGGGGTGACTTTCTGTTCTTGGAGCACTCACCTTTGTATCCTATGCCATGTCTGGCTGGGACAAACTTAATTTGGGAACTAGAGGCTTCAGGATGTTCGGGAGTCTTACTCAGGTTTTGCAGGAGGGTGTTCTCATCTTTCTCTAAAGTTTTGATTTCTCTTTCTAGATCTACGATGTGAGACACATGGGACTTGAGTTTTTCTAGAAGGGATGTGCAGTTGGGACAGGGCTCAAGACCAACTAATTGAGAATTTATGTGTTCCTGTTTTTCCAACTTGTTTTGCAGTTTTATGTTATCTTTAACAAGACTTGAAAGAATTTTCAACAATTCAAGTTTTTCATAATTACTCAAGGAATCAAGAACAGTTTAAGTGGTTACCTCACTGGGTTGTTCCCCAGTAGTTTCTCCTATGGCCATGCCACACATGTCTGGGAGTGCCCATGCTTCAGGATCTTCGTCTTCATCATCGCTCCAAGTAGCGATGTAGGCCTTTTTTCCTTGCTTTCTGCCTTCAGTTCCTTGTGGACATTCCTTCGCAAAATGTCCTTTCCTGTTGCATTTGTAGCAAGTCACTTCTGAGAGATCCTTCTCTGTGGGCTTTCTTTGGGAGCTCTGTCCCTTTCCCCAGTTCCCACTGTTCCGTTGAGACTTTCCTTTGTAGAAATTTCGAAGAGCTCTTGTCACAAGGACTAGCTCTTCATCCTCTTCTTCTTCGGAGTCTTCATGTTGTTCTTGGGTTGATTTGAGCATTTTTTCGATCTTGAGTGCGATCCCTCGATGAGCTCGACTTTGTTCCTTATCATCGATCTTCCTCTTCTCATGTCCCACTAACTTTCCAAATACTTGATGGAGCATAAGCGTTCGATTTTCTGGGTTTTCCTTGAACATCGTTCTTTCATTTGCCCATTCTCCAGTCAATCCATTGAAGAGCTGTTGGACCTTCATTTTGTGGGTGATTTCTTCTTTTGTGATCCCCAATCCTTCCATCTTAGTGCAAAGTCCTTCAAACCGGGATTGGTAGCTATCGACGGACTCTCCCATCTCCATTTGGAAGTTGTAGAACTCCCTCTTTGCGTTCATTTGAAGATCTTCTCTGAGATCTGAGTTCCCAACGTGCATTTGTTGGATGGCTTCCCACATTTCCTTGGCTGTGTCAAGGTTGGCAACCCTGTCACAATCTTGTACGCACATGGACCTTTTTAGATACTGTTTTGCTTTGTAGTTTGCCTCCATGCACTTGTACTCGTTGGGACCCCACTTTGAGAGATCGTTGACAATAGCTGGATCGATTTCGAAGTTCCCCCTTTCGATGACGCACCAGGCTTGGTAGTCTTGGCCACGCATCCAATCTTTCATGTCGCGTTGCCAGCTTTCAAATCTTCCTGTTATAAGCCTTGGCGGCTTGCTGGTATTGTTCCCCACCTGAGTAAGTTCCTGAGCCATTTTGGCACCTGCGATGCTAACACAAATCTAGAACCTCGCTCTGATACCAATTGTTGGATCGTAATCGGTTAGCAGTGAGCTTGGGAACTGGCAATTAAGCTGTTCCCAAGGCAGCGAAAGTAAATAATCGCAAGTAATAAAAACAGTGAAAGGCACAGTTCCTTTATAGAGGAACCCCACTACAACCAACTAGTTGTATGGGTAAACCTCTACCTCCGCTTGGAGGATTTTGAATGACTTACTTATATTGATTGCTTTGTTCCTTAGTTACACAGCCGGATTTACACTTCTCTGTTCCTACAAGTTCTTCCTAACTCTAGCAACACTAGTAAATCCTCTCAACTGAGTTCCTAAGCTCACAACAGCAAAACACAAGTAACTCAAACCTTACGCTGACTTCTTAGTTCCCTTGCTCCAGGGAACTTCAGCTTCACCGTCGTCGAGATCACACACTCGCCGGCGGGAACTTCTCTTCCTTTTCTTTCTTTTCTCTGATGTGGGTGTTTGTAAGTTCTGGGAGAAGTACTCAGACCGAGTACTATTCATTTGGCTTTATAGTCCATTTGTCTTGGGCAGTCGCATCTTTCGTTTGTGTCCAAAATGCCCTTTGCTTGATGCCCAAGTTGTACTTTCTTCACATGTGACTTTGGTTTGAACTAGGTCAACTTCTTGAATCAATCGGACCGTTGGATGAAGCGTGACAGTCTGAGGATCAGACTGTTCCCTCTGGCTGTCTGAGACAGAATCCCGCGATCTGCGCTGAACGGTCGTTGTCTTCACATGTGAGTTCTCATTTCATGGGAACTGACTTCTTCAGAGTTCCCTTGATGGAAACTCTTCATCGTTGTAAGCTTGTGTTTTCTTGTTTGTTTCTGGGAGTTCCCACTCCATGGGAACTTTCCTCTTTAGAGTTCCCTTGATGGAAACTCTTCATTGTGGCCAGTAGTGGCTTTGTCATTCATAGGAGTTCTTGGTTGTACCTGTGTTCCTTAAAAATACTTGAACAAACCACATTAGTTCCCTATGGTATTTGTCATTATCAAAACTTAAAGAGAAGTGAATCGTTGATCCGTTGCTTAGAACCAGAGGTCCCAACAACGTCCCAACAATAACAATGACTAAATTGAGGTTACAAGTGAACAAATATGCATCTAGTAATGAACAATTATATGAAAAAGGCAATGAACAAATATGTATAAACCAGTGAACAAATTGATGTTACTAACGAACAAATATGCACAAACCGATGAACAAATATGCTAAAACCAATGAATAAATATTTTTATTTTTTATGAACAAAATAACAATGGTGATGAACATATTGCATGTAATTTTGATACACATTTGTTCATTTTTTATGTACAAACAGTATATTTTTTATGCACAAGTAATAGTTTATTTATGCACAAAATCACAGTTTTGATGAACAAAATAACAGTTTTGATGAACAAATCCACATTACTGATGAACAAATCTACAATACTAATGAACAATCTGGACGCGTGTCCTATTTTTGTTTTTTTTTAAATACGCGAATAATTCGCCAATAATTCGCTCGTGCCGTTTTTCCTCTTTTTAAGTGAAATGATCAACGCCTTTGATTTTTCTTGATCCAACGACTCTTTTTCTTTCTTATTTCGCACATGGGCGCCCATTCGCACAACCGGACTCCTATAATATACACCATATATTAATCAATATAGAAGTGGGAAGTAATGAATATATTAACTTTTCACGCTTGAATAAATGAATAATCATAAAATATTAAATCACATTTTATATTTTATATAATTTTAAAAGTGCATACAAAATTTTAAACATAATATATTATTGAGTTTTTTAAATAAGGAGAACGCCTTTTTGGTTAAAAAAATACATGCCTCCTACGAGGCATTTAAATACTTAATATGGTCGGGATTCATTTGTATTCATCCAAGAATGAAGAATCTCTTATAAAACAAAACATAGAAATGAATCTACGTTGCTTAAAAATTATAAAGGAGAATGTGGTAACTATAACTAAAAATGATTAAAAATGATATTATTTAAATGATATTATTCTAATTAATTAAGAATTTTATAGATATAAACAATAAACAATGAAATATTCATAAAAAACCCAAATCATAAAAAATAATTGTCCCGTGCATAGCACAGGTATCACCACTAGTTGGATATAAAGTTAGTCATTGGAAAGTTAGAGGTTACATTAAATATACATATATACATGAAAAATAAATTAGACTTAGGGAAGGGGGATTAAGGGAATAATGTTAGCAACATGAGAGAATGTTTTTATGATGATGATAAATTGAATACAAAGAAATCAAAAATTAAACCAAGATGACGCATA
Organism: Fallopia convolvulus; assembly: GCA_964016875.1. NCBI lineage: Eukaryota > Viridiplantae > Streptophyta > Magnoliopsida > Caryophyllales > Polygonaceae > Fallopia > Fallopia convolvulus. The sequence continues at coordinate 6,143,261 of OZ024737.1, forward strand.
ATTTTTGTGTACATCCACATATGAGTTTCTTCTTTACTATCAACTTGGTTTTTTTAACTCTTACAAAACTCTCCTATAATGAATGTGTGCCAATATGAAGAGAATGATGTGATTTTTATATTAGAAAAATTGAAGGTTTAGAAATGTGAAAATTTAGAGGACTTTAATAGAATTTTAATAGGTATCGAAAAAGTTAAAGAATGTAATCACCAAATTATTAGAGAAATTAAAGTAAATAAGGTTATTGTTTAACAAAATGGTAGATCAAAAGTCTTTTTTTTAATACATTATTGTATAATAGGATATATTAATTGATTGACTATTGGTCTTCTTTATTTAAATGTGGAATTGGATTCTCTATGTTTAATTAGTAGGATTAGTCATAAATAACCAAAAAAAATTTCTTCATAATATATATATATAAATATAGAAGATTTTTAATAGGGTAATATGAAATATCACATAATATACTAAGCATATAATGTGCAGAAAATTTATAAAAAAAGTAATGAATTTGAATGACTATTAATAAATTAAAATAAAAATAGGAAGTAAATATTTATATGATATTGAACTTTGAACTTTTTGTTACAATAGTTTGTTCATTGAAGATTCTCAATATGCTATTCAAAATTATTTTGTTCAACTATGTAATGCTTCTTTTGTAAAAGTTCGATATATTGTATAGTACTTTGATATTTGAAGTATAGAAATTATATTGTCCAATCACTCGTCACACAATTTAATATTTTTTTTGGAAATGTAGAACGCCTCTTCCTAAGCTCTTTACCCACAATTGCTCTTTATAATATTCTAGTCATTCTTCTACATTGGACGTAGATTATACGTTCAAATATTTATTATTTAAAAAAATTTAATTAATATTCTATATAATATTTTTGATTAATATTATCCTATTTTCTCTTCTAACTCTTTGAAAAATCTTAAATCGAAAATATCATGAAAAAATATGATAACGAGAATTTGTATTTTGCATTCATTTAGAAATAAATTTATATGCTCAATCATGAAAGACAAAATGAATATACTTAAATATATTACATCAAACATAGGAAAAAGATCAACATTATTCAAGAATTAAATACTTAAATATAACTTTCATGGAATGCTCCCAAACATTGGAGTTATCCAAATCAATTTTAATCTTCGAAAGGAAATGACACTTGTTCTCATGCATATACGTATCTTCATCGAAATATTCGATTCTACCAACCCGACTTCTTGTAAACTCTTTCAAAGCTTTCCACCAATCTATCATTTTTTTCACTTTTTTGTGAACGTGTATGAGGATAGGAGATATTACATGTGTATATTTGGTTGTACATATTGAGAGAATGATGTAATTTTTTATATTAGAAAAAGTTGGATGTTTAGGAATATAAAAATTTGTGTAGAAATTGATATTATTATGAAGTAATAAATTAGATCTGAACTTTAATATGTATGTTACAATTGTGTACATTATGTGCATTAATTCCTAAAAAAAAACTTTTTTGGTATTTTTATAGATAGATTCATAGTTAAATAGATCGATTATAAAAAAAATTAAAAATAATATTAAGTTATTTGAATGAGTCATTACTTGCCCAAATTTTGTTATTTGATAGTATATAAATAGATAGATGTATATTCAGGTGACAATATGAAGTAGATGTTGTGACTTTTTATATTGGAAAAATTAAAGGTTTAGAAATATAAAAAGTTGGTTAGAAATGGAAAAGTTGGAGACCTTTAATAGGTATCCAATTAATTAAAAAAATTAATGGCTCCAAAAGGATTATTATTGCTACACAAAATGGTAGATCAAAAATCTTTTTTTAAGAATATTTCTTGGATTGTTGTATAATAAGCTTTATTTATAAGTTGACTCTTGGTCTTCTTAACTTAATTGTAGAATTGAACTCTCTAAATTAAATTAGTAGAATTAGTTATAAATAACCAAAATTTTCTTCTTTATAGTATATAATATACATAGATAGATCGATAGAAGATTTTTTGTAAGGTAATTTGAAAAGTCACATAATTTACTAAACATCTAATATAGAGAAAATTTATAGAAAAAAATAATATATCAAAATAAAACTCAAAAGTGAATTTTTTTTTCTACGATTGTTTGCTTATTAGATATTCTCACTATGTTATTCAATATTATTTTGTCCAACAATCTAACGCATATTTTGTAAAAGTTGAATATATATGGTAGTACTTTGATATTTGAAGTGTCGAAACTATATCGCCTAATCACTTGTCACACAATTTAGCATATTTTTAAAAGTTGTAGAACCACTCTTCCCAAGGCTCTTCACCCACAATTGCTCCTTAGAGCATCCACAATGGTGATTTTTGTTAAGATACTAACAATATCATAAAAAATATTAAACAATCAAAAAGCTGAAAAGTGAGTATCAAATTGTTAGTAAAAGTTTCTTCGTCCACATACTTCTATATACTTCTATCTACTTATTACCTTGAACCATTACAAAATTCTAACTTTTATGAATTTTTTTTTAAAAAAATTTCTATGATACTCAAAAACTCAGGGTTGGAGATGCTATTATATATTCTTTTCATTCTTCTACATTTGACCTAGATTAGGCATTCAAATATTTTATTATTTGAAACTTTTAATTAATATTCTATATCATATTTTCGATCAAGATTATACTCTTTTCTCTTCTAACTCTTAGAAAAAAAATCTTAAATAGAAGATTGGTAAATTGTAAAAATGAAGATTTGTATTTTGTATTCATTTAGAAATAAATTTTTATGCCCAATCATGCAAAAAAAAAAAGAATATACTTGAATATGTTACATTAAACGAAAAACAAATATATACATTACACAAGAATTAGGTACTTATATATAATTATCTTGGATATGCTCCCAAATCTTGGAGTTTTCTAAATCAATATTCACCTTTGAAAAGAAATGACACTTGTTCCCATGCATTTACGTATATGCATCAACATATTTGCTTCTTTTTCGCCACTACCAACCTGATTCTTGTAAATTCTTCCAAAGCTTTCCACCAATCTATCATTCTTTCACTTTGTTTTGAACATGTATCGGGATAAGAGATATTATATATGCATAATTGGGTGTAAATATTGATAGGATGATGTGACTTTTTATAATAGAAATATTGAATGTTTAGGAATATTAAAAGGTGTTTAGGATTTGATATTATTAAGAAGTAGTAACTTAGATCTAAGCATTAATTAATATGTATGTTACAATTGTGTATATTATGGGCATTTATTCCAAAATCTCTTATATATATATATTTATAGAAGATAGATAAATAGATGAATTAGAAGAAAAAAATTAGAAATAAATATTTAAGTTATTTGAATGAGGCATTAATTGCCCAAATTTTTCTATTTTATAGTATATATAGATAGATATAGATATAGATGAGTCAAAATTAAACACTTAGAAGTAAATGAATTTTTATTTATATCTTTAGGTTATAATTATAGGAATTGAATCAGATAGAAACGGAGATTAACGTGAAAACTGAAAATTAATTTTATCCGTTTGATTATGTATGTTGTATGGTTGTGATTAGCGCGTGTATTTCTTCAATTTTTAAGAATCAAGGGCAAACTTGTCATTTGGCCTCTTTTATTATCTTCTCCAAATTACCTACAACACACCAACGTATAATATTTCTCCTCTCTTCTACAGGGTACAAATTTAATCGGGTTCTTCTTTCTCTTATCTCCGATTCCTCCATTTGAACGATTCTTTTTTGTTTTTCTTTCTTAATGGGTTCAAATCAAGGTATGTGTTTTACTCTTTTCGAGTTTTATTTTATTTTTTTAAACTTTGGCTTGATTTCAAGTTTAAAATCAAAACTGACAATATGAGATCGAATTTGTAGAAAATTTCAAGTATTTAGTGTATTCATGTTGTTTTTCCATAGTTCATTGTCCAATACTTTGTTTTTTCGATTTATTTGATCTCTTAGTTTGAGATGCATATAACATGTTAGATGAAAGTCCTAAGAGATGGGAGTTTTAATCTGTGTTGAATTGGATTTTACATGAACGTATTATGCTATTACGTGAACTTTATATATTTTTGCGTGAACCTTACAACAAAATGTGCGTTCTTTTATTTAATTTTTTGTACATTTGTCCTTTATTATAGGTTGTCCATCAACTTCTATTGATTTGAGTGGTAAAATGTCTTATACTTATAGTGTGGATAGTGTTGATGGCACGATGATTTAGAATACAGATTTAATTATTATCATTAAGTTCATGAACCTACATTATCTTGGTTATTTTCTTGTTGTCACTAGTAATAAACATGAATTATAACTTCATTTTACTGCCTTTAACATTGCCTATTAAGTATGGAAGTCTTGAGCGTATATTTGCATATATGCAAGATCATTGGTGTCATGGTAAGAAATTCATGAGAGTATGATCTATTGTGCTTGTGCAATCCTTGTAAATCTCTAGAATTTCATTTGATATATACTATACTTATTGGTTGTACAACTATAATTAGGGTCAATACATTGCAAGTAACTTGAAGATGATGGAACCTTGTTCTAGGTCCGAGGAGTCTGAAAAGTCGGAGATGAAGATCTTTGTGAAGGTTGCAGACAATATCATCATCCTTGAGTTGGAAAGCTCTTACACGGTTGGAGATGTAATGACCATAATTCAAGTCAAAGAGGGCATCCAAGTGATCATCATGTGCTAATTTTTTGCCATACATGGTTTTCAAGTTGAGTATGTTGGCAAACTATAACATCAACAATAAATCAACCTTCCAACTACTCACTCACTTTAAGATCCATATGCAGATCTTTGTGAATATCTTCATGGAACTGGGATATACCATTACACTCGATGTAACAAGATCTGACACAATTAGAGACATCATTTCAACTCTTGAATTTTCGGAACTGATTTTACCTTTTTTATCCATTTTATTTCAATTATATAATGAACGATACATCTTCATTTGAGTTCACGTTGAGTTTTTTTTATGCTTCATGTGTTTGATATAAGGTAACCTCTTTTGTTATGGTTAGTTGTTTAATTTTTAATTTCATACTATATGTGAGCACAAATCTTAAATATTTGAATACAAATACTAAATATGTGAACCTACGACTATTATATATGAACATTCACAATATTTGGTTCAATTTAATTTGTATTTAACTGTCATGTATCAAGCTCAACTACAACCTTTGCTAGCATAGTTAACCAACAAAAATATAAATCATAAGACCAAGCTTGTTATGTTAATGTGCATGAAATACAATAAAACAAACACGAACATACATAATAAATATGTGAACGTGGACATAATAAATATGAACCTAACCAAACTAAGGCTCTGTTCGGCAAAACAAGGTTTTTAAAGAGGTTAAGGTTTTTAAGGAGGTTTTTGAGTAGGTGTAGGTTTTTAGGTAGGTGTTTGAAATCTTATTTATAACCTCTAAAAACCTAACTGAGTGTTTGGTGCTATAAGGTTTTTAGGAGGTTGTTGTAATTAAATTAATGTAAAAATATTAATTAAAATAAATTTCCAAATTTATACACTACAAGTTTTCAATAACCTCTTGAAACCTCTAAAAACCTATCTATAGGTAGGTTTCTAATTTGTGATTTTAAACCTCCTCAAAAACCTTAACCTTCCAAAAAACCTTGTTTACCAAACACCTATTTAAGTAGGTTTTTATTAATACAAACCTCCAAAAACCTTCAATAACCTGTGCCGAACATAGCCTAAGTATCGAACTTCATTTGTGAAACAATTTTGTACCTTCTTACAAATGTCATTCCACGTCTTACTATTTTTCTACTACCCTACCAACATAACTTTATCTTTACTTTCTTAGCTTAACATCAACCATCCAAATTTTATATATCATCAGAACTAGCTAGTTATTTTCAAAATAATTGCTTTATTCAATATTTTCCATTCAAAACAGAAGTAGTCCATTTGCATCCACCAACTTTCTTTGGCTTTTTTGTTGGTTGAGTTGCAGGATCATTCAAAATTTCACCATCTTCTTCAAAACTTTGGTTGTTATCATCTCCAATATCTTCACCACCAACTTGTTCAATTGGATTGTAATTCTGGTCCTGACTATATGATACACCACTTTTGCTTTCTATATATATAAAAAGACAAGAAGATATAAGATGTTAGCCTTTTCAGACAATACAAACATGTGAACAAAATACATAAACCTCTTAGTGTTATACATGAACATTTAAATGAAATATGTGAGCACCTACCTTTTCTATAAATTATATGAACCTTGTTGACATTTGAACATTCGAACTATGTTTATGACATGTGAACAAAATAAATGAACCTTTAAATGAAATATGTGAACATCTATAATAAAAACACATTTAGACCAACAATACAAGTATTGAAAGCTTAGAAACAACTTACATATGAGTCTGAATAAGCTAGAATAACATATTCTCTCCATGTTTGTAGTCTAAATAAGATTCCAATAAGTCTGAACTTTCTAGGTTCCTCTCAATGTCTAGTTTCCTCTCAAATCCTTTTATATCATCATTAATCAAATCTCCACCCCGATAATCTAAAAATTCAGCATCCCACAGATCTCCACCACATATTCATTTAATCAGTTTACTATCATCACCAAAAATATCAATTTAATCACAAAACAATGCACCCAAAACACTGTCTACATTCCTTTCAATTTCTAGAATCAAAATCTTATTTGGGTATGAACCCTAGAATAAAAAAATTCGAAAAAGAGAGGGTTCTTACCTGGTTTGGAACCGAATTCCAACAATAGTTGCTCCTAATCTATCGTAGATGTAATTCGGATCTTCAATTAAGTCTTTGAACGAAAGGAGGGTTGCGAGATTTTGAGGCGATTTTGTTTAGCTTTGGGAGAGAATTGAGGAAAGTTGATGTAATACCCGAGTCCTTAAAAATCCATGATACCAATCCGTTCCATATTCCCGAGCCTTTTTCGCCTTACTTAATATTTTCGTTGACAAGAAGTCAATATTTAGGGCCTCTTAAGTGAGCTCGTTTTATTTCTAGATGGGTTAACTCCTTGACTGGCCCATTTGGTGAGCTCATTTGTTTGCCTCTTTTGGTTCACTCATGGAGAAACCCTAAGGGGAAGCCTTCATTTCCATTTTCTTTCCTTTCCAAATCTCTGTTTTTCTCTAACCCTAAACTCACGAGAGAAGAGCGGCCGCACCACTGAGGAGCAACTCGCCTCGTCTAGACCCAATTCGTGCGACTCGTCCCCGTCGCCCTTCGAGCTTCGCTACTATCGCGCCATCGAACACCGAGATTCGTCCCAACCAAGTAGTGGTGACTCGTTGAGCCGCGCGGTTGCGTAGCTCCTATCCCCATTTGTGTTCGCCGCCGAGTTACGCCGTTGTAATTCGAGCCCCGTTACCGATATCACCGCCTTGCCTCCGATCTTCGCCGCTCGACCCGGATCCATGATCGGAGTGAACCATCTACCCTCTGTTGTGCATCGTAAGAACTGAATTCCTTGCCCCTATTTTGTTTTATACATCTTTAATTTAAGCATGTGTCGATTTAGAAGAGTGCTTGAGTTTTGGGGTTCAATTTCTGCAAGTTTGTCCTGCTTGGTTTTAACAAAAAAGCTTGGTTTGATTTCAATTGGTTTTTAGCAGAAGGTTTGTTTTTGTTACGATCGGTTTAAGCAATTGATTATTGGGTCTTTCTGGGAATTGACTTTAACATCAATGAGCGTTCGTGAGCTGAGTGAATAATGAAATGAAGCATGTGTTCCTACTCCTTAATTAGCGTATTAGGATATATGTTTGTGGGTTCTCTTAAGTGGGGGTTGGTTTTTAAAGGAAAATTTTAATCACTGATGCTTATGTATTTGGTGGATAATTATTTAAAGTTAATATAAATAAGGTTATATATATATAAGGGAGGTCTAGACTTCGTGTATATATATTGCAGGGGTATTTCTTTTGTTCAAGCTAGTTAACTATGGTGTCTTGATAGTTAGTTAGATTTGGAAATATGGGTTTGGGTATTCTTACGTAGTGGTTAGTGGTTCGTGCGTTGGTTGATTAGTGTGAGGCCCGATCATATTAGTTAATGGTAAAAACGTCATTTTGGGTTCGATTATTAGTTCACTCGATTAATTGATAAGCTCGTTGATATGTTTAGGGAATCACTCTTACCCGTGTCCTTAAGCTTTTCGTGTTGTTGGGGTCTCTCCATTTGAGGTAAGTCGTTCTGCGACTTGCTCGGCTTAATTCAATTCTTGTTAGATTGGGTGCCATGTATGTGGAATTGGTTTGGGGGAATTAGTCCCTCTGCATATTATTTCTAAAATAAATTTTTCTCTCTATGCTTGTGAACCTTGTAATTGTATCTATAATTGTGTTGGTACTCATATTTGTAAGTGGTGTTTGCAAATGTATTGTAATTGCAATTGTGATGGTGCATTTGAAAACTATAAGTGTAATTGTTTTTGTAAATGTAAATGTGATTGTGCTTGTAATTGTGTTGCAATGCAGATGTGATTGTATTTGAAGTTGTGAGTTTAGTTGCAATTGTGATTGTATTTGTGATTGTTCTTGTGACTGAGAATGAGATTCTGATTTGGGTTGTGAGTGATGGTGATTCTGAACCCGACTGTGACTAAGAGTGTGCTTATAAGAATTGTGATTGTGTTTGCGATTGTGACTGTGTTTGGAAAATTGTACTGATATGATTGTGTTTGTAATTGTGCTTGTGTTTGAACGGGCGTTGATGGTGATGGTGATGGTGAATGGAGGTGATTGAATACGGGCGATGATTGTGAATACGGGCGTTGATTGTGAATACCGGCGTTGATTAAGAATATGGGCGATGAGTGATTGAATATGGGCGTTGATTGTGATTGAATATGGGCGATGACGGTGATGGAGGTTAATGTTGTCCTTTTGAGTTTGTGTGAATGTGTGTTCGTGTGTGTGTGTGTGAGTGATTATTTGACTTTATGTGATGAATTGTTGGCTCGAAGATTTTTGACTCATGTGTGAATCTTGGTTGCTAGGGTTGTGTGTGGTTTTTCAAATGTTCTATATGCATCTCACGCTTTCTAGCTTGAATTAGAATTGTAGCTGACCCTTCGGGGAATATTTTTACAATTTACGGTGTTTTTTTCAAGAATCATGATGAAGTGTTGCAGCGGATGTTGGCGACAACATGTCATTAGGTCGGGCTGTTGGGATTTAGTTATTTATGTATCAAAAGTTGTCTATGAATCGTTTTGTTACTAGTTGGATAGAACTGGTTTAGGATAGTTTGGATTTACAAATTGATCTGACTGTGACCTTCTGTGTATGATTTCGAGAATACTATCATGTTTTTCCCCCTCTTTTTAAAATAAAAAGTTGGTTGTTTATTTGTTTCTCGTCGTGCCCGAGTTGCAAGATCCTAGTGAATTTGTTGTTAAACTAATCTGAGTAGTCCCAGACAATGTCTACCACCGAGTAGTGCCCAGGCGAAAGTTGGGGTGTTACAGGTGACAAGAAGGGCACATGGTTCTGAACAACAGAGGTATCCGATGTCCAATTTAAAAAAAAATCAATCGATGAGTTTAAATGGTTTAAATGGGTAGGCTTTTCACATTTATGGGGTAGTGACACGTTGCGACTCCGCCATCACCCGCTGAAGGACCTCTTGTAGTTTAACATTTTAAGTTTTAAAAAAAATGAGATTCATGTATTGATAGTTGGTCACTTTTCTTCATTTAGATGGCCCCTCAGACTAGAGCTAGAGGAACTTTTGCCCGTGGTAGGGGTCGAGGTAGAAGAGTGGCCCCTATTGCCGAGCCAGTAGAGCTGCAAAACGTTCATCATCAAGAGGAGGTTGCCAAAAGTGATGGACGCGAAGGGAATAACCAACAAGAAGAACATGTATCTGTCGTTGGAGGAGGACCTCGGTCTATAAATGAGGTCAATACCAGAGCAGACGAGGAAGTGCGTGGACCAGCTGAATTGCCACCAGTTGAGTTATCGCCTGAGTTGAATGCTGCAATTAGAGCCACCTTTGAGGGGCTGTTACAAGACCTGTAAGACTCGAGAGTTGTGCCTACCCGGCATGTTGCCGCTTCTGCCCGTCAAAGGTTAGAGGGTAGGGTGCCAAGCCTCGTTGCTAAACAGCCGGTTCAGACAGGGAGACCACTGCGAGTTTCGAGACCAGTGATTGTTGATTGCTTTGAGGAGCAGAGAAGGGGATGTCGAGAGCCCCAACCGGATAAATTGCTAGCAGAATTTAGGAAGACCGGTGTGCCAAACATCACGGGGGCCAAATATTCTGATGTGTAGGAATGGATGAGATAAGTGGCCTCTGCCCTGGACTCTATTCAGGCACCGGAGGAGCGGAAGATGTCACTGGTGCAGAGTCTATTGCAAGAGGATGCGTTCGATTGGTGGGATCTGACCCGCGACCATCAGGCGAATGTCACTTTTGATGAGTTTCGAAAGAAGATTCGGGACCAGTATTGTCCCAAAGTCGTGCAGATGGCTCGTGAGGCGGCTTTTCGGGATGCGGGGCCCGAGAATATTATAGTAGTTGAGACTATTCTAAAGTTTCAGCGAGAGTTGGCAGCAGTGCCTAACACTGCCACTACAGAGGATATGCGGATTGCAACCTTTCTAAAATGATTGCAACCCCATCTACGTGCATATGTATCTGGACTTTGGCTCAAGACTTTGAGGGATATTCAAGATTCTGCTTTAGCTTATTCTATGTCTATCTTGGGGCTGGAACAATTGAATGCAAATATTAGTGGAAGTAAAAGGCAGAGATCGTCAACATCGTCAGATTATAGGAGAGAGGGTCGCACCATGCAGTTTCATCAAAGTAGTCTTAGCCATCAGAAACAGGGAGGACGGGAGCAGTCCCAACAGAGTCGGGCTGTTTGAGGGTGGGCAGAGTGTTTCAACTGTGGAAGTTTAGAACACTTAAGACTTCAATGCCCTAGACCGCTAAAGAATTGCTTTACATGTGGGAAGTCGGGGCATCTTCAGAAGTATTGTAGGATTGGCACGCCCTCACAAGGGTCATCACCGGGGATGGCTAATCAGGCACACCACCATAGATACAGTAGACACTAGGTCAAAATTTGGGCCAAAGTGCAGGAGCTACCAACTCGAGGGTCGCTCAACCCCTAGAGTTTGAGATGAGGGAGGTTGAAGAGCTAAATGCCCTTACTCTGCCTAATAACTTATCATGATTGTTAGTGTTTCTTAGTCATTAGCTACGGTTTAGCTCGTTAGTACCTTAACTTCGCTTGCAAGACAACATAATATTTGTTGGTTTGGTTGTTGTTAGTTTGACTGAATCGGGATTCCTTGCTTGCATTGTTCTGTGGATTGACTATTTCCTTGGATACGAGTTAGTTATGTTTATTGGATTTGATATGCTTGTTTTTTTAGAATCGTTGATTTGGTGTGTTTTTAATTGATTTTGAATTGCCTATTTATGTTCTGGATTCTTAACTATCTAGTATTGACGGTTCGAGGACGAACCGTTTTCTTAGGGGGAGGTAATTGTAGAAACTAGGGATAACAAAACCACACATATAACTACGTATGTTTCGCATGGTGTTATCTACGGTTTAGTTAGTTAGTAACTTAATATCTTTTGCAAGACAGCAGAACATCTATGTGTTACCTGTTAGCCATTTAATATCTTTTACAAGACAGCAGAACATCTATGTGTTTACTTGTTAGCCATTTGGTTGTTTGCTGGGTTGACTAAACCAAAATTCTTTAATTGCCTTGTTGCTCTGTTTGACTATATGCACTTGAAAGGAGACTAGCTGTGTTTGGTGGATTGAATAACCTTGTTTTTTTGATTTAGAGTTCTTTCTGATTGTTGCATTTGTGAATTCATGTTGGAATACTAAGTTGAGAAATAACTGCTCAAGAACGAACCGACTCTTAGGGGAGTTGTATCTATAAACCCTCAATGATTTAGCCTTCCTATGTTTCGGGACGAAGCTTTCTTAAGGGGGTAGTAATGTAATACCCGAGTCCTTAAAAATCCATGATACCAATCCGTTCCATATTCCCGAGCCTTTTTCGCCTTACTTAATATTTTCGTTGACAAGAAGTCAATATTTAGGGCCTCTTAAGTGAGCCCGTTTTATTTCTAGATGGGTTAACTCCTTGACTGGCCCATTTGGTGAGCTCATTTGTTTGCCTCTTTTGGTTCACTCGTGGAGAAACCCTTAGGGGAAGCCTTCATTTCCATTTTCTTTCCTTTCCAAATCTCTGTTTTTCTCTAACCCTAAACTCACGAGAAAAGAGCGGCCGCACCACTGAGGAGCAACTCGCCTCGTCTAGACCCAATTCGTGCGACTCGTCCCCGTCGCCCTTCAAGCTTCGCTACTATCGCGCCATCGAACACCGAGATTCGTCCCCACCAAGTAGTGGTGACTCATTGATCCGCGCGGTTGCGTCGCTCCTATCCCCATTTGTGTTCGCCGCCGCGATGCTCGATTATGCCGTTGTAATTCGAGCCCCGTTACCGATATCACCACTTGCCTCCGATCTTCGCCGCTCGACCCGGATCCACGATCGGAGTGAACCATCATTGATCTCCTTTCGGACCCTCTGATGTGCATCGTAAGAACCGAATTCCTTGCCCCTTTTTTTGTTTTATACATCTTTAATTTAAGCATGTGTCGGTTTAGGGTAGTGCTTGAGTTTTGGGGTTCGATTTCTGCAAGTTTGTCCTTCTTGGTTTTAACAAAAAGCTTGGTTTGATTTCAATTGGTTTTTAGCAGAAGGTTTGTTTTTGTTACGATCGGTTTAAGCAATTGATTATTGGGTCTTTGTGGGAATTGACTTTAACATCTATGAGCGTTCGTGAGCTGAGTGAATAATGAAATGAAACATGTGTTTCTACTCCTTAATTAGCGTATTTTAGTTAGGATATATGTTTGTGGGTTCTTTTAAGTGGGGATTGGTTTTTAAAGGAAAACTTTAATCATTGATGCTTATGTATTTGGTGGATAATTATTTAAAGTTAGTATAAATAAGGTTATATATAAGGGAGGTCTAGACTTCGTGTATATATATTGCAGGGGTATTTCTTTTGTTCAAGCTAGTTAACTATGGTGTCTTGATAGTTAGTTAGATTTGGAAATATGGGTTTGGGTATTCTTACGTAGTGGTTAGTGGTTCATGCGTTGGTTGGTTAGTGTGAGGCTCGGTCATATTAGTTAATGGTAAAAACGTCATTTTGGGTTCGATTATTAGTTCACTCGATTAATTGATAATGCTCGTTGATATGTTTAGGGAATCACTCTTACTCGTGTCCTTAAGCTTTTCGTGTTGCTGGGGTCTCTCCATTTGAGGTAAGTCATTCTGCGACTTGCTCGGCTTAATTCAATTCTTGTTAGATTGGGTGCCATGTATGTGGAATTGGTTTTGGGGAATTAGTCTCTCTGCATATTATTTCTAAAATAAAAATTTTCTCTCTATGCTTGTGAACCTTGTAATTGTATCTATAATTGTGTTGGTATTCATATTTGTAAGTGGTGTTTGCAACTGTATTGCAATTGCAATTGTGATGGTGCATTTGAAAACTATAAGTGTAACTGTTTTTGTAAATGTAAATGTGATTGTGCTTATGCTTGTAATTGTGTTGCAATGCAGATGTGATTGTATTTGAAGTTGTGAGTTTAGTTGCAATTGTGATTGTATTTGTGATTGTTCTTATGACTGTGAATGAGATTCTGATTGTGGTTGTGAGTGATGATGATTCTGAACCCAACTGTGACTAAGAGTGTGCTTATAAGAATTGTGATTGTGTTTGCGATTGTGACTGTGTTTGGAAAATTGTACTGCAATTGTGATTGAAGTCGTTATGATGATTGTGTTTGTAATTGTGCTTGTGTTTGAACGGGCGTTGATGGTGATGGTGATGGTGAATGGAGGTGATTGAATACGGGCGATGATTGTGAATACGGGCGTTGATTGTGTATACGAGCGTTGATTGTGAATACGGGCGTTGCTTGTGAATATGGGCGATGAGTGATTGAATATGGGCGTTGATTGTGATTGAATATGGGCGATGACAGTGATGGAGGAGGTGATGGAGGTTAATGTTGTCCTTTTGTGTTTGTGTGAATGTGTGTTCGTTTGTGTGTGTGTGTGTGTGTGAGTGATTATTTGACTTTATGTGATGAATTGTTGGCTCGAAGATTTTTGACTCATGTGTGAATCTTGGTTGCTAGGGTTGTGTGTGGTTTTTCAAACGTTCTATATGCATCTCACGCTTTCTAGCTTGAATTAAAATTGTAGCTGACCCTTCGGGGAATATTTTTACAGTTTCAGGTGTTTTTTTCAAGAATCGTGATGGATTCTCTACGAAGTGCTGCAGCGGATATTGGCGACGTGTCATTAGGTCGGGCTGTTGGGATCTAGTTATTGATGTATTAAAAGTTGTATGTGAATCGTTTTGTTACTAGTTGGATAGAACTGGTTCAAGATAGTTTGTATTTACAAATTGATCTGACTGTGACCTTCTGTGTATGATTTCGAGAATACTATCATGTTTTCCCCCTCTTTTTAAAATAAAAGGTTGGATGTTTATTTGTTTCTCGTCGTGCCCGAGTTGCAAGATCCTAGTGAATTTGTTGTTAAACTAATCTAAGTAGTCCTAGATAGGGTCTACTACCGAGTAGCGCCCAGGCGAAAGTCGGGGTGTTACAGTTGATAGTCGATTAATTTTGCAGTTGGTTTGTGAAGAATTGAAGATAGAAGTGTATGAATTACTATTTTAGAGTGCATTTTAATGATTATTACAAAAATGCCATTAAAAATCAAAAAGAGAAGCGCGTGTCCCTCTTTTTTCTTATTTCCCCCACATTAATCCCAACCTTTCATTTATTCTATCCAACGAACCATATTCATTTTCAGTTTTTAGGATAAACCCCATTTCCACTAGAATCAACCTCTATAATTATATATTAAAGCAATTTAGATAATACAATTCGGTTTGGCTACCCCAAAAAGAAACGGTTATGCTCCTATGACTTTTTAGTTTTTATGCATCCAATGGCAATTAATTACATCACTTAAATGTCTTAATTGTAAATATGTTTGAATTCTAAGCATGATCATGACCATATTACTATTAGAGCTGTCAAAAGCTGACCGAACCCGCTAACCTGATCCAAACCGCCTGATAATTTTAGGGTCAAGATCCAAAAATTTGAACCCGAAACCTGAAATCAACCGAACCCGATAGAACCCGAAACCCGTTGGGTTGACCGATTAAGTTTATTTACATAAATTTTAAAATTTATTTTAAAATTTATAATATATTTTATCATCAAAATAAATGAAAATGATATATTATAATTAAATATTATTATGTAATTAAAAATTAATTTAAAAAATCATTAAAAATGATATTTTAGACCCGCTAGTCAACCTGAATCGACCGAAAACCCGCTACAACCCGACCCGATTGACCCATGACCCATAACGAAACCGAACCCGAAATGACTGAACCTGAACCCGCCCGACCCGACCTGATTGACAAGTCTAATTACTATAAATCTTGTTTATGTACGAAATTTCTTATTAATTATATGGACATTAAAGGCTAAAAAAGCTTCTCTCTAATGTTAAATGTTTATCGATATAAATTTATTGTATGGTTGCAATAAAGTTATAGAGTATGTTATTATTTGTATGAGCATTAATTGCCATTGAGATTTAAGTTTATACTATTATAGATGAGATTATTGTTTTTCGTAAGATAAATGTTCATGAGATTATTGTTACAATAGTTAACTATTATTATTATAAGAAGAGATTTTAATTAATAATGGTATTTGCTATTGTTGGGCATGGTTCCGGTGAGGACCATTCTTGTGGTAAGGACTAGGCTTAAAATGAGGACTAATCTCAACCATTAGATTTACTCTTTTACTATGTATCGGATGGTCAAGATTTTTCAAAAATTATTTTTATTTTTTTATTTATATATATTTTTTTAGTTTTGTGAAAATAAAATTTTAAAAAAACGAAGTCAAAGCACATAAAAATTGAACTTACCATAGATAAAAAATGAACTCGTAGAATATGAAAATTGAGCTCATACAATATAAAAATTGAACTCCTAACATAAAAAAATTAAACTTCTAGTGTATAAAAATGAACTCGTAGTATATAAAAATTGAATTGTCATATTTAATGTTTTTTAAAAAAATTAAAAAAAGAACATAATTTTAAAAAAGTAAAAAATCTAAAAAAATAAATAGAAAAAATTAAGAAAAAATCAATTATTTTTTTAGTTATGTGAAGATCGAATTATATGAAAAATGAATTCAAAGCATATAAAAATTGAACTTATCGTATATAAAAAAATGAACTCGTGGAATATAAAAATTAAACTCATACAATATAAAAAATTAAACTCCTAACATAAAAAATTGAACTTCTAGTGTATAAAAATGAACTCGTAGTATATAAAAATTGAACTGTCATTTTTTAACATTTTGAAGTTTTTTTAAATAAGAAAATAATTTTAAAAATATAAAAATAAAAAATTGAAAAAATCATTTATTTTTTTAATATTGTTTTAATTATGTGAAAATCAAATTATATGAAAAGTGAACCCAAATCGCATAAAAATTGAACGTATTATCGATAAAAAAACAAACTCGTAGAATATAAAAATTGAACTCGTACAATATTGAAAATTGAACTCCTAACATAAACAATTGAACTTCTAGTGTATAAAAATGAACCCATAGTATATAAAAATTGAACTGATATATTTAACATTTTTAAAGCTTTTTTTTAACAAAAGAACATAATAAAAAATATAAAAATAATAAAAATAAATAAAAACTAGTAAAATATAAAAAATCTTGACCATCCAATATATAGTAATAAGTTAAATCTAATGGTTGAAAGTAGTCCTCACTTAAAGCAAAAATCCTCAGCACAAGAGTGGTCCTCATCGAACCCAAAACATGCTATTGTTTAATATTACTAATTAACAATTTGTTGTTGAAATTTATTCACTATTTTTAGATGGAACTAGAAGGCTTGGCCCGTCCGATGGACGGGATAGGATTTCGTGTCTATTATTATTTATTTTATAAGTGGATATAGGTGAATGTGTATATTATTTGAATTAGAATAGAAGTGGTAATTGTATGTGTGATTTGATGAAATTAAATAATGAAGGATAAGTTCAGAGATAGTAAGTGCATTTTTTATTCTAAGAATAATTGATTGCATAAATGGATTTAAGGATTTAATAGGGATTGTAGTGCATATGTAGAAATAGTGCATTTTTTATTTTAAGAATAATTAATTAAATAAATGGATTTAATAAGGATTGTAGGGCATTTATTTTACTCTTGAGGGACAAATTTTAGAGTTGTAAAGATGTTAGCGTGGATTTGTGAGCTATTTAAGCTTTGTAATATCTATCATTTCAATTAAGAAGAAGAAGAAATCATTGTTTGTTTTGTTTCCCTTATTAACTCTTTTCTCAATATATATGGTCGTCTTCCTCTGTTGAAAAAACCAACAATTTTTGCATTCATCTTTTGGAAGAGATGGCATTTGGCTCATGTATGGAAGTTAGAGACAATTTAAACTCAAGAGTTGCAACAATAATCAACAAAACTAAGCACAAAGTATTCTAGCACTAATAGAACATTAATAAAATAAAACGAGACAGGTTGCATAATAACCTCTTTTATCTACAAATATCCTCTAAACTCTCAATAATGATTTAAAAGATATCTTCCACTAATATCCTAAAAAACAAAGAAATGAAAGAGAATACATGACATCAAAGATACCGGTTTCCAAATCCAGCTGAGGCCGTGTACCCATGCAAACTCACAAAAATGACTGATTTCTCAAGGATTAGAAACCTGACAGAAATTCAAGAAGTAACAAAGAAATGAAACAGTATGCAATGGTAAAAACAATAACAGCATCATCAACTATAAGAAAACCAAATGATTGACAGCATGTATAAAAGAAGAACCTCACAATTTAACTCCAACTGAAGTAGTGACCCTCCAGCATTAAGAGCCAAAGCCATGCCATGTCCCCTGAAAGATAGAACAGGATTGATCATGGCTGTCCTGATCCAGAAAAAAGCTCTCTGTGACATCTTGTATTCTTGTCAAACTTTCATGTGCTTTTCTGACAGAACAATGGGCTCATCCGGTTGTCTTCTAACTACGGTTGTGTCAAGTGAAGTGTGCAAACGAGGTAGGCCAAATACCTGCTTTAAAAGGCTATGCATCAATGAATAAATTCTTGAAATGTACAAGTCTCTGATCAACACCTACAAGCAGAACTGGAGGAATTGGGAAACTTTCTTGAGATCCTCAGATTGTCAACAAAAGTTACTTGATAAATGCAACAGTGCATCCATAATTCATGGGACTTTCCTGCTCAAACTTCACTACACGCCGATGATTTCTCAATATCTCAATCACCCGCTCCTTCATAACTCCAGATCCCATCCCGTGTATAATATAGAGAACAGATTGAGGTTCTCTTCCTAATATTTCCATGTCAAGGACACGGGAAGCTTCTTCTACGCGCATGCCTCGTAGGTCCACAGTGTTCTTTGATGTTTGTACTGCTGGTCCATATGATCCTTCCTCTTCTCTTCTTCCAGCTAAATCTTTCAAGCTCCTTATTGTCTGAGCCTGTTTCACCATCCACAATATTTAAGCAACGTCAAACTATCATTTTAGAACAGTAAGACAATCAATATCAAAAGAACAACTTATTAGCCATATACAATATGGACTGCCAGCAACTCTATTACAGCTAAACATGTCCCCTCCTCTAAGCCCACAATGAGTATCACAAACTTCCCAAAACTATGCGTATTTTACTTAAAAGTAGAATCAAAACCAGTGAGAATCAAAACCAGTGAGAATCAAAAGTAGTGAGAAATAGTAGATAAAAATATATCTTTGTGATTGCCATTGTGATTGTTGATGTGATTGGAAGGTTGAAATACTTGTTAATTAAGACGGTGAATAATCACCGGATGTGTGACAATTGACAGGGATGAAAAGCAGGCCTAGGAAGACTGCACCTCATCAGTTTTGGAGAAAAACAATTGCACAACGCATGTATAAACAATTGCACAAGCCCGCAAATCAACCTACCCAGAACTTGCTAAATCCGTCTACCAATAATGTGCTTACAGGTTCAACCAAAGAAAAAAAGATCTTGATGGTAGAGGATAGGTAAAAATATGCACCACTATGCATAAGGGCCCAGAGGTATGAAAAGGTTAGGAAAGGTCCTTATGGTATATGCTATAAAGGCAAACAACATTATTAAAGGAAAGAGCATATGTAACTTTTCTAAGTTAACAACAATATAATACTTCAAAAAGTACTGCCTCAGAACAAGCACAATCATAATAAAACAATTGCATGCATCTCGGAAAGGGACTTGTAAAATATTATAAACTACGAGATAAAATTTTTCAAACCCATAGTATCATGGCATTTTGTCTCAAAGTGTATAACAATAGAAGTAAACAAAATATTCTTCTCAACATAAACTTTCTTTTCTTGTCATAGCTGCAGTGACTAGTACATAACCATAACACAGGACTTGTTTAAGGGAACAATTTTCCTAAGTCCAAGGCACAGAAAAATTACTCTTCACAAATGTCTTTAAGGGTATCCAGTTGAAAATCTGGTTTATTAACTAGTGCAAATAGACCCTTGGGAGGAATAAGTGGGTTGAACCATGAAGGCAGCTCAGACATGCCACCAATGAAACCATTTAGGTGAGTCAGGTGACCCATTGTAGTTTCCAAGACATTTTGTACAAAAGTTCAATGATCATACTCAATGACCCGCATTCATCTGAGGTGATTAAGTACATACTTAAATGGGTGCACAATGAATGTTACTGTAACCGAATTCCAAGGAAAGAATTGCACAAGACACCTTAAGTCAATCCTACAAATCAAATGAATTGCACGAGACACCTTAAGTCAATCCTACAAATCATTGATACTTGATGGGTAAAAAGAAAAGAAATAATTTCATATAGTGAACTCAAAAGATCTTCCCTAAGGTTTAAGGTAAAACCTTCAGCAAGTAATAAAAATAAAGGTTGTAATTTCAATGAACCAAAAAACACCCAAACAAAATGCACAGTGTAACTTGTAAGACCTGTTTCTTCATGCGTGGGAGTGAACTAACTGCACGACTTTCTTTTTTTGTTGATCGAATACTGCTTCTGTCCACACGAATCCTTATTTTCCCTGATTGTACCAATATACTTCCATCATCTTCAGACACTTCAAGTATAGTAGCAAGCCTGTCTCCTAAACTCTTCACATGAACCAGCTCACCTGGTTGAGGTATATAAGAACTATCATTTCCTTTTTCTAAAGTGAAATGAACATCATGATTGTGATTGCTGACAATTGAATCTATTTGTAATTCAGCCTTTTTCACAAGAGAACTAAACTGATTCACATTGGCAGTTTTTAGTTGGTTGTCAAAGTCCTGTATAACTGTTTCAATCTGAAATTTTGCAGTCTTCAGTTCTTCTTGGACTGTTATTTTTGCACTTTCAAGAAGAGCTTTCTCACACAGACCAAGATCCTCTGCTTCATCATGAATCTAAATTGATACAGCAAGAGCAGTTGAAGTCAGGATGTTATGAATTATAAACACTAAGTATTTGCAGGAGTTACAAATTATCTGAAATTGAAAAGAATATGCTTCACAAATAGCATATACAAGCTAATTAAATATGATCGAGAAAAAGAGAGATTTAATTATAATTCACAAAAGTAAAATACTCACTCCATTCAGAAATA
This sequence comes from Fallopia convolvulus, assembly GCA_964016875.1. Classification (NCBI taxonomy): domain Eukaryota; kingdom Viridiplantae; phylum Streptophyta; class Magnoliopsida; order Caryophyllales; family Polygonaceae; genus Fallopia; species Fallopia convolvulus. The sequence goes on from OZ024737.1 coordinate 6,164,156, forward strand.
ATTGTCTTTTTAACCATATGCACAATTTTTTAAGGAATGTACAAACTAGACTAAGAACAATACCCTTCATGATTTACATTTAGTTCTCTTTTGGTTTATTGGAAAGTACAACCTTTCACATATATGAATACAAAAGTACTCAGCTTTGACACTATTTTTAAAAAAAATATTAATTAAACTCAATATTATGTAGTTTTCTTGCATCTTACCACTTTATAAATGATTAACTCCCTTGTAAGCCAATGAAAAAAGAGGTTAAAGGTCAAAACGAAACTAATCAACAAAAACAATTTTCGATGACAATTTTCACCTCGCACTTCTAATTAATTGTCCAGGAAACCAAAAACAACATATAAACTTGATCAAAACATACCTCCTAAAACGACAATCAAACTTGAAAGGAGGATAACTTTTCACACACATGGTAACAATTAATTTATTTCATTAAATCAATTTGGTGCATTTTAACTAAATTCAGTTATTATTGTCACATAGCTGAATTTCAGTTTTCCTTGGTCTATCGGGTGCATCCTCCTGTTATGGGTGACCCCATCTTGACCCCCCAGGTCCTGCTTGTGCGGGACTATACTGGGCGATGATGATGATGAAATAAATCCATAATTAAATAAGGATAAAATGAGACTAAACTGACCAAAATAGCTTAAAGACAATTATTATGAACAAAAAGTGAAGGCTAAAATGACAATTATTTCAAGAAGGTGTAGTAACATTTATGTTCAAGATGATTACATCAGTGGAATTATCTTCCATAAAATAGCACGACTGCAATTGCTGAATGCAACCTAAGACGAGCACATAACAACATAGGTAGCAAAGACAACCATAAAAGTCAGTGCTTATGCAGAATATTATATCTTTCATTGAAATGTATTGTATGTATTCGTATCAGAGAAAATGGATTTGTCTAGTTAATTGCTAAGAATCTCAACTGCAGTTATTGCTTAATTTCATTTTTATAATTTCTACCTAAGCTAGATAAACTATTATCATGACCAGAGAAGTACTGTGGGCTGATCTACCTCATGATAAAGATTCATGATCTCTAAATGAAGAGATGAAGCTCTATTTTCCTCAGCAGAAAGCCTCTTCCTCTCCTCCAGTAATGATCGGTACAGGAGACCTCTTCGTTCCTGCTGCTTTTCTGGCACCAGCTTCTTCATCCACTGTTCAGCATTTTCAATCACCTTCACATCAAACCCAACATTCCTAGCAATTTTCAAAGCATTTGACTCACCAGTACATCCCCACAAAATCTGATATGATGGCTTCAGTGTTTCCAGACAAAACTCCATAGCTGCATTTTCAAACCGAGTATCATTGTGTCTCAGCCGACTTAAATCAGCATAATGTGTGGTTATAACAGCTAAGCTCACTCGATTTTTAAGATATTCCAAGATGCTGGAAGAAAGTGCTATTCCTTCAGAAGGGTCTGTTCCACTCCCAATTTCATCAATTAGAACTAGGGACTCCTTTGAAGCAACCTCAAAGATTGTGCGAATACGAAGCATATGACCGCTAAAAGTAGAGAGATTTTCTTCCAGAGACTTGAGCAAAATCAATACAAAAAAAAAACAGAAAAGAAAAGAGAGAAAGGTGTCAGATTGGAATAGTTTGATCCCATAAACAAATTAGCTAATACATATTAAGCTCCTACCTGATGATCACCAATGTCTGCAAGAACCAGATCAAACCAAGGAAGCATTGGATACCCTACTGCAGGCAAGTACATACCCGCCTTTGCCATCAGAGATGCCAGGCCCAAGGTTTTCATGGAAGCAGTTTTACCACCAGCATTGGGTCCAGAGATTATAACTACATTGGTTCCACGCCCAATTTTGATGTCGATGGCAACAGGAAAATCAGGTTTTCCATTTATCCGTCCATCATAGTCTGCTGGGCCAGTTTCCTTTCCCATTAAATCATTAGTCAAGCTACTTAAGGCTGAAGCAAGAAGCAAGGGGTGTTTTATCCCATTAATATCCACGGATAGTGTTCCTTTGGAACTTAATGGATTTAGAACAGGACAGACTCCACTCATCCATTCAGCATAACCAGCTCTTGCAACTGCAAGGTCAACTTCTTGAACTCTATCCAGCAAATCTTTTACCTCTGCTGCAGATTCTGCAATTTCAGCAGAAAGCAAACTCAAGATAGCCTGCTCCTCATCTTTCTCAGCATTTGCCAGCTTCACTTCCTTGTTGTTCAATTCCACTGCATATTTAGGTTCCATAAAGTAAGTAGCACCAGAGCTACTAGCATTTAGGACCACTCCACCTTGAAGTAACAATCTGTGTGAAGCCCTGATACCAACACACATTCTGGACCTGCGCTTGGTAACTAATGGTCTATCAATCCCTCCAGCCTTGAAAATTTGATTTGATATAGCATTCAAGAGACTGTCCAACATTCTTATGTTCTTTTTCCTCTCTGACCTAATGGCCCCCAACTTCTCACTAGCTGTATCAAGTATAACAGAGAGATTACAGTCTACACATGATTCTATATGCTGTACCAGTTCATCCAAAAACTTGCAATTCTCAAGAATTTGTAGTAATGGATTGTACCTGGAGATAAGATAGTTAAGTAGAAGTACTGTTTCCAAGAAAGTAATAAGCCTTCGACACCAGTAAGGAGGTCAACGAACTATATGATATGACCATCCATATCTCCAGATGAAAAAAAACCTCAATAAATATCCAGTAAGCTAATTTTAATTCGCTTCTTAAAACTACGAATTGCATGAGATGCAATTGAACAATTTACGACTTTTTAGCAAAAATCACCTCAAAATCTAAGCAATTATCGCCAGAAAAATTAAAGGAGTGCTGGAAATTTCAGAAATCTGAAGGCTGATGCCACAAAAGTGAAGCCGATAAGATTCATCGTTAACGACAATGTCTTGTCCAACAAATTAAACCACAAAATCATCTCATATAAAATTCGAACAAACAAAGGAAAGGTTCGAAGCTAGCTACCTCTCCGGAGAATCACTAATAGAGGACACCTCCTTCAACTGCTCCAGTACCTTCCGGGCTGCCATCAAAGTCCTCTTAACCACACACAGTTGACGAATCGTCATTACTTCACCGGAAGCAGCGGAATTGACAATCGCCGACACGTCATGGATCCCGGAAAAATCCAACTGGTCGGGCAGGGCGAGCGCGGCGGTGGTTTGGTCCAAAAGCCGCTGGCTCTCCTCCCGAGTTCGGCCCATCGGAACAGCGGCGATGAGGGCTGCTGATCGAGCCATGGAGGTGGAGGCGAAGGCGGAGAGGTGGCCGCACACTCTGTCCCATTCTAGGGTTTTCAGAGTCTCGGCATGAAGGTCGCGAGAAAGTTGGAGCTGCTGGGAATGGTTGGGAAGCGGAGGAGTGGAGGAGAGAAGAAGGATCCGGCGGCGGAAGGGTGGGAGGTGATGGTTGTGGAAAAATCGCCGGCGAGAGAGGAGGGTGATGCTAGGGCGTTTGATGTTGCAGCAGTTGGAAAGCTGCTCCATCGGGCGGGGAAATCGTGTGGTTTTGGTGTGGATTATCCCAAGCCAAGTGACAGTTAGGTTGTTGATTGAGAGTTTGAAAAAAAAACATTTGCGACGATGTTGCTGCCCAGGATCGAACTGGAGACCTTCAGTGTGTAAGACTGACGTGATAACCACTACACCACAGCAACTGACATACAAACGGTAATTTGATGATTTTATATAACTCATATGATCATATCTCATCCTTGCAACCACCCAACATTAAAAAAACGGAAATTTAGCGTGGTAACTTGAGGTTTAACATTATTTATAAGGTGTACCAAAGTTTGACAAAATTCACACGGTAAACCTCAAGTTTATCTGAAATTCACAAGATGACCTTGAGATTCAAAAGATGATCCAAAATGGTAACAAGTACACATGTAAGATGGATTTACTTTTATTCTTATTCAACAACCACGAAACAGTCCAGATTTGAATATATTAGACTTAGGCTTTTTTAGAAGCATTCAATCTTTAATGCATAAGAAAATGCCTAAGGATGTTGACAAAATGGTAGAGGTTGTTAATGAGGCATTTTATGAATTAGATCTCAAAACTCTAAGCAAAGTGTGGATGACCCTACAATTTGTAATGAATGACATACTCAAATCAAGGAGGGGAGGAATGATTATGACTTGCCCCATGTGAATAAAAAGAAGATGGAAGCTTAACGCAACCTACACACTAGTGAAGGCACCATTGTCTGCTGTTTTGGAAGCATAGGACATTGTACAATATGGTGCACCACTAAATCAAGCACAAGCAAATGAAGCACAACCAAGTGAAGCCTCACCAGATCAAGCACAAGAAAATGAAGCACAAGGCAGTCAAGCACAAGCAAATGAAGCACAAGGCAGTCAAGAACAAGACAGTCAAAGGGGACATTAAGCAATGAGGAATGGATGACTATATCATCCTAGAATAGTGCAATAATAATCTATTCTAGGCTGATATGCAATGCAATCATTTTGAACATATGTAATTATTTGGGACATGTAATGATATTTGTGAAACATATGAAAAGGGGACATTAATGCAGTCAACTAAAAGACTTATTTTGAACATAAATTGCTCTTAGATGTCCCCATTTAGCTCACTGGCATAATTCCCTTGACACACCACTAATACAACATAAGCCTTATTCAATCACATAATGTAACTCGTTTCTTATGATATATTAATGCAATGAACATATATGAATCACACCTCACAAATACAAAGACTTCATCATTGATTTTTGTCACATAAATTGGTCTCAGATGTCCCCATCTATCATTGACTCATTCACACTTTTGCCATAAAACCCAAATGTAAATGAGCTATCCTAAGTCTCAAATAGATTGGTATCTCATTTCAAATAGGTAATAAAGACATCATTAGAGTGAACAGTCTTATAATAAAGAACTCATCATTCACTAGTTATCAGAAATGTAACACCCCCTTCCTACCCTAGAGGTATTACCGCCAGTAACCCCGATTAAGACTAAACCGAAGCTACCCAAGGCTTTAAACTGATTGAACAAACTAAAAATCCAAAATTTGGATTCATTTAAATCATAACCAGAAAATAATAAAATGTTGCAAAAGAACTTAATCCTTATTACTTCAACCTTACAAAGTTTAAGAAAACGTTACAGCGGAATAAATATAAATGGTCTTAAAACAACATTAGCATTTATGACAAGATGATAGAACAGTCTTCTATCTGAACAAGGTCTTTAGTATGCAAACTCTTAGCTTCTTCTTTCCCAACATAGCTTTGTAGTGGCCCAACCATAAACTTCGCTCAAACACAACTTCTGGAAACTTTTCTTCAACTTCTTGATCTACTTCTCAAATCAACTTCCAAGAAATACCTTATGTGTCGTGTACAACGGTGGACACCAGCCGACCATGCAATTGAATAAGGTGGTCGGGTTAGTCTAATGAAAGACTAAACAAGTGAACAAAATGACTGGTTCTTATGGTAGTGACTAAACATATTGGCATCGTAATCCGAATGATAACCGGTCGATGATCCAACAGTTAGCAATCCCATAGAAGATAAGAATGAGGTATGCATATTCAAGAGATATGACACCACAACTTGCGGTTCCATTACGAAACATGAACAATTATTGGGAACTCATATTAATCACATAACATTTTGAAAAGCCTCCATCGACTAATCAGATTGACTTAATCAAAGTTTGATTAAGAATCATTCGTAACCGGGAGCAAGAATGGTTATCGAATAGACTAACCATCCGGGTACATTAATGTGCCTAACGCACTTATCTTATATTACTTAACTTCTTACAAACATGCTGGTAACTTTTAATCGACTGAAACCGCCGAGAATCCACATGTACATGGAGACGTCAAGATGAGAGGGATGAAATCCATGATCATTGACGAACACCTAGTACCAATTTGCACTTAGCTAGAGTGCATAAACACCTCCTCCAGCGATGAGTGAGGTATGAGTCATGACCCGAATGTTGGGATATGATAGGGAACTAAACCTCCCAACATAGACTGTGTTATAAAGAGGTCATCGGAGACTCGGCTCCTACACCTGAAAAACTAACTTACTTCACAATAATGTCTCAGCATGAGACAACATACAAGGTCACACATAACGGACCTAAATCCAGTTCTATCGCGAAACTGAATAAATAACATGGTCATTATTTCTAACAAATATAACGACCTATCATATTTTATCAAGCACACAAGTTGTTCCCGACACAAATATTAAATGGGATTCAATTCCTCATTTAATAACAATAATGCAAGAGAGAACCGTCCACTTGCCTTAGAAGGCGTGCTCAACGTCCTTAGCAATTCAACAGTAATCTTTATCACCCTTCTGCCAAATATAATAAAAGGATTTCTCAACAACGAGCTCACGGAAGCACTTCTTAGTTGTATTCTCAACTCCTACAACTTTCTAATCGATAAACGATTTGATTTCCGAATATCGATTCATAAATAATCCTTAGTTATCATACTTTAAGGAGCCATCTTGGCGGAATTATAACTAATTATCCGCTTCACTTTTGAAACAATTTTCTAAATAAAAATTGTTCATTAGCAACAGTTCTTAAAGGTGACCAAATCTCGGATCAAACGGATTAACAACGAATCCCAAGTAGTTATCTGAAGTCCTTTACCTGCCAATCGGTATCAAAACTTGTATTCGCTATAACTGAAGATTCGGACGTCCGTTTCCCGAGCGGTTTGAACCTGTGGGACCGTATCAACGTCAAGATTATAAAAACCATAAATTTAATTAGCAAAGCGGAACCAAAAGGTCCTTACAGTGGCTCCGCAATCTACCCGCTAATTAATTTCGATCGTAAATACCTTCACTCGAGCCCATGGCTCGTTTGGCTCTATAGTGGCTCAATCCCCGAGCCCAAGGGTGGTCGAGTATTGCCCAACGGCAGCCCTTGCGGTGGGTGGTGGTCGGAGGAGTTGGGGGTCGCCGACGGCGATGCATAACAAGGCAGAGAAGGTCGACGGTGGCGTGGAATTCTTTCCTCCCGAACCGGTTGTTCCGAGCTGACTCTTCTCTTGGTTCTGCTACAGCAAGCACGATCCCAACAAGGGGGAAGAAGAAGAGGTGGAGGAGGAGGGTGGTGGACAGAGAAGGCGGAGGAGAAGAAGACGCCGACCGTGAAAGCTGAATTCTTTCTCCCTTGTTCGTCGTCGTTTCGTCCTTTCTCGCTCTTTCTCCCTTCCTTTCTCTGTTTTCCAATTACAAAGTTCGAGCCCCCCTCAAAGTTATCTCTGGTTTCCTTCCTAATTAAGCAAGAGAAGGCGGCTTGTAAAAATCAAAATCCGTATTAAGCACATAGGGACATATTGTAGAGGAATCCAGCATTTATATTCACAATGACAATTTCAAATAAAATAAAGATAGTTTTGAGTACTTAGCAAGTCTTCTTCAAAAACTGAAACCACAAGTTCATCAAGATGAAGAGTATGATCAACTCCATCATTGCCAACATTAGAAGGAGCATCAGTGAGGTCACCAGAATCCGCATCATCAAGCAAATCAAGAACACCAAGCCACTCAGGAACATCTTTTATTGCCCACTCAACAGTATATTCAGAATGACAGGGACTGAAAGAGTGGATTCCTCTACAATCAGGGCCCCACTCGCAATGAGATCCATGGAGCACCCTAAACTCTCAGAGTGAGAATTAGAGGACAGATCCATGATCAGGATTAAAGGGACAATTTCAAAGCACAAGCAAAATGAAGTAAAATTTCAAGAAGGGAAATAAATGAAGTAAAATGTCAGGAAGCACAAATAAATGAAGGAAAATGTCAGGGAACAGCTTCTACCCTAGTGTGAAGAAACTCAACACATCAGAGAAGCTATTGACTTAGAGAAGTCAATTCGTCATCATGCAAGGGAAATAAATGAAGCAAAATGTCAGGAAGCACAAATGCAGTGGACAAATTCACAAAACCAAACCCATAGCTTCGAGGAACTCACCAAATCAGAGAAGATAGAGGCTTAGAGAAGTCGAATCAACAACATGCAACCAAAATAGATGAACACAAACGTCAAGAAGAGCATACAATAGGGAAAAAATTGCAAGATCAAGCCCTAGTTTAGCATAGCTCGCCCAGATTTCACAAATAATGAAAGATTGTAAGCAAGAGGAAATTAGGGCCAAATTCACAAGAACAAACCCTAAATCAAAGGAACTCACCAATAATTGGACGTTCAAGGCTCCAATAGCAAATTTGGGGGACAAATCGAAGAACAACTGTCGAGCAAGGGGACGCGACAAAGATCGTCACTTAGAGAAACAATCTCAATTAAGAAAAAAGAGGTAAGAGATCGATCAAACCAGGACGGAGAGAGCAAGTACAAAATCAAAGAGCTTATGAGAGAGCGAGGAGAAGAAGAGAGCGTTCTTCAAGGGTTTCTGAGAGAGCAAGGTGGCAAAGAATGAGGGGAGTTCTAGGGTTTCATGAGGGAGAAGATCAATAAAAGGTCATGGGCATTTGTGGTATTCCATGAGTCTCATGAGGACAATTGGGTCATTTTTCTAATGCCCAAAATGGAAAATATCAGAAATGAGAACATCAAAGGGGGACACCCAAATAGAAATACGAGAACATCAAACCGGGACGAAGTGTAACACCCCGACTTTCGCCGGAGCGCCACTCGGTGGTAGACCCTGTCTGGGACTACTCAGATTAGTTTAACAACAAGTTCGCTAGGATCTTGCAACTCGGGCACGGCGAGAAACAAATAAAACTTTCAACCTTTATTTTAAACTGAATGTATAAAACATGATAGTATTCTCGATTTCATAACAAAAGATATCAATCAGACCATTCTGTAATCTCAAACTATCCTAAACCCGTTCTATCCAAATAGTAACAAAACAATTCACAAACAACTTTTAGTACATCAATAACTAGATCCCAACAGCCCGACCTAATGACACGTCGCCAACATCTTCTTCACCACTTTGTAGAGAATTCATCACGATTCTTGAAAAGTACCTGAAACTGTAAAAATATTCCCCGAAGGGTCAGCTACAATTCTAATTCAAGCTAGAAAGCGTGAGATGCATATAGAACGTATGAAAAACCACACAGAACCCTAACAATAAATTTTCACACAGAAATCAATAATTATCAGTTCATATCAATTCAACACTTAACGTTAAATATTCACATAGACATCCATACACACAGACACACAATCAGACAGACACACGGATACACACACACACACACCTACAAACCACATCACAATCATCATCACATTAAAATACCACAATATGACAACAATAAAATTAATACAGATAACATCAATAATAATAACAAGGGTAACAGTAATCTTCACAAAGATCTTCCCAACATATATAACCACAAAATACATTCCGTTAAACGAAACCCATGAACATGATACCATTCAAACAAAAATCAATCAAATAAAATAGCAAGCAACATCCTCCTCAAATCCAAATGGCACCCTCCGGCCTTTCATCTATGGCGCACGGTCAGGGCGCACCATATACACGTGTCCATTTCCTCTATTCACCCTTCTTTCCCCGGATAAACCTCTACTAGAGCATTTGCCTAAACATTTTATTGTTACTTTTAAAAGGCGGTCCCTTCCAGCCGCATGATCATGCCCAGGGGCCTCTTCATCCTCAGCGTACCCGCACCCATGACCATACCGGTGGAACCCAATGCACGCATAACGAAAAATGTTTAAAAATGATTTTTCCTAATTCCAAAAACATATACAAACATGTAACATGAAATCATTCCAAAATAAGGTTTGCACATTCAACTCAATCATTTAACACATAACGGTCGTAAGCAAAACAAATCGACAAACGATTAACCTCGAACAACGGAAACAAAAACGGAGCGGAAGAAAATAGGCCCGAACAAGTCACAAATCACAATAACAAGCACAACCACAATTTCAATTCGACGCATTCACAATTTCTATTCAAACACAATCATATATTCAGACACAATCACAATTACAATTACGATCACAAACACACTCATAGTCACAGTCGGATTCAGAATCACCATCAGACTCACAACCACAATCAGAATCACAGTCACAAAAACAATCACAATCACAATTACAATCACAATTACAACTAACTCACAACTGCAAATACAATCACAACGGCACTGCAACATAATTACAAGCACAAGCATAATCACATCAACATTTACAAAAGATAATTACGATTACAGTTCTCAAATGTACAATTACAATCGCAAATACAATACAATTACAAACACAATTTGCAAATATGAGTACAACACAAATTTTCAAATACAATTACAACATTCACAAGCATAGAGAGCAAAATTTATTTTAAGAGAATTAATATGCAGAGGGACTAGTTCCCAAAACCAATTCCACATACATGGCACTCAATCTAACAAGAATTGAATTAAGCCGAGCAAGTCGAAGAACGACTTACCTCAAATAAAGAATTCTCGTAAGAGCAACGATCACATATCTCGAGCAAGACAAGATCCTAGACAAAGATAACGAAATGCCTTTAAAACGATAAAGTCTTGCAAGAGACACTTAACCAGAATCTTACACCCCGCCAACTTATTAGTTCCAGCAACTTTTATCGAACTTGACTTTAATCCAGTTAGGGTACCCAACTTAAAAGGGCATAAACCACGTGAACTCTCATACTGACTTCAAATTAAAACAACCTCCACCGATCGGTTCAAACAAAATTAAACCTTAACTTTCGACATTAGTGATTACATAAACAAAATATCTATAATTTGGTGATATATACTCTCAGCACAACTTGTAGTTAATATACATCTTGTCTAGATATTCAACCAACGAAAACTCAACAGGTAGATCACACACTTTAAGCTAACATGACCAAAAGACAAGCATAAACGAATTATAAATATATAATTTGAATGGTGATTATATGGCTAATTAATGTTAACCTTAAACAAGAATAATCTCCAATTAACTAGGTGATTGCCAGCTTTGACTAGTCCACTCTTCCAACTTAATATACACTTCGAATTTGACCTCTGCTAAATACGAGCATCCTGCCATTAATTTCCTACAAATACCAAATCCAACTTAAATAGGAATCATTAATTCAGAAACCCTAATTTACCCAATTGACCACAACAACAACAACTTAACTACAACCTACAACTTGACCAAATCAAAAGCCAGACTCGAGTTTCAGTCACATCAGATTCCAACGTATGTAAAATTGTTTATTTGCTTGAGTTGTGGCATGGTGTAGGTTGATTTCGACTGATTTGGTTGAGTAGCTTTTGAGTTTGTGTGTTTTTGCTTGTAATTGGCTCTAGTTCTAGCACCGTCAAAGGAAACATTAACACCAACATCACCAAAATTTCACATTCAACTTAATAAAATATATTTATTAATTCAATATCTTGTCATAACTCATAAGGCCACACTTGCCCGTGTCAGAGATTGACTAGTGTAGTTCAAGTACACGTTGTTACATTAATTGTAACACTAACGTTTTATTGATTTTATAATGCACTTTAATTAACTTACAATGCACTTTTATAAGTTTGAATGCACTTTTTCTAACCACATTAGATGAGCTGTTACTAGTTTATAACACACTATCTATTTTGGAATGCACCTTTACTCGTTTGGAATGCACTCTACCAAATTTTGAAAGAATCTTTAAAATAGTATTATACATGCACTTTATCCACTTATATATGCACTTTATCCACTTATATATGGTCAACGTTTATCCTATAATACTGAAGTATTTAAGCTAGAAGAAGAGAGATTTCGTGTGATATCATTTCCCATTCAGTTAGGAAATGACATCCACGCAATCTTTGCAAGATCTTTCATAAAATAACATGTACGCTCATGGGAAATATCACATAAAATTCTCGACATGATCATCTAATTTTTGTACTCTTTTGTGATGATTTTCTCCATAATTAAACGCTCCAACTGGCTTGTAAACGATCGAGCACGGTCTTTATATTCCTTCCGAAAATAATTTTTTTTTGCCAATTGTCCGTGTGGGTCAATTTATCACAACGATTGATGTCGTTGACTCTCCACGCAGCTACTAAGTCACGAACTCTTAAAACCATCAAAACTAAAACTTCTAACAACAATCCATTTATTTTATTTTTCAATTCGCTAATTTTTTTTATTTATTAGACATTTTATATGTAACACCCCCTTTTTATACAGGGATATTACCGCTAGTGACCCCGATATTAAACTCTCGAAGTCACCCATGGCTTATATTATTACAGATATTAATCAAAAACTTTAAAATGCGGAAGATATATATATATATATATATATGTGGAAGTCGAATACAATAGTTGAATAAACTTGAACGGATACAAAGTTGAAATGGAAAGGGTCCCACAAGGAAAAGTATGAGAACGTCACCCAAGGGTGAGTCTCGATTTTTAAAGAAAAGTTTAATTATGTTGGGAACTTGGGTTTCACACATTTAGTCAAGTGGGTGATTAAACCCCTCGTTGATCACGTTTCCCTCTACCAACCTCACCGCATATGTGTTGTGTGAATTCAGATTGGAGGTAGAGAATTACGAAATCCGAGAGTAAGGATGGCATTCCATTTTGTACTAGCCTTCCTATCATTTTAATTGTCGCCACCGGGCGCCTATTTAATCTCTACAAATTTTAAGGATAACATTATCGTTCCACTTGAAATTAAGCATACTTTTTAAGTAAGATAGAATGTGGGTTACGGCTCCACGGAAATACTCAAAGGTTGGGTTGCAAGACCAGACTAGCACGAGCTACGTGCCATCACCTCTCATCGAGCAAGCGGATATTGACCATGGTCTTAAAGGTAGAAAATTGGCTCAAGACTAATGTAACACCCCAATTTCACATCGAGAATGTCACACGCTAGTTACCTCGGATTTGAAGTCCGACGCCACCCAAGGCTTGAATCCGAACAATTAATCATAATAAACAAGAGAAATTGAAACATAATGCTCAATAAAAATGTGATAGAATTTTTTTTTTCTTTTATTGAACTTATTTCCTTAAAGAAGAGCGAAATCTTACAACGGAAAACTTCATAAAAATTTGTAATTGAAATTACATCAAGATGATAACTCTTGTGCCTATACATTATCTAGGAAATAAAACCTTAGACACATTTAACTTAAACTCAAAAATATAGTTGACCTTGTAACTTTTGACAAAAATATCCAACTGCAGCTCGTTCCATCTTCAACATACTTCTCACAACCTGAATGGAAAGATTGCCTGCTGTGCCGTGACAAGAAATACAGTTGACACCAGCCGACCATGCAAGAAAATAAATGGTCGGATTAGTCTTGTGACAGACTAAGCAAGTGGGTTTTCTAAGGTGGTTCCTATCTAGGAAAAGAGTGTAGATACGGGTATCGGAAACCGAATTAAAGTCTGTCGAAACCCAATAGCTACATCCTTCCACGGAAAACGTTATGAACTTTCGAAAGAGAAAAGAAGAGACCATCACAAAGGTGGCGACTCAGACTTTAATGCAGATATGTTGGAAACGTTGTTACACACAAATCGTTATAATCGGTTCATTAAACTCTCGTTGACCCCGCGCACCTCAACCAACCTCACCGCATACGTGTTGTGCGAATTCAGATTGGAACCAGATGACAAAGGAACCCGAGAGCGAGGACGGTTTCCCATTTTGTACCAACCATCATATCCATATTAATTTGTGTAACGAGTACACTTATCTGAGTTGCTTTTAAAGATTAAGAATAATTCCACTTGGATTATTATGTACATTGATTAGAAGAGACAACGATCTCACAATACTTCTTTAAGATATACGGGCACCTATGTCTTATGGCACTTAAAAAGTGTGAACACCCCTTAGCGGTTGAGGGATATGGGTCATGACCTTAGCTAGAGTTTTAAACAAAACGACCTAGCGAGAATTAATTATTATATAATTTAAGTCATAAGACTTTACGTTCCGCTCCTTACAATGGAGCTTAATTAAATAAATATACATACAACAACACATAGTAATAAGACCTACATTCATAACTAATGCAGCCTACAAATATGACTAAGAATAACAATCATTAAATTTAGGAATGTAACACAATCCTATGTTCAATTTTATTCACACAGAGATTTCCAACATATATTAAAAACATCATGATAGAAATCATGCTTAGGAAACGAATGTGAAAAAAGAACCGATTTCACTTGCCTTGAAAAGACGATCACTCGAGATTACAACTCAAACTTCTTCATGTTTCAATCAAACACAAAATAAATTACCGTCAATTTATTTTGTAACCCAACGACGTTGATTTAGGAATGACGAAACATAAGTAAGTTTATATATATATATATATATATATATATATATCACATAAACTTTACATGTTGTATTCATAATATTCTAGTTGTTAACATAACTAGGAATATGGTTATAAAAGATTATTAAATTGTAACACCCCCTTCCTACCCTAGAGGTATTACCGCCAGTAACCCCGATTAACACTTGTGCCAAGAAGTTAATTGAATATAAACACATTACTGATGAACTTTTACCTGTTCAATCCATTTTAACCAATTAACCTTATTCACAACAAGCTTGATAATTAACCATTTGTTCACAACTTAAACTGAACCAACATACTTCCTTCATTTCTTACTATAATCATAAGAAATTCCCATTCCATTTAGGATTCTCAATCCTCTTAACTCAAAGGATAACAACATATATGAAAATCCGAGTTTGAACGCTATCAGGTTAAAAATTGAATTGTATTTTCCAATAGGTTAACAATTCAATCGATCCAACACTTGAGCACTTCAAAGCTCTTTAACTTCCAACTGAGCAAAGAAAAGTACAGAACATCCATGATTCTATACTATAGAGTCACAAACATAGTTGTTGAAGAAAGTTTCCAAAAACAATCCTTTTCTTTTCAGGATTCTTCTACATCACTTCATGATCCATACTGATATTTTAGAATTACTCAAGACTTAAAAGAAACTAGACGCTCAAACGTTCCTCCGCCTGGAGTTCGCCACTCATGGCGAATGCTACCCCGATGGTGGTGGCTGCTGCTCAGCCCCCACCATTGAATCTGGTGGTCCCAGCCAATCCAACCCCTCCCCCGAAAACATGGAAAGACATGGTCGTCAATGAAGCCGGCCACCAGCGTCCTACCCTAGTTGCTGAGTTCCTTAATGGTAAAGTTAACATCACGTTTCCGGGTGGCGACACTGGCGATCTGGTTGTCTCTATAGCCCCGGAAGTGGTTACCGCCCTTGCTGAAGTTTGGAGATCGTCATTGATTGTCAAAGTTCTAGGCGGTTTTGTACCCTTCCATATAATGGAAAAGAAACTCTGGGACCTCTGGAAGCCAGCCGGGAAGTTGTTGCTCGCCGATCTGCCCAATGGATACTACGTGGTTAGGTTTGAAACTAAAAGAGATTACATGATGGCGCTCACTGGTGGACCGTGGACCATCTTCGGTCATTACCTGATTATCAAGGCTTGGACACCCAACTTCAACCCCGAAACGGATACCATAACTACGTCTCCAGCTTGGGTGCGAATTGCCAAACTCCCTCTTGTCTACTATGAAGAAGAACTCCTCATGCGTATTGCGGCCGAGATAGGAAAACCGATTAAAGTTGATACCAGAACCCTCTTCTCCAATAGGTGTCGTTTCGCAAAAGTATGTGTGGAGGTTGATCTCACGAAGCCGCTCAAAGGAACAGTCACGATCAATGATCAACGGTTTTTTCTCGAATTTGAGGGACTCCGGTTGATATGCTTCAAATGTGGCCGCTATGGACATCTCGCGTCGCAATGCCCGTCTGCGGTTCCAACTGCCGATAAAACTGGCGTGGGGAACACCGGTTTTACTACCACAGAGAAGAACGGTAGTCCCGCTAATCAGACTAGCGTGCCGGCGGATAAGAATGCGCTTTATGGTCCTTGGATGGAAGTCGCTCGGAAGCGTAACACCGGGAAAGGACGAGGGAAAGCTGATACTGAAAAATCTCCGGCGACCAACTCAGGCAACCGGTTTCGCATTCTCGAGACGTGTGCCAAGGAAGGCGGGGAACAAATTAATGAGAATAATGCCGTTGTGGAAAAAGGAAAAGAAATTATGACAAGGCAGGAGTCCCAACAAAAATTTACGGTGGAGAGATCATTGGGGGTGGTTGGGATCTCCACAGTGGTAGCGTCACAAGTTAATTCTCCCTCGGGATCGTTCGAAGCGGGCCCATCAGTTCAGAACCAACAGGTGATAAAGAAGAATACAAGGAGAAGGAATAAAAATAAGAAAGATCGGAAACAAGATAAAAAGGCTCAAATTGATGATGGGCCTTCAAAGTCAAAGAGGCCCAGGCCCGTTGAGGCTCCGATTACTTTCAACCCATACAATGTCTCAAATGGGCTTGTTATTTCCTCACAAGTGCAGCCCGCCCCCGTTGCACAGGCCAATCCTATTATTTCTGATGGGGATTCTAATCTTGTGGACTCGGAATTAGAAGAGGCCAATAATACAATAACCGATTTGCGAAATCAGATTCTAAGGGCGACCGCCCCTGTTGAGTCTTTGCCGACTGTTAATGATGAATCGATGCAAGATGTGGAGGCACCTGGGGTGGCTTCCTAATTTGTTCGATCAGATTGTCTCTCCTACTAGTTTCCCAATGAAGCTCCTGTTTTGGAATTGTCGCGGAGCCGGTAATGACGGGTTCCGTAGATCCATTAGATATATGCTGAAACAACACAGTATTGATATTCTTGCTATACTTGAGCCGAAAATTTCGGGTGATCACGCTGATAAAGTTTGTGAGCGTCTTGACTTTATGTTCCATAGACGAATTGAGGCAATCGGGTTTAAAGGGGGCATTTGGCTCTTCGGGAATACGACTAAGGCGGACGTTCAAATAATTCGGTTGTACTCCCGATTTATTCACGCTCGTGTTCAATCTAATGGTAAGGTCTTCGATCTGGTTGTCGTTTACGCTCCTCCTAATGAAACTGACCGTGTTGCTTTTGGGAATGATTTGCAGGTTGTTACTAGTAACAATGTCGCCCCCATATTCTTTGGTGGTGACTTCAACTGTGTCCTCCATAGCTGGGAGAGCATTGGCACCTCGTCGCCCCTTTCACCGGACACTGCTACTTTTCAAACTTGGATTGATAATGCGAATTTGATTGATATGGGGTTTGTAGAGGCAAACCTTACTTGGTCAACGGGGAACTCACCGGGTACTTTCAAGGCACGTCGTCTGGATAGAGTCCTTGTCAGCCCGAACGCTCGACTTGATTGGCCGGATGCTGAGGTCCACCACTTGCCTGTGTTTGGTTCGGACCATGTGCTGCTGCTTATCTGTCTTGATAGTGCTAGAGTGATTAACAAGCAGAGGCGCCCATTTCGTTTTCAGGCTGCCTGGACTACTCACGCTGGGTTTAAAGATTTGATAGTTAAGGAATGGGACAAAACGTCTACCACTCCGTCTGCTCTCAATTCTCTGACAAATATTCTGTGTAAATGGAACACTGAGGTGTTTGGGAATATACTTACTAGGAAGCGTAATGTTTTGAAGAGATTGGCTGGAATACAGAAAGCTTATGCGAATGGGGCTACCTCTCATCTTATTACCCTCGAACACAAGCTGCAATCAGAGTTGAGTCAAATTCTTGAGCAAGAGGAGCTTCTTTGGTTACAGAAGTCAAGAGAGAATTGGTTATGTGCCGGGGATCGCAATACATCCTTTTTTCACATGTCCACCATTATTAGGAGACGACGAAATCGCATTGATTCCTTAGTTGATGAGAATGGGAGTCGTATTGAGGATTGTAAACTTGTTGAAGGTTTGGCGATTTCGTTTTTCAAGAATCTCTATGCGCCGGTACTTGATTGGGTTGATAATAGTCAGGTCATTTGCGGCCGTTTCCCGCCTATTTGCCCGGAGGTGTGGGATTCCATAGTCGCTCCTTTTACTGATCTCGAGATTCATGCTGCTATGAAACAAATGGGGAGCCTCAAGGCGACGGGGGTTGACGGTTATCATTCTCTGTTCTTTCAAAGTTCTTGGGGCGTCGTTGGTAATTCTGTCTGCAGCTTTGTTACTGAGTTCTTCCGTTCTGGCCGCCTTGATAGGAAAGTGAATGAAACACTTGTGGTGCTCATGGCTAAAGTTGCGAAACCGGAAAAAATTTGTCAATTCCGGCCCATCAGTCTATGTAACGTGATCTACAAGTTAATCTCGAAAGTCCTTGTCAACCGGATGAGGCCTCTTCTCGCTGATTTGATTAGCCCTATACAAGGGAGTTTTTTGCATGGGCGTTTTATCTCGGATAACATAGTGCATGTGCAAGAGCTTGTCCACTCGATGAGGAAAAAGCAGGGAAGAAAGGGTTGGATGATCTTGAAGATTGATTTAGAGAAAGCCTATGACAGAATCCGATGGGACTTTGTGGTGGACACGCTTAAGGACGCTGACTTTCCTCCTAGTTGGGTTGCTTGGATTAAAGAATGCATTAGCTCGACGACTATGAGGTTGCTCTGGAATGGAGAGATGACGGAGTGTTTTTTACCTACTCGTGGTATTCGACAGGGGGACCCCATTTCGCCCTACCTCTTTATGTTATGTATGGAGAGATTGAGCCAAATGATTCATGAGGCTGTTGAGAGTGGAGTTTGGATGCCCGCTCGAATCACAAGGTATGGTCCGCATGTATCCCATGTCTTCTTTGCGGACGACGTGATCCTCATGGCTGAGGCGTCGGTGGCTCAAGTCCGAGTTATCAAGGAGATTTTGGATAGGTTTTGCCTTGTGTCCGGCCAGAAAATTAGCACTGTTAAATCCAAGATCTTCGTCTCGAGCAATGTCGGGCAGGATATGATTGATTGTTTACGGGCTGAGAGCGGTATGGAAGTCACGGATAACCTAGGGAGTTACCTCGGGATGCCCGTCCTTCATAGGAGAGTTTCGGCTGATACGTTTTCTCCCCTTGTGGAAAAAAATAAATCCCGATTAGCTACTTGGAAAGGGAAATTTTTTAAGCTTCGCTGGTAGGGTCACGTTGGCAAAATCAGTGCTGAACTCAATCCCAGTTTACTCCATGTCAACTGTTGTTTTGTCGTTGGAAGTGTGCGATAGAATCGACCAAATCACCAGAAGTTTTATTTGGAACCATGACACCAATAGGAGAAGGATACATCTTGTCGCATGGAAGGAGTTGTGTAAGCCTAAAAGTGTTGGCGGGCTTGGGTTACGATCTATGAGGGAGCTTAATCTCGCCATTATTGGCAAGCTTTGATGGCGTTTTCTTCATGATTCGAATGGTCAGTGGAGTAGTGTTCTGAAGGCTAAGTATATCCGTAATTCGGGTGTGTTGGTTCAAGCTTCTTCCTCAACTTGGAAGGGAATTACGAAAGGAATTCAGCAGGTTGTGACTCTTGGTTGTCGTTGGTGGCTTGGTGACGGGGCCACTATCCGTTTTTGGTTGGACACCTGGGTCGGGGATTCCCCGCTTCAAGACATTGCTACTGGATAAATCAATGAGGACCATCTGCAGCGTACTGTTCGAGAATATTGGACTAGTGGTGAAGGCTGGAACTTGCCGATGTTCGCGGATTTATTACCGTCTTGGGTGTTGCTGCAGCTGGGTGCTATGGCAATCGGCGAAGGACCTGCATTTGTGGACACACTAAGTTGGAGATTTTCTACGGATGGCAATTATACTGTTGCCTCGGCTTATTCCGCTTTCAGTCCTGGTATAAACGCGCCCTGGGCTGATGGTGTCATCTACAAGGCCCTTTGGAAGGTTAAAGTTCAGGAGAGAGTTCACACTTTCATTTGGCTCGCTATTCAGGGGAGTATCCTTACCAACAGAGAAAGGCATCGACGCCATCTTGCTGCGTCGGATGTCTGTCCCCTGTGCAACAGTAGCTCGGAGACGCTCACCCATTTATTCCACGATTGCCCGCGGGTTGTTGGTTTGTGGCATGCTATGATGTTACCGAATGAAATTCCTGATTTTTTCGATCTTCCTTTTGCAAGTTGGATTCGTGTGAATTTGTTATGCAGCAAGTGGACTGAAGACAACGTGGATTGGGCTGCTGTGTTTGCCATGGCGCTTTGGTGGCTTTGGAAATGGAGAAACGAAGCGGCGTTCGGGAATCCTAGGGAGATCCATGGTGCTACTGAGTTTGTCATTGCTCGAACTAAGGAATATAATTTTGCGTGGGCTGCTAGAGA
This sequence comes from Fallopia convolvulus, assembly GCA_964016875.1. Classification (NCBI taxonomy): domain Eukaryota; kingdom Viridiplantae; phylum Streptophyta; class Magnoliopsida; order Caryophyllales; family Polygonaceae; genus Fallopia; species Fallopia convolvulus. The sequence continues at coordinate 6,184,486 of OZ024737.1, forward strand.
GCAGAACAAGAATAGGCGCACGCAAACGGAATGCTTAATTACTTGGACAAGGCCGGAGTTGGGCTGGGTTAAGGTTAACACTGACGGCTCGGTTCGTGGGCATGGTGAGGCTTCTGCTGCAGGGGTCATTCGTGATTCCGATGGGAAGTGGATTTGCAGGTTTGTTCACAACATCGGGCATTGTACGGTTCCCGTTGCTGAGCTTTGGGGCTTGCTCAATGGACTTCGACTTGCTTGGGATCGAGGATTCTGTAACGTTTGCTTTGAGACGGACTCCTCACTGGTGATCGAACTCCTCAAGAATCCACCTAGTGCGATCCACCCCCTCTCTAGCCTGGTGTTGCAATGCCAAGGCTTCCTCCAACGGGATTGGAATGCCCGTTACTCCTTTGTCTTCAGAGAAGCGAATTGTGTCGCCGGCTCCCTTGCCAATTTCGCTTTTTCATTTCCGTTTGGTTTTCATTTGGTTGAGGAACCTCCTAGTTGCTCGAATTTGCTCCTTTTGGACGATGCTCGGGGTAGATCTCTGCCCCGGGTTGTTTGTTGTTAGTTTGGCTTTTATGTAACTCCCGAGAGGCTTTGCCTTTCTTTACCAAAAAAAATAAAAATAAGATTCACCAAATCTTACCATTGAGAAGTAGAGGTTCCAACTCCAAACTTCTATTGATAATCGAATTTCAACCAAAATTCAGAAATTCCTATAAAAATATTCTCATGAAAACTCTTACTCTTATGACTTCAAGACAACACTTGAAATTTCATATTTCAAGAAAAAGAATTAACATTTTCTTTCACATAAGTTTGAATCATGACCTTTTTAAACAAAAATCTTAACTTGAAATCTTCCATCATACGAGCTTAATTAAGGAAATCTTCAAAATAGAAAGTCCTTATGAAGTAGAATACTTAACTTCAAAATCTCACAAGAAGTTTCCTAATATGGAAGAAGCGACGAGGGTACACCTAATTCAGACTTTCAAGAGAGAATAGGAATTCATTGAGAACTTGGTCTAGAACCGGGTCAACTTTAGGAATCTTCAACAAGGCTTTGAATGAGCCGGACGCCTTGGCTATCCTCAAACTTGAAGAGAGTGCCAAGAGAAAAAGATAAGAAGTGGAAGTTGCTAGAGAGGTCATTGTGTTGAGAAGTGATGAAGGGTTCAATAAACAAATACAAGCAAGGGAGTTGTTGGAGCAAGTTGAGGAACAAGATGAGTCAAGGATCAATGCTAGCCCAAGGAGAAATGAAGAGTATCCTTACTTATATCCTTTTGATGTTGGTGATGACCACAATTCTTTCCAAACTTTTGATTCCTACATTTGTTTAAGTGATTTGAAAGATGACTTAGGAGACTCCTACATTTGCCTTAGTGACTTGAAAGATGAATTGGTAGAATATCCTAGGAATTCTTTGGATAACTTTGGTGTAGGAAAAGAGGAACATGATGGAGCAAGTAAGGAGGAGAAATCTCATTCGTTGGAGGAGTATGATGAGAGAGGCCCGAGATCGGAGAGCCATGCCTATATAGACCATCGTTGGTGGTTTTATGGGTATGCGGGCAATGGGAATGGGCACAACAATGGCGAGCAATTCACTGTGTTTCACCCGCCATGAGATTGAGGTTAGGAAGTCAAGCTAGTGACTCTAAACGAGCGCTTCTCGGGAGGCAACCCGAGCTAGTAGCTTTCTTTTCGTAATTTTAGTTTGATTTTTCTTAGTTTAGCCTAGCTTTTCTCTAACCAATCTCTATCTAGTGTTTTGTGGATTTTTGGTGTTGTGTATTCTTCACGGTTGTGTAGGATTTGAGGTGAAAAAAATAATAAATGGAAATATGGAGAAAGAAGTTGCAAGAGGATGGAGTAAAATTGGTGACCCGAACACCCCACATCGAGCCCAGGTAAGTCGGGCCCGACACAGGGACATCGGTCCACGACGTCGGTCCGACCCGATCGGACTGAGTGGAATGCCATTTTTGCCCTTGACCTAATTTGTCCCTTCCCCCATTAAAATGCCATCCCCCACCTACCTACCATCTTCATATTAACCACCATTCCCAAAATACAACCCATCTCCCTCACACTCTCAAAATCGGCCCCTCTCTCACCATACTCGATCCACACATCTCTCCCTTTCTTCATCTCGATCCAATCACAAAAAGGCCTCCCTAGCTCGATTCCAAAGAGAAATTTCGAGTTCAATCTCGTTCTTCATCCCCCATCTCGATCTAGGTTGAGAAAGTTTGAGTTCTAAATAGATTGTTTGTTTAAAAGTCCAATATTCTTCAAATCCGGTATGTGTTACTCGATCTCTACCTATTTCCTTGGAGATTTTGTGCTTTCATTGCATAGATTGAGTAATGCCATGTTTGATTGAGAGTTTGAGCTTGAGCATCAATGGTGGATTTGCATGATTTGTGAAATTGAGCTTCAAAGTTGTTTACGCATGCTTGGATCCATTTAGAACTTCGATTAGGGATGTTTGATGGTTGAATTTGAAATTTAAGTGCATGATAGAGTGATTTGGGTTGATTTGAGGTTAGAGTCGAAGAATGAACTAGGTCGAGATCGACGTGCCCAGGTAAGTCGGGCCGGAGTTGTGGAAGTCGGTCCATCAAGTCGGACCGAGGTTGAGGATGTGTCGGGCCCGACATAGGTTGGAAGTCGATCCATGTTGCTTTTGCTCTCTTCTTGTGATATCATGTGGATTCATGTGTTTCATTGTTGGCTATAGCTTAATCATGATGTAGTATGATCATTTGCTTAGCCATTGTTAGAAGATATCCATGATGATTCATGTTGGATGGTGATGCATGTGTGTTTAGAGAATAAGTATGGGGTTCCCTTGTGTTGATGTGTTGATGTGTGTTGATGAGTGCTTTTGTTGAGTTGTATGGAGTTTATCTTGGACCCTTTTGTTTGGTTGGATGTGTGTAGGTACCATGGAGACTAGAGCTTCATCATCTCATGCGGAAAGGCCGAAGAAGAAGTTCAAGAAGTCAAGACAAGAGCCAAAGTTGGATGATGTTTACTTGGAGGATGATGCGCAAGTTGAGAGTTATGCCAGGTATATGGCGCTTAAGCATCACACAAGGTGGCTTGATTGGGAAACCGTGAAGAAGATGGACATGGATCAAGCTCTTCCAAGGTGCTACTCCCACATCGGTCTCAATGGGATGCTAAGGTGGGACAACACCCACTATCCCGCCCTCACCTCGGAATTCATGGCCACTTTTGAATGCACTTATGATAATATGGAGGATGAGGAAGGGGCGATCACCTTCCAATTGGGCAATGAGGACCACAATCTCTCTCTTAGGGACTTGGCTACCTACTTCGGGTTTCCATGTCCAAAAGAAGAGACCGACGTCGACAACGAGAAGGTGAACCAAGTGTGGCGGCATGTGGCCGGGAAGAGCGAGATGAGAAAGGGCGCCACCACAACCGAGATTGCTAGCCCTCTTTTTCGGGTCATGGTGCGAGTTTTGGGATGTGCAATCTATGCTCGTCATGAGTTGAACAAGCCGATGAAGGAAGAGATTATGTTGCTACATGAGATGCTCTTCCACACCGAGAAGCCCATGAACCTTGCATGGGAGTGGGTCAAGATGGTGCGAGACTTCCAAAGCTCCTCTTGGATCTACTTCGGCGGGATGATAGCAAGGCTAGCCGTGCGTCTAGGAGTCGACCTTAACAAGTATTCTCCGGCTCCGAATGGTGTTGAGTATATGACCATGAAGTATTTCAAGAAGGCCAACATCGTCAAGGAGAAGCTTTACATGACTTCTTTGGCCCCTCGCTCGAGCTATGATGGTGTGTCCATCCGGTTGGTGCCCAACCACTATGATCTTTCTCGGTATCACAATTGGTACCAAGTGTGGGCCGACAAGCCACACTCATTTGGTGACCCCGAAGGTGCAAGAGAGGGGCGGCAACAACAACCTCAACACATTCGGTTTACCTCCCCTCCATCTTCACCGGATTTCGACCAAGATAACTTTGTGTTTGCACCTCGTGGGGAAGCCATGGACGTCGATCAAGAGCAAAATGAAGAAGATGAGAGCTTCCAAGGCTTGATGGCCAACCTCCGAGCCACGCACCAAGCTCCAACATTGGCGGACCGAGGTACACATGACATCGGGCCCGACTTCCATCAAAGTCGGTCCGGTGCCTTCTATGGTGATGAAGTCCCGAGGCACTATGAGCATGGAGAGGGGAGTGGTGCAAGGCAAGGACAAGCTCAAGGTGGCAGTTATGAAGGCTACGCCCAATGGTATGGTCCGGGAATGGTGTTTCCCGAGCGACAACAAACGGTGGACATGTCCTTCTTGGCCAACCAAATGGCTCATCTTCAACTTCAACAAGAGAATGTTCTTCAAGAGGTCCATCAAGTGAATCTTCAACAACAATACATGTACCAACAACAACAACAATTGCTTCAACAACAAGGTGTTTTCCAAGCTAGCCAAGAAGAGATGAACCGAGCCCTCGGCTACACTAGGCGAGAGGTGGATGAGCTTAGAGAGGTGGAAGACCAAAGGTGGCGGGTCCAAGATAGCTTCAACACATGGATGAGCGGGAACTTCCCTTCCCGTGAGGACCAATGGACGCGCCCGGATCCTCAACTCCAACCACCACCACAAGACTTCTACCAAGAGCAAGTGTACGAGAGGGAGCGGCAAGCGAGACTCCAAAGAGGATATAGGCATGACAACCCCTTCGAGTGATTCTAGACATGCCATTGAAGAATAAAGAAATTGTGAGCTCTTTGAACTCTTCTCTCTTGCTTTTAAGTTTTGGTTTCCTTGTTTGATGGGGACATCAAAATTTTAAGTATGGGGTGGGGGTAAGTGTGCTCATGATTTCACTTGCTTGTGTGTGTTTGTTATTTTGAGGATATTTGGTTTTCGGTTTCTAGTTTGTGTTTGGGATGTTTGTTTCTTGGTTTGTGGTTTGATAAATGACATGGATGATTGATTTGGTTTTGAATGGATGAGTCTTTGTTTTTGGTTTTGTATAGAGAAATTTTTGCAAAAATCCATAAAAATTTGAAAAATTGTGTTGAAAACAACAAAAAGATTTTGTGTTTTGTAGTTTTTGGACTAGAAATTCCCATCTTAGATGTCCAAACGAAAGCTAATGATGATGTGAGCATGTAAATTCCTTTGCATATTTTTGGATGGTTTAGCCTCTAAAAAGATGTTGCTTTTGATGTGATCATGATATCTTGCTTGTTTTATTGAACATGTGAGTTCTAGGATGAGTTCTTGTGCAACTAAGTATGAGTGACCCTTGTGAGATTGATTTTTGGCCATTTTAGGGATGCTTGTTCATATTTGCATATCCCTCATGTTTCTTGTGTGATTAGCTCATGCATGCTTAGTAAAACTTGCTATTGCGGTGTTTATCTATTTTCCAAGACCGTCATGAGATTTGTCCTAGCATTGTCACATTGATTTTGAACTTTGTTCTTTTAGTCACATAAATGTTCCATATCCTACCATGAAGTGAATCCTTTGTTTGTAGCCCCGTTTTAGCCTAGGACTTTGTTTGAAACTCCTCAAAAATATTATTCCTAGCCTTATATGACTTGACCCTTATGGGATTGGACTTTAGAAGAGAGGTTGGGATTGTATTTGAAGAGTTGAGATTCTCTTTGGTTTAAGGGCAAAGAATGGTGTTATGAATCATGTGGGTAGTGCATCTTTGTTGTGCAAAAAGAAAATGAAAAAAAAAGAAAGAAAGAAAGAAAGAAAATGTTGGAAATGTAAAGTGGAATGAAGGTAAAGAGCTTAAATGAAGAAAAAGGGTCCGACCGAGTTACACACCACATCGGGCCCGATGTCATAAGAAAGTCGGTCCAGTGTAGAAAGTGTGGAAAATCCAACAAAAAGCCTAAGAGCAAAGATGAAGTGGAATGTTAAGTGAAATTTTGGGTTGAAAGGAAAAATGTTAAGTCTTTTGGATGAGTGTGAAATTGATTGTGGAATTTTGGTGAAGTTGGTGAGAGTTTAGGTTGTTCAATCCCCATTGTAAGCACCACAAGACCAAATAATTCCCACCTTGAGAAATACCAAAAGCCCCATTACAACCCGGCCGAATGGAACCTCTTTGAGGACCTCCATTGAGCCAAGTTCGAATTCTTTGTGTACTTTATATTAGGCATCTCTAGGTGGAGGATTTGGTGATATTAACTTCAATAGTAAAGTCCTTACTTGCATGATTTTTGAGCTTGAGTGTTCATTGCTATACCCATACACATGATGAGTGATACACATTCACATATCCCTAAAGTGAGGCTTAGTTGCATTGACTCTATTCCTTGGAACACTTAATCATGTGTGATGACGTAATCTTGCTTGAATATCAATCACTTGTGCTTAAATGTGTTTTCATACGAGGCTTTACTTGAAGATTATGTTTCGGTCTTGCTTACATTGTTATTGCTTGAGGACAAGCAAGTTTAAGTATGGAGTATTTTGATGTCTCTTTATTTGGTGGTGTTTTTATATATGATTCCCTTTGTAAATATGTTTCTTTTTCCCCTTTTCTTGTGTGTTTTATTCCTTTTTATCTTAGTTCCCGTATTTCTATGAGATTCGGAGACTATGCGCGTTTTATGTGTTTTGTAGGTGTTTTGGCGTGGATCAAGGATCGTTTTGAAGGAGAATCGGAACATGGAGCAAGGCCCGAGCTTAAGAGGGAAAGAGAGGAGCAAGCCATGAAGAAGAACAAGAGAAAAGCCAACAAGAAGAAGGTGGAACGAGGTCCGGATCGAGTTAGAACCAACGCCGGACCTGAGATGATTTTTCGACCTCGGACCGACTTGCCCAGTAAGTCGGGTCCGAGGTGCTCTGTGTCGGTCTGAGTCGGTCGCTGGCTGGATTGCGCTCCAAGGCGCGAAATTGTAAACTACCACTTTTGCCCCTCATCTATAAAGGCTCTCTTATCTTCTAATTGGAAGAGGTTCCCACACACTAGCAAGGGACCAACTCTCAAAAACTCTCAAGAGGATACTTGGAGAGCAAGGAGGAAGGAGAGGAGAAGGAGAAGAGATGGAATCGGCATAGGAGAAGGAGATTTGATCGGTTTGGTTGATAGATTAGCTTTGCCTTGTTTTGATTTTGTGGATTTGGAAACCTTGGATTGGATTTTGTGGATTGCTTTTGATTTGTGAATGAAATTTGGCTTTGGTTTGAGATTGATGATGTTGATTGCTTTGCTTTGTGATTTGTTTACTTTCTTTGTTTGCCATATGGAGTAGATCTCCTTGATCTTGGGTTATGGGGGAAAACTCTAGCTAGGTTGGGCTAGAAACCCCAATTCCATAAGCCTTGAGTGCTTGATCTAGGAACCCACTCTACATAGAGCTACAATTCCTTATGAAAGTAAGGAATCAAGGCTTGTGATTGGCAAAGTAACGAAAGTGAACATTTGTCCATCTCAAGACCTTGCTTCGAAGGGGATTTCCCCAATGATCGATGTGTAGAAGTGGTTGGAACGAGGGTGAAAGCACTCGATCCTATTCCGATCATCACTTATTGCTTGAATTGGGGTGGAAAAGCCTTAATCTACTAGAGAAGGAACCCAAAAGCCCAAGATTTACTTTCAATCTTTGAGTTCGACAAAACCAGCTACATCGGGCCCGACTTGCTCTACGTCGGTCCCGACTTCCCTCTTTGTCGCCAACATCGGGCCCGACGTGACACTTGTGTCGGTCCCGACTGTTCTCTTTGTTTTCCTTTGTTTTAAGTTCTCCTTTCCAGCTTTCTAGTGTTTAGGCACCTCAATCGAGTAGATTTCCCGAGCGTTCGACACCCACCATGTGCTACAACGGGGTCGGGTTATAAATTGTATCTCTAGACCCTCGCATTCGTGAGCGATCACACCCATATAGAATTCTCCGTAATTCTATATAGAAGATGAAAGTCTGAAGCAAGACTTAGGAACTTTTAGATCTGATACCACTTCTGTAACACCCCCATCCTGCCCTAGAGGTATTACCGCCAGTAACCCCGATTAAGACTAAACCGAAGCTACCTAAGGCTTTAAACTGACTTAACAAACTAAAAATCCGAAAGTTGGATTTATTTGAAATAGAAATATGAAAATGGAAGACCACAAAATATTGTAAAAGAACTTAATCTTTACCACTTGATAACTCAAACTTTACAAAGTTTAAGATAACGTTATAGCGGAATAAATACAAATAGTCTTATAACAACATTAGCTTTGTAGTGGCCCAACCATAAACTTTGCTCAAACACAACTTCTAGAAACTTTTCTTCAACTTCTTGATCCACTTCTCAAATCCACTTCCAAGAAATATCTAATGTGTCATATACAACGGTGGACACCAACCGACCATGCAATTGAATAAGGTGGTCGGGTTAGTCTAATGAAAGACTAAGCATGTGAACAAAATGACTGGTTCTTATGGAAGTGACTAAAAATATTGGCATCGTAATCCGAATGACAACCGGTCGATGATCCAACAGTTAGCAGTCCTATAGAGAATAAGAATGAGGCATGCATATTCAAGAGATAGGACACCACAACTTGCGGTTCCATTACAAAACATGAACAATTGTTGGGAACTCATATTTATCACGTAACATTTTGAAAAGCAATAATGGCTTTCCAACTTGACGAACCATTCACGTATATTAATGTGCCTAATGCACTTATCTTATATTACTTTCAAAACTTTTCACAAACAAGTTGGTGCCTTTTAATCGGCTCGAACTACTGCTGAAATTTTTTGCTATTGTAGAGATCATCGGAGTATTTCATCCATTGTCATCTACCATGTACCAAGATCACAGGATTTAAGCTATCCTTGATCTTTCATTTGCATATGGTGAGGTAGAGATCAGAGAGGCCTATTACCCTGTCGTCTACACTGCACCGTGCCAAACTTGCACTTAGCTAGAGTGCGCATCACCCCTCTCACACGAAGAGCAGGGGAAGAGTCATGACCCACCATTAGGATTAGGCCCCCTCTAATATAATATTGTTTTAAAGAGAGGATATGGAACCACGTTCCCCTCCCTAAAACTACCTTAATTAACAACAAAGTCTCAGCACGAGACAACAAACAAGGTCACACATAACGGACCTAAATTCAGTTCTACCGCAAAACTGAATAAACCACATGGTCAATATTTCTAACAAATATAACAACCTATCATATTTTATTAAGCACAGAAGTTGTTCCCAACACAAATATTAAATGGAATTCAATTCCTCATTTAACAACAAAAATGCAAGAGAGAACCATCCACTTGCCTTAGAAACGTGCTCAACGTCCTCAACGATTCCAACAGAAATCTTTATCTCCCTTCTGTCAATTATAGCAAAAGATTCTTCAACAAAGAGTTCACGGATACACTTCTTAGTTTTATTCTCAACTCCTACAACTTCCTAATCGATAAACGATTTGATTTCCGAATATCGATTCATAAATAATCCTTAGTTATCATGCTTTAAGGAGCCATCTTGGCGAAATTATAAATAATTATCCGCTTCACTTTTGAAATAATTTTCTAAACAAAAATTGTTCATTATCAACAGTTCTTAAAGGTGACCAAATCGCGGATCAAACGGATTAACAAAGAATCCCGAGTAATTATCCGAAGTCCTTTACCTACCAATCGGTATCAAAACTTGTAGTCGCTATAACTGAAGATTCGGACGTCCGTTTCTCGAGCGGTTTGAACCTGTGGGACCGTATCAACGTCAAGATTATAAAAACCATAAATTTAATTAGCAAAGTGGAACCGAAAGGCCCTTACGGTGGCTCCACAACTAACCCGCTAATTAATTTCGATCGTATATACCTTCACTCGAGCCCATGGCTCGTTTGGCTCGATAGTGGCTCGATTCCCGAGCCCAAGGGTGGCTGGGCGTTGCCCGACGGTGGCCCTTGCGGTGGGTGGTGGTCGGAGGAGCTGACGGTCGTCGGCGGCGTTGCACGCGAGGCAAAGAAGAGACTGGTGGTGAAGAGTTCTCCTCTCCCGAAAATCGTCGTCCTCCTTGATTCTTCTCTGGCTCGGTTCCCCTTTTGCAGCAGCCCAAAGGGAGGAAGAAGAAGAAGATGTGGTGGAGGAGATGGAGGTGGATGAGCTAGAGGAAGAAGATAGCCGGCGGTGAAGTAGCTCCCGAGTCCGTCGTCCTTCCTCTCTTTTGAAAAAAAATGGATAGACTTTGACAAGGCAGAAGATATATATGCCGTCCCAATCCACTCTCTCTATCCTTCCTAATTAATCAAGAGAAGGCGGCGTTTAAAACCAAAACCGTCTCAGAACGAGACTCGCGTTAAAGCGGTAAAATTATGTAAGTATGTAAACCAAAAACGTCCTGTAAATTATGTAGACCAAAAAAATCAATTTTCCATGATTTTATCATGCTACATTTAATTTTTAAGGCTTCCGTTTCGCATTTTAAATCCTTTCCGGTACATAATTTAAAAGACGGCTTATCCAATAAATATTCTTTTTTCACCGAAAAATCCTAGAATTCACACCGATCCATAAAATCATTTCTTTGTGATTTTAGGATATCACCATAAATTTTCTAGGATTTAAATTCTAATAAAAATATTGGATTAAACATTAAAACGAACAAAAAGGTTAAAAGGATATCAGAGAAAAATTCAAAAATATCCTTAAAAACCACAGTTATTACATTAGTACCCTCTTAAAAATGGTTTCGTCCTCGAAACCAAGGAAAACTCGGATCACAAGGAAAGATAGCACAATCATACACGCACAACCTCTACAAACCTATACAGAAGTTTGTAGTACCCCCTTAAAAAATGTTGTTACTTCTGCACTAGGCACAAAACAACCATTGCTTAGTTACCAAACTTCTTCTTTACAACGTTCATGAACTTTGGAAAATGACTCAGCATTTCCTGCTGATGTCTCTCTATTTGGTGGTGTTTTCATATGTGATTTCCTTTGTAAATATGTTTCTTTTTCCCCTTTTCTTGTGCGTTTTGTTCCTTTTTAGCTTAGTTCCCGTATTTCTATAAGATTCGGAGACTACGCACCTTTTATGTGTTTTGTAGGTAATTTGGCATGAATTAAGGATCGATTTGAAGGAGGGTCGAGACATGGAGCAAAGGCCGAGCTAAAGCGGGAAAGAGAGAAGCAAGCCATGAAGAAGAACAAGAGAAGCCAACTAAGAAGAAGGTGGAACGAGGTCAGGACCGAGATGCAACAACGTCGGGCCCGACTTTGAAGTTTCCAACCTCGGACCGAGTTGCACAGTACCTCGGGCCCGAGGTTCCTCCGTGTCGGTCCGAGTCGGTCACCGGACTACTTGGGCTCCAAGGCACGAATTTGTGAACTTCCACTTTTGCCCCTCATCTAATCTATAAAAGGCCCTCTTGTCTTCTAAGAAAGGGGTCCCTCACACACACAAAAAAAAGGGGGGTTCCAAGGGAGCCAAGAGGATACTTGGAGAGCAAGGAGGAAGGAGAAGAGGAGGAAGAGAGAGAGAATCGGCCAAGAGAGAGGAAGGCTTGATAGGTTTTGTTGATTGTTTAGCTTTGATTTGCTTTGATCTTGTGGATTTGAAAACCCTTGATTTGTATTTGTGGATTGCTTTGGATTTGAATGAACCCTTGCTTTGTTTTGAGATTGATTATGATGATTTCTTTCTCTTTTGATTTGATTGCTTTCTTTGCTTGTCACATGGAGTAGATCTCCTTGATCTTGGGTTATGGGGGAAAACCCTAGCTAGGTTTAGGCTAGAAACCCCAATTCCATAGCCTTGAGTGTTTGATCTAAGGAACCCACTCTACATCGAGCTACAATTCCTTGCGAAAGTCGGGAATCAAGGCTTGAGATTGGCAAAGTAGCGAAAGTGAACATGTGTCAATCTCAAGACCTTGCTTCGAAGGGGATTTCCCCATGGATCGAGGTGTAGATGTGGTTGGAACGAGGGCGAAAGCACTCGATCCTAGTCCGATCATCACTCATTGCCTGAATTGGGGTGGAAAAGCCTTCATCTACTAGGGAAGGAACCCAAAAGCCCAAGATCTACTTTTAAAATCTTTGAGTTCGACATCCCCAGCTACCTCGGGCCCGACTTACCCAGTGTCGGTCCCGACTTCCTCTTGTCGCCAACCTCGGGCCCGACGTGACCTTAGTGTCGGTCCCGACTGTTTTCTTTATTTTCCTTTGTTTTATGCTCTCCTTTCTAGCTTCCTAGTATCTAGGCACATCGATCGAGTAGACTTCCCGAGTATTCGACACCCACCACGTACTACAACGGGGTCGGGTTATATATTGTATCTCTTGACCCTCGCATCCGAGAGGGCGATCAAAAGAATGGCGCCGTTGCCGGGGAAGTCTAAGTGCATTGAGTGCCAATTTGGTTATAACGTACTACAACGGGGTCGGGTTATAAATTGTATCTCTTGACCCTCGCACCCGAGAGGGCGATCAAAAGATTTGCGCCGTTGCCGGGGAATTTGATGTCTCTCTATTTGGTGGTGTTTTCATATGTGATTTCCTTTGTAAATATGTTTCTTTTTCCCCTTTTCTTGTGCGCTTTGTTCCTTTTTAGCCTAGTTCTCGCATTTCTATGAGATTCGGAGACTACGCACCTTTTATGTGTTTTGTAGGTAATTTGGCATGAATCGAGGATCAATTTGAAGGAGGGTCGAGACATGGAGCAAAGGCCGAGCTAAAGCGGGAAAGAGAGAAGCAAGCCATGAAGAAGAACAAGAGAAGCCAACTAAGAAGAAGGTGGAACGAGGTCAGGATCGAGATACAACAACGTCGGGCCCGACTTTGAAGTTTCCAACCTCGGACCGAGTTGCACAGTACCTCGGGCCCGAGGTTCCTCTGTGTCGGTCCGAGTCGGTCACCGGACTACTTGGGCTCCAAGGCACGAATTTGTGAACTTCCACTTTTGCCCCTCATCTAATCTATAAAAGGCCCTCTTGTCTTCTAAGAAAGGGTTCCCTCACACACACACAAAAGGGGGGTTCCAAGGGAGCCAAGAGGATACTTGGAGAGCAAGGAGGAAGGAGAAGAGGAGGAAGAGAGAGAGAATCGTCCAAGAGAGAGGAAGGCTTGATAGGTTTTGTTGATTGTTTAGCTTTGATTTGCTTTGATCTTGTGGATTTGAAAACCCTTGATTTGTATTTGTGGATTGCTTTGGATTTGAATGAACCCTTGCTTTGATTTGAGATTGATTATGATGATTGCTTTCTCTTTTGATTTGATTGCTTTCTTTGCTTGTCACATGGAGTAGATCTCCTTGATCTTGGGTTATGGGGGAAAACCCTAGCTAGGTTTAGGCTAGAAACCCCAATTCCATAGCCTTGAGTGTTTGATCTAAGGAACCCACTTTACATCGAGCTACAATTCCTTGCGAAAGTTGGGAATCAAGGCTTGAGATTGGCAAAGTAGCGAAAGTGAACATGTGTCAATCTCAAGACCTTGCTTCGAAGGGGATTTCCCCATGGATCGAGGTGTAGATGTGGTTGGAACGAGGGCGAAAGCACTCGATCCTAGTCCGATCATCACTCATTGCCTGAATTGGGGTGGAAAAGCCTTCATCTACTAGGGAAGGAACCCAAAAAGCCCAAGATCTACTTTTAAAATCTTTGAGTTCGACATCCCCAGCTACCTCGGGCCCGACTTACCCAGTGTCGGTCCCGACTTCCTCTTGTCGCCAACCTCGGGCCCGACGTGACCTCAGTGCCGGTCCCGACTGTTTTATGCTCTCCTTTCTAGCTTCCTAGTATCTAGGCACATCGATCGAGTAGACTTCCCGAGTGTTCGACACCCACCACGTACTACAACGGGGTCGGGTTATAAATTGTATCTCTTGACCCTCGCATCCGAGAGGGCGATCAAAAGAATGGCGTCGTTTCCGGGGAAGTGTAAGTGCATTGAGTGCCAATTTGGTTAGTTTCTTGTGTTTTGGTAGTGATTTGGGTGAGGGAATAGCCCAAACCCTTTGTTTGTTTTTGATTTGTTTTGGTTTGTGTTTTTGTTTCATAGGTGTATGCTAGCTCGTTCCTCCCGAGGAGCACTTGAGCTTGAGTTTGTGAGTGATCCGGAAAGTATTCTCAAGGAAGCCCGAAGAAGGAAAAGGATGGAGAATCAAGGTCTCCATGTTGATGAGGAGTTGGCTCAACTTAGGGCCGAAATGGCTAGATTGCAACTTGAGAGGGACAATCAAGAGGAGGTGGCAAGAAGAGAACGGGAGCAACGGATGAGAGCCGAGGCTCAACTCAACGCTCTACCCCGGAATGCACGCCAATACATGCATCCGGAGTTGAGGGTACCCGAGCCGGCTATTGTGCTTCCCGAGGTTGCCAAGAATTTTGAGATCAAGACGCAATTCATCTCCCTCATCAAGCGAGATCAATTCGAGGGCCGTCCACATGAGTGTCCCATAGAGCATGTTAAACGATTTGTGGACATGTGTGAGACGATCTCTACCGACGAGGAGACATTGGAGTATGTGCTTCTAAAGGCGTTCAAATGGTCACTTGGGGGCAAGGCCACACATTGGCTCGAGAGCCAAGCTCCTAGGTCAATCACAACTTGGAAGACACTCTATGATGCCTTCTTGATGAAGTTCTTCCCGCCCTCAAAGACAACCGAGTTGAGAAGGAAGATTGCAAGTTTTCAACAAGGTCCGAATGAGCCTCTCTTCGAAGCATGGGACCGTTTCAAGGAGATGTTGCGCCAATGTCCTACTCATGGCCAACAACCATATGTGCTTCAAGACATCTTTTTCCAAGGCATCAATCCGGTAACGAAGGATAAGCTCAATCTCCACACCGATTGTGGATTCATAGACTTGACACCGGATCAAGCTTGGGAGCTACTTGACAAGCTATCCGATTATGAGGCCATGTATGGGGTGAGTCAAGCTAGCAAGGAGGTGAAAGTTCAAGGTGAAGGTGCAAGGAAGTTATATGATCCAAAGGGAGAAGACATTGATAGGGATGTGAAGCTCCAATTCCTTGAAGGTGAAGTGAGCAAGCTTAAGAGGCAAGTCCACTACTAGAAGCAAAATGCTAGAGCTTGTGAGGAGTGTGGATCCTTTGCTCATGCTACACAAGTTTGTCCGAATGAGAGCCAAGTGCGCTTGGCCGAGCGAATTGAGGAGGCAAACTATGTTCGAGGAAATTTCGATGGAAGAGGCAACTTCAACAATGGTGGCAATGGCCGGTGGAACAACGGTCAAGCTCAAAGCTACAACAACAACTTCAACCAAAACGAGCCAAGGGCGCCACCACCACCATATAGACCACCGGGATTCAATGAGTTACAAACATTTGCTCAAGAGATGAGAGATGGGTTCAAGGAGATGAGGACCCAATTCAATGAGTTTGGTGCATGGAGGAGGCAAGTCGACAATCAATTTGCCCAAATTGCGACTCAAGCCCCGAGAGAGAATGGGAGACTTCCGGGCCGACCCGAGGAGAATCCTCGAGCTCAAAACAATCAAAATGAAGTCTGGGCAATTGGATTGAGAAGTGGCCGAAATCTACCCGAGCCACACGTGCCTAAGAAGAGTGAAGAGAGTCGGACCAACTTACCCAGCAAGTCGGATCCGACGTTCCCCGAAGTCGACCCAGCAAGAAGATCGACTCCTTCACCACGGACCGAGGTTGAGAGCAACTCGGGACCGACGTACACAGACCTCGATCCAACCCCTTTGCCCAGGACCGAGATTCACAACATCGGGCCCGACATGGTGCCCAAGTCGGTCCAACCAGGAAGTGTTGCAAATGAAGTAGGGAAGTCCAAAGAGGTTGATCCGAGCAAGATTCAAGGTGCAACAATTCTCCCATATCCCTCGAAGAAGCCAAAAGATGTTGTTGAGAACAAGTTCAAGAGGTTTCTCAAACTCTTGCAAGGCTTGAACATCTCTATCCCGTTCACCGACGCATTGAGCGAGATGCCATCTTATGCCAAGTTTTTAAAGGAGATTTTGAGCAAGAAGAGGTCCATAGTGGAAATGCAGGATGAAGTCAAGACCTTGGAGTTACCACAAAAGCTAGGAGATCCCGGTTGTTTTGCTATAACCATTGGTGTGGGGTCTCAAAATTTCCAAGCCTTGTGTGATCTTGGAGCAAGCACGAGCATCATTCCTTACACCATATGGAAATCCACATCTATGGGTCTCATAGATCCGGTCAACATGAGGTTAACGATAGTGGATGGGTCGTCCATCGAACCAATTGGTATCGTCGAGGATTATCCCGTTTGCATTGAAGGCCACTATGTCCCAATCGACTTTGTTGTAGTAGACATGATAGAAGTGCCGGGTGAACCAATCATACTAGGGAGACCTTTCCTTGCCACGGTTGGGGCAATCATTGATGTAAAGAAGGGCCACTTGTCTCTTGACATTGGAGGAAGAGAAATTGAGTTTTTCTTTAGGCCAACTTCAAAAGGGACCGTACATAAGGAAGCTAAGATGATCCAAGTTCCTCTTGGATTGCAATGGGAAGCCATTTCTAAGAAGTCAAGGCCAAGGGAGCTTAGGTTGAAAGCCACCCCACCACCTAGAGAAATTGAGATAGAGCGCCAAGGTCTAGCCCTCAATATGATTGAGCATGAGCAATTGGAGGAAGGGATGTCTTACTTGGAGGTGTTCAAGGCCGAGAAAGAAGAAGTTCAAGCACCACCGGAACCATCTCAAGAACTCAAGGAGCTTCCAAAAGATTTGAGGTACGCATTTCTTGGTCCCAACTCTTCTTTACCCGTAATCATAAATGCCAACTTGAATGATGAGGAGGAGTCTAAGTTGTTGAAGGTTCTAAGAAAACATAGAGGAGCTTTAGGGTATTCACTAGAGGAACTAAAGGGAATCTCTCCCTCAATTTGCATGCATAGGATTTATATGGAGGATAACCATAAACCCACTATTGAACCCCAAAGAAGATTAAATCCTAACATGAAAGAAGTGGTAAAGAGTGAAATACTTAGGATGTTGGATGCGGGAATTATCTTCCCAATTTCCGATAGCAAGTATGTGAGTCCCGTGCATGTAGTTCCTAAGAAAGGAGGTCTCACCGTTGTGCAAAATGAAAAGGGAGAAATGATACCTATGAGAACCACAACAAAATGGCGTATGTGTATTGATTACCGTAAGCTTAATACCGGCACTCGCAAAGACCATTTTCCTCTTCCTTTCATAGACCAAGTCCTAGAAAGATTAGCACAACATGAATATTTTTGCTACCTTGACGGGTATAGCGAGTTTTGGCAAATCCCTATTCATCCCGATGATCAAGAGAAGACGACATTCACATGTCCTTATGGGACTTTTGCCTATAGACGCATGCCTTTTGGTTTATGTAATGCGCCGGCAACATTTCAAAGATGCATGATGTCCATCTTCTCCGATATGGTTGAGGATATAGTAGAAGTGTTTATGGATGATTTCTCCGTCTACGGATCCTCATTTGATGTTTGCTTAGCTAACTTAGACAAGGTTTTGACTAGATGTGAGGAGACTAGCTTGGTGCTTAATTGGGAAAAATGCCACTTTATGGTGAAGGAGGGCATAGTACTAGGACACCTAGTTTCTAGTAGGGGGATAGAGGTAGATAGAGCTAAAGTTGAAATAATTGAAAAACTACCTCCCCCCTCTTGTGTTCGTGATGTTAGGAGTTTCTTAGGTCATGCAGGATTTTATAGACGGTTCATCAAGGATTTTACTAAAATTGCAAAACCATTGTCTAACCTCTTGATGAAGGATGTGCCCTTTGTATTTTCCGAGGATTGCATGAGTTCTTTTTGTAGGTTGAGAGATGCCTTGATCTCGGCTCCAATAATGGCGGCACCCGATTGGAATCTTCCATTCGAGGTGATGTGTGATGCTAGTGATTTCGCCGTAGGGGCCGTCCTTGGGCAAAGGAAGGATGGAAAGTTGCATGCCATTTACTACGCAAGCAAAACTTTGGATGAAACTCAGTGCAATTACACAACAACGGAGAAAGAGTTTCTTGCGATAGTGTTTGCATTTGAGAAATTCCGTTCATATCTTGTGGGATCAAAGGTGGTAGTCTTCACAGACCATGCGGCAATCAAATACCTCATGAAGAAGAAATATGCAAAGCCGAGGCTTCTAAGGTGGATGCTCCTTCTCCAAGAGTTTGACCATGAGATCAAGGACAAAACCGGTGCGGAAAATGTGGTAGCGGATCATCTATCCCGTTTGCCCATCGAGTACATGTTGGAAATGGAGGATGGTATGACTATAGATGATTCAAGAGCATATGAAGTTCTCATGAGCGGAAGGGAGGAAAGGAAGGGTGGATCGACGAACCAAGTACGTCGGGCCCGAGGTTCTGAACATCGGACCGAAGGCAAGGCAAGTGCGAGTGAGTCGGGACCGAGGACTTCAACATCGGGCCCGAGGCAGCTGTGTGTCTGCGAAGCTGGACCGGCGTCCAACCATGTCGGGCCCGGTATACTTCAATGTCGGTCCGTGGAAGAAAGTAAGTTTCCTAGCTCGATTTCCATTCCTTCTCGTTCTCAATTGATTGATTCTTTCTCTCCCACTGGCCTTCTTTCGATTAGTGCCGTAAGACGAGGGGTCTCCCCTTGGTTTGCGGATTTTGCTAACTTTGTCGTAGGGGGAGTGATCCCACCAAATTTGTCTTATCAAGCTAGGAAGAAATTCTTACATGATGCTAGACAATACTTTTGGGATGATCCATATCTCTACAAGGAAGGGCGTGATCAAATCTATAGACGGTGTGTGTCAAGTGAAGAGGTTGAGAGCATAATTCACCATTGCCACTCCTTGCCTACGGGAGGTCACGCTAAGAGTTCCAAAACCACCTCAAAAATTCTTCAATGTGGTTATTATTGGCCAACCATGTTCAAGGATGTGCATGATTATGTGAGGAAGTGTGAGGAGTGCCAAAGAGAGGGGAACCTATCAAGGAGGAATGAGACTCCTCAAACTGGCATTCTAGAAGTTGAGTTATTTGATGTATGGGGTATTGACTTCATGGGACCATTTCCCACATCGGGGCCTTACAAGTACATCTTGGTAGCCGTGGACTATGTTTCAAAATGGGTGGAGGCCATACCAACAAGAACCAATGATGCTAAGGTGGTGATGAAGTTTTTGAAAAGCAACATTTTTGCAAGGTTTGGTGTGCCTAGGGTTC
Source organism: Fallopia convolvulus (assembly GCA_964016875.1). Lineage (NCBI taxonomy): Eukaryota > Viridiplantae > Streptophyta > Magnoliopsida > Caryophyllales > Polygonaceae > Fallopia > Fallopia convolvulus. The sequence goes on from OZ024737.1 coordinate 6,203,654, forward strand.
TCATAAGTGATGGCGGACCTCATTTCATTGAGAGGTGCTTCGAAAATGTGTTGATTAAGTATGGGGTGTCTCATCGAGTTTCTACTCCTTATCATCCTCAAACAAGCGGCCAAGTCGAGGTGTCAAACCGTCAAATCAAGGCTATCTTGGAGAAGACCGTATCTCGATCAAGGAAAGATTGGGCCTCTAAGCTCAATGATGCACTTTGGGCTTATAGAACCGCCTTCAAGACACCTTTGGGAACTACACCCTTCAATCTAGTTTATGGCAAGGCATGTCATCTTCCGGTAGAGCTTGAGCACAAGGCGAAATGGGCACTCAAAGAGATGAATTGGGATATCAACTTGGCCGGTGAGAAAAGGTTTCTAGAACTTCATGAGTTGGGGGAATTGAGGTTGAAGGCCTATGAGAACTCCAAGCTGTACAAACAGAAGACCAAGAAGTGGCATGATAGGAAGTTAATTCCAAAGACCTATCAAACCGGTGACAAGGTTCTCCTTTTCAATTCAAGGCTTAAACTTTTCCCCGGGAAGTTAAGGACTAGGTGGAGCGGACTATTTGTGGTCCACCGTATCTATGCTCATGGTGCGGTGGACTTGGTTGATGAACAAGGACATATTTTCAAAGTGAATGGTCATCGAGTGAAGAAGTTCTATGACAAGGACGGTCCAAACGAAGAAGTTAGAGCCTCATGGGCTCTCGTCCTCGCCGAGTGATTCTATACATGCCATTGAAGAATAAGAAATTGTGAGCTTTTCATACTCTTCTCTCTTGCTTTTAAGTTTTGATTTCCTTGTTTGATGGGGACATCAAAAATTTTAAGTATGGGGTGGGGGTAAGTGTGTTCATGATTTCACTTGTTTATGTTTGTTAAAATCCCTAAAAAAAAAAAAAAATTTGAAAAAATTGTGTTAAAAAACAACAAAAAGATTTTGTGTTTTGTAGGTTTTGGACTAGAAATTCCCATCTTAGATTGCCAAAATAAAAGCTAATGATGATGTGAGCATGTAAATTCCTTTGCATATTTTTGGATAGTTTAGCCTCTAAAATGATGTTGCTTTTGATGTGATCATGATTTCTTGCTTGTTTTATTGAGCATGTGAGTTCTAGGATGAGTTCTTATGCAACTAAGTATGAGTGACCCTTGTGAGATTGATTTTTGGCCATTTTAGGGATGCTTGATCATATTTGCATATCCCTCATGTTTCTTGTGTAATTAGCTCATTCATGCTTAGTAAAACTTGCTATTGCGGTGTTTATCTATTTTCCAAGACCGTCATGAGAATTGTCCTAGCATGGTCACATTGATTTTGAACTTTATTCTTCTAGTCACATAAATGTTCCATATCCTACCATGAAGTTAATCCTTTGATTGTAGCCCCGTTCTAGCCTAAGCCTTTGTTTGAAACTCCTCAAAAATATTATTCCTAGCCTTATATGACTTGACCCTTATGTGATTGGACTTTAGAAGAGAGGTTGGGATTGTATTTGAAGAGTTGAGATTCTCTTGGGTTTAAGGGCAAGGAATGGTGTTATGAATCATGTGGGTAGTGCATCTTTGTTGTACAAAAATGAAAAGAAAAAAAAAGAAAGAAAAGGAAGAAAGAAAATGTTGGAAATGTAAAGTGGAATAAAGCAAAGAGCTTAAGTGAAGAAAATGGTCCGACCGAGTTACAAGCAACATCGGGCCCGATGTCATAAGAAAGTCGGTCCAAATGTAGAAAGTGTTGAAAATCCAACAAAAAGCATAAGAGCAAAGATGAAGTGGAATGTTAAGTGAAATTTTGGGTTGAAAGGAAAATGTTAAGTCTTTTGGGTGAGTGTGAAAGTAATTGTGGGATTTGGTGAAATTGGTGAGAGCTTAGGTTGTTCAATCCCCATTATAAGCACCACAAGACCAAATAATTCCCACCTTGAAAAAAATACCAAAAGCCCCATTACAACCCGACCGAATGGAACCTCTTTGAGGACCTCCATTGAGCCAAGTTCGAAATTCTTTGTGTACTTTGCATTAGGCATCTCTAGGTGGAGGAATTGGTGATATTAGCTTCAATAGTAAAGTCTTTACTTGCATGATTTTTGAGCTTGATTGTTCATTGCTAAACCCAAACACATGATGAGTGATACACATTCACATATCCCTAAAGTGAGGCTTAGTTGCATTGACTTTATTCCTTGGAACACTTAATCACGTGTGATGATGTAATCTTGCTTGAATATCGATCACTTGTGCTTAAAATCTGTTTTCATACGAGGCTTTACTTGAAGATTATGTTTCGGTCTTGCTTACATTGTTATTGCTTGAGGACAAGCAAGTTTAAGTATGGGGTATTTTGATGTCTCTCTATTTGGTGGTGTTTTCATATGTGATTTCCTTTGTAAATATGTTTCTTTTTCCCCTTTTCTTGTGCGTTTTGTTCCTTTTTAGCTTAGTTCCCGTATTTCTATAAGATTCGGAGACTACGCACCTTTTATGTGTTTTGTAGGTAATTTGGCATGAATCAAGGATCGATTTGAAGGAGGGTCGAGACATGGAGCAAAGGCCGAGCTAAAGCGGGAAAGAGAGAAGCAAGCCATGAAGAAGAACAAGAGAAGCCAACTAAGAAGAAGGTGGAACGAGGTCAGGACCGAGATGCAACAACGTCGGGCCCGACTTTGAAGTTTCCAACCTCGGACCGAGTTGCACAGTACCTCGGGCCCGAGGTTCCTCCGTGTCGGTCCGAGTCGGTCACCGGACTACTTGGGCTCCAAGGCACGAATTTGTGAACTTCCACTTTTGCCCCTCATCTAATCTATAAAAGGCCCTCTTGTCTTCTAAGAAAGGGGTCCCTCACACACACAAAAAAAGGGGGGTTCCAAGGGAGCCAAGAGGATACTTGGAGAGCAAGGAGGAAGGAGAAGAGGAGGAAGAGAGAGAGAATCGGCCAAGAGAGAGGAAGGCTTGATAGGTTTTGTTGATTGTTTAGCTTTGATTTGCTTTGATCTTGTGGATTTGAAAACCCTTGATTTGTATTTGTGGATTGCTTTGGATTTGAATGAACCCTTGCTTTGTTTTGAGATTGATTATGATGATTGCTTTCTCTTTTGATTTGATTGCTTTCTTTGCTTGTCACATGGAGTAGATCTCCTTGATCTTGGGTTATGGGGGAAAACCCTAGCTAGGTTTAGGCTAGAAACCCCAATTCCATAGCCTTGAGTGTTTGATCTAAGGAACCCACTCTACATCGAGCTACAATTCCTTGTGAAAGTTGGGAATCAAGGCTTGAGATTGGCAAAGTAGCGAAAGTGAACATGTGTCAATCTCAAGACCTTGCTTCGAAGGGGATTTCCCCATGGATCGAGGTGTAGATGTGGTTGGAACGAGGGCGAAAGCACTCGATCCTAGTCCGATCATCACTCATTGCCTGAATTGGGGTGGAAAAGCCTTCATCTACTAGGGAAGGAACCCAAAAGCCCAAGATCTACTTTTAAAATCTTTGAGTTCGACATCCCCAGCTACCTCGGGCCCGACTTACCCAGTGTCGGTCCCGACTTCCTCTTGTCGCCAACCTCGGGCCCGACGTGACCTCAGTGTCGGTCCCGACTGTTTTCTTTATTTTCCTTTGTTTTATGCTCTCCTTTCTAGCTTCCTAGTATCTAGGCACATCGATCGAGTAGACTTCCCGAGTATTCGACACCCACCACGTACTACAACGGGGTCGGGTTATAAATTGTATCTCTTGACCCTCGCATCCGAGAGGGCGATCAAAAGAATGGCGCCGTTGCCGGGGAAGTGTAAGTGCATTGAGTGCCAATTTGGTTAGTTTCTTGTGTTTTGGTAGTGATTTGGGTGAGGGAATAGCCCAAACCCTTTGTTTGTTTTTGATTTGTTTTGGTTTGTGTTTTTGTTTCATAGGTGTATGCTAGCTCGTTCCTCCCGAGGAGCACTTGAGCTTGAGTTTGTGAGTGATCCGGAAAGTATTCTCAAGGAAGCCCGAAGAAGGAAAAGGATGGAGAATCAAGGTCTCCATGTTGATGAGGAGTTGGCTCAACTTAGGGCCGAAATGGCTAGATTGCAACTTGAGAGGGACAATCAAGAGGAGGTGGCAAGAAGAGAACGGGAGCAACGGATGAGAGCCGAGGCTCAACTCAACGCTCTACCCCGGAATGCACGCCAATACATGCATCCGGAGTTGAGGGTACCCGAGCCGGCTATTGTGCTTCCCGAGGTTGCCAAGAATTTTGAGATCAAGACGCAATTCATCTCCCTCATCAAGCGAGATCAATTCGAGGGCCGTCCACATGAGTGTCCCATAGAGCATGTTAAACGATTTGTGGACATGTGTGAGACGATCTCTACCGACGAGGAGACATTGGAGTATGTGCTTCTAAAGGCGTTCAAATGGTCACTTGGGGGCAAGGCCACACATTGGCTCGAGAGCCAAGCTCCTAGGTCAATCACAACTTGGAAGACACTCTATGATGCCTTCTTGATGAAGTTCTTCCCGCCCTCAAAGACAACCGAGTTGAGAAGGAAGATTGCAAGTTTTCAACAAGGTCCGAATGAGCCTCTCTTCGAAGCATGGGACCGTTTCAAGGAGATGTTGCGCCAATGTCCTACTCATGGCCAACAACCATAGGTGCTTCAAGACATCTTTTTCCAAGGTATCAATCCGGTAACGAAGGACAAGCTCAATCTCCACACCGATTGTGGGTTCATAGACTTGACACCGGATCAAGCTTGGGAGCTACTTGACAAGCTATCCGATTATGAGGCCATGTATGGGGTGAGTCAAGCTAGCAAGGAGGTGAAAGTTCAAGGTGAAGGTGCAAGGAAGTTATATGATCAAAAGGGAGAAGACATTGATAGGGATGTGAAGCTCCAATTCCTTGAAGGTGAAGTGAGCAAGCTTAAGAGGCAAGTCCACTACTACAAGCAAAATGCTAGAGCTTGTGAGGAGTGTGGATCCTTTGCACATTCTACACAAGTTTGTCCGAATGAGAGCCAAGTGCGTTTGGCCGAGCGAATTGAGGAGGCAAACTATGTTCGAGGAAATTTCGGTGGAAGAGGCAACTTCAACAATGGTGGCAATGGCCGGTGGAACAACGGTCAAGCTCAAAGCTACAACAACAACTTCAACCAAAACGAGCCAAGGGCGCCACCACCACCATATAGACCACCGGGATTCAATGAGTTACAAACATTTGCTCAAGAAATGAGAGATGGGTTCAAGGAGATGAGGACCCAATTCAATGAGTTTGGTGCATGGAGGAGGCAAGTCGACAATCAATTTGCTCAAATTGCGACTCAAGCCCCGAGAGAGAATGGGAGACTTCTGGGCCGACCCGAGGAGAATCCTCGAGCTCAAAACAATCAAAATGAAGTCCGGGCAATTGGATTGAGAAGTAGCCGAAACCTACCCGAGCCACACGTGCCTAAGAAGAGTGAAGAGAGTCGGACCAACTTACCCAGCAAGTCGGGTCCGACGTTCCCCGAAGTCGACCCAGCAAGAAGATCGACTCCTTCACCACGGACCGAGGTTGAGAGCAACTCGGGACTGACGTACACAGACCTCGATCTAACCCCTCTGCCCAGGACCGAGATTTACAACATCGGGCCCGACATGGTGCCCAAGTCGGTCCAACCAGGAAGTGTTGCAAATGAAGCAGGGAAGTCCAAAGAAGTTGATCCAAGCAAGATTCAAGGTGCAACAATTCTTCCATATCCCTCGAAGAAGCCAAAAGATGTTGTTGAGAACAAGTTCAAGAGGTTTCTCAAACTCTTGCAAGGCTTGAACATCTCTATCCCGTTCACCGACGCATTGAGTGAGATGCCATCTTATGCCAAGTTTTTAAAGGAGATTTTGAGCAAGAAGAAGTCCATAGTGGAAATGCAAGATGAAGTCAAGACCTTGGAGTTACCACAAAAGCTAGGAGATCCCGGTCGTTTTACTATAACCATTGGTGTGGGGTCTCAAAATTTCCAAGCCTTATGTGACCTTGGGGCAAGTGTTTCGGTGATGCCCGCTAGCATTTGGAGAAGAGAAAATTTGGGTGAAATGGAGCCGGCCGATATGTCCTTATCCATGGCCGACGGTTCCATCATCAAGGCCAAAGGAATATTGGATGACGTTCCGGTGCGGGTTGGAAAGTACTTTGTCCCCGATGATTTCGTGATCTTGGACATGCATGAGGATCCCTTGGTTCCAATAATCTTAGGGAGACCATTCTTAGCTACGGCGGGGGCAAGGTTCGATGTCAAGAACGGGAAGGTTTCCTTTGAGATTGGGGAAGAGAAGGTTGATTTTCACTTCAACAAAGCTTTGAATGAGCCGGACGCCTTGGCCATTCTTAAACTTGAAGAGAGTGCCAAGAGAGAATGTGAAGAAGTGGAAGTTGCTAGGGAGGTTGTTGCTTTAAGGGGTGATGAAAGCTTCAATGAACAAATACAAATGAGGGAGCTGTTGGAGCAACTTAAGGATCAAGATGAGTCAAGGAACAAAGCTAGCTCAAGAGGAGATGAAGAGTATCCTTACTCATATCCTTTTAATGTTGGTGAAGATCACAATTCTTCCCAAAATTTTGATTCTTACATTTGCTTGAGTGATTTGAATGATGACTTAGGAGACTCCTATATTTGCCTTAGTGATTTAAAAGGTGAATTGGTAGAATCTCCTAGGAATACTTTGGATGACTATGGTGTAGGACAAGAAAAACATGATGGAGCAAGCAAGGAGGAGAAATCTCATCCGTTGGAGGAGTATGATGAGATAGGCCCGAGATCGGAGAGCCATGCCTATGTAGACCATCGTTGGTGGTTTTATGGGTATGAAGGCAATGGGAATGGGCATAACAATGGCGAGCAATTCACCGTGTTTCACCCGCCATAAGGTTGAGGTTAGGAAGTCAAGCTAGTGACTCTAAACGAGCGCTTCTCGGGAGGCAACCCGAGCTAGTAGCTTTCTTTTCGTAATTTTAGTTTGATTTTCTTAGTTTAGCTTAGCTTTTCTCTAACCAATCCCTATCTAGTGTTTTGTGGATTTATGGTGTTGTGCATCCTTCAAGGTTGTGTAGGATTTGAGGTGAAATATTTAAATGGAAATATGGGAAAGAAGTTGCATGAGGATGGAGTAAAATTGGCAACCCGAATACTCCCACATCGAGCCCAGGTAAGTCGGGCCCGACATAGGGACGTCGGTCCATGAAGTCGGTCCAACTTGATCCTACTAGTTGGAATGCCAATTTTGCCCTTGACCTAATTTGTCCCTTTCCCCCATTAAATACCAACCCCCACCTACCTATCATCTTCATATCAACTACCATTCCCAAAATACAACCCCTCTCCCTCAAAAAATCTCAAAGTCGGCCGCCCTACCCTCACCATACTCGATCCCCATCCATCCCACTTCATCTCGTTCCAACCACAAAAAGGCCTCCCAAACCCGAATCCAAGTAGAAATCTCGAGTTCAATATAGTCCTTCGTCCCCCATCTAGATCTAGATCTAGGAAATTTGAGTTCTAAGTTGCTTATTTGTTCAAAAGTTCAAATACTCTTCGAATCCGGTATGTGTTACTCGATCTCTACTTATTTCTTTGAAAATTTTGTGCTTTCATTGCGTAGATTGAGTAATGTCATGTTTGATTGAGAGCTTGAGCTTTAGCATCAATGGTGGATTTGCATGATTTGTGAAATTGAGCTTTAAAGTTGTTTATGCATGCTTAGATCCATTTAGAACTTCGATTAGGGATGTTTGATGGTTGAATTTGAAATTTAAGTGTATGATAGAATGATTTGGGTTGATTTGAGGTTAGAATCGAAGCATGAACTAGGTCGAGATAGACGTGCCCAGGAGAGTCGGGCCCGAGTTGTGGAAGTCGGTCCAACAAGTCGGACCGAGGTTGAGTACGTCGGGCCCGACATAGGTTGGAAGTCGATCCTTGTTGTTTTTGCTCTCTTCTTGTGATATCATGTGGATTCATGTGTTTAATTGTTGGCTATAGCCTAATCATGATGTAGAATGATTATTTGCTTAGCTATTGTTAGAAGATGTCCATGATGATTTATGTTGGATTGAGATGCATGTGAGTCTAGAGACTAAGTATGGGGTTCCCTTTGTGTTGGAATGTTGTTGTGTGTTGATGAGTGCTTTTGTTGGGTTGTATGGAGTTTATCTTGGATCCTTTTGTTTGGATGTGTGTAGGTACAATGGAGACAAGAGCTTCATCCTCTCATGTGGAAAGGCCAAGGAAGAAGTCCAAGAAGACGAGGAAAGAGCCGAAGTTGGATGATGTCTATTTGGAGGATGATGAGCAAGTGGAGAATTATGAAAGATATATGGCGCTTGAGCACCACACGAGGTGGCTTGATTGGGAAGCCGTGAGGAAGATGGACATGGATCAAGCCCTTCCAAGATGCTACTCCCACATCGGTCTTAATGGAATGCTAAGGTGGAACAACACTCACTACCCCGCCCTCACCTCAGAATTTATGGCCACATTCGAGTGCACTTATGATAATGTGGAGGATGAGGAAGGGGCGATTACTTTCCGATTGGGCAACGAGGACCACAATCTCACTCTTAGGGATTTGGCTACCTACTTCGGGTTTCCATGCCCAAGAGAAGAGGCCGGCGTCAACAATGAGAAGGTGAACCAAGTGTGGCGTCATGTGGCCGGGAAGAGTGAGATGGAAAAGGGCGCCTCCACAACCAAGATTGCTAGCCCTCTTTTTCGGGTCATGGTGCGAGTCTTGGGGTGTGCAATCTATGCTCGTCATGAGTTGAGCAAGCCGATGAAGGAGGAGATCATGTTGCTCCATGAGATGCTCTTCAACACCGAGAAGCCCATGAACCTTGCATGGGAGTGGGTCAAGATGGTGCGGGACTTCCAAAGTTCCTCTTGGATCTACTTCGGCGGGATGATAGCAAGGCTCGCCATGTGTCTAGGAGTTGACCTTGACAAGTATTCTCCGGCTCCGAATGGTGTTGAGTTCATGAACATGAAGTATTTCAAGAAGGCCAACATCATCAAAGAGAAGCTCTACATGATTTCCTTGGCCCCTCACTCAAACTATGATGGTGTGTCGATTCGGTTAGTGCACAACCTCTATGATCTTTCTCGGTATCAAAATTGGTACCAAGTGTGGGCCGGCAAGCCACACTCATTTGGTGACCCCGAAGGTGCAAGAGAGGGACGGCGACAACAATCTCAACACATTCGGTTTACTTCCCCTCCATCTACACCGGATTCCGACCAAGACAACTTCGTGTTTGCACCTCGTGGGGAGGACATGGATGTCGATCAAGGGCAAAGTGAAGAAGATGAGCGCCTCCAAGGCTTGATGGCCGACCTCCGAGCCACGCACCAAGCTCCAACACTGGCGGACCGAGGTACACACCAAGTCGGGCCCGACTTCCCTCAACGTCGGTCCACTTCATTCCATGGTGGTGAGGTCCCGAGGCATTATGAACGAGGAGAAGGGAGCGGTGCAAGGCGAGAGCAATTCCAAGGTGGCGGTTATGAAGGCTATGCCCAATGGTACGGTCCGGGAATGGTGTTTCCCGAGCAACAACAACCGGTGGACATGTCCTTCTTAGCCAACCAAATGGCCCACCTCCAACATCAACAAGAAAATGTTCTCCAAGAGGTCCATCAAGTGAATCTCCAACAACAACAAATGTACCAACATCAACAACAAATGTACCAACAACAACAACAAATGCTTCAACAACAAAGTTCTTTCCAAGTTACCCAACAAGAGATGAACCGAGCCCTCGGCTACACTAGGCGAGAGGTGGAGGAGCTTAGAGAGGTGGAAGATCAAAGGTGGCGGGTCCAAGATAGCTACAACACGTGGATGAGCGGGAACTTCCCTTCCCGTGAGGACCAATGGACACGCCCGAAGCCTCAACTTCAACCACCACCACAAGACTTCTACCAAGAGCAAGTGTATGAGAGGGAGCGGCAAGCAAGGCTCCAAAGAGGACGTAGACGTGACAACCCCTTCGAGTGATTCTATACATGCCATTGAAGAATAAGAAATTGTGAGCTTTTTATACTCTTCTCTCTTGCTTTTAAGTTTTGATTTCCTTGTTTGATGGGGACATCAAAAATTTTAAGTATGGGGTGGGGGTAAGTGTGTTCATGATTTCACTTGTTTATGTTTGTTAAAATCCACAAAAAAAAAAATTGAAAAATTGTGTTAAAAACAACAAAAAGATTTTGTGTTTTGTAGGTTTTGGACTAGAAATTCCCATCTTAGATTGCCAAAATAAAAGCTAATGATGATGTGAGCATGTAAATTCCTTTGCATATTTTTGGATAGTTTAGCCTCTTAAAATGATGTTGCTTTTGATATGATCATGATTTCTTGCTTGTTTTATTGAGCATGTGAGTTCTAGGATGAGTTCTTATGCAACTAAGTATGAGTGACCCTTGTGAGATTGATTTTTGGCCATTTTAGGGATGCTTGATCATATTTGCATATCCCTCATGTTTCTTGTGTAATTAGCTCATTCATGCTTAGTAAAACTTGCTATTGCGGTGTTTATCTATTTTCCAAGACCGTCATGAGAATTGTCCTAGCATGGTCACATTGATTTTGAACTTTATTCTTCTAGTCACATAAATGTTCCATATCCTACCATGAAGTTAATCCTTTGATTGTAGCCCCGTTCTAGCCTAAGCCTTTGTTTGAAACTCCTCAAAAATATTATTCCTAGCCTTATATGACTTGACCCTTATGTGATTGGACTTTAGAAGAGAGGTTGGGATTGTATTTGAAGAGTTGAGATTCTCTTGGGTTTAAGGGCAAGGAATGGTGTTATGAATCATGTGGGTAGTGCATCTTTGTTGTACAAAAATGAAAAAAAAAAAAAGAAAGAAAGAAAAGGAAGAAAGAAAATGTTGGAAATGTAAAGTGGAATAAAGCAAAGAGCTTAAGTGAAGAAAATGGTCCGACCGAGTTACAAGCAACATCGGGCCCGATGTCATAAGAAAGTCGGTCCAAATGTAGAAAGTGTTGAAAATCCAACAAAAAGCATAAGAGCAAAGATGAAGTGGAATGTTAAGTGAAATTTTGGGTTGAAAGGAAAATGTTAAGTCTTTTGGGTGAGTGTGAAAGTAATTGTGGGATTTGGTGAAATTGGTGAGAGCTTAGGTTGTTCAATCCCCATTATAAGCACCACAAGACCAAATAATTCCCACCTTGAAAAAAATACCAAAAGCCCCATTACAACCCGGCCGAATGGAACCTCTTTGAGGACCTCCATTGAGCCAAGTTCGAAATTCTTTGTGTACTTTGCATTAGGCATCTCTAGGTGGAGGAATTGGTGATATTAGCTTCAATAGTAAAGTCTTTACTTGCATGATTTTTGAGCTTGATTGTTCATTGCTAAACCCAAACACATGATGAGTGATACACATTCACATATCCCTAAAGTGAGGCTTAGTTGCATTGACTTTATTCCTTGGAACACTTAATCACGTGTGATGATGTAATCTTGCTTGAATATCGATCACTTGTGCTTAAAATCTGTTTTCATACGAGGCTTTACTTGAAGATTATGTTTCGGTCTTGCTTACATTGTTATTGCTTGAGGACAAGCAAGTTTAAGTATGGGGTATTTTGATGTCTCTCTATTTGGTGGTGTTTTCATATGTGATTTCCTTTGTAAATATGTTTCTTTTTCCCCTTTTCTTGTGCGTTTTGTTCCTTTTTAGCTTAGTTCCCGTATTTCTATAAGATTCGGAGACTACGCACCTTTTATGTGTTTTGTAGGTAATTTGGCATGAATCAAGGATCGATTTGAAGGAGGGTCGAGACATGGAGCAAAGGCCGAGCTAAAGCGGGAAAGAGAGAAGCAAGCCATGAAGAAGAACAAGAGAAGCCAACTAAGAAGAAGGTGGAACGAGGTCAGGACCGAGATGCAACAACGTCGGGCCCGACTTTGAAGTTTCCAACCTCGGACCGAGTTGCACAGTACCTCGGGCCCGAGGTTCCTCCGTGTCGGTCCGAGTCGGTCACCGGACTACTTGGGCTCCAAGGCACGAATTTGTGAACTTCCACTTTTGCCCCTCATCTAATCTATAAAAGGCCCTCTTGTCTTCTAAGAAAGGGGTCCCTCACACACACAAAAAAAGGGGGGTTCCAAGGGAGCCAAGAGGATACTTGGAGAGCAAGGAGGAAGGAGAAGAGGAGGAAGAGAGAGAGAATCGGCCAAGAGAGAGGAAGGCTTGATAGGTTTTGTTGATTGTTTAGCTTTGATTTGCTTTGATCTTGTGGATTTGAAAACCCTTGATTTGTATTTGTGGATTGCTTTGGATTTGAATGAACCCTTGCTTTGTTTTGAGATTGATTATGATGATTGCTTTCTCTTTTGATTTGATTGCTTTCTTTGCTTGTCACATGGAGTAGATCTCCTTGATCTTGGGTTATGGGGGAAAACCCTAGCTAGGTTTAGGCTAGAAACCCCAATTCCATAGCCTTGAGTGTTTGATCTAAGGAACCCACTCTACATCGAGCTACAATTCCTTGCGAAAGTTGGGAATCAAGGCTTGAGATTGGCAAAGTAGCGAAAGTGAACATGTGTCAATCTCAAGACCTTGCTTCGAAGGGGATTTCCCCATGGATCGAGGTGTAGATGTGGTTGGAACGAGGGCGAAAGCACTCGATCCTAGTCCGATCATCACTCATTGCCTGAATTGGGGTGGAAAAGCCTTCATCTACTAGGGAAGGAACCCAAAAGCCCAAGATCTACTTTTAAAATCTTTGAGTTCGACATCCCCAGCTACCTCGGGCCCGACTTACCCAGTGTCGGTCCCGACTTCCTCTTGTCGCCAACCTCGGGCCCGACGTGACCTCAGTGTCGGTCCCGACTGTTTTCTTTATTTTCCTTTGTTTTATGCTCTCCTTTCTAGCTTCCTAGTATCTAGGCACATCGATCGAGTAGACTTCCCGAGTGTTCGACACCCACCACGTACTACAACGGGGTCGGGTTATAAATTGTATCTCTTGACCCTCGCATCCGAGAGGGCGATCACCTGCCTGGTTCTGGAAGTCTTTTCTTCACTTCCATTTTTAGGCCAAGGTAGCCTAACCAAAGGTATCTTTCTTATTCACGATTCAACCTGACCTTTCTTCATAGGTGTCATTTGGTTTTGAATATTCATCTTATTATTGTTGAGTGCAAGAGATATATTGAATGCATACTATCTTAGAAGAAACACAAGGATGACATTACAGATAGAATGCACTGAAGGTGGCAATGGCGACTATTAAGCAAGCGTACCAGTTCTTTCTAGTATCTCAAAAGATCCAACATAGCGAGCATTTACGTTGTCTCGCTTTCCCCAGTGGAATACGCCTTTCAAGGCGAATACTAGAACAAAAATGTCGTTCTTTATAATGAACTTAACATGCTCTCACTTTAAAACAACACACAACTGTTGTTGCTTTTGAGCAGTTAGCACCCTTAATCGTGTTAGTGCGATAACAATTGTTGTTCTCTTGGCCAAGTTTGGCTCACGAAGAACCTTGTCATTATTGTCATTCCAACAAATTGACAAACAACACTTCCAGCCTTACCAAGCCTCAAAAAGAGTCATTTTCTTTATTGTGAACTCGAAATTCTTGTATGTGCAAATAAAATAATTCCTTATCCTATAAAATAAGGAGCGTTTAGAGCCCTTGGATCTAGGTGATCCAAGGGCTGATATTCTATCCCTTTTAGGGACGCGGTGATATTTTGGTAATTTCTCGAAAATTACAAAAGTGCAGCGCTATCATGAAAAAGTGCATTGCTAAATATAAAAAGTGCATTAGTAAGCCGAAAAAGTACAAACAAAAATGATGCCAACAGGGCACACTCCATGTTGGGTTCATTGTAAAAGTGCATCGTTATGGTGGAAAAGTGCTTTGCAAAATACCTAAAAGTGCATTACTAAACCAAAAAAGTGCATCATCTTGGGCGTCCAATTGACTCGAATCTTTATAAAAGTGCATCGTTAGGAATTTGATCTAATCTAGTACATTGAACACATAATAAGTATTTTGCACCCTTTTTTATTTAATCTCAGCCCTTAATTTTAGTTGATCCAATGCTCCTAATTATGTCCCTCGTTTCTGTCTAATTAGGAGTTTCTCTAGAGCCTTAATATATATATATATATATATTTAATTATCTAATGAATTTGTTTTTTTAATTAAACAAAATACTTCCCATTAAAGAATTGTACAAGCCATATTCTTTTAGTTGAAAATCAAAACCGAACATGATTTGGAGGAAATGTTCAATTTGTAAAATACATGTTATTATCACACATGTACAATTTATATATACGTGTATATTTCTCAATTAGTGTATGTTCAGCAGTAGCGGAATGGGAGCGGATTCAGCTAACTGGAGCGGAATTTCGAGCGGATTCAAGATGCTACTCCTCACAAGCTTCTTGCTTTTCAGCTAGTTGAATGGGTAAAAAAGCTCCAACTAGAAAATGTCGAACAGAGCCTTAGAGTGATTCTTATTAATTTGCAACAGCGGCGGTACCCTCTTCTTCTACTACAGTGAACAATGACCGAGACCAACAGTTTCAAGAATACCATACAGTAAAGGAAGAAAGGAACCAGTAACAGCAACAAGAGGAGGGAAAGAAAGGAACTGGTGGATTGGCGTCGGCTTCCATCGCCGCACACCAGTCCCCCCCCCAAGACACGGAATACCTAAACCGAACTCCGGTAAATAGATCCGACCACAACCGAATGAATACCGACCAAAATTGAACAATTCCGACCTGTCTTTCACTCGAACACTCCCTTTTTCTAGTCTGTAACTGAGATTGAAGAAACTAATTTGATGAGGGATTGAAAAAGAACGCAACCTCTTTATGGAGAGATTGCACCGATTACAATTTCACCCATTAATTCCATTCCTTCAATTCGGAATTAAACCCAATCACCCTAAACGATTCGAGTTCCACCCGTTGAAATCCCCTTCTTGAAGATAAGATTGAATCAATGAGTCCACTGTAGCGTCATGTGTGAAGGAGTAGGTCGTCGGTTCGATTCCAAAGAGGAGCAGCCCCATCTATATTAGATTTTGCCCTTTTTTATAAAAATACTAGTTAACATAATGTAATTGATTAATTTTACGAAAAAGTGTTTATTATACATTTTAGAAATATATTATAATATTCTTACATAAACTTTATTACTTATAATAATTTAATTATAGTTTAAATAATAATAAATAAGACCCATATTAAAACCTATTAATACGATCTTAAAGTTACACAAATTTTATAACATGTTAAAATGTTATAAAAATAATAACCTTATTATATTAAAGGGAATGTGAAAATTACATTTTTACCCTTTACAAAAATGAGGGACATTACAAAAATACTTGTACTCTAAAAGGATCTACAATCTCGTAGTATCATTCTTCTCGTAAAATAGTTTATCTCTTCGAGATGAACTAGTTTTCGTTCTTATAAGCTCCACAAAAGATGTTGTTACTTTCAAATAAATTTTCTCCATTATTATATTAATAAAAAGATGACATGACCAACCTACCCTTGAGAATTTCCATTCTCACTTGCTTAGTCTCCTTAGGCTAATTTCGCTATTTCCGAATTTTGCCCGGTATTTCTCCCCCTTCACGATAAATATAAGACTCTAGGAAACTTCTACCGAAGGTTTGAAGCCGAAGATTCAAGAGTTGAAGGAAGGAAGGTCAAGACACTCTCAAAGATTTTCCTTGTATTTTGGGTCCCACTTTTCATTTCAAGAACCATATCTTTTTAATTCTTTGCTTGACTTTATTGTACTATGTCTCTTTTGAGCATTTAAGATGTAATAACGATATTTAAAGTCCCATGTTTTAAGCACCTTTGACATTATGTATAATCTTTGAATTTTCGCTTTTTATTTAAATTTAATTACTTTATAAGGCCTTGGGTGACTTTGGACGGTAAAATCCGAGGTCACTGGCGGTTATACCCATCATTGCAAAATAGGGGTGTTACACACCCTACCACCACCATTGTGTGCGTCGTCCTCCTACGCACTTAGATTTGATACCTCGTCCTCGGTCACCACCCATAGTCGCCGAACGAGCCACCCTTGTCCGACCTCTATTCTGTTGAAGGTTGTTGTTCTACTCATACCTCGGTTTGGTATCTTACTTGGCTGAGCAGGTCGGGCTCGACTCGGCTCGACCATTTCGGTGTTTATTTATTTTTTTCAGTCTAGCTTAATTTAAAAAAATTGTTTGTTAATTTAAAATAGTTGAAATTATTTAAAAGAGTAAGTTTTAATAAGATTATATCTCATGAGTATTTAAATAGATATTTGAATTTTAATTGGTATTTTAAGTAATAATTATGAATAAGTTGTTATCTTTCAGAAGAAGAAAATAAAAAAATAGTGAGTTTTATTTTTTGAGTTAAGGTTAAAGTATAGATTATTTATTTTAAATAAGTTTTCATGATTTAATTCGATAACATGAAAATTAAATAAGTTTTCATGATATAATTTCATTATATTTATAAAATGGACACTATGTCTACAAAAATGGACACTATTAATATGATGTACAAGTTTATAATTTTTATAAACTTAAATTTTATTGTTTTTCCTTGAAAATCAACACTTGTCATGATAGCAAAATAAATTAACGAAAACCTATTTTGTGGTTGGTTGAAATAGGAACAAATTTGAGCTCTTAATTTCAAGTGATCCTTTCGCAACTAAGTTACCGTAAAAAAGGCAAGTGAACTCAGTTCCTTTTTCCGCATTCATCTTAAGTACATGATTTCAATCATGACGTTTTCATATATGTTGGGAACTTCTGTGTGATTAAAAATGAATCTAGGATTTTATTATTTCCTAGATTTAACGACTGTTCTTCATAGTAAATATTATAGGTTGCATTAGCTGCGAATGTAGGCGTCATTTTTGTGTGATGTTGTGTGATGATGTGTGTTATTATGTTATAATCTGGTGTAAAGAGAGAATTTGGAGTCTTGTGACTCATATACAAGAATTAATTCTCACTATATCGCTCTGTCCCTAGCGTAAGGTCGATCATGACCAATGTCCGTCGACCGTTGAGGGTTGTTCGCACTAAAAGTGCCCTAGGACGTAGGTGCCCGACCGTATATCTTAAGAAGTATTCCGAGACTTTCTCTTACATAATTAATGCATTAAATAATCCATGTGGAACTAACTTTAACATTTAAAAGTAACTCAATTAAGTGTACTCAGACACAAAGAAAATGGGTACGTAGGAAGGTTAGTACCAAATGGAAAACTGTCCTCGCTCCCGGATTCTGTTGTCATTCTCTTCCAATCTGAATTCGCACAACACGTATGCGGTGAGGTTGGTTGAGGTGTGCGGGATCAATGAGGGTTTAATAACCAACTATAACAATCTTGGTGTAAAACACATTCCCAACATATTTACATCAAAAGTGTGAGACATCAACCTATATGATGATCATTTGAAAGTTCGTTCCATTTTCCATGAAAGGATGTAGCTACTAGGTTTTGTTAAGCTTTTATTCGATTTCTAATACTTGTACCTACACTCTCTCACTAAACAGGAACCACCTTAGAAAACCAACTTGCTTAGTCTGTCACAAGACTAATCCGACTGCTCTTTTTCCCTTATACTGGTGACCACACTTCCATCACGGCACATGAATTGGAAGAGACGTCATCAAAGACTGATGTGAAGGGCGTATTAAGGAGTTGGGCAACCGATTTGATGATTTCAGTATTTTCCGTTTTCGAAGATTGAATAATTTTTGGTATGAGTGAGATGCTCGAATTGTGTGGACCATTCCTAAGTATTGTTACTTTAACATTGTAAACAATGTACCGAGTTTATTAATATTTCGTTTCCGCATTTAAAGTTTCATGGTTAAGTTCTGTAATTACTATAAGTCTTGGGTGACCTTAGGAGTGTATTCTCGAGGCCACTAATAGTGACATACTTGTATAAAAGGGGGTATTTGTAACACCCCTAATTTGCAACGATGGGTATTACCTCCAGTGACCTCGGATTTTACCGTCCAAAGTCACTCAAGACTTTAAATAATTTAATGAGACATAATTAAAGGAGAAATAACTAAAAGCGGAATTTTATTCATTGATACGAACATTCGTTCATTACATTGATAGTTGTTTTAAAAATGATGTAGCAGCGGAAAACAAAGACCATACTATTATAAAAGGATTGAAAAGACGTATTGAAAATACATGTAGTTTTATCCAAGACAACTCATATGATGATAATTTGCTTGGCTTAAAATGGAAGAGCTGTTGCACCATCTTCTTAATGCTTGCTCTATAAAAATCCCTTCCTTCCTTCAACGTCGTCTTGCCTTGATCTTCTATCCTTGCATAACCCTTCTCAAACCTTCTAGCCTTTGTCTTCAAGACTTCGGTAGGAAATTCCTAGAGTCTGGCATTTGTCGCGAAGGGCGAGAAATACCAAGCAAAAATGCGAAAATAGCGGAATTAGTCTAAGGAGACTAAGCAAGTGAGAATGGAAATTATCAAGGGTATTTTGGTAACTTCACAAATCTTTAACGAGATATAGAGAGATGTGTTTGAGATGTTTAGACTTTATGTGGATCTTTTAAAGGACGGCATTGAGTTAATATCGAGATGAGATAACTCTTAAACCGAAAGAAAGAACTACGAGATTTTAGAACCTCTTAGAATAGGAATATACTGGGAACGTTATTATTAAACACAAGTTTTGAAAGCATCTCGCGCCCTTGCCGAACCTCAACCAACCTTATCTTATTCGGAGCTCTAGATTGGGGAGGTGGCCCGAAGGCGCTCAAGTACCAAGCTCACCTTGACAAGCCCGAATAAGCATTCAGATTGGAAAGACGATCGTTCAAGAACCAAGAGCCGTGTCGGTCTTCCAAGTTGTACTATTCCGGCCCAGTTTTAGTTTCTTTTAATGTGCATTGGCACTTATCTTTATGTCGTGATAAAACTTCACATACGTTAATGATTTTAATAGTGTGGGGGGCATGAATGGGTCGGAGTCCACTTAAAGGAACGGAGTTTTGACACTAGCTAGAGTGCATACGTCCCTCCTCCGGGTAGGAGCATATATAGATCATGATCCTTAAAGTCGTGGGAAGAGAGGCCATGGAGCCATACCACTCGACATATTATGTAGAGGTGTTCGAGCCGAGCCCGCACCCCTTATTATTAATCCATACTAATCTCGAAAAGTGATTTTAAACAATTAAATGCCCCACAAACAAGCATATCAAAATTATTCTAGTAATGATAATAATCGTAATAACAATAACAAGTGGGTCAGCAATCGATAATCCTATGTTCCTTTATTTTTATCAAACAAGTTGTTCCCAACATCGAGAAATTTCACAGAAACGAATTATCGAGGCTTCAAGGAAAAATACCACTTGCCTTGATTTGAGTACAATTTCCTTTCGAATGGTTTTGGAAAGAGGCGGATTCAAATCTTCGACCTAGCGATACGAGAGATACGAGCGAATTTTTATTAAAATTCTTATCTCCAATACAATTATTTTCTCTTATTTTTCTTTTTTACAAGAGAAATCAATAAGGCTAAATTATTTTAAAATAATAATTTAGGTGGAGGCTTTAAAATAATAATAATATTTGATTATTATTTTCAATTGTTATATTATAAAATACTTTATAAAAATAGTTATATTTATATAAAGTTGCGTGCAAGATTTAAAAGTCAAACTTCACCTTTTAACATACAATTAAAATTATATCCTTTGGTTAAAAATCATTAAAATACTCATACTTTTTATTAAGTCTCAAAAATGTTAAAATATTATTTTTAATGTATTTATAAGTCTTACATATTTACATGCAAAGTGACAATATTAAATAAAGTTTACCAAAAAAATATTATCTAGATTATTTAAATCCAATATTATTATTATTAGGTTACTTAATTTCCTTATAAGTTCAAGGGAAGTTCTTTTTATAGCATGCAAATATTTAATATATTTATTTAGTCTTCAACATAATCATATTAAATTATTTTCTGACAAAATATCTTATCCAAAATATTTTTAAGTTTATAATAGAACTTTAAAAAGACATGTACACATTTTTCTTATTCAATAAAGTCTTAATTTAATAAGCCTTTTATCTAGTTCTACTTCTTTTATCCAATGTAAATAAAATCCAAGCAAGGTCAAAATATTATTAAAACATACTTTTTATGCTTAGAAGTCACATATAAAAATATTGTAACTTATTTAAATTTTTCCCATGTCTAACCATATTTTATTTCCTTTTTATAAAAACAACACATGCAAGTTAATTATATTCACTTTTAAGCTCAAGGAAAATAATAAAACAAATCTGCATTTCCTTACAACTAGGATCTTTTATTATATTTGGAGATACTAAAAATATTTACTTAATAAAATAAAAGGGTTAAAACAATAAAAAAGAATTAAAATATAAACATTCTTGTACAGACTCTACGTTTAATTGAACAGGATGTAACAAAGGAGAAGGCAAGGGAAGGGCGGCGAACCAGGTAGGCGGCACCAGCAGGACGACAGTGGTTTGGCGGGTCTCCGGGCGGTGCGCACGGATCGGACGGTGGCTCGGTGGTGGTCCGGGGAAGGAAGGCTAGGGTTTTGACGGTGTTTTGCAAAAAAAAATCAGAAAATGAATCTATGGCTTCTTGGCTAATCTTTGAATTGCAATAGAGCAATTTTGCTTAGAGAATGAGAAGGGAAGAGATGTGTGAGTTTTGCAATGAAAATCAGCCCCTTTAAATAGAGAATTTTGAAGCTTCCATGGATCCACCACAACTTGAATAGACCATTGGTGGAGGAAAAGCTCCTAGGGGATTGGGTGATTGTGTTCTAGTTGAAGGATGACATGAAGTGAGGTAGTCTTTGGTGAGAAGGGCAAGCAACCATCGCCATTGGAGAAGCAATTTGAAATGCATTAGTTGAACGTCAATTAGACTGTCAATATTTGATGTTCAATTTGAGAAGAAGAATGAAGAAGGGATTAAAATAATAAAAAAAGTCTTTAATGGGTAGATGAATAACAATGGCATAGCGAATTTGAGTGTGTGTGAGTATGGGAATGGTGCAAGATGTTGCGGGTTCGAGTCCCCCTCTTGCCCCTTTTTATTTTTGCCCAAACCTTGTATTTTTATTTGCGTTGTAATTTAATAAGAAATAAAAATCCGAATTGCTTATTAATTATATTTAATTAAATTTCAATTGCCATTGTAATAAATTTTTATAACTTTTTAAGAATACACTAAGAAAATTGTAAAATAATTAAACTCTCTATTTTAGAGAAAAAATTAATTAAATAAATAACCGTTTCTTTTAAATAGAAATAGCGGCTATTAAAGTATTACAGTTGGCATGAGCGTGCCAAACTCCGCGTCGGGGTGCAGTGTGATGATTCCTATCGTGGCGAGGATAAGGATTCGGGAATCGGGATTCAACGAGGGCGGTGTTGTGGATCGCGAAGACACGACATACAAGGGACGATGTGGCGCGAACAATGGCCTTGGCACGGGAACGTATCAAGGGTCCTTGGGACCGCACATACATGGATTCCTCTTCCTTGGCGATTGTCGTGGTGAGATCGTATCAAGTATCCTAGTGTATATCATTTATACTTTAAGACTATTAATGTGGGCTAGATATTGGTTTTTTTTTTGCTTTCAACACCAATTATATCCATGTTGAATTACTTGCCTATGACTTTAGTATAATGAAATGTTAAAAATGATATCAAACATCTATAGATAAGCATATAAATTTATATACATCAAATAAAATACCTTTGAGCAAATAAACTACAAATCAATATAATAGATGCACAATCTACGCAATTTATTCCATTTTAGTGGGATTACTTCATGTTTAAAAGTAGAAGAATACATGCCACGAAAAAGTGTTCGAGGCTTACATCCACTAGCTTATTATGAAACAAATTTGTTCGGATTAACAATGGTCACTATTAAAAGTGTTCCAATTAAAACTTCCAATGAATGTTTAATAAATGGATTTGCATGATCCTTGGCTACAATATCTAGCCAAACCTACATCTTTACTAATGTACACTCCTTTCTCTTTCCACCCAATTACAATACAAAATCAAATGCATAAGAAATTGTATGGTTTTAAATCTACATTTTTTGGTTGTTTGTTTTGGTTTTTGAGGGCATTTAAGATAAAAAAAAAGATTTGTTGAAGTGCATCATTCAACTTGACCAAAAAATACTTCGATTCAAGCTTTTTTAATCTTGTTTGACTTGAAGAATTTGTGTGAAGAATGGGCAATAAAGTTATGTTGAGAGAGGTCAAAGAGAGACAGGAGACAGATATTTGGAGGTATATTTTTTAGTTGAGGTGATATGATCTGAATCGAGGCACATCATGATTCATTTAAATGGTCAATCTTAAACTCGGGGCAATTGACACCATCAAGCCATCATTATTTCGAGGTTTATTCAACTCCCACATCATCAAAGAAACTACAACAAAGAAAGCGACATTTATTATCTGAGACCCTTCATTGAAGACAAGACTTGTGAGGCTCGCTTAGGTGTGTTTTGAATATCTAATGCGACCCCGATCATGGATGCCCACCAAGAGGAGGAAGCCATCTCATTGCTCTCGGACGGACTAATCACTTGTGCCCGGGCCCATGCCATCACCGTCGCGACCCAATCCATCATGTCGCACCTCACCGCAGGGCATGACGCACCCGACACCGTTCCATCACAAGTGTGCATGCTCACACTTGCCACCGAAGAACCTCATGTACGCCAACCCAGACTATCTACTGATCGCTCACGAATGCGAGGGTCTAGAGATACAATTTATAACCCGACCCCGTTGTAGCACGTGGTGGGTGTCGAACGCTCGGGAAATCTACTCGATTGAGGTGCCTAAACACTAGAAAGCTGGAAAGGAGAACTTAAACAAAGGAAAACAAAGAGAACAGTCGGGACCGACACAAGTGTCACGTCGGGCCCGATGTTGGCGACAAAGAGGGAAGTCGGGACCGACGTAGAGCAAGTCGGGCCCGATGTAGCTGTTTTTGTCGAACTCAAAGATTGAAAGTAGATATTGGGCTTTTGAGTTCCTTCTCTAGTAGATTAAGGCTTTTCCACCCCAATTCAAGCAATAAGTGATGATCGGAATAGGATCGAGGTGCTTTCACCCTCGTTCCAACCACTTCTACTCATCGATCATTGGGGAAATCCCCTTCGAAGCAAGGTCTTGAGATGGACAAATGTTCACTTTCGTTACTTTGCCAATCACAAGCCTTGATTCCTTACTTTCATAAGGAATTGTAGCTCTATGTAGAGTGGGTTCCTAGATCAAGCACTCAAGGCTTATGGAATTGGGGTTTCTAGCCCAACCTAGCTAGAGTTTTCCCACATAACCCAAGATCAAGGAGATCTACTCCATATGGCAAACAAAGAAAGCAAACAAATCACAAAGCAAAGCAATCAACATCATCAATCTCAAACCAAAGCCAAATTTCATTCACAAATCAAAAGCAATCCACAAACTCCAATCCAAGGTTTCCAAATCCACAAAATCAAAACAAGGCAAAGCTAATCTATCAACCAAACCTATCAAATCTCCTTCTCCTATGCCGATTCCCTCTCTTCTCCTTCTCCTCTCCTTCCTCCTTGCTCTCCAAGTATCCTCTTGAGAGTTTTTGAGAGTTGGTCCCTTGCTAAGTGTGTGGGAACCTCCTCTAATTAGAAGATAAGAGAGCCTTTATAGATGAGGGGAAAAAGTAGTAGTTCACAATTTCGTGCATTGGAGCCCAATCCAGCCAGCGACCGACTCGGACCGACACGGAGCACCTCGGGCCCGACTTACTGGGCAAGTCGGTCCGAGGTCGAAAAATCATCTCGGGTCCGGCGTTGGTTCCAACTCGATCCGTACCTCGTTCCACCTTCTTCTTGTTGGCTTTTCTCTTGTTCTTCTTCATGGCTTGCTCCTCTCTTTCCCTCTTAAGCTCGGGCCTTGATCCATGTTCCGATTCTCCTTCAAAACGATCCTTGATCCATGCCAATACACCTACAAAACACATAAAACGCGCATAGTCTCCGAATCTCATAGAAATACGGGAACTAAGCTAAAAAGGAACAAAACACTCAAGAAAAGGGGAAAAAGAAACATATTTACAAAGGAAATCATATATAAAAACACCACCAAATAAAGAGACATCATCTACCGTGCCAAGGCGCGCCAACAATCGTGCCAGCAGCCGTGCCGAAGAACCTCATGTCCCCATCCATATGATGGTGATTTTGATTTCATAAACAATGTTAATTGTAATTGCTTTATTAATGACTCAACGAGATCATTTTGTGTGTGAACATGAGCCATTGGATGATCTATATCAATCCCAACTTATATACAATAGTCATTGAATTACTTGCCTATTAGACTTTAGTATAATGCAACATTAAAAATGATATCAAACATCTATAGATAAGCATATAAATTTATATACATAAAATAAAATACCTTTGAACAAATAAACTACAAATCAATATAATAGATGCACATTCTACGCAATTTATTCCCTTTTAGTGGAATTACTTCATGTTTAAAAGTAGAAGAATACATGCCACAAAAAAGCGTTAGAGGCTTACATCCACTGGCTTATTATGAAACAAATTTGTTCGGATTAACAATGGTCACCATTAAAAGAGTTCCAATTAAAATTTCCATGCAATGTTTTATAAATGGATTTGCATGATCCTTGGCTACAATATCTAGCCAAACCTACATCTTTACTAATGTACACTCCTTTCTATTTCCACCCAATTACAATACCAAAGTCATAAACTCAACTTCTTATCCGAAAATACAAAATCAAATGCATAAAAAATTGTAGGAATTTAAATCTACCTTTTTTGGTTGTTTGTGTTGGTTTTTGGAGGCATTTAAGATCAACAAAGATCTGTTGAAGTGCATCATTCACTTGACCAAAAAATACTTCGATTCAAGCTTTTTTAATCTTGTTTGACTTGAAGAATTTGTGTGAAGAACGAGAAATAAAGTTATGCTGAGAGAGGTCAGAGAGAGAGGAGATAGATATTTGAGGGTATATTTTTTTTAGTTGAGGTGATATGATCTAAATCGGGGCACATCATGATTCATTTAAATGGTCAAGCTTAAACTCGGGGTAATTGACACCATCAAGCCCTCATTAATTCGAGGTTTAATAACTCCCACATCATCAAAGAAACTACAACAAAGAAAGTGACATTTATTATCTGAGACCTTTCATTGAAGACAAGACTTATGAGGCTCGCTTAGGTGTGTTTTGAATATCTGATGCGACCCCGATAATAGATGCCCACCAAGAGGAGGAAGCCCTCTCATTACTCTCAGACGGGCTGATCACTTGTGCCCGGGCCCATGCCATCACTGTCGTGACCCAATCCATCGTGTCGCGCCTCACCGCAAGGCACGACGCGCCCGACACCGTTCCATCACATGTGTGCGTGCTCACCCTTGCCATCGAAGAATCTCACGTACGCCAACCCAGACCATCCACCATGCCAAGGCGCCCCAGCAGCCGTGCCGAAGAACATCATGCCCCCATCCAGATGATTGTAATTTTGATTTCGTAAGAAATTTTAATTCTAATTGCTTTATTAATGACTCAACGAGACCATTTTGTGTGTGAACATGAGCCATTGGATGCTCTATATCAATCCTAATTTATATACAATAGTCATTGAAGGTTTGTGATGTAAATTCTCCCACATTATCAATTTAGATTATCTTTATTGCATAATCAAGAAATTGAATCCATAATTTGATTATTTGAGCGAGGATTTTAGCAAATTCAATATTTCTAATTGATAATAAACTTACATGTGAATAACGTGTAGATGCATCGATTAGCACCATAAAACATTGAAATGGTCCACATGGTGAGATAATTGGTCCACATATATCTCTTTGGATTCTTTCTAAGAATGTTTATTTTTAGAGGGCTTGATAGTCAACTTTCCAAGCGAGCAAGTAGTGCAAGTAAAATCACTAGACAAAAGAACCTTAATGTTCTTTAATAGGTGTCCAAGTGAATTCTTTATGATTTTGTGCATTATTACTGATCTTGGATGACCCAAGCGGTCATGCAACAATGTGAATGTAGTTTGATCATTTGACCTTTTATTGGTCACTATAATAACCTCAAACAGATAGATATATGTATGGTATACAAAGGCTTACTTTGACATTTTTTCAAGAATATGTTTACGAACAGATTCATGTGTTTTCATGCATAAATATTCTCCCCCATTTTCATTCATGGTTTCATATGAAATCCATTTTGACGCACATCTTTAAAACTGAATAAATTCCTTCGAGATTTACGCGAATATAATGCGTCATTTATTATTAATTGTATTCCCTTTGTGAGTAGAACAATAGTTGTTTCTGAGCCTTCAATGAGGTTTAACACACCGGATATTGTAGTAACATTGCCTTCAAAGGCTTTCAACTATGTGAAGTATTCTTTATTTCTTAAAATAGTGTGCGTTGTTGCACTATTTAGAAGACATTGCTCCTTCCTAACGATTTTCACTTTAGGTTAATCCATGTTTTCTATATAAATGAAGAAAATAAAGATCAAGACATTATAATTAAATTATTATAATAAAACTTTATATACATTATATATATCATACATGGATAGTTATATCGTATTATATAAAGCCCTTCAAGTTCAAAATTAAGAAAAGCATACTACAATAATAAAAGACATTGCA
Source organism: Fallopia convolvulus (assembly GCA_964016875.1). Classification (NCBI taxonomy): domain Eukaryota; kingdom Viridiplantae; phylum Streptophyta; class Magnoliopsida; order Caryophyllales; family Polygonaceae; genus Fallopia; species Fallopia convolvulus. The sequence goes on from OZ024737.1 coordinate 6,230,462, forward strand.
TCATTTTATTCAGAAGGAATATAATATAGATATTTAGAAGCTATTGTCTTCATTTAGTTAGGCCTCTAAGAAAAAGTCATTATTATTTTCAAGTTTGAGAAAATTAGAGACATCCAAACTAGTCACTTGTGGTTTACTTGTGCCTTCATTTTCCATATAGTTGATCTTTGTGGCCTTTTCATTATTCTATGAGCTTGATAAAGCTTCACCTAGTTGGGAGCCGTGCGACATATCTTTGACCAGTGACCAGTCCTGCCACATTTGTAGCATATAGTTTTAGATTTTTGAGAAGATCCTTTTTGACCAATTTGGACCTTTTGCTTTCTATCCCTCTTGTTGCCATCATTCTCATGGTAGTTATTATGACTTTTGTGATATTCTTGACTACGACTACCACGGCCACGACCATTATGGCGTCGTGATTGTTGTCCACGTTCATTTGCATTCATGTTGGAATCTCTTATTCATAGCATTTGCTTCCAAAGTTGCAACTGAGCCTGTGGGCCTACGATTGTGGTTTTTCATCAAGAGCTCATTTTTCTTTTCAACAACCAACAATACTTTCAACAAATCAGAATATCTCTTGAAGCCTCTCTCTATATTATTGTTGTAACAACACACTTAAGGCATGCATAGTGGAGAAAGTTCTCTCCAAGAATTCTTACTGGATAATCATATGGCTACAGTCTCAATTGAGATGTGATCTTATGAATGGTACTGTTGTGCTCGGTGATGGACTTAAAGTCCTGTAACATTAAGGCCTTCCATTCATATAGTGCTTGTTGGAGCAAGACCTCATTTTGATGGACATAGCATTCATTCGAGCTATCCCACAATTCTATTGGATCCTCCATAAACAAGTACTCGATTTTGATACTTTCGTGAATCTGGTGGTGTAACACCCCGTCTTTAAATAGGGGTGCTACTCGGTAGTAGACCTTACTAGGTACTACCTAGGCTAGTTTGACAACGAGTTCACTTGGATCTTGCAACTCGGGCACGACGAGAAAACATGAATAAAACATCCAACCGATATTTATAAAACCCAAGTATAGAAAACATGCATGAAACCCAAATCAACATAATTTACAACGCTTCCTAGAAACATTTCATTAACATACCACTACCCTTTCTTTATCAAAACAACACATTATTCGAAAGATACCAAAAAGTAAACCATCATTCTTCCAAACGAATCCCTCCTAATGACACGGCCTTCAACGATCTGTTCCATCATTCAGCCGAGGTTCCATCATGGGTCCCTTGTCTTTACCTGAAACTAAAATAAAACAAGTCCCCGAAGGGTCAGCTACCATTCTAATCCAAGCTAGAATCCATACAGTACTAGTAAGACGTTTAAAAACCAATCAAATACCTAACACACACAAACAAGGTTCATATGATTACAACACATATCAGTTCTAAATCAATACTTAACTTCCCATAGATCATAAACACAAACCACACATCAAACTTCCATACACATACATACATACAAGTCCAAGCAGAACAATACAATCATTCTCTCACCGTTCCATTCCATGGCACTTATCAACCCTACGCTCTAGGTGCTGAGGCGCGACCTCCCACCCTTCACAATTTCCATCCTTCTAACCCCAGGTCAAGCCTCCTCGGGAGCACTTGCCCAAAACACAGATAGCTTTACTTTTGAAGGGGCACGATTCTCTGTCACATAACCATACGTAGTCGTCACTTCAACCCAGAGGACTACGCACATGGCCATGCCGAGAACGGTACCAACACAGAGAAAATATTCGAAAACTTCACATTCGATGAAACCCCAATGAAATCCTTTTCACACATATCATACACAAGTAAATCTTTTTCATAGAACAATCACTTAGGGACTAGTTCCCCAAAACCAATCCTACAAGCACAACATGAAGTCTAACAAGTATTGAATGAAAAACTGAGCAAGTCGTAAACGACTTACCTTGAAGACGAATTCCCAACGCCAAGAAACCACTAATTATCACACAACGCGAAACCCCGTCTAAGACAGATAGCCTATCTTTGACCCTCGTCTCTGATCACGGCCTAGGACCCACACTCCTATATGCATATATAAACCCCAATGAATAATAATAGCCTTTTAACTCTTACAAACTCTAACCCCAAAAACCACGAAAAGCCAGGATGTTTTATAACTTCTTGTGTATAATTCCAAATCCTTTAAAACTTGACATGAATATACTAGATATATAAAAGAACATTTTTCTAGTTCAAACCTTTCTGAAAAACTGGATCAAAGGTCTCCCTAATATCATTACGAAGCAAAACCCTAAAATTACTCTGAAATCTTTTACCGATTATAAATTCGATATCAAAAACACCCTTTGAAAGCCATAAATCAACCGATTTTCAATTCAAAATCAATTATAAACCCAGATCTGGAAAAATTAGTAAAATCTAAACAAACTATTAACTAATTAAAACTTACCAAATAATACCTGAACTCCAAAATCCGACCCGACGAACGGATCCCGCACCGTAATTAACTCCCTCTCTCTCTCTCTCTCTCTCTCTCTCTCTCTCTCTCTCTCTCTCTCGTTTCTTCTCTGCCTTCTTATGTTTACAATTCACATAGCTATAACCCTTGATCACCGCTAACTCTTATTCTCAAACGCCTCAACTAAAACCGAGTACAACTCAGGATAGCTCTCACTTATTCTCGTCTCAGTCTCGCAAGTTGCCTCTTCAACTCCTCGTCGGGACCACTGAATTAACACGAGTAGTATATCTTTATTTCGCAGCTTTTTCAACCGTCTACCTAAGATTGCTATTGGCTGTTCTTGGAAAGTATGATCTGGCTCAATTTCCAACTCTTCATAGTTGAGCCTATGAGAAGGATCAGGCACATACTGCCTCAACTGCGACACATGAAAAACAGAATGAACTCCTTCTAAAGTTGGTGGTAGTGCCAACTTGTAGGCTACCTCGCCTACTCTCTCGAGGATTTCAAATGGCCCGATGTACCGAGGACTCAACTTTCCTTTCACTCCAAATCTTCTAACCCCACGAGTCGGCGATACTCTCACCCAAACATGTGCTCCTACCTCGAATTCCAGTGGTCGTCGCCTCTTATCTGCATAAGATTTCTGACGACTCTATGCTGTCAACATTCGTTCTCGAATCAAAGCCACCTTTTCAACCGTTTCCTGAATCATCTGAGGCATTCCATCTACAACATCTGATGGATCATCCCAACATAGAGGTGTCCTACATCTCCTCCCATATAAAGCCTCATATGGTGCCATCCGAATCGAAGAGTGCCAACTATTATTATATGCAAACTCAACTAATTCCAAGTGATCAGACCAGTTTCCTCCCCAATCGAGCACACATGATCTCAACATATCTTCTAATGTTTGAATTGTCCTCTCAGATTGGCCATCTGACTGCGGGTGGTAAGCAGTCGTGAAATGTAGCTTGGTGCCTAAAGCTTTATGCACTTTTTGCCAAAAATTGGAGGTAAACCACCCATCACGATCAGAAACAATCATTTTGGGCACTCCATGTAATCTCACTATTTGTTTTATGAACACCTCTACTAGTTGACTCACTAGCCAAGTCTCTCTAATGGGCAGAAAACGAGCAGTCTTAGTCAGTCTGTCCACGACAACCCATATTGTATCATGTCCTCTACTAATCCGCAGTCCGGTAACAAAATCCATGGAAATGTCCTCCCACTTCCATTCTGGAACTGGAAGTGGTTCGAGCATTCCACCTGGTCTTTGGTGCTCTATTTTTACTTCCTGGCACACCTGACACTTTGCTACAAATTTCGCTACATCAGGCTTCATTCCATCCCATCAGTATTATTGCTTCAAGTCCTTGTACATCTTACTAGCTCCCGGGTGGATTGAATAAGGAGTAGCGTGAGCCTCTTGTAATATCTTTTCTCTCAACTCCAGAATTAACTCCCTCTCTCTCCCTCCCTCTCTCTCTCTCCCTCTCTCTCTTTCTCGTTTCTTCTCTGCCTTCTTATGTTTACAATTCACAACATTCATATATATATATATATATATATATGAAATCAGGAGAAAGTCGGCTTCACTTTTGAAATTTTACAATTTTCACCCACAAACTTCCTTTACTACAAACTTTACCCTAAAATTATTATTAATTACTTTTAAGTTAAAAACTTTTTAAAATATAATTTTCTAAAATTCAAAATAAAATATTAAATATTATTAATTAGCCGAGATTAATTATAACCTAAGTAATCCCAACACGAAATTCAAGGAGCATAAAAATAAGATAAAAATATTGAAATATTCCCGAATATTACAGGTGGCGGGGTAACACTATGGCTTTTGCCTTTTCTGGAGGGGAGGCATCATTGTATGCCACTATTATTTTCTCAAGACCATTTGCTTTAAGGTGAGCAATGACATCAACCCTCCATTCGATGTATTTTTGGCCTGACAAGTCAAGGATGTCAAATTCTCTTTTAGTGATGCTTGCCATTTAGTTACTACAAATAAATATTGTAAACAAGAATTAATCGATATATTTAACACTATGCATGTATTATTTATTTGACATCTTAAGGCCGGTTAAGATCCTTAAACTAGCTTTTTTCTCTTCTTATTGTAATTATCACTATTAGGCTTATTTTATTTGAGTAAAAATTCTTTCACAAACCACATGGTGAATTCAAAAAATTTCTTTGTATCTTTTTTTTTTATAAGGAAAGGAATTCGAAATACCAGACAAACCCTGGTAGTTCGAGAGATCGAGATGGAACTCAGTAGTCGGATAGGCCGACAACAAACAAACACCCAAAAGAAACCAAGCAAAACCAACAAAACAAAACAAAACAAAAAGAAAACAAGGTAGACAATCATCAAACACCGAGCAAGGAAGCCGGAGAGACTGAGTCCAAGTAGGAGAAAGTACTTCCGCGGGTTAGTAACAAACTAACACATGTGTATAGGGTCGTCGGTGCGCAAGACAACAACAGAAAGCCGACTTGAAGAGGTGTGACGATTCGCCTAGAAAAGCACAAGAAACACACCACCGGACAACACCGAAACATATCTCGAACCATGAGCTAAACCACGAACTTCAATCGGAATTTGTGACAAACGAAAACCTTACACAACACTTATGGTAAATAAGTAGGTTAGGGTATGCTCAACACGTAGCGGAATTAGTGTGCGGTGGCTGTGTGGCCTTGTAACGAGTAAGATCAGTTGCTAAAGAGGCTTCAACCCCAGAAAAAGTAGGATATGGTCGATCCATATGGGAAATAAAATCAGTTGTGTTGGAAGTGTAGCTGAGGAACTGATTTGGTAGGTGTGGCTAATTGCTTGAGATTTTCGTGAATTGAGAAACATCTGTCAATGGTTGGTAGACAATTTCCAAGTACTTAAGTAACCAAGAAAAAAGGCTACGAAGGTTTTAAAGAGCTATTATTTAAGCTCCACAAAATAGGGTTGGTGGTTTCCGGCTGGGGGCAACCAGAAGAAATGGTTTGACCAAGGGTTAACCATTCATTGCACGAGAGTTTCATGTGTTTAACACGAGTGGCGAGCCAATTGGGTGAAGCGGAAGTGGAGCCGAGAAGACGAGTCGGTGTTGGTGTTGAGAAGTTTTTCAGATCTGGCCAGATCCGGGCCGCCGGTGATACAGACGGAACAGGACCAACGCCGAGGATGAGACCGGAGGAGGGGCCCTGGAAGAAAGTGCGGTGGTGAAGTGTTGAGGCCAAGAGAGGAGGTGGGTGAGGAGCAATGTTGGGGCTTGGGCGAGGAGGAGCGATTTTAGAGAGGCGGTGGCAGTTTGATAGGGGATAGGTAGCCCCCTTGTGCGGCGGTAGAGTCGTGAACCGTGGAGGTGGTGTGGCTGATGGAGCCATGATAGGTGATGGGTGTTGTTGGCGGCGGTGATAGCTAGAGTTTTTGTAGGGGAGCGTTTTATGCTCATGACACTAGGGCACGTTATTGTACTTTGTTGTTGTGGTAATTTTTTTCTTTGTATCTTATTATACCAAATCAATAACATGCTTCTATTTTATTAAAAAAACTTTTTAAAATCTAGGAAGACAAAACAAGTTTCTGATTTAGAAGATCCCAAATTGGGCAACTACAGAGTATACTTCTCAAAACAATTTTAGTAAAGCTTTAGCATGATTGAAAATAACAAGAGATAGGAATTATACCTTGAAGATTAATAAAGCTCACATTAGAGAATAAAGACTCGTGTTGATAACATGTAGTAATATTGGTGATATTTAAACTCAATATAAAATAATGGTAATAAGAGAGAGCTTAGAGTAAAAACACTTGTATTTTCTTATCTCTCTACATAAGCCCCTTTGAAAGCCAGTGGTAGCAAATATTACACCATCACACTTAATAGGAAAATGTTACATATGTTATACCATTACACTTAATATAAAGATAAATATAATTTATTTTAAAAAAAATTAAGATATAATTAATTTAATGTAAAGTGAGTTTAAAATGGTTTTAGTGATAAAAAAGGTAACTTTATTATTTTCCCCTCAAACAATTACTATAAAAGATCACTAAAAATCAAAATGAGACACCAATCCAAATTGCTGCAATCGTATGAACATCAACCGAAAATTTCCAAAATCTCACAATGATTTATCAAACAAAACCCAAATACCGACGACAACAAACAAATGCATTCTTCAGGGTATTATTTCCTAGATTTATAAAATTTCAAACTGCCATGAAAACTTTCCCCTTTTAGTTTGGCTTACTGTTATAAAATGTCCGTCTTTCAAGCTGTACCCCTCTATTGTCTTTTGTTTTTCCCTTTTATAAATTCATATTTTATAGTACTTTAAATGTTATTCCCTCTTTCTTTACCCTCTCTCTCTCCCTCGTTCTACTTGGTGGTATAGGGTGTCAACAATTTCAGGGGGTAAATGTTACTGAAAGTGTAGAGAGCCATCATCATTCATCAACAGATGATAGCTTAAATGCTTAATCCTCTAATCAGTTCTCTCGCTTTCCCTGATAGTACTTTGCATTTCGCCCTTCCTTCCGCCTTTTAGGGTTTATCTCCCTCCTCCTCTTCCCCCTTTTCTGTTCTAGGGTTATTCCTCGGCAACTTTTTCCGTATGATTATTTCCCTCCAAAAGCCCTTGAGAAGGAAAAAGTGAAACATCGTCCGGTGCTCTCTTTGCTCCTTCACTCTTTGGAGGCCGATCTACATTGAGTTTGGGTACTGTCGCTTTCTCTCTGAATTTCGCTTCTTTTTGCTGTTGCGATTTGGTTCAGTAATTTAATGTGAGGTACCAGGCCAGTCAAATGCGAGATCTCTTTTGATTTTGAGGAGAAGCGGTTGATTTGCGGTGGCTTTTCGAGCTTCAATTGGTGATTGTCGGCTTTGATCGGGTTCAGCCCATACATTTATAGCTGGAGGAGGATCTTTCCCCCCTTTCTACCTTTGTTGCTTGCACAGGGAAGGTGCATTTGTTCTTCTAGTTTCTAAACATGCAATTCGCAAAACTCGATGATTCTCCCATGTTTCGCCAACAGGTTCGTTTCCCTTTCCCCACGAATTTCTTCCTTCTCACCTCCGCTACGACAATTTTCTTGTATTTCCGCATAACATTTCCTTATTCAGATTTCATTCGTGATTTGTACTGCTTATAGTCTAATAATTGTCCCTAGTTTCCAGCAATAACAAGTCAGAGTCGCCTTTTTGTGTTTAAATGCTTTATTTTTCAATAATTTTGTCAAGTACAATCGCCTGCTTTTAAGTATTTAGTTAGAACTGTTTGTTTTCAAGTCTTTAGGTTTTAGTGAAACATTCATGGCTTATGGAATAAGCACCAGCTTTTCTTCAGGTGTAAAGACGCAGTAAGAGTGCTGGTGATATGAGGTGACATTTTAACACATAGTTGTGGGCCTGTGGCTCAAGTTTGCTGTTAAAATGACTAAAAAGAAAGAACCCGAGTTTTCAAGCAAAATTACCTGTGTGGAGAGGACAATGATGGGTTAAAATATGTTTATAATTATGCGTCTTAACTCTGAAGAAGCCTTTCACTGTATTTCTTGCATTTTGAATGTTCTAAGTCCCATTTATTTTGGAGAGAGCATTGTAATTTTTTTTTGGTAGAAGAGCATTGTATTTTTCAGTATATCTTCAACAGCTATTTTAGGCAAGACTTTTAAGTATGCATTGTAATATGGGAGAGGGTGGAGTTAAAATTGTCCATAAAGTGCCATGTTATGTATTAACATTATCCTTTCTATTGTGGATGCAGATACAATGCTTGGAGGAGAGTGCTGAATCATTGCGAGAGAGATGTCAAAAGTTTTACAAAGGATCTCGGAAATACACGTATGCCCTCACTAATAAAGTCTCTCCTATACTTCTTATTTTGCATGAAGAATAAAAAATATAGATTCCACAACATGAGATTCTGATAATAATGACATCTACGGGATATATATAATTATATTATTGTGTTGTTAATGTTTCTATGAACTTGTGAACTCTAGTAACGTATTCTCTCCCATTTAGCTTTCATGGTGATTAGGAGCCTAGAGATGATGAGCACTATGACAAAATGGTCCAAATTGAGTGACAAACACCGTTTTTTTTAAATATTAAATGCAATTGTAATAACCTCTCGTGATTGTTTCTACCCTAAGGGAAGAAACAGAGGAAGAAGCAAGTAGGTGTCAACCACGTGTGACGTGGGTTGTATTACAATTCTGTAGTTGACCTAATGAAACAAACTCATCCCCAAGAGTCTCTATGACAAACCTGTTCATAATTTCTGAATGTAGCCATAGTTTGGATTTTGGAACTAGAATCAAGGACAAAAGCAAGTAGGTCAGCTCTTCAACATAAAATTGCACACTTGTCTTCAACCTGCAATGATGGACGAATAATTTTAAACACATGAATTGCTTGATTTATGCTATAACCAAGTCAAATTGATTTGTTAACTTCCATTTCTAGTTGCAACTATGGCTGAGAAAGCAAATCTTTGTGTCTCCAGAACTGACAAGAATGATAAGACAAAGGAAATTGCAATCTGTGTTCTTTGTAAACAACTGCAAAAATTAGTTGGTATACAAAATAAGAAGGGAATGCTAATTGTGGTATAGCTGCATGTGTGGTATTCACTTTTCTTGGCACATAACCGTTTAATTGATTTAAACTTATCATTGCTTTGTTATTCAGTGAAGGGCTTGGAGAGGCATATGATGGTGATATTGCCTTTGCAAGTGCTCTTGAATCTTTTGGTGGAGGGCATAATGATCCTATAAGTGTTGCTTTTGGAGGTCAGTTGATATCTGCAGCTGATGCTGTATGAGCTTTACTTTCCGTAACTGCCCTTTTTTCCCATGCAAATTAATTACGTATAGGTCATGCTCTGCTTAAAAGTTCCTAGAATAGGGTCATGTAGAGGTCTTGTGATTCTAGTCCAATTAAAAGCAGTGTAATTAAGAAGCTAAACTGACTAAGACGGGCTCTTTGACTATCTGTTCTACTTCTGGGTCGATATGTTGCCCTGTCAAGATGCTGGTCTACTTATGTTAGAACTGCTTTCTTGGATTTCTTCTTTGCTGTAGATTCTGGTTTTCCCTGATGTCGAGGTGTCAACCACTAAAATTTTGTTATAGGCTTCTTACCCTATTTTGCAAAATTTTGAAATGCTTTAGGCCACGTTTGTTTCCATACCAGGAATCAAGTTGGAATAGGAATCACCCATACCTTAATTTTGGGTTTGTTTCCATACCAGGAATCGAGTTGGAATAGGAATCACCCATACCTTAATTTTGGGATGAGTATGAACTCTAGTGTATTTTGTTGGTATGGGAGTCACTCATTCCCATCTCCTTAGTTGAAACAAATATTGGTATGGGTTTGACTCATTCCTAACCCCATTCTCTATACCATGGGTATAGAAACAAACAGGGCCTTAGAAGTTATACATAAATCAAGAGCTCTGCCTCAGTTTCTTGCATCAGATATATCACTGTTTGATAGGCATAGAAATAACATATTAAATAACATATTCTTGTAAGCAACTAGGAGCGTTCTTTCTTTCAGAAAGAACTTTGATGGGTTTCTGTTTTGACTGTATAGACAGTCAATTCCATCTTTGTAGAGTAATGAATGAATTGTAATATCCTCGAAGAAGAATGTTCCACAATGTATTAGTCTTGTTAATCTAACTTAAGATCTATGTTTAGGCTTATTATTTCGATTTGTATGTGAATGACTATGATGATCTTTTGACTAAGAATTTCAATATCGTTGTAGGCCCTGTAATGACAAAGTTCACTATAGCTTTGAGAGAGATTGGGACATATAAAGAAGTTCTTCGATCTCAGGTAAAGTTTGAATATTCTTTCTCTTAGTTGGAAATATATTGCTGCTTAGCAGGTATTGTCCCTTTACTTTGGGGCATTTAAGCATATGCATTGTAAAAAATAAAAATTCTTTTGGCCTTTTTTGACTTATTCTTTGTTATTTGTAGCAGAATAAAAATACTTAACTGTGATGTTGAGCAAGCTATATTACTTTAGAGCTCATGCAATATGTTTGAAAGCTCTTCATATCTTTAGCCACTTTGGCTGTTGTGTCTTGACCTTATTGTGCGATCTCTAGTTAGAAATTTCTTTGTGAGCAAGTGCAATGGGGTTGCTTTGTGCGATGCCCTTATACATTTTAAGGTGCTTCATGCCAAACGAATATGCTGCCTGTGTATTTAGAAGAAAGATGCTATATCGATATATATTTTTTTTAATCAATTTTCCCAGAATTCATTTGCCCCACACATCTTTTTCTTTCACTTTCATCTTAAGATTGTAAGGTGTCAACTATGTCTCTGTGATCGTGGCATCATCTTAAGCATCCAATTTGTACAACTTTAGGCATGAGATTGAAATCACGAATTAGGAATCAGAATGGAATCGGGAATGAGAATGAGCCATTTGTGAACATTTCTGTTTGGCGTGTTCTTGGAATGCAGTCAATGCACCATTCTTAAAACCTGTTGTTTGATTGAATATAATGTGGGATTGGGCAATCAACCAAACCAAAATTCAACAAGAATCTAGCAACCAAAATTCAACCTTAAGCATACAGAAGATGAGCAGGAGGGGGAGTTCTTCAGAGAGTGCTGGTCGTGGAACTTGTATTAGAGTGAATTTAATCACACTTCACTCTAGAAATCTGCTGAGCCTGCTCTTTTAGTTGGAGGGCTGGCTTCGGGAGGAATACAACAGCGAGGATCACGTGGAAGAAGCAAATTGTCAGCAAAAACCTAAAAAAAAAGAAATACAAGGAAGATGAATAGCAGATTCAAATTCCAACTTTCAACAAATTGTTAGATTGCCGTGGAACCTGCATTAAACTCACTTCAGAATTCTGCTGAGCCTGCTCTTTTAGTTGGAGGGCTGTCCATGGGAGTAATCCAATGTAGAAGATTCAAATTCTAACTTTGAACAAATTTTTAGATCACTGTAGAACCTGCATTAAACTCACTCCAGAAATCTACCGAGCCTCCTCTTTTAGTTGGAGGGCTGACCATGGGAGTAATCCAACAGAGAAGATCATGAGGAAGAAGCAAAAATCAGAAAAAACCTAAAAAAAGGTCACAAGAAAGATTAATAGCAGGCCCAAATTCCATCTTTCAGAAAATCGTTAGATCAAATTTCTTTGCCTTTTTGAACCGTGCAAATCCTAATATGAACTTTCAACGGCATAGAAGTATGAATAATCAGAAGATTTATGTGGATGGGACGTTGGACTCACTGCCAAACGAATCGGCGGAAGCACAGGGAACTGCTGAGGCTGGACATGTGAGAGACATAGCTCCGTGACGGACAGATAGCTTAGGGAAGGGGAGAATGTAGCTATGACTTGTACCTTGGTGGATAGCTTGAGTATGCCTCATTCACAGGAATCAGTTTGATTCCATATCCTGGCCAAACCAAATACAAACTGGGCTCAGATTCTGGTTCCTCATTCCCTCACAGTTGTACCAAATGACTCGCAAGTGGCACACTGTTTCAGCATGTGGGAGCATTGTGCTTCCCTTTGCTATACAGTTTATCCATTTACCTTTTGTATGACAAGATCTTTGATTAAATTTCAATATTATCTGTACCTTATTATGCTCTGTAGATATGGCGATGGCCAGATTCAGTATTATAAATGTATATCTTCCACTTATGTGCTATTTTATCTTCTCTAATTTTGCTCATATTTTTTGTTTGCATTTTTTTTTCTCTAGGTTGAGCATATGCTAAATGACAGGTTGCTGCAGTTTGTTAATATTGATTTGCTGGAAGTAAAGGTATTTTATGCTTAGCCAGAAACAGTGAATTATAGATTTGAATGTTTCTCAGTCCAATGTCATCATCCTTTTAATGCGGACCTATCAAATTGACTGAAACTCTTAGATATATGACTATACCCCTAATGATTTATGACTCTCCAACTGTGTGTTAACTGTTGACTCTAAGACAAAAGCTTCCTAGGCCATCCTCCTTGAAAGGCAATAAAAGAAATATGGCTAACTTAGTGTTATGGCTCATTTATGGCTCTTTTTAGCATTCACTAGGTGCTGAAAAGAAAGTCAAGGGCACTCAAACTCTGTCTATACTTTCCTCATAATGTATTGAGTATTGTTTTAAAATGCAATGGCATTTGATGTCTGTTTAGGCTATAGACTAGTATTAGTTTATGGTAAAGACAGTAAGGCTCTAAAAATTGCATAGTGATGCAATACTGTCATATCTGTTGTCTCATTGCTGAATGTTGACCAATTTTATTTGTATCTACCAGCTTGTCATGGTAATTTTTGTCCAAATGCTCTCTATGTACATGCTTGAATATTATAATTCATTAACCCTATACGACTTTGGAAAGGAGCTGCTCATAAGATGTCAAGTTTTGATATTTGTTGCTGCATACAGTTTTTATGGATTAAATAGCATACACAGTCAAGAAAATATATTATAAATAATATTAACACTACCAGAATTATCATCTGTGTAGGTTTTAAAGTAACACAAAAATGCCCTACGGTTATCATCCATCTCCACCTCATTGTTGATGAAATTACATAGTGATTTTCAACATGTCAACCATTTTCTGCTTGCACATCTTTTTTCTCTCCCAATATAACCATTTTGATTTTTCATTGACAAATGCTACAGGAAGCACGCAAACGTTTTGATAAGGCAAGTCTAGCATATGATCAGGTATGCCTTCATGATAACTTTATTAAGATGACTGTGTTTGTAGCAAAAAAACATTCTCTAATACCTTAACTCGTATCTCCCCATTTGTTGAATTCTTAACTTTCTAGGTAGTCTGATATTTTATTGGAGCGAGAGTAGGCGTTCGTACAACACTTGTTAAAAAGCATATAAAAGCAAAAGTTTGTTTTGAAGGCATTAAAACTTTTAGCCCACGGAGGGGTAAATTAATCATACTATACTTCTTCCTACCAAAAAAAAATCATACTATACTTCAATGAACTTAATGTTTTTTCCCATATAAAATTCACGTTTTTTTTTTATATTTGAATGTGCCGAGTGATAGTGCTTATGATTGGAAAAATCATTGAAGTTTTGCACGTCCTAGTTGTTCAAAAAATCAATGCTATGGAGGAACAAAGTGTAAATGACCTAACATGATATATGTGAAATGAAAACACTACATTTATTATCTATAGAATAGCATAGCTTGTAATACATCTCACTGCCCATATATTAGCATTACTTTGCATGTTGAATTGTCCTAAGTAAAGGGTTGTTTTCTTTATACCTATAAAGAGTACTTGTTCTGTCATAGCGTTTCAGTGTAATAGCCTACAAGTAAAGGGTTGGAGCGGGGACGGTGTATCCCGCATATAAATATGACTAATTTGAGATTGTTTACAAGGGGATAGAGTACTACCTCTCATCAGTCATCACAAAGAGCTTCCCTCTATGAGTCTAACTGTAGAAAAATGGGCTTAATAGAGCTGCTCCTCTTGGATAAGGCTAGGAGGTTCAAAGAACTTGGTTGGTATTGATAATTAATTCTAGGTAGGCGGGCCTTGCAAATAGAGCTGATGGTTTGAGCATAAAGATGTAATTGCTAACTTAAATCTTGTTGGAAATTTAGAATCACTTGACATTTGGTTATAATATGCTCAGGCTCGTGAGAAGTTTCTGTCCTTGAGGAAGGGAACAAAAAGCGATGTTGCCTCTGCAGTGGAGGAGGTATCTTTTGAATCTCAATAAACACTAACTATACATGTTGGGTGTTTATTTTGATGATTATATAATGCTGTTTACTGAATATTGGGCAACAGGAGCTCCATCAGACAAGATCTACATTTGAGCAAGCTCGCTTTAATTTGGTAGGTGATCTTTTTGTATTGAATTGAGGGAATGAAATTCTTGAATATATATATATATATATATATATATATGTCTGAACTTTTGATTTCCAGGTTACAACACTTTCAAATGTTGAAGCAAAAAAGAGGTTTGAGTTTCTTGAAGCTGTTAGTGGGACCATGGATGCACATCTCCGCTACTTCAAGCAGGTTAGTTTTAAGAGCTCTTGTTCCAAGTATTACAAATTTTTTTGCTTGTGTTTTTAGCCCTCAGCAATTGTGTCTATTTACCTGATACATGGGATACTTCTCTACCTGTGCAGTAGCCATTTATGTTTGGTTTAGGTTCCAATAGCGGTTAAATTTAAGAAGGTGGGAACATCTTTTAGAATACTAATTAAATAACATATGGAGTATACATTATGCTCTTGCCAAATCTCTGGTACTGAAATAATATAAATTTAAAACATTCTTATCATCCGGATTCCATAACTCATGGTCCTCCTTATAACAAGTGATGATCTAATGTAATTCTAGAGTTAAAGATAAGTTTAATCTCGAGAACTAGTGATTAATGAATCAAGGGATCAATGATTAATAGTTAGTCATTATGCAAGTTTAATTCAAGTTATGCCATTTTTTATGCATTTCAGATGACTTGGTCATTGACTTGTTCTAATCATCTATATCTGTTTTAGGGATATGAGCTTTTGCATCAGATGGAGCCATATATCAATCAGGTTTGTCTGCAGAGTTCTCTTGTCGTTTGATATTGTAACCTTGCATGTTTCTTAGGCAACTTAAGCTTTCATAAAATTTCTCTCATCTTGCATTCACATTCTTCCTATGCCAATTCTAGTACTTCATTTTTACTTGTGGATTCTAGTATCTACTGCTTGGTTCCTATATAGAAAGATCAAGGAAATGAAAATGAGCATAGGAAGAGCCTGTGTTGTATCTTGGATACATTTATGAAGCTACACTATCTAACAATTTGTGCCAAAATGTTACCTACAGATAATTTATCAATAATCTGATAGAGTGTACTGTTCCTTGCTGCAAAAAAGACTTATGGAATTACTTATAATTGATATACGAAAGGCCCTTTCTATCCGGCTAGCCTGCTACTACTGCTCCTCCACCATAATCTTCTCCCTCCAAAGATCCCTACAGTCTGTCAGGTCCGCTGAAATATCTAATAGGGCCTTTTTTACAAACCTTTTCGATCTTTAGGTCGAGGCAAGGGTGGATACATACTGGCCTCCTAGACCCTGCCCGAGGCAGGTCTACATTGGGTTGGTGTTGTTGATATATGACATGCTTTGGTGCTGTCTTAGCATCACAGCTAGTGTATTTTTTTCACTTTTTTCATGTGTTCGAGACTGCATACAAGTATTTAAAAGCGAGGTAGACCCTTCTAGGAGGAGCCTAGCATTTAATCACTTGGCTCCCCCCTCCTGGAGTGGCTTTGTATGAAAACTTGTAATGAAAGCCATCTTTGGGAGCAAATATAGAATGTCCCTTCAGATTGTTTGTTATAACACACTCAGAGAAAGGAAACAAGAAAATGCATGCATGCATTTCATCTTTAGATCATCAAACAGGGTGCTTGTAATGCTTACCAATTAATACTTTCTTGTAATACTTGAGGTTAATTGAATCTGCAGGTGTTAACCTATGCTCAACAATCACGAGAAAGGTCCAATTATGAGCAGGCAGCCCTCAGTGAAAGAATGCAAGAATACAAGCGGCAGATTGACCGAGAGAGCAGGTGGTCTTCAAATGGATCTAATGGTTCTCCTAACGGAGACGGCATACAAGCAATTGGCAGGAGTTCACACAAAATGATAGAGGCTGTAATGCAGTCTGCTGCCAAGGGAAAGGTATACATATTTTCTTGCTATATGGTACCTTATTTCAGACAGCATATCCATGTGCTTGCAATGTCATTTGTTGATTTCCCCTTTTATTCTGTGTTTTTCTTGACTTGTGGAATTTTCCAGGTCCAAACCATAAGGCAAGGTTATCTCTCAAAACGTTCATCAAGCTTAAGAGGTGATTGGAAAAGAAGGTTTTTTGTACTTGATAGCCGTGGAATGCTGTATTATTACCGCAGAGAGTGCAAACCATCTGTAAGTAGTCTTCTAGTGTTATTCAAAACTAATCTGAAACATTAATCTCTTTGTTGCTCATTAGTAGCATAGAAATCTAGGTCGATAATCTCTTATATGTATATATATTTTTGATTATATAGACATCTGGAAGTCGAGCATCTGGTCAGAGGAATAGTTCTGAACTTGGATCTGGACTTCTGAGCAGATGGCTTTCTTCTCATTACCACAGTGGGGTGCATGATGAGAAAACTGTTGCACACCATACTGTGAATCTGCTGACTGCTACAATTAAAGTTGATGCTGATCAGTCAGACTTGCGGTTTTGCTTCAGAATTATTTCACCAACAAAGAACTACACTTTGCAGGTAAAACTGGCACTATTGAATGCGGATTGAAAATATTGTATTTGATATTAGAATCCGTATGCATTCCCTCTTGAATTTGTTAAGATGCAGTCACTGACACGTTACTTGAGTACAATATCGTCAGGACTCAGTTATAATGTTGGATTTATGATGCAGGCAGAGAGTGCTCTTGATCAGATGGATTGGATAGAGAAAATAACCGGGGTTATTGCATCATTGCTAAGTTCTCAAACTCCTGATCGGGTATATATGAATTATATGTAGTTTCTGTATGTTTTCTTATTGCTATATTTATTAAGGACCTTGTGGTTTTTGAATATTCTATGTTTCAGTGTTTGCCTTCTAGTCCTATGGGGTATCTTCACCGATCAGGCAGTGAGAGTAGTTCTTTTGAAAGTTCTGATTTTGATCATACTGCCACTGAAGAGAACACATCTGAGAGAAACCTTTATCATGAGCGCTCATTAAAAAACTCAATGCAGCACCGGTCATTTATGAAATCGGAGAAGCCTATTGAACTATTGAGAAGAGTAAGTGGAAATGAAAAATGTGCTGATTGTGGTGCTCCTGAACCTGATTGGGCATCCTTGAATCTGGGTGTTCTGATTTGCATCGAATGTTCTGGTGTTCACAGGAATCTTGGCGTCCATATATCAAAGGTAAACAGTTCTTTGACTTTCCATACCTTTTTAAGCCACGCCATGATTTTTTTTTAATCGTTTTTTCAATCACCTAGTAACTGTACCTAGTCCAGATGCTACCTGATAGAGAACACTAAGAAAGTAACAAGGGGTAGAAATCTAAGAGCAAGAATTCTGCAAATTTGCTGATTTGAGGACTCCTCAGTTCCTTGTCAGATTTCAATTTCATGGAGTGGTGTATAAAAACTAGGAAGTTGGGTCATGGGCTATTGAAGAAACTAACTAGAAAATGAGAAAATGAAGATAATTAATTAATAATCAATATTAATAAACTTAATAACTTGGGATACCCTAGCATAAACACAATCTCACTTGCATGTTTAACAAAGACACTATAAAATCTTGACCCAACTTGTTGCATGATTAATGAAATTTCAACAAAATCAGTACATTCCACCTCACAACATATGTATCTTGATTGTAAAGATAGGGGCTGTACTTGTGCTGGATGTTGCACAAACAAGGCAACCGCTTTGTTCTCTGAAACCCTTGAAAAGTTCCTGATCAAAATCATTTGAGAACTCATTATAAAACCATCTTTCTTATCCTCCTAGCATACAGATAACCTAGCTCGAAAAATCTTTTGTTTAAAAACATCATAAAAACACAATGTGCTGATAGCCATTTTGTAAGTGGGACATTGATCCTTTAATCTGAAGTAAAAATATAATTTAAGATCATGTTCAATAATTTCTAAATGCCTTGAATTTTTAAAACCCTTTTTTAGCAGCACAAATCTTCCTTGAAAAGAAAATGCAGATCATGGTATAATTATTTTGGGCGCACCAAATGAACCTAGGATGATCACCTATGACCCAATTAAATGTAGAAGCCTTGTATAACAAGACTAATGTTTCAGAGGTCAACCTAAACCTCTACTACCCCTAACAATTGTGTTAAACATCTGCAAAAGCTTCATTCAGCAAAGCTTCAAATACCACAAGCACCCTTACAACCCTTCTGCACCATCCTTTGCCACACCACATAGTCATGACTCATGAACACTCCTTTTGTCACCTTTGATGAGCTGGACTTGTATTTCCGTCTACAACTTCTCATGAACTCGACATTCATGGAACTGTTTGATTGTGGCTCCTTTGATCTGCACAAAACAAGAACTCTCAAGGCCACTACACTGTTGGTCCAAGTTGAGCCATCATGACATGTTTTGATAGAAACCACTCAAGGAGAATCTCGCTTGAGGAAAACCACTGAGTACAAGGATCTCGTACACAGGAAAATGGGCTGAAGAATACTTTGACGATTTGATATAATGATAATATATCTGGATGCTTACAACTGACACTGACATAGGTTTAAATAGCAAATTACCCTCCTACTGAGGGAGAAAATTAAGGACTAAAGACCTCTACTGTTTCTGAAAATCAGAATTGATTTCTGAAAAATCAGGGAATTTATTCTCTAGCTAAAATTAAGGACCTATCCTCTAGCTAAATTTAAAGACTCTTAACCTGCTGACTCATGATGACTTGGACGAATAATAACATGGAATAAAATATGACAACAACAACAACAACATTGACCCAGTGAGGTTTCGCCACAGCGAAATCTGGGGGGTCAAGAGATGAAATAACTGGAATCCTATCATGTTTGTCATCATCAATACTCAAACCAACAGTGCTTATATATGCTCAATTGGAAGCTTATGTAATCTTTGAGGCGTAGTGATAGTACTCTAAATGTACCTCCGAGTCATAAAGATGATGCAAATTTTTTTGTTTTCCAACATATCATGGGATTAGAATGTTAAGGGTGAAAAGCCCATACAGGAAGAATGGCTGCAGAAGAGCAAAGGTGCAAAGTTTTTGGTATATGCATGTTGTCATGTGCAATGCCCTTAAAGCACGAAGGTTAAATTGATGGACATGGAACAGATCTACGCTGTTCCATTTCAGCAAGTCGATCCTTAGGAGTGTGAGGTAGGAAACATAGGAACTTAAAGCTACACCAATAAGTTTAAGGCAATCTATAGGTTTTGCTCACTTTCTATTTTCTGCCATTTCTTGGATACTTGTATGAAAAAGCAATAGACAAACCCTACATGTAAAAGTGATCTTAGTTGTCATGGGATTGACTTTGATTAATCAATGATCCAATACTATAGCAGCGTGATTGCATACCATATCTAGGTTATAAGTGAATTTTAGGTGTGGTTGTTCTCAAGGACAAGACATAGTGTGTGTAATATGACCAGGCCTGTGTTAAATCACGGATACTTTCATTCCCAACATTATGGTGAATAGTCTATGCTTATAAGCTTGTCATTGGTATGATGTGGTACTGTTTCATGCAGCTGAGGCAGTATATATCATTGTCACATTTTTTCTTTTTGAATAAAGAATGTAATCTGTTTTTTCCCTGAGATTCTAAGATAGATGCATTTTCTTGATCTTCTGTTGTTGAACTTGCTAATCATGTGCCTAGAGTCCTTTTGTAGGTAAGATCACTTACACTTGATGTTAAAGTATGGGAAAACTCAGTCATATCATTGTTTCAAGCACTGGGCAACAACTTTGCGAATTCAATATGGGAAGAATTACTGAGATCAAAAGGTGCTTTTCACATTGATCTTCCTGCTACAAGGTAAACATTCATTCACTGTATTCGTATTAGTTTGTTTATTGAAGCTTACTTCTCATTGTTAATCTCCATTTCTGCGGTGAAGCTCTTTGAAGCTGGACAAGGCACAGCAGCTTTTTATATGTAAACCTGGCCCGGCTGATTCAATCTCAATCAAGGAAAAGTTCATTCATGCAAAGGTGTGCTTCAATAGCAACTATCATCTTGTTTTTAATGACTTCACTTCCTTTTTTGATATATATGGTCATGTACTTCATTTCCTTAAGATGGGAATACAAACGGGTCAAGTTTATTATCAAAATAAAGAACATCAACATCATTGCCCTGAGCAGGATCTGGAGAGTCAAGATGGGGGTAACCGTAGCCTGAACAAGTCAGGAGGATGTGTCTGAAAGACCCAAGGAAAACTGAAATTCAGCAATGTGACAATAATAACTGAATTTAGTTAAAATGCACCAACATTGATATAGGGGTTATATCCATCTCAAATGCACTGTATAAAAGCCAATGAGCACGAGGATGCACCTCATAAGTTTATAATAAAAAATGTTACTGTATGTTTATTAGTTTCTACACTTCCAAAGACATTGTTTTTGCTATTAATATCTTCTTTATGTTTTCTTCTCTTCTATTTGCTGCTCTGATGAAGTTTTTTCCTGATAATTTGCAAAAACAAAATGCAGTATGAAGAAAAGCTTTTTGTTCGGAAGCCTAAGGATAGTCACCATCTTCGCTTATTATCACAACAGATCTGGGAGGGTGTTCGTTCTAATGACAAGAAAGCTGTTTATCGATATATAGTTAGCTTTGAAGCAGATGTGAATGCTGTATATGAAGCAGGATCTTCATGGACTCTGGCCAAGGTAATGCAGTTGCCAGACCAGACAAACATGGCACCGAATATTTCTGAGAACACATCAGATGAATCAGGCAAAAATGAAGATCTCAGCACAGATGGTCTTGATGGTTGCTCTTTGCTCCATCTTGCTTGTGAAACTGCTGATATCGGTATGTTGGAGCTACTCCTTCAATATGGTGCAGACTTGCATGTGCGTGATTTGAGAGGTTATACTCCTCTTCATCGTTGTATTTTGAAAGGGAAGGTGTCATCTGCAAAACTGCTACTCTCTAGGTAATTTTAAAATTGTGATTTTATCTGCAACTTCATTTTCATCCCTCTATATTAGTTGTATGAGGATTACACTACCTTCCTGGCCTCATACTAAGAATCATTTTGCTGAAGGAATTGGGTTATAACATATTTTTCCATGACATTTAATCTTCCAAGATTAACCGGTTGAAAGAGTATCCATGTTGTCTCATCTCTGCATACAATTTCTTTGTTATATATGTTTGGGAGGTTAAGACTTTAAAAACTTGTTGGAGTTTATGGGAAGATGGCTTACTTCAATATCTTGATGTCACTACAGGGGAGCTGATCCTCAGGCTTTAACCAGGGAAGGTAAAACCCCACTTCAGTTAGCAAAGGAGTCAAACTTGGACGATGAAGAAGTACATGCTCTATTGCAAGGAGCGAAGTTCTAGTAAAAAAAAGACTGAATTTGATATTTGCTTGAAGCTTTGCATCCCCATTGGGCTAATGGCGGTGGGTGTTTTTTCTTGTAAGTTTTATTGTTGTAGAACTAAATCTTGTAAATTAGTTTTCTGATTTGTGTTGCTGAAATGAGCGTGGCTGCGGAAGTGGTGTAATGGCGAGATTGGGCCGATTTGTGGTGTGGAAGAATGCTGCAATGCTGCGAGCATTGAAGGCTGACTGCACACTGAAGATTAAGCCAGTTGGGAGATGTTTAAGTTATGAGCGTCACGTCTGCTTGTTTTGTGTTGGTTGTCATGTAATGTGTCATATATTTGGTTTGGGCTTTGGTGCTTCGATTGTAGGTGGCTCTTGTATGTATCTACCTTTTGCTTTTGCGTTTTGGTTGGAGTTCGGGATCGGACTGTGTTGTGTTGATAACTATTTGGACATACTACTATAGATAGTATAGGAGAAACAACTGATAGAAGCTTCTTCTTTCCTTTTTTCTATTTTTTGTATTTTTTGTGACTGGTTTTTCCCCCTTTAATATTTGGAAGAGCCGAAAGTTTGTTCTCGTCTTTACTCTCAACTAGTTGATTACCTGTCAAGTGAAAATGAAAACGAAAATGGGTATCTACCCTAATACATTATAAAGCAGAATTTAAGTCTATTGTAAAATTTGCGCCACGTGGCATTTTTGAATATATTAATGTGAAATTATATTTTAATAAATTTTGTAACAACTTATAATATTCTTGCTATATATACTAAATAGATAATATGTTTATATAATTTTTGAAGTTATAATTTTTTATCTATGGATTATGGATTAGTTTACTACAATAGATAACATATTTATATAATTTTTATATACATAAATTGCTATGAGATGATATTTTTTCATATTAATTTAATATTTTTATCTTTTAAAAAGATTTAGGGTCTTAATATATGGGATACAATCTTAAAGTTTTTTTTATAAATTACATATTTTTATCACGATATTATATACAAGTGTTCAAAATTTTATTTTAATATTATAATAAGAATGTATAATCTTTAATAAATTATTCCGTGAATATCACGAGGATTCAACTAGTTATACTCTTATAGTAAAAACTGCATATAGATTTCGGTCGTTTGATCCATCTGTACTTTTTTTTTGAGCGTACGTAGAAAAGTATAAAATAAGATTATGAAATATAACAAATTTTGCAGTTTCAATATATGAGCATATGGCTTTATCTGAATTTCATCATAATTCCAAACATAAACTACTAAAATATGAACATTATAGCATTAATCTCATAACTATAACCTAAAATGGAGGTTAAAAAAAAATTAAATGACACATGTCACTTTTAGATTAGACCACATCAACTTTTTTTAAAATAATCTTTTATTTTTTGGATATGATAAATTCTTATTCATGATTTTAAAATATAGGATAGAAAATCTCATTATTAAACAATCTTTTATTTTTGGATATAATAGATAGGATGATCATTATTATATTTTTTTATACTATTATACAAATTCTAGAATATTTATTTTATTTTTAGATATAAATTTTTTTATTAAATTTTTTTAATTGAATAGTTATCTTTGTAACCCTATATTACTAGCAATCTCCTTACCATTTTAGTTATTATTATAATCCAATCATTTGTTACATTATATGAAAAGATCTTGATTAGTTATATGATAATTGCCTTATCATTTTAAGCAAATCATAACAAAAATTTGTATTATTTAAGCATTTATATGATTATTTTTTTTCGGATAATAAATATATTTGAAAATATTTTATTTTAGAAAAACCCATACAAGGTACGGGAATACTGTTGGAAAGTTGTGTGTTAGAATAGAGTCAAGGAACAGTTATGGGAACTGTTCCTTGGGCAGCGGAATAACAAATAAATATGCAGGTGATAGGCACAAAGAAGATAACAATATGGAAGTATAGGAACAAAGAATATTAAGGGAACAATTCAAGAAATTATAAGGAACAAGAACCAAAAGCATAAGATAAGTAAAGGGACACAGTTCCTTATAGAGGAACCCCACTTCAACCAACTAGTTGAATGGGTAAACCTCTACCTCCCTTGGAGGATTTTGAATGACTTACTTGTTTTGATTGCTTTGTTCCTTAGTTACACAGCCGGATTTACAATTCTCTGTTCCTACAAGTTCTTCCTAACTCTAGCAACACTAGTAAATCCTCTCAACTGAGTTCCTAAGCTCACAACAGCAAAACACAAGTAACTCAAACCTTACGCTGACTTCTCAGTTCCCTTGCTCCAGGGAACTTCAGCTTCACCGTCGTCGAGATCACACACTCGCCGGCGGGGACTTCTCTTCCTTTTCTTTCTTTTCTCTGATGTGGGTGTTTGTAAGTTCTGGGAGAAGTACTCAGACCGAGTACTATTCATTTGGCTTTGTAGTCCATTTGTCTTGGGCAGTCGCATCTTTCGTTTGTGTCCAAAATGCCCTTTGCTTGATGCCCAAGTTGTACTTTCTTCACATGTGACTTTGGTTTGAACTAGGTCAACTTCTTGAATCAATCGGACCGTTGGATGAAGCGTGACAGTCTGATCCTCAGACTGTTCCCTCTGGCTGTCTGAGACAGAATCCCGCGATCTGCGCTGAACGGTCGTTGTCTTCACATGTGAGTTCCCATTTCATGGGAACTGACTTCTTCAGAGTTCCCTTGATGGAAACTCTTCATCGTTGTAAGCTTGTGTTTTCTTGTTTGTTTCTGGGAGTTCCCACTTCATGGGAACTTTCCTCTTCAGAGTTCCCTTGATGGAAACTCTTCATTGTGGCTAGCAGTGGCTTTGTCATTCATAGGAGTTCTTGGCTGTACCTGTGTTCCTTAGAAATACTTGAACAAACCACATTAGTTCCCTATGGTGTTTGTTGGACTGGCTTGTGAGTTCCCTTAGATGGGAACAGGTCCTTCATTTTATACTGAGAGTTCCCTTCATTGTTCCCTTGATTGTTTCTTCTCCTGGAGCTTTTCTCTTGAGGAACAGTTCCTTCATATTACACTGATAGTTCCCTTCATTGTTCCTTTGAGTCTTTCTTCTCCTGGAGCTTTGGTCTTGGGGAGCTATTCCTTGGATGGGAGCAGTTCCTTCACATCACATTGTCGTTCCCTTCACTGTTCCTTTGAGCCTTGAACCTTCATTGTTCTCATCATGTTCCTGGATGGGAACAACTCCTCATATTGCACTGGCGTTCCCATCATTGTTCCTTTGAGCTTTGAAACTTCACTGTTCCCATCATATTCCCTTAGATGGGAACAGTTCCCATCATATTACACTAGTGTTCCCTTCAGTGTTCCTTCTTCTTGGTTTTTCTATCATTTTCAGTTGTCAAGGGAACAGTGTCATCCTATTACACTGAGAGTTCCCTTTACTGTTCCCTTGAATCTTCATTCTTTGTCTTGCTTCTCTTGGAGCCTTGAACTTCACAGTTCCCATCACTGTTCTCTCTAGTTAGATGAACAGTTCCTTTCATTGTTCCCTTGGACAATTCCTTCCCTGAAACACTTCATAGAACATATCAAATGCCAAGGGTTTGTTATTATCAAAACCCAAAGGGGCAAGGGAACCTTGCCTTAACAATTTCCCCCTTTTTGATAATGACAAACCCTTCAAAATTATAGAGCAAAACAAATACTAGTTCCCCCTGAGGGCAAGGGGCAAATGTTTGTTATCATCAAAACCCAAAGGGGCAAGGGAACCTTGCCTTAACAAATACATACTAGTTTATTTCTATATATGAGTCCGGTTTAGGTCAGAATGGGCACCCATGTGCGAAATAAGAAAGAACAAGAGCCGTTGGATGAAGAAAAATCAAAGGAGCTGATTATTTCACTTAAAAAGGGAAAAAACGGAACGAGCGAATAATTGGCGAATTATTCGAGTATTTTTGAAAAAAAAACGGAAATAGGACGCGCGCCCAGATTGTTCATCAATATTGTGGATTTGTTCATCAACTCTGTGGATTTGTTCATCAACACTGTGATTTTGTTCATCAAAACTATGCTTTTGTGCATAAATAAACTATTGCTTTTACTCAAAAATATATTGATTGTACATAAAAAATGGACAAATGTGTATCAAAATTGTATACAATATATTCATCAACATTGTGATTTTATTCATAAAAAACGAAAATAGGACATTGTGATTTTGTCCATCAACACTGTGATTTTGATCATCAAAATTGTGATTTTGTGAATAAATGAACTATTGTTTTGCATCAAATATCTATTGTTTGTATATAAAAAATGGATGAATGTGTATCGAAATTGTATGCATTAATATATGTGAGTGCATCATAATTAGCCTTAGGTGAGAATGGGCGCCCATGTGCGAAATAAGAAAGAACAAGAGTCGTTGGATGAAGAAAAATCAAAGGAGCTGATTATTTCACTTAAAAAGGGAAAAAACGGCACGAGCGAATAATTGGCGAATTATTCGCGTATTTTTGAAAAAAAAGGAAATAGGACGCGCGCCCAGATTGTTCATCAATATTGTGGATTTGTTCATCAACTCTGTGGATTTGTTTATCAACACTGTGATTTTGTTCATCAAAACTATGCTTTTGTGTATAAATAAACTATTGCTTTTACATCAAAAATATATTGATTGTACATAAAAAATGGACAAATGTGTATCAAAATTGTATACAATATGTTCATCAACATTGTGATTTTATTCATAAAAACGGAAATAGGACATTGTGATTTTGTCCATCAACACTGTGATTTTGATCATCAAAATTGTGATTTTGTGAATAAATGAACTATTGTTTTGCATCAAATATCTATTGTTTGTATATAAAAAATGGATGAATGTGTATCGAAATTGTATGCATTAATATATGTGTGTGCATCATAATTAGCCGTGTGTGAGACAAAACTAATTGTTTTGATGTCGGTCTTGGTATTGTCTTGTTTGACTCCTTTGGATTTGTCACTGTTGCTATTGTGAAACATGTGGCTACTTCTTGGGCTCCAAACATAACTAAATAAGGCCACAAGCACTCCTATTCGGTTTGTAGCTGGCTTGTTCTCTTATCATACATCATATTATTGCAAAGTCAGATACTTTATCTATTATCCTTTGCATTCAAGTTTGTATATCAACCTTATCTTATTTATGTACTATATTGAGCACTTTATTCGTTTCTTTTGTTGTGCTCATATAGATAAACATAAAAATTGTGTAGATAATCCTAAATGTACAAATTGATGGTATTGACACATAAACATAAGTTTATTTCAATTCACAAATAAGGGTATAATGATGAACAAACAAGGTTATATCAATGAACAAATAACGGTATATTCATGAACAAATAGGGAATATCAGTGAACAAACAATGGACAAACAAGGTTATATCAATGAACAAATAAGAGTATATCCATGAACAAATAGGGTATATCAAAGAATAAACAATGAACAAACAAAAGTTATATCAATAAACAAAAAAAGGTTATATTAATGAATAAATATGGGTATATCCATGAACAAATATGGTATATCAATGAACAAACACGATTATATCAATGAACAAATATGAGTATATCAATGAACAAATATAGGTATATCAATGAACAAACAAGTTATATCAATGAACAAATAGAAGTATATCGATAAACAAATATGAGCATTAAGACCTCTTAATCCAGGCTCGGGTTTGTCTAAACTTGATGTCTAAGCATGGTAATCCATGGAGGTTGCGAAGCTTGATCCGTCATGGCTCCTAAATGATCTAGAAGAGCATGAGTTGCATCTTGTATATTCTTGGTTCGAGTTCTTGTGATTCGTCCGTCAAATGATATCCTTAGCTTTTCCTCGACGTCGTTAGGAGTCACAAACGGATGTTTGGCATCAATTATTGAACTTGAAAAAAGAAGACCTTTGGGGCTCAACATTTGCTTATATATGTTGTAGACAACTTGGAAGTATCGTAATGACCTTATCTTTAACAATCAAAACACCATTTTTGGTTTGAAAATAACTATATGTGCATCAAAAACTAGATAATATTGTATTCATACACATAGATAAGGTTAAAAAATAAAAAAGTTCGAAATCGATGAACAATGTTATCAAAAACTCGATGCACAATTAGTTAGTATTGATGAACAAATGGTGAATATGGATGAACAAATCACTAGTTTTGATGAAC
This sequence comes from Fallopia convolvulus, assembly GCA_964016875.1. NCBI lineage: Eukaryota > Viridiplantae > Streptophyta > Magnoliopsida > Caryophyllales > Polygonaceae > Fallopia > Fallopia convolvulus. Next base: position 6,258,352 of record OZ024737.1, read on the forward strand.
AAACTGGACGCGTCTCATAAAAACGTATTTTTCGAAAAATACGTGAATAATACTTGAAAAATCCGTCCGTGCCGTATTTTATTGAAAAATACGCGAATAATACGGGAAAAATTCACCCATGCCGTATTTTTATCTTTTTAATGAATGTTTAATCTGGGGCGTTGATTTTTTGGAATGGACGAGCGAGATTTATTCTTAATTCTCACCTGGGCGACCATTCTCACAAGACTCTTTCTCCTCTCTCTCTCTCTCTCTCTCTCTCTCTCTATATATATATATATATATATATATATATATATGTGGGGGTACTTGGGTGAGAACAAGTGCCCCCGTGAAAACATGAGAACGAGTTCTAACTGTTCATTACCTTTAAAATTCAAAACTTTTGCCTTGAATATAAGAGTATCTCCAACAGAATTTGCATTTTCTTGAAAATAGTAAATTTGGAGAATTTAGTATGTGTTTTAAGTCTAACATTTTCTTCATCTATAACTAGTCATCTCTACATTTAGGGAATTTCCTAAAAATATTTAGAGAATGTATTAAATGTATATATAATCACGTCTTCTTCCAATTGGTTAAATTAGATTTTATAGCATTAAATAAATAAATATAATATTAATATAAATATGATTCTTCAAAATGGAGAATTTTTTAGAGTTAGATATAAAAAATTTAGAGAATATGAGATTTTGTTCTCTATTTAGAAAAAAATGGAGAATTTGTTGGAGATGCTCTAGCGTGCGTTAAAGAAAGCCTACCTGCATCAAATATCTCTCCCCCTAATTTCCCTCTATTTGCCTCGTCTTCCTTGTCTACCTCCAGATCCCTCTCCCACCTTTTGCCTTCAACCATGGGAGCTCCTCTCTCGACTTCACTCTTTACTCTTCTTCTCGGAGAAGACCACGCACGACCTTGTAGACAAGGTGACGACTTCCTCCAACATTGCAACTGAAGAAAACTTGGGCATTTACGACGACATGGATAAGTCGGTGGAACTCAAGAGGCCTCTTAGATGGCTCAAATCACTTCTCATCAGCTTTGACGATGTTGCTTTGTTGATTGCCCAAGAGAATCATACTCTTGGTTGACTACTCGCTCTCTTCATTAGTTCCTCATGTGGAATGACGACACTGACAACGGCCAAGATGTCATTGATGTAAGCTCTTTCAACCGATCTCTAATTCTCTCTCGAGTCGATCTTGTTGCGATTTGATTTTGGATGATCACTTGAGGTTATTTGATGTGGCAATTGATCGATCAATCTCAAGCTCTTAGTTGCTTGATAGATATATTAAATCATCCCCAATTAAATCTACGCGCGTGTTTCATTGACTATATTCCTCATTTGGTGGTGAAATTGAACATGTAGCAAATCCCAATTCTAATATTCAAAGAGAATAATCATTGCCGAACGATAAAAATGAACGGACATATGAGAATCGTTCTCATGTTCTTTGCCTAGGAGACGGTTCTCACATGAACCATCTCCCCCAAACACAGACACACACACACACACACACATATATATATCAAACAATATAAACTATCTATCATTATAATATGAATATGTATATTAAATATGTCAACATAAAGCAAAACGAATTTAAAAAAATAAACAACAATCTTCATTACTCTCTTCTCTCTTCTACTTCTAGCCCTATTCTAAGGACCCACTTGAACAACCATACCCTCTAAAATCTTATCTCATCAAATCTTTGTTGAAGCTCGAATAGACGAGGGTTGAGTCCAAGGATTTGATTTAATTAAATCCAGGCATACAAAAGTCATCACTCTTTATTTTGCGCATGACAAATACTCATACACACTTTAAAAGAGACTTTAGATTCTCCCCGTAAATAAAGAACTCTGGAAAGTTTTAACATGTCAAATCTTTGTTGAAGGTAGAGATGTTTTTCGGACCCTTGTAACCTTCACCTTCTTTAGTTTTTTATAGATGTTGGGGGGTTGAAAGTTGAGGTTTCTCGATGTGGGAGAACGTTACTGATCTTCAATGTGCCGCTTGTCGATTTGTGGAGTGGTAGGTGTTGGGCCCATTAATTTAGAGCCCATCAGTAGACCAAATTTGGTGCAACTTGACCATAAACTGTTACATCAACTCTAGAGAAATGTTCTACCCTTCATGATATGATGAGGAAATTTAAATTGGTGTGTGAAAACACACAAAAGTATTGAAACAAAAAAAGAAAACACAATCCGTGGCTAGGTACCAAGGCTTAAAGGGAGAGGTCTACGATCCTACCGAAATCGGATTTCCTTTTCGTGCCATATGCGCCTCTTTTTTTTTTATAGCGTACCGCAGAAATAAGAATAAAAAGTTTATAAATGAAGTAATCAGAATGACAAATGGTTACAAATTACAAAAGTTGAATTATCTCTAACTTGCACAAGTGTGCATTTGCAATTCAATCAGTCATGCTGAAGTCCTTGCGTATGTGGCATACTCAATGAGACACATGTGTATGTATGCCAACAGGCATACATCATGTATACTGACATCAGTGCAGAAACGAAAAGTGCAACAGTATTAGCATGTATTGAGGTTCGAAGAAAACCATCTTGCCTTGGGTTTATGTGAGAAAGAAAATCACAATTGAGAGGGTTGTAGGATTCCTTCCAAAAGAAGGTATTGAAGAGCAATGGAGTACTTAGCAATCTTTGAGGTGCTTAAACTGTCGGCTTTGGGATGGATAGTGTTCTAGAGGAGGAATGAGACAGAGCCATCACCTTGCTTTCCAAATTCATTGAGCAACAATTAAGATTACAAAACCACAGGATTGATCAAATTTAAAACACAGAAGATTGTCAATGTTTAAGCAATACCTTTGACAAGAAACATGGAGGAAATCCACCTCCTGTAGATGAACAACAGCTTAGGGGAATCGCCATGGTGAGTTTCGGTGAGTAGTAGCTCACAGGCAGCACTTTTGCTAACAAAATGGGAAACAGATTAGAGAGTAATTTCAAAGCAAAAGCAGATTTGATTTCTGTTCTTTTCCCAAGAGTGCAGCGAAAGCATATTTACTTGGCATGATCGATATCATTTCGGCATAAAGAGAGGAGTCGAACCATGGCCAACTCACGTCCACGCGCATTGCCGTATCTCTCCTGACAAATCCTTTGACACATGTGACAAAATCAATTAGCTTCTCCTTCTACAGATCTGCTTTGATGTTGCTGAGTTTTTGTAGTTACCTATCATCAAACAGATGACCTAGATCATCAACGATAACAGCCACCGGGAAACTAGCAAGGAGATGGAACCCAGCAAAGTATCTCTTCAAACCTTGCTCGTCATCCACATACCTTTTTTGAGGTTCAATCACAGAAAAGATAAATTATGTTGTATGGAATTTGAAATGGAACAAAAACTGCTAAGACGAAAAAGGAATCGGGAGGAGATACTTGATCTGTATGCGGTGGAATATGGAATTAGAGAAATTAACGCCCTGGAATTTGCAGCAGACGAACCAATTAGAACGAAGACAGTGACATACGAGAAGAGTAAGCAGTGGATTAGCAAGTTAGGGCTAACCTGAGAGAGGTAAGGAGGTGTGTTGAGAAGCTTGGATCATTTGCAGAGAAAGACCACATATCTGTCAGGATTTGAAGCGGCGGCGTTCAATCCGAACTGGAACGCGAGCGACGTCTTCCCCCTTGCGATTGCGAATTCGTTCGTTAATCAAAACTCAAAGCTCAAAGCTCAAAGCTCAAAACTCAAAACTCAAAACTCAACTCAGGTATTTAATTTCAAAATTCAAGAGAGAGACGATTACGAGGATGGAGGCCCCGATAGAAGCGTAATCAGAGCTGAAGCGTTATTCTGCGACAGTTCCGGATGAATGGTAGTGGCGGAGGTGGTGGAGAGGGAGAAAAACTACTCTACCATTTTCCAACACCACACAAGTTTGTAAACTCCCGCTCCGAAAATTATTTGCTTCCTTGCCATATTTGCTTTCTTTACCATTAGATTCGAACTAGTGTTATTCCGTATTATATACGGGTGATTATAAAAATATATAAATTATTTTTTAATATTAAAAAAATTATTTTAATTTTATAATTTTATCTTATTTTAGATACTCATTTAATACAACTCAACATATTCAAAATACAATATTTTTCAAAAGAAAAATCATGAAATATAAAGTAAAATTATAAAGTAAAATCTACAACAAATAGTGAGTTTTCAAAACATTTTCATTTAAAGGTTCAATAAAATATACTATTTATAATTCAATAATAAATAGACATAATTTTCAAAATCCAAGATATTGTAAGAAACTTGTGCTTAAATCAATAACAAATTAACCTATCTAACAACAAAGAAAAATAATGCATAATACATATTTTTTCTTACCTATGCTAGACAATCCTTCATCAAATTTAGGTCGAAATTTCTTATTATGTACTTCACACAAACCAAATAAAATTACAAAGCCCAATAGCATTTTTATTAATTTTGATGGAGATGGAAAGGTGTGGCGGTTTCACATGGAGTGGGGAAGTAGAGATTTGTAGAGAATTTGAATACAATTTATTAAAGTAATTAAAATTTTTACATGGAGTGGGGAAGTGGGAGAGATAATGGAAAATTTTAAATATAATTTATTAAAATAATTAAAATTTCTTTTTTCAAACTCTGCCAGGTGGCTTAATTTTTTGTAGAGACTTGATTTGTGCTTTATAGTTGTACTAGGTAGATTTATGTGAAACTACTTTTTATTCCCCAATTTTGTTTAGATAAAATATCAATAACAAAATATTTTTAAATTATCTAACAAAAATAATTTTTGTAAATACTTAAAATAGAAAATTTAAATACATTTTTAAAATCAATAAAATATAAAAGTGGTCATATACTTATCATTTCATATAAATAATATTTTTTTGATATTATAAATTAAACTAATAGAAAAAACTTGATATTTAAATTATGATTAAATTGTAAAAAATAGTCCAACCTTTAAAGTCTATTGCGAGTCTCATCATTGAAAATTACAGTAAATAGCTTAACTTTTAAAATTTGTTGTATTTAGTAGCCTTAACTTTATTTTATTTTTACAAAATATTAAAGAAATTTGTATTATGTAATAACTCTTGAAATTTTATATTTTATTTTGAAATTATATTATTATACATTATTCCAAACTCTTGTGTCATATAATAAAATTTTTAAATAATTGTATTTATTTTTAAACTCGTAAAAAGGTATTATGTAATAATTTTCAAACCCTTAATATTTTTTTATTATAATAAATTTATATATCATAATTAAAATATATTATCACTCATAGAGTCATAGGACATGTCATATGAATCATGATTCCATGTCACCCCTTTTTATTACTCGAATACAAGAGTTTGAAAAATAAATGTCATTTAAAAATTCAAATTGAAATTTGATTTTAATTTATTTTATAAATAATATATTGAAATTTAATTTAATAGAAAATTAAATAGAAATGTTTATGTGTTTGAAAGTTATTATATAATGCCATTTGAAAACTAAATAGAACTTTTTAAATTATTACAAAAAATTATTTTATATCTAAAGAATTTGAAAAAAATTATAATAATAACATTTCAAAAAAATAAGAAAATTATATTTTATTACATGAAAAAATTCCCTTCACATTTAAAAAAAATAAAAATAAAGTTCAAGCTATTGATTTCAACGAGCTTTAAATGTTAGGTTATTTATGTTGAAAATTTCAAAAGTAAAGCTATTAAGCAAAATAAAACCTAAAAATTAGGCTATTTACTGCAATTTAGCCTTAACTAGTATGTATTCCCGTACCTTGTACGGGTTTTTCTTAAACAAATTATTAATAATAAAATATTTTCAAAAACATTTATTATTCAAGAAAAATAATCATGTAAATGTTTAAATATAAATTTTTGTTATGATCAGCGTAAAAAAATAAGGCAATTATCATATAACTAATCAAGATCTTTTCATATAAGGTACAAATGATTGGATTATAATAATAACCAAATTGGCAAGGGGATTGCTAATAATATACGGTTACAAAGATAATATTCAATTAAGATATCTTAGTTAAAAAATGATTCTATCTAAAAATAAATTAAATATTCTAGAATTTGTATGATAAAATAAAAAATATCCTAAATATCATATCCAAAAATAAAAAATTGTTTAATGATAGGCTATTTTCCTACACCGCAAGTGTACGGTTCGGTTGTAGTAATCAAGGTGTCGAACTCAGGGAACTTTGTAGTACCAATTGATATTCGGACTGGTAGATCAAGTCAAACAAATAAGAAAAAGAGTTTATGATTGAATTGAAAAGTTAACAAGTAATAGAAAATAACTAGAAAATATCAGTGGAGAAAAACTTCCAAGGTTAGGATTCCCACAATGATGTTTCAGTAGATTTTAAGCAATGTCTATTTGGATTTCAACTTGAATGTCGTTTGAAGGAATTCACTATCTAAAACCAACACAAATCTCTTTTCAGAAAATATGTGAATGTGCCTAGACTCAACTAATAATCGCTGTCGCGTAAGATTAATTAGTTTTAGACCCTTTAAACTCTTTAGAGACTAGGGGAAAACAAACCCAGCATTCGCTGTCGCGTTCCGCTAGAATTATCCAACCCTAGAACTACTACGATAGTTGAAATTCACACAAGAGAAATTAAGTTGTTGTCGCATAAATATCTCTCTAGTTTAATACCTAGGGATCTCATTCAGAACCAAATTTTGGTACTTATCAAATCAATATCCTGTTACGATTATCTCCGGTCGGTCTCAAATTATAACAAGAATCCTATATGCGAAGCAAATAGGGCATAAAGCAACCTAGGATTAAATCAAACTTCAATCAAGTTTCCATTCAACCAAACATCACAATTTAGATCTACCTACTTCATCATCGAGTTCACCCAACCTCAGAATAAGAGAATTAGCTAGACATGAGAAGGGAGAAAAGCAAATCAAATTTAATGAACAACATACCAAATTGTCTTCAAATCGATTCAAACTCCAATCCAACAGATCTAGAAAAATCTCCAATAATCTCCAACTAGGGTTCTCTCTAGAGAGGCTAGAAACAACAATACGTAATAATATCATAAAAGCTAGGGTTATAGTGTTTTAAGAGACAAAATAAATTGCAAAGTCGGCCCAAATCCCGACACGGGGAACTACCCGGTCAAGTACCCGGTCGGGTAAGTTACTGCATGCTCAACGGTGTAATTTGAAGAACCCGGTCTTAAACCCGTTCACGTACTCGGTCGGGTAGTTGAGAACCCCACCACATACTTGGTCACGTACTCGACTGGGCTGACTTTTCTTCATTTTCACGCTCTTGCTCCATCTTGGCACCCGAGCAACCACTTGTAAGCTACGTCCTTCATCACTTAGGCTCCATGAAACACTCCTCTTAGCTTTGATCCTTAAAATGATTGAATCTCCATCCAGAATAGCCTGAAATCCACACAACACAAGAGTAGATACCGAACGAAGAAAACAAACGAAACAAACATAAAACTAACTCAAAACTAAGCTAAAAAGACTCAAAACATGAAAGTAAACATGTCATAAACTATGTCTAAATGCATGCTATCAAAATCCCCCAAGCTTAAACCTTACTTGTCCTCAAGTAAGAAATCAAATCCGACACCCCACAAGACAAGCAAGTCATGGATCCATTTTGATAATAGTCTAGACGAGAATTATAGAAGCAAAGAATGACAACCAAAATCATAGCATGTATTTGTAACATCAAAGAGATAAAGCCAACATATCTATTCTAAACCTCACATAGGACAATTGTGTTTTCGCTCTCTCTCAAGTGTTTAAATAGGACGTGTTTCACTCAAGTCTCATCTTTTGAAAGCTTTACCATAAGCTTGCATGTCGCTCTAAATCTCCACCGCATGGGACCTTGCATTCAACAATGATCAAGAGGTCTTTCATTGGGTTGTAATGGGGCCAAGGTGATAAAAAATAGGTGGGAAAATATTTAGGTCATGTGGTGCTAAATCCGAGAATCTAGATTTAACTAAACTCGATTGAACACCATGTCTCAAGATTTTCTTTCCAAGCAACCTATTCTAAAACACCAATACACTTTATTCCCTTATTTCTCATACTCTTTTTCTCTTTTTGCTTTGATTTTCTTTTCCTTCTTCTTTTTTTTTTCATTGCATGTTTCATTTTTTTTGACTTTTTTTTTCTTTTTCTTTTGATTTTGCAAGATAAAAAGTACTAGCACATTATACAACTCAATCACCAAATACATATAAGTCTCCCCCAAGCTTAGCTTGCAACCACAGAGTCAATCAAGTAATTATCCTAGTTCCCGGATGGGTCAGGCTTATAAAGGCTTGGAATTAATTTTGTGGAGCTTCAAAAGAATAAGGCTAATTTAGGCTCGAAAAAAGGGCTTCAAAAAGAGGATAATATGCAGGGTGGATAAGGAGTATAAAGGCTAAGAAAATAGTGCCTCAATCACTTCAAAGTCGCATGCAAGACTCATAAGAGCGGTCTTGAAAGAGAATCTAGTGCAAGTTTTAGAGGAAGCAATCAAAAGTGAGAATCACACATGAAAAGAGAGGACTCTTAATAGAAAATAGTCCTAGAAAGGTCAAAAATCTCACATGGCTTTTTTGTTTAGAACTTCAATGTCAACTAAAATCTCAAAGAACATACATGCTCATTCAATCATCAAACAAGTTCATAAACATTGCTAGACATCGCCAAAACTTAAAACACTTCAAGCAAGTCTAGGGGATAGGATTTCATTCAATAATTTTGAAGGACAAGGGGCTTGTTACTTTAGGGAAAATCATTAACACTTAAAATGCAATTTTTTTTTTCATTTTTTTCATTTTTCTCATTTTTTTTTCAATGCAAATGCAATCTATCATGCAACTATATGCATCTAACTAACATGAAACATGTTTCCCTCCCCCCAATCTTAAAATCCACATTGTCCCCAATGTAGAAAATAAAAGTAAGAGAAGAGAAACACTCACAAGGCATCTAATACTCTGGAGGAGGTGGAGGTCCAGGCGGCCATCTTGGGAACTGGAAATTCTGGAGGGTCTTCTAAATAACTGCTAGATTTGTCTCCATAGAATCAAATCGGGAATTCACATTGCTGAATCTGGCATCCATGGAGGTGCGTAGCGCACCAACCTGTTCTCTCTAGTTCTCCAACTCTCCATAAATGTCAAACATGGAAGGTGGTTGTGGAGCATATGGATAAATAAGAGGGTCGGGAAAACCAAATCCACCATAAAGAGGCGAATCAGCTGCATCACCAGAAGAACCCCCAAGCTCAAAATGTGGTCGAGTTTCAACATGCTCTTCTTCCTCATCTTCATCACTCTCATCTTCTTCATCCTCATCTTCTTCACTCCCTTGCTCATTCCGCCTCTTTTTCTTAGGCCGGACAGTAACTTCGTATAAAGCCTAGCTTTCCTTATGGTCACCATCCCTTGCAGGAAACAACCAGTTCCCCACACTATTGATATTGCGGCGGGATCGGTAAGGGAGACGGACAATTTTGGGACTCAAGTGAGCAGGATAGTAATAGTAATGATTCCCAATTTTCTTAATAAAGTTCATTTTAGCAAAGAGGGGAAAACTAATGGGAGCCGAGTAAGGTAGATGAGGCAAACCATGCAGCGGGGCCTTAACACACTTAGCAATGTGTGTAATAATAGAACCAATGACAATCTTCCCACTCCCTCTGTTAGCAACTGACTGAAGGTGGTTGAGCATAAATCCTACGGAGTTGAGAGGTTGTCTATCTAGAGCGCTCCAAAGAAAAACAAGATCTTTGATTGAAAAGCCATTCCCCATCTCCTCTACCAAATATGGTATGTCCCATGAATCGCTGCATGACACGAATACTGGGATTAGCAATTGCAGTGGCCTTAGTAGAAGCGGGCTTGTAGCGGCCAGGATCCCTTGTGATCTCATCAAAGAAGCTAGCGGCCTGGAATCCACTTGCATTGTGCTCGTGTCTAGGTGCATCCCCCTCGGGGAAACCGAACATCTTGTTGAAATCAGCAAAAGAAAATCTATACTGACAGTTCCTCAATTGGAAGGTGACGAATCATATCCTGGGCCAGGGGTTGCCTTAGTATCTATAGTGCTCAAGAACTCTAACGTCAAGATCGGATAAGTATATTCATGGAAAGTCAATCCATCCCAATCTCTGAGCCAACTCAACTATATCAGATTTCAAACCCAAGACCTCTAAGGCATTCAAATCAAGAGCTCTTGTGCTTTCAAATGTCTGCTTTTTCAAGTCCTCAAACCGAGCCTTGTGATGTGATTTGGCCAACAGAAAGCCCAAATCATCTGGAGTGGCGGTGTCTAGGCTTATGCGAGAGCCGGATTGTGAAGTAGAAGTTGCGTTTTTCTTGCCTTTGGGAGGCATGTCAAGCAATTGAGTTCCTACACACAAATAGACAACAACCAAAACACATCAAACACAATTCGTGTTGTCCCGGCAAGGGCAACCAACAACAACAATAATTCAAGTTCTAAGCCAAGTCAAATTTCAAGTAGTAAACTTTAGAACTCAAATTATGTTAACACCCAAATATAACCAAAAATTCCCCATGGCATATGAATATCAAATTGTTGCCCAAACCTTCCTAGATACCAACAAGCATGAATTAATTTAGCAAAATAGCCTACCCAAATTTCAGATTATGATTAAGTAAAAATTCCTAATTTTAAGCAAACCCTAGAAATTACTCAAATGAAGGAGGAAGAGGGAATTTATACCAAATTTGAGCAAGCTAGTGTTGGTGGTGCTGGAGGGCGGCGCTGCGAGCTACCGGACGACGTCGTAGTGGTGTTGGCGGCCGGAAAAGCGGACTCGGGGAAGGCCTGTTCGCCGGTGCTCGGGATCGCGCGACGGGGCGGCTACGCTGCTGGTGTGCCTGGGTGGCGTGCGGTGTGTCTCCAGACAGTCAGAGAAGGTGACAGTGGTGCAGGCGGCCGGAGTGCTTGCTGTTGACAAAGATTTGGTGGAGGCGAGAGAAGAAAGGAGTCGGGGTAGAGAAAAAGAGATAGAGGAGAGAGAAGAATAATATGGGAGATAAAATTAAATAAGAGCGTATCTCTAGATTTTTTTTTAGATTTTTGATTTTAAATATTTTTTTAAATATTTAAGGGGAATCAGGTCGGGTAACTACCCGACCTTATACTCGGCCACGTACCCAGCCGGGTATATGGTACCCGGTCGGGTTTATGGTCGGGTTCTTCCCTTTTCATTACCCGGTCGAGAACCCGGTCAGGTACTCGGTCGGGTAATTCACTTCATAAATCTAACGGGTTTTCACCCAATTGGGTTAAAAATCGGGCATCCTAACCAATACTAAATAACGCCAAAAATAAAAACTAATAAAGGATACATAAAGCTTGGGTTGCCTCCCAAGAAGCGCTTGTTTAAGGTCGTTAGCTTGACCATTCTTCTTCAATTAAGTGCTCGGATTAAGAAGATAGACAACAGAGATCTTCTCAATCGGATTTCCCGCATTGTACTTCTTTAAACGATGCCCATTTACTTAGAATTCTCCCCACTCTTCACTCCATATATCAATCGCTCCATGAGGTTACACTTTTCGGACTTGGAAAGTGCCACTCCATCTAGATTTTAGCTTGCCCGGAAAAAGCCTCAGTCTTGAATTGAATAGCAAAACAAGATCACCTTCTTTGAATACTCTTGGAACGATATGCTTGTCATGCCATCTCTTAGTTCTTTCTTTATAGATTCTGGCATTTTCATAGGCATATAACATCAATTCCTCAAGCTCTTGTAATTGAAGAATTCTCTTCTCACCAGCTTCTTTCATGTCATAATTGAACAATTTGATTGCCCAATATGCTTTATGCTCAAGTTCCACTGGAAGATGGCAAGACTTCCCGTATATTAATCAGAATGGTATTGTGCCAATGGGAGTCTTAAATGCTGTCCTGTAAGCCCAAAGAGCATCGTCTAGCTTCATCGCCCAATCCTTTCAAGATCGGGATACAATTTTCTCCAATATCGCCTTTATCTCTCGGTTGGAGACCTCTACTTGTCCACTCGTTTGTGGGTGATAAGGGGTGGCAATCCTGTGAGTGACTCCATACTTGCTCAACAAATTCTCAAATTTCTTCTCAATAAAATGAGATCCACCATCACTGATTACAACTCTTGGAGTCCCAAACCTCGGAACGATCACTTTATTGAAGAACTTGGACATAACTCTAGAGTCGTTTGTTGGTGAGGCAATGGCTTCAACCCATTTAGACTCATAATCCACTGCCAAAAGTATGTATTTATTGTTGCAAGATGGTGGAAATGGTCTCATGAAATCAACTCCCCATACATCAAAAATTTCAACATCCTGAATGTTGTTTAGAGGCATCTCATTCCTCCTGGAGATGTTACCGGTGCATTGACAAGAATCACAAGAAGAAATATACCGGTGAACATCTTTAAACATGGATGGCCAATACAAAGTAGACTGAAGGATCTTGGCAACGGTCTTTGAAGAACTAGCATGACCACCACAAGGCAATGAATGACAATGAGCAATGACAATCTCAACCTCATCCTCAGGAATACAACGCCTATAGACTCCATCAGCACATCTCTTGAATAGGAAGGGATCATTCCAAAAGTAATGCTTGACATCAGACAAAAATTTCTTCTTTTGTTGGAATGACAACCCAACAGGCATTTCATTGCACACCAAGTAATTCACAAAGTCAGCATACCATGGCACTATAGAGGAAGAGAGTTGTAGAAGTTCTTCAGTAATCCGGAAAAGATGATCATCAGGGAATGAATCATCAATGGGCAAATCATCTCTTGTGCATTCCATCTGCTCTTGTGTCAATCTAGACAAGTGATCAGCCACCAAATTCTCGGTCCCCTTTTTGTCTCTAATTCCCAAGTCAAATTCCTGGAGAAGCAAAATCCAACGAATCAGCCTTGGCTTAGCATCTTTCTTGCTCAGGAGGTACCTCATAGCGGCATGATCAGTGTAGACAATGACTTTTGCCCCAACAAGGTAGGATCGAAATTTCTCAAAGGCGAAAACTACAGCTAGTAGCTCCTTTTCTGTTGTAGCATAATTGACCTGTGCTTCATCCAAGGTTCTACTAGCATAGTAGATAGCATGAAGATTCTTATCCTTTCTTTGTCCCAGCACCTGTTTCAACGTAATTGCTTGCATCACACATCACTTCAAATGGGAGACTCCAATCAGGGGCTTGCATTATCGGAGCTGAGACCAATGCCTGTTTCAACTTATTAAAAGATTCTAGACATTCCTGGGAAAAATTAAACTCAACATCCTTCAAGAGCAGGTTAGTAAGCGGTTTGGCAATTTTAGAGAAATCTTTAATGAAACGCCTATAAAAACCTACATGACCCAAGAAACTCCTTACCCCTTTTACCGAAGTTGGTGGTGGCATTCCTTCAATGACTTCTACCTTGGCCCTGTCAACTTGAATTCCACGGTTAGAAATCATATGGCCTAAAACAATCCCTTCACTTACCATGAAGTGGCATTTCTCCCAATTTAGTACAAGGTTAGCTTCTTCACAATGCTGTAAAACTCTAGACAAGTTAGCTAGACAAGCATCAAAAGAAGTACCATATGTTGAAAAGTCATCCATAAACACTTCCATGATGTCTTCAATAAAATCAGAGAAAATAGACATCATGAATCGTTGAAAGGTGGCTAGAGCATTACATAACCCAAAGGGCATTCTCCTATAGGCAAAAGTGCCATAAGGACAAGTGAAAGTAGTTTTCTCCTGGTCATCTGGGTGTATAGGGATTTGGAAAAATCCACTATAGCCATCCAAATAGCAGAAGTGGGTATGTTTAGCCAACCTTTCAAGCATTTGGTCAATGAAGGGGAGGGGAAAGTGATCTTTTTGGGTTGCTTGATTAAGTTTTCTATAGTCAATACACATTCGCCAACCTGTGACTATTCTAGTAGGAATTAATTCATTCTTTTCATTTTTCACAACAGTCATCCCCCCTTTTAGGCACAACATGCACATGACTCACCCAAGCACTATCAGAAATAGAGTAAATAATGCATGCATCTAACAATTTCAGCACTTCTTTTCTAACTACTTCTTTCATGTTGGGATTGAGTCGTCTTTGATGCTCAATAAAAGGCTTGTGATCATCTTCTAATAAAATTCTATGCATGCACAAAGAAGGATTGATCCCTTTCAAGTCATCAATAGTATACCCTATGGCTTTTCTATGCAACTTAAGTTCGTTTAGCAATTTGGCAGTTTCATCATCACTTAAGCTAGCATTTACTATCAAAGGGTGTGTAGAATTAGAGCCAAGGAATTCATACCTCAATGTAGATGGAAGGGGCTTCAACTCCACCTTAGGTGCAACAGGGGATTCTTCTCCAACATCTTGAACATCCAATCCTAGCACGTCAATAATGGTGCTTTCTAATCCATTAGTAGACATCTCAGGGTGGCCCAAAATTTCCTCAATGGGGTCTTTTGTGGCCACAAACATCATTATTCCTTGAGTTTCCCTGTCTATAACATCTAACCTGCACAACTCATCCTCAAGTCTAGGTTGCTTGATAGCTTTAGTGAAATTATACTCAATTTTCTCCCCCCCCCCAATAGAAAAAGAAAGAACACCCTCTTTTACATCAATAAGAGTTCCAACAGTAGCTAAGAAAGGTCTTCCTAATATAATGGGAATGGGAAAATCAGTTTGCATATCAAGAACAATGAAATCAACAGGTACATAGAATTTACCAACCTGAATGGGGATATCCTCTAGGATACCTGTAGGTGATGCAGTGGATCTATCAACCATGAAGAGAGTCATATCCACCGGTTAAGGTTCTCCAAGATCCAGCTTCTTACAAATGGAAAGAGGAATCAAGCTCACACTAGCTCCCAAGTCACATAATGCGTTGTAAGTGCAATTGCCAATCACAATAGGAACACAAAAGCTCCCAGGATCTCCAAGCTTAGGTGGCAACTTATTTTGAACAAGGGCGCTACAATCTTGATTAAGGGACACTTTTTGACAACCCTCAAATTTCCTCTTATTTGATAGTATCTCCTTTAGGAACTTCACATAAACAGGCATTTGTTGAAGAGCATCGGTGAATGGAATATTGATGTAGAGCTTCTTCAACACTTCTAAGAACTTCCCGAATTGCTTCTCAGTTTGAGCCTTGGCTTTTCTTTGTGGGAATGGGAGAGGAGGCTTGTAAGGAGGATACGGAATGTAAGGAGCCTCTTTCTCCTCCTCTCCATCGTCTTGAAGCTTTTCAGGTTCACTACTTTGTTTCTTCGGTTCCTTTGGCCTTGGATCCTCCAATTCTCTTCCATTCCTAAGTGTGATAGCATTCAATTGACCCTTAGGATTCACCTCAGGATGCCTAGGTAGTTGGCCAGCTGGCCTTGGAGCATTGGCAGCTTGTTGAGCCACCTGTTGTTCTATAATCTTCAAGTTCTTTCCCTGGGCCCTTACTTCTTCAGTGAGAGTCTTCATAGGAGTGGAAAGGCTCTCAATAGCAGTCTCCCAAGCTGGTTTCTGAGTAGGTTGAGAAGCTTGATTTTGATAAGTAGGAGCTTTGGGTGGAAATCCAGGAGGTGGCCTCTGTTGTGCTTGATTATTCCCATAAGAAAAGTTGGGATGATTCCTCCAACCAGGGTTATAGGAATTAGAGTATGGGTCATTCCTAGGCCCCCTGTTGAAGTTATTCATATAGTTCGCTTCCTCCTCTTGTGGTTCATCTTTAGAGGCAAACAATTCACAAGATTTGATGGTATGATCACTAGCTCCACAAAACTGACAAACAACATTTGAAACAGCTTGAGAAGGACTTCCATTAGTAGAGACGGGAGAGCCATTCATCTTTAATTTCAACTGCTTGATCTCCTGATTCGTGGCTTCAATCTGTGCCTGGTGCAAAGTCTCTGTATCAACCTCATACATACCTGCTGACTTCTTAGAACTGGGAAGAGAACGAGCATCATTATAATAGTGAGTGTGTTGAGCAATGTCCTCAATCTGATCCCAAGCGTCATCAACATTCATCTTCATAATAGTACCTCCAGATGAGGCATCAATGAGCAGCCTGGTGGTGTTGTCAACAACATTGTAAAAAGTGTGAAGAAGCACCCACTTGTCTATTCCATGGTGAGGACATAACAATAAAAGCTCCTTGAACCTCTCCCAACCTTCATAAAGAGATTACCCATACTTCATTTGAAATGAACTGATTTGGTTCCTCATCTCTGCAGTCTTCTTAGGCGGGAAATACTTGGTCAGGAAAGCTTTGGCCAACTCATCTCATGTAGTGATAGTGCCATGAGGCAGGGCCTTGAACCATGCTTTAGCCCTATCGCTTAGAGAGAATGAGAAGGTGCGCAAATAAAGCGCGTCATTAGAAACATCATGAATCTTCACCGTATCCATAAGCTCCAGAAAAGTGTTGAGATGTTGGTGAGGATTCTCAGAAGGTAGACCTCCAAACTGATTCTGCTGAACCATATTAATCAGAGATGGCTTCGGCTCAAAATTCCTGGCCTGAATTGGAGGTCGGACCACACCAGCTGTAGGTCCTTGATGGCGTGGTAACACATAATCACCCAATGTCATAGGTGGTTGAGCATTCAACTGTTGTTTCAACAATTGTTGTTGTTGTAGTAGTTGTTGTTGTTGCAACAACAATTGTTGTTGTGCATTTGCCTGATCGCCTTCCATAGCTTGTGTTTCAGCTTTCCTTTGCTCTCTTCTTCTTCTATGAAAAGCATGCTCGGGTTCAGAATCGTAGTTGTGTAGTGCACTAGCGCTCAGAGTTCTTCTCATAAGAACGAGAACAAACTGAAACCAAAACCAAAAAGAAACAAATTAAAAATAAAAACAAGACTTAATCTACCGGTTACGAGGGACAACCAATACTATCAATAATTCCCCGGCAACGGCGCCAATAACTTGATAGGCTATTTTCCTACACCGCAAGTGTACGGTTCGGTCGTAGTAATCAAAGTGTCGAACTCAAGGAACTTTGTAGTACCAATTGATATTCGGACTGGTAGATCAAGTCAAACAAATAAGAAAAAGAGTTTATGATTGAATTGAAAAGTTAACAAGTAATAGAAAATAACTAGGAAATATCAGTAGAGAAAAGCTTCCAAGGTTAGGATTCCCACAATGATGTTTCAGTAGATTTTAAGCAATGTCTATTTGGATTTCAACTTGAATGTCGTTTGAAGGAACTCACTATCTAAAACCAACACAAATCTCTTTTCAGAAAATATGTGAATGTGCCTAGACTCAACTAATAATCGTTTTCGCGTAAGATTAATCAGTTTTAGACCCTTTAAGCTCTTTAGAGACTAGGGGAAAACAAACCCAGCATTCGCTGTCGCGTTCCGCTAGAATTATCCAACCCTAGAAATACTACGATAGTTGAAATTCACACAAGAGAAATTAAGTTGCTGTCGCATAAATAACTCTCTAGTTTAATACCTAGGGATCTCATTCAGAACCAAATTTTGGTACTTATCAAATCAATATCCTGTTACGATTATCTCCGGTCGGTCAAATTATAACAAGAATCCTATATGCGAAGCAAATAGGGCATAAAGCAACCTAGGATTAAATCAAACTTCAATCAAGTTTCCATTCAACCAAACATCACAATTTAGATCTACCTACTTCATCATCGGGTTCACCCAACCTCAGAATAAGAGAATTAGCTAGACATGAGAAGGGAGAAAAGCAAATCAAATTTAATGAACAACATACCAAATTGTCTTCAAATCGATTCAAACTCCAATCCAACAGATCTAGAAAAATCTCCAATAATCTCCAACTAGGGTTCTCTCTAGAGAGGCTAGAAACAACAATACGTAATAATATCATAAAAGCTAGGGTTATAGTGTTTTAAGAGACAAAATAAATTGCAAAGTCGGCCCAAATCCCGACACGGGGAACTACCCGGTCAAGTACCCGGTCGGGTAAGTTACTGCATGCTCAACAATGTAATTTGAAGAACCCGGTCTTAAACCCGGTCACGTACTCGGTCGGGTAGTTGAGAACCCGACCACGTACTTGGTCACGTACTCGGCTGGGGTGGCTTTTCTTCATTTTCACGCTCTTGCTCCATCTTGGCACCCGAGCAACCACTTGTAAGCTCCGTCCTTCATCACTTAGGCTCCATGAAACACTCCTCTTAGCTTTGATCCTTAAAATGCTTGAATCTCCATCCAGAATAGCCTGAAATCCACACAACACAAGAGTAGATATCGAATGAAGAAAACAAACGAAACAAACATAAAACTAACTCAAAACTAAGCTAAAAAGACTCAAAACATGAAAGTAAACATGTCCTAAACTATGTCTAAATGCATGCTATCATTTAATAATTGGATTTTCTATCCTATACCCTAAAAACATGAATAAGAATTTATCATATCCAAAAATAAAAGATTATTTTTAAAAAAAAAAAAAGGTGGTGTGGTCCAATCTAAAAGTGACATGTTTCGTTTAATAATTTTTTTAACCTCCGATTTAGGTTATAGTTATTATTTTTTTATAAAAATAGATAATTAAAAAAATAAAACTCAAAAATTTAGAACCAAGGTCATAGTAGCTTGTGCATTAAAACAACATGACAAAAGGCAATATTGGATGCTGGAATACTAATACATGCTCTAAAATTAGGATGGTAAAATACTCCATTAAAAATATTTTAATAACTAGTTAATGACTCGAGCCTTGCCCGGGAACTTTTTTAAATACAAAATGATAATATGTTAATTTAAATACGAGATAAATACAATAATTTATATAATAAAAAGTAATATTATAAATAATTAAATTAATTATTAAATATTTGTAATTTATTTTAATTGTAATAATATATTTTAGTATAAAAATGTATACTAATATTATCTTGTTCTTAAAAATGCTATTTGTAATATTTATGTAATTACCATAAAAAAGTCGATTCTCTTAACTCGTAGGGTTGACTCGAACCCACACAAAATCGCAATGAATTGACCCAATCAACCCGTATATTTTAACGGCATGAACCCGTACTCACCTAAACCCTATTGAAATGACCCGATTACCATAAAAAAGGGGTCCCGAATACCTCAATAATCAACTTCTTCACATCAGAGAAACATTCACTCCGGCTTCTGTTGTCTGATCTGCTCGGCATCCCAAATTTTTCACCCTAGAATCAACCAGGCTCTGATACCAATGTAACGGGAAGGATAGGATCCTAGCTAGAAGCTCGATTGGAGCTCGAAACCAGAGAAAACCAAGTCTAGAAATCAACCATAAAGAAGAGGAAAGGTTGATTCGAAGAGTTTGGAATTCATATGATGAAGATAATCAAAGAGTTTGAACGAATTAGGAAGAGAGATAGGAATTTAGATTTTCACTAGTTAATGACCCGGGCCTTGTCCGGGAACTTTTTTAAATATAAATGATAATATGTTAATTTAAATACGATATAAATATAATAATTTATATAATAAATAGTAATATGATAAATAATTAAATTAATTATTAAATATTTGTAATTTATTTTAATTGTAATAATATATTTTAGTATAAAAATGTATACTAATATTATCTTGTTCTTAAAAATGCTAGTTGTAATATTTATGTAATTACCATAAAAAAGTTGATGCTCTTAACTCGTAGGGTTGACTCCAACTCACACAAAATCGCAATGAATTCACCCAATCAACCCGTATATTTTAACGGCATGAACCCGTACTCACCTAAACCCGATTGAAATAACCTGATTAATTGGTTTAACATTAAGGGGCCAATAATTATTTATTTATTTATTTATTAAGTGATCCCTAATATAAAAAATAACACATTATTATCAGAAAAAAATTGTCCCAAAAGACTACCCAAAAATTAAATACATGCAAAGATACATAACAAACTCTATCACATATATTGATATATATTTGACGTTTTATTGTGGGGGCAATCCAAACATACACAAGAGAGAGAACCCATGTGATCTTTTATGAAATATAATTAATATTATAAAATTAATTTGACATCGATAGAATGTTAAAAATAAATAAATAATGCAATATAAGTGTGAAACCTCGGATATCTTGTGGGGTTCCACTTTTAGCCGCGGAAGTTTCAGGACGAAACTTTCCTTAACGGGGTATTATGTAAGACCCGATTTTTCGTTTGCGAAACAAATAATCTAATTCAGTCCGAACCCCTACCTTTTTATTAAAATCTACTATATTTCTCTGTTTTGGGCTTTTCCGCCCATAATTTGTTTTGGAAGCCCAAAACCTGAACCAATCTTTCCCTTGCCCTACTTTTCTCCACCTTCTTTCTCCCTTTTGCTGTGCGGTGCTTTTCTGACCAGAAGAAAACACAAGAGCAAGCTCTGGTTCCTTCTCGCCAGCACCTCGTTCCATCCTCGTCCGTGTTTCTTTTCTTCTACTTGCACCGCTCACTTGTGACAAAGGGGGAAAGGAACTCCGACCTTGCCTTTCCATTGCAAGTCACCATCGTTCTCCATCTTCTCCGTCGTTTTCCTTGCGCGCGTGTAGTGTCGGGATAGCAAGAAGTTGGGCCGCTCGAGGTCGTCGGCGCCGTCGCTGTAGTTGTTCCTCTCGGATGACTCTTATCTCCAAGTGCGTGCGTGTCGTCAGAAGCTTAGCCAAGGAGTAGCCTCGCCCCAACCTCATCCACCACCATCCTCTTTTGCGCTGCCGCTGGTAAGGGGGCTCGACCGTTCTTGCCTTCTCTATCATTTATTCTCCTTCTCTTTTAAAACCTCACCTCTGTTCTAGGGTTCGGTCAACAAGACCTTCGCTGCTGGTCCACAGTGGTTTCCTCGTTGATCCTCGCCTCCTCGATCCCCGCTCTTTGTTGGTCGAGCTCGTCACCCATCGGGAAGGCTTCGTTCGTTGTTGCACACCTTCTATGACTTGTGAAGCCCAAATCATGTTCCATCGGAAACCGTCCCTGGCATTTGCGTTGGTTGCTCAAGAATCCCAGCCAAGAAGCCTTGCCTGACTTTCTTCCCGAGGTTGGATTTTGCCCTTGTGTGTGTGTGATCTTTTGAAATCTATTTTAAGTATCCAAGGTGTTGCAATTTGAATAGGAGTAATGCTTGTTTTGTTTGTGTGAGGGCCTTTTGGCACTTCATTCCTGAATTGTTGTTGGAAATTAGCACTTATGTATGTGTAAATGTTTCTTTGAATAGTTTTATTATAATTCATGAATTGTGGGTTTATGAATGTAATTCGGTTCCTTTCTAGCAATGTTTAATGGTTGTGTCTTTGTCGGGTTTGAAAGTAAGGTATTCTTGGATGAGTTCAAATGTTTTTGTGTGTAATCTAAACCTAATGGAATTTTGATTCCATTTGGTTTGATCTTTCTTAGTATGTGAATAGTGGATTGTAATTAGATTTGATATGTGAGTCTCGATTTGTTTTGCTTGAAAGTTTGCGATCGGTTTGATGGTGATCTCCCTTGTTTAAGGAGATGTTTGAATTAGATGTTCTTAATTGGAGCCCAATGTTATAAAATTAGAACTTGAACATCTTAATTTGTGGTCCTTGAGCTTGTATGTTCGTGTCATTTGAGGCCAAGTAGACAAATCTTAATTAGTTGAGTAAAGTCGTTTGAGGTTGGTTCGTAAGTTCGGTGCGTTTGTTTTAGTTAGAGTAGTAGCATCATTTCAAACCGCACTTGTTTGGATGTCATGGAATGAATCATGATAATTCGCTCTTAATTAGGCACCATCTTTATGCATACCTAGAATCGAAAGATGCTTCTCGCGGTTAGTTGGTTAACCGTGAACATTATGATTCGCAGGTCGTTAGTATCGATGCGTTTCTTACTTCATTCAAGGATCGCCTTCCAAGTAAGTCGTTCTCGACTTGCTCGGCTTTATTCTAGTCTTGTTAGATTTCATGCCGTGATTGTGAGATTGGTTTTGGGAGTTAGTCCCGAATGTATGTTTTTCATGTGAAATATTTTCATGCATGATGTGATGCGCTTTCCATTTCAAACGTTTTCTCGTAAAAGAAATAGTATCGCTTTCTCTGTGCTGGCAGCGTAACCGGCACAATCATGTGTGATGATTTTCGGTGGCGAAGAGGCGTCTAGCCATGGTCGTGTGTCGGCCGGGCCCCTTTAAAAATAAAAAAATCGATTGCTTGTTTTTGGCAAGTGCTCCGGTGGAGGCTTGACCAGGGGTTGGAAGGATGACGTATATGGAAAGTGGGAGGCCCTGCCTCTGCACTCGGGCGCAGGGAGTTAGCGCCGTAGATGGGAATGCGGTGGTGGAAGGGAGAATGGCATTTCGCAATAGGATTGTGAATGGTTTTGTTGTGTGCGTGTGTGTCATTACTTAGTTGGTTTTCGACCTTGTGAATTCTTGCTACGCTTAATGAATTGTTTGTTTCGTTGTATCTCCCTTTATTTGTTGAATGTCGAAGTGTTGGTTATTATTACAAATGCTTTACTTTTGTGCTTGTTAGTTTGATTATGGTATGTCTCATTGCCTTTCCTTTCACATATTCTCTAGGTTTTGGAAATGTCTCACATATTCTCTAGGTTGTGGAAATGTGTGTTGACCTATTCTGTTCTGTTCAATTCATTTGTTAAAGGTTATGTTGTTGGCTAATTGTTGTTTTTCAAACGTCTTACTATTGTCGTGTGTTATCTAGCTTGCCTAGGGTAGTAGCTGACCCCTCGGGGACTTATTTTTCAGTTCCAGGTACTCACACAGGTCCCGTGTTCCTGCCTAGGCCAGATGCTGCAGCGGATCGTTGACGCGTGTCACTAGGTTTCAGAGTGGGTTGATAGTTCCGTTTAGCTTTGTTATTTGTTTTGGATATTGTACCCTTTTGTTGACTATTACCGGATTTCTGGTGTTGGATGTGATATGACTAGACGTTTGGGAACTCATGCATGACATTATTGAAAATGTGTTTGTTGAATGACAGTTGGATGTTTTAGATAGTTTTCTTGTCGTGCCCGAGTTGCAATGTCCAGGTATTCTAGTTGTCAACTAGTTCAGGTAGGACCCATTAGGGTCAAACTACCAAGTAATGCCCCGACGTTAAGTCGGCGGTGTTACAATAAGGAAGATAGAATTTTTTTGATATAGATAGAATGTTAATAATAAAAAAATAATGAAATATAAGGAACATAAAGAACAAAAAAATTTATGTGATATATGGATAGAAGATAATTACATATTATAATATAATAACATGAACAAAGATTTTTTTTTATCCAATCTCATAGTAAAATGATTACAAAAATTATTAAATAAGTTGAGGGTATAAAATTGAAATTTTCATAAGGTGATTGAATTACATAATATATAATTAATTTAAAAAATCATTATTAAAATAGGGTGATTGGGATATAAATTCTTAATGACGAATCTGTCCAAAAGTGCTTCAGGTTTAAATATATTTTGATCTATTACTAATAACTAAAGCCGAAACAATTTCTGCCACCACGTTGCGCAACATCACTCCTTTATTAAAACAATAATTTTAAATTATTAATTATGCAAAAAAGTTATCTCCACGTAAACACAAATTTAAAATAATATATGTAAAAACTTATCCACAAATAAACACAAAGATAAAATAATATTAATTGATTTGACTAATATATATAAGGTAAGAAAAAATATGTACACATGATCACATATATATCTTTGAAATAAAAATAGTCATATTTATCTATAATCCATCTATAACAATATTAAAGTTAAACCTTTTCGAACCACCACGTTCATTTTGGCCCCACCATACATTTAGAAATTAATTTTTATTTATATTAATTTAGTCATTACAATTAAGTTTTTTTGATCTATTTATGTGAAAAATAAACTTTAAATTCGAAATTTATTTAAAAATAAAAAAAATTCTATCTTTATCTTTTTATCTATTTATGTAAATTTTTATCTTAAATCAAATTAGATAAAAAAAAATCAACATCTAGATAATTACTTGCCTACATTGAATTTTGCTAATAAAAAATTACATTATCTTTTCTCTTATTTCCTTTTTGACTTATTCATATAAATATAAAATATTTTGATCTCTACAAAATTCAATCTTTATTCTTAACTTTCATCTTCCTTATAATTATCTTTTTAACTTTTTATTAAATTTTTTAATGAATTGAATTTGATTAAAAATATTATAAGAATTTACATTGTTGTTGCATCTATCTATCTATTACTAATAACTAAAGCCGAAGCAATTTCTGCAACTACATTGCGTCACATCACCCCTTTATTAAAATAATAATTTTAAATAGTTAATTGTGCAAAAAAATTTATCTCCAAGTAAATATAAGGATAAAATAATATTTGTAAAAATTTATCCCCAAATAAGTAAAACGATAAAACAATATTAGTAGATTTGTCCAAAATAGATAAAAAAGTACATTATATTTGTAAAAGATACATTATAAAAAAGATAAGAAAAATTATGTACACGTGATCACATATATATTTGAAATAAAAAAACATATTTATATAAAAAATATATATTAAATTGTAACTTCTCTAGCCACCACATTAATTTTGGCCCCACTTTATATTAAAAAAAATATTTACATTTTTTCTAATTAAATTCCTTTCTATTTATTCATGTAGAAAAAAAATTATGAACAAATTCCCGATTTCGAAATTATGCTGAATAGTGATGACAGATTGTAGTTATGCGAAACTGTTTAATTTTTGAACTTGATTCATGTGGATTGGCCCCACCTCATGTCTTTTGTTTAATTTTTATATTGCTTTTTTTTTTTGCAAACTTGTTGATCCTTGACGCTGTTTTGCTTCCTAAACGGGATAAGGTTCCTATAGATCCAACTCATATCGCTATTGTAACCGATTTGGAGAAATTTTATGCTTATCCTTGGGGTAGATTGTCATATGACGCTTTGCTCGATAACTTGTTGCATGTGAATCGTAGCCCACCTGACCCGAAGATGATGAAAAAGCCAAAATATATACCTGGCTTCAATGTATTTGGATATCCCTTTGGATTTATGGTAATGTGTTGTTATATTTTTTGATTTATTTTTCGATGTTAATTGCATCTGTATTGTTTTTTAGTGTTTCTTTTTAATTGTGTACGTGTTGTTATAGTTGTGGCTTGTGGAGACTTTTCCAGCTTTTCGAGGTATTTGTCATCTTGATGTTAGAGGAGGTAAAAAAAGAAGTTCCTTATATGGTGCATTGGCGTAGCATTTCACCTCAACTTGTTAGTTGGAAAGCAATTTGTGATGTTGGGGACAAGAAACTGGTATGGTTAATTTGTTTTATTTGGACGACAGTTGAATTTGATGACAGTTGTAACTTGTAGAGTTTATTTGATGACAATTTAATTTGTTTTATTTTGATGACAGGAATGTGTGTATCCCTCGTACTCAGAATATGTTGCATTCATCACATGTGACTATCCTGATGAGGTTGTTGACCCTGTGTACAATGATCTTGTGAAACGGATTATACTAAAGCAAAAAGCGATTGAAGGTGAAGGATCTGAGTCTGATACGAAGGATGAACTTGCTGATTTTGTTCTTGCTCCACGAGCTGCAGTTATTAAAAAAGCCAATGTTGGTGGTAAGAGGAAGATTAGATGTACAGATGCAAAGGCTAAAGAGATAGGAAAAAAGGAATCTCAAGAAAAACCGAAAGAGCGCTCTAAAATTGTGAGGAGAGAAGGTAGGAGATTACAACTTCCTAGAGCGGCTAAAACTAAGGTTGATGACAGTATGCATAAGATTCCGAGGATTGGAAAGGATCAAAGGAGCTCGAAGGATTTGAAGGGTTCAAAGGATTTGGGCGTGAGTGGTTGGAAGACTCATGTAAACAATGTGCCTGAGATTATTGAAAATTTTAAGAGGCCAAATTTGAAGGAAGATTTTAATGAAGCTGTAGAGAAGGACTGTCTAGAGAAGAATGATGTGGATGACAATGAAACTGATTTGGAAGTTGCTAGGATTTTGTCAATGGCCAAGGAGAAGGCGAAATTTGATGACGTTGATGAGGATCCAGTTCTTCCAAGGGGAAGGAGAAGGCAGAAGAGTACAATAAAAAGGAAGAGCAAGCTTGGGTTAAGTCTTTGAGGGAAAGTGTGGGTTCCTTGCAAGATGATATGCTTAGAATGATGAAAACTCTTTAGAGTCAAGTGCAGCGTGTTGAGATGCAAGTTTTTAAAGTTAACAGCAGGGTTGATAGAATAGAAAAGAAATAGAAATCTAAAGACCAACATTCTGTTTCTGATGATAACAGTGATGAGATTGGCATTATACGTTTGGAACCAGTGAGAGAAAGTGATTACAAAGGCATCGAGTCTTTGAGGTTTGTCCACTGATGATGACATTTTTGTTAAAGATGGAGGTGAAGGTGCCAATTTACAGTTGATAAAGTATGTTGAACTAGATATAATTCCACGTCAAGAGCAAGGCAACAGAGTTGGTTGAAACTGTGAAAGATGGTCAAGAGCAAGGCAACAAAGTTGTTGAAGGTGATGTAGGTGTAGAAGGGAAAGCTGGTGATGACAAATACTTTAATGAGGATGAACCAACGAAGGATCAAGTAGGTGGTGATGACAAAGAAGTTAATGAGGATGAACCTATGAAGGATCAAGTAGGTGGTGATGACACAGAAGTTAATCATGAAGAACTAATTGTGGATGAAGCAGGGGTTGATAACAAAGAAGATGTTGAAGAACCTGTTAAAGATCAAGAAAAGGTTGATGATAGAATTAATGACACAGGTGAGTTAGGTTCAAGCTTTTTTTCTGTCTCCTCGGATGAGTTAGGTTTTGAAATGCGTGGACTTTTACAAGATGTAATGGATAATTGCTCTCAACTTACTGAGCATGGGCATTTGTTTGGTTATTTGTTTGAAGCTTCAAAAGAAGGTGCAACCTTTGACATTGATGAAATTTTTCATAATCCAACGGTTCAATCTGATGATGATGCCAAGGGAATGGTTAAACTTAGGAGGTCTACTAGATTTTTAAAGCCAGGTCTTTCAACCATAACACCATTTACCGTTGAGAAGGATAAGAAGATAAAGAAAAAGAGGGCTGCTTCATTATCTAAGCCTCCAAAGCATTCCTTTTATGGAGATGATGTACATAAACCATTTTACAATTTGGTATAATAACAGGTATGTTATTTATAAGTTATATTTTCTATTTTTATTTGTGATGATAGTAGTGTTTTATAGTTTTTGTGATGATAGTATTGCGATGATAGTTTTATGATGATAGTCATGTGATGATAGCATTGTTGTGATAACAATATGTTTATAATGCTATGATGACAGTCTTTTTGTGTTGATTGTATTGTGATGACAGTAATGTGATGCGAGTTGTTTTACACATGATGACAAAAATAAAATAAAATGTGATGTTTGTTTTAAACTTTCATTGTGTGATGATGATGATGAGGATGTGGTACAAAAATATTTTAATGATAGTTGCTTCTTTTTCGTATAAGTTTTAGTTTCAATATAGCTCAATAGCAACATGTATTCTCTTTTTTGTGTTAGTGATAAAAATGCTACTGTTGTTGGATCTGATCAAATGCTTGACAAGAAGTTTTTTAGACTACTTAAGAGTAAAAGTCTTTGGTTAGGAGATGAGGTAAGTATTTAATCAAATGATATATATGCATTTGTTTAATTTCCTTGTTGTCAATTTAATTACTGACATTTCATGTTTTTTTGTAGCATTTCTGCGAGGCTTTGCATTATTTGAGGAAAATTATTCATGATCATCCTAATGACTTCAAGAATGTGGTTATTATGGATTGGATTTGGTACAAGACATTTACGCCTTTGGAAGTGGAGCGTTATATTGTTCGAAATGTTGATGTGCCAAGCGATGTATTCAATTATTTTGATGGTTGGAAGCCTATTCTCTTTGGGAAATCATGGGTTCGTGGTGGGGGTGACAAAGGTTTATACACCAGTTAACCTTCGAAAATACAAGCATGAACATTGGGTTGTATTGGAAATTAACTTGCATCGACGCCACTTGACTATATTTGACTGTTTTCGGGATTTATATACGACGGAGGAGCTTTCCAGTTATATACAGCCTTTTTGCAAGCTGCTTCCATTTCTAATGAAGAAAAGTGGGAAGTTTGATCCTCTTGAGGGCTTGGACGCTGATTTCACTTGGTCTAGAGACACTTTGGTTCGTCAAGATTATTCCGGGTAGGTTGCCTTGTGTTCTTTTACTTCAATTATGTTGTGTAATTATGTATATTTTTTTTTATTAATTCAGTCATTCTGTTTTATTTTTCAGTGGTAATTGTGGTGTTTATTGCATCAAGTATGTTGAAGCTTTTGCATTGGGACTTAGCTTGGATGGTCTTGATGATGCGCACATGCTGACGATTAGAGAGAAGATGACAATAGATATTTTTAACTGCAACTGGGTGGTTCACCAAAAATTAGATCTGGCTGTTGGAGATGGATATAGATTGATGTCAAGTGCAATGTAATATGTGATGATAGTTGATGACAGTGTTAGTTTTTGATGAATGTAGGAGATGTATATAAATTTAGTGATGTATTTGTGTTAGTTTTTTGAAGACAATGTTTAGCTTTGTTTATCAGTTGATTTTGATTACATTGTCTATGGTGAAATACTTATAGAACCCTTCATTATGATGACTGTAATTGTGATTGCAAAATCTATGTCTTTGCTGATATGCCACTGTGATGACAGTAATTGTGATGACTGTAGACTTTACGAGATGCTACATACTAATATTAAAATGGAAAACAATTCGATGACATGTTGCCAACAAATAACTTGTCAGACATGATAAAGAAAGAAAGTTTCATGAAATGGTAACATACAACAGTCAAAATGACAACTAGAAGATTGATGGTAGAATCACTGTTCTAAAAATCCCTTCTAGGCCCCGTCTAGGCCCCGCCTAGGTGCTGGAAGGTCCTAATCCGCCTAGCCGTCCAGGCCGCCTAGGCACCCGTCTAGGACCGCCTAGGCAATCGTTCAGACCGTCTAGGCGCTAGGCGGTCCCTCTCCGCCCAGGGTCCGCCTAACGTTTTTTAGAACATTGGGTAGAATCATTTTAAAAGAGAAAAATATTGAAAAAGAAACCCTTCATTGCTGTCTTCGTGGTTTAATTGCTTTGATCTCAGAATCTTCATTAAGGCCAAGCTGCAAAGAAAGCATTATCGGATTACATGAAGTCATGTATAAATTTTGATGACAAGAAATCGGATTATCATTAAAACTTATAGAAATATAGGTGTCTCCATCAATCTGTGATGTGATATCCATTTCGTTTAAGAAGAGTTTCATCTATCCTGGTGGTACCCCGTTAATAATGCAATAACGTTCCTCCAATTTTTTCAACGGGGTGTGTGCTCTTATTCTTATTGGTGTTCTCTCATTATTCTATGCATGAAAGAGAAATGTGTTTTCTGTTCTTGTACAATAAGAATTATATGGATTGATTGTTACCTCAACATTCACTATTTTGAAGGTGACGAATGGATTGGCATAGGTTCTTGTGGTTATGTCATTGGTTGAATTGAAATGTGTTTTCTGTTCTTGTTGAGAACTTTTCTTTTATTCTCGGAATGAGATAGTGTTTTGTGATGATAGAAGTATACTTTTATATGAGAATTTTTAAAATAGCAAATTAAAAGTGACGAATGGATTGGCATAGGTTCTTGTGGTAATGGCATTGGTTGAATTGAAATGTGTTTTCTGTTCTTGTTGAGAACTTTTCTTTTATTCTAAGAATGAGATAGTGTTTTGTGATGATAGAAGTATACTTTTATATGAGAATTTTAAAATAGCAAATTAAAAGTAGATCTTTTGCAACACCCCTATTTTGCAACACTGGGTATTACCGCCAGTGACCTCGGACTTTACCGTCCAAAGTCACCCAAGGCTTTATAATAATATTAAAACTTATAGAAATGCGAAAATTGACATAAACGTTACTTAAATAACGGATGCTCACGAATGAGACTTAAAGGTAATGAAGGATGAAATTGACAAAAAACGGAATTGTATTTATTGATGAGAACTGTCGTTCATTACATTGGGAGTCATTTTACAAACGATGTAGCAACGGAAAATAAAGCCCATTTGAAAGGGTTTAAAATACGTAATTAAAAATACATGTATGTTTTCCCAAGACAACTCATGTGATGATGACTTGCTTGGTTTTAAAAAGGGAAGAGCTGGTGCACTATCTTCGGAATGCCTCACTCTTATGAGAATTCCTTCCTTCCTTCAACGTCGTCTTGCCTTGACCTTCTAGCCTTGCATAACGCTTCTCGAACCTTCTGGACTATGTCTTCAACACTTTAGGAGGTCACTGGCGGTAATACCCAGTGTTACAAAATAGGGGTGTTACAATTATGGTATCAGAGCCGAACGCTCTGTGTTCAAAACCGAAAACCTTCAAAACCGAAAATTTTCAAATGCGAGAATTGATTTTAAAACCTAAGTTTTAATTCAGCAAACTAAAACTTCTATTTTTAGAAATTCCCTTTTACCTCCTAAAAACTTAAGTAACGAACCTGTTCCAACTCTTTAACTTAATCACCTAAGGTAGAATTCTCCTTTAAATTACATTTTCATCTTAGGAACTTTTACAAGTTAGGAATTTCTTATATTAAGAATCTTTTAAAGAATTTCACCACCTTCTAACTTAAACATCTTAGTTAAGAATCTTCCTTTAAACTTAAACTTTCATCTTAAGAATTTATTTCTAGAACTTATGTTCAAAGAAATTCGAGACCTTTCTAAATAGGACCAAGAAAATGAAAAGTCTTAAACTTTAATATTTTATGTCTAAACTTTATATCCGAGAATGCCTTAAAACTTCCTTACAATATCTTCGTCGCATAGAATCAAAGGATATTCTATATAAACGCCTTTCTCTCCTCTACAAAAATGGTACTCACTAGAAGTCCAACCCGAATCAGGGACGAAGCTATAAAAGCCGCTTAAGATCTTGATGAGGCTTTTCTCAATGGACGCTTTTGCCATATGGAACCCCGAGTATAACCCGAGCTAGTACTACGAGAAGAAATGCATGAAAATGCACCAAAGGTGAATCTCGAGGAGGAGAAACCCGAAGAAGAATACCTCGAGCAAGGAGTTGACAATTCACTTCATGACCAATCCAGACAAACTCCAATGGCCTATCAAATGGATGAATGGGCTAATTGGACTCAAGGGGTTTCATCCCATCTCCAAGCATTTGATCAAATAAGAAACCCATCTACAATCAGTCGTCCAAACCCAAAGAGGGTTTGTGTTGAGAGGGTTTCTCGGCCAACAAATAAATTTGTAAGTCAAGACCCCGCTGAGTATAGTAGAGTCAGGATTGTTCCACAGGAAGCAAGGTTGTTCGTCTATCAATCTACCAAAAAGCAAACAAAAACAAATAAAAACACTCACGAGCAGCCTCGTTAACGACGTTGTCAGGGTCGTTAACGAACCACCGAACACAAAACACTTCAAATAACGACCTAATTAAAATCTAATTAAGATTCGATACCGAGGCAAGTACTCAGCAACGGAAATTCACCAGAAATAATTCAAATAAAACAAAGATCTAGGACTAGGGACACCACAACATAGCCAAGCATAAAAATTCGTAAGAAGATAAGTTCATGCCTTTAAACAGATAGAGTCATCAACTTTCGTTGACTTAGCAAGTAAATTAATAAACTTTCGCATCTTAATTCACTTAATTGCTTGTTTTGGATCTAAAGCTTGAAACTATCGTTTTCAAACAATATCAACCTTCAAGTTACTAACTTCCTCTTTCAATTCAGTTAAAAACTCAAATTACCTCCACTTTCGCTTCGGTATAAGCACAACAAACAATTCTCAATTAAAGATAAAAGGCATTCACAACTCAATCTTACTCATCAAACATGCTCAACTATGCCGGGCTTAACCCCGACCCTAGAAAAGGAAACTACTCACTAATCATAACTAAGAAACTAAAAACTTCAATCAAAAGAAACATCGAAACAAAACTCAAACTCGAATTAATAAGAAAATATTGTCTTACAGAGATTCAGAAGAAACCGAAAAACATAAAAATACCGAACCACAATCACGACTAACGACCCCGGTGACTGTCGTCTACCGAGCCTCGGCGGTCCTCTTCCGATCCGACTTTCTCTCTCTCGGCCCTTCAAAAATCTCCTCCTAAAAATTCTCTCTAAAAAGCTTCCAAAAAGCTTCCCCTTTCTATGCTAGATAGAAGGGTATTTATACTTAAAAAGCTAAAAACTAAAAAGGCTAAAAGATATAAACTTTCCTAAAAAGATAAAAACAATCCTAAAAGATAGAAATAAAATCTAAAAAGATATTAAGACCCAAAAATACATATTCTAATAACCCCAAAAGATTCTAAAAAGATACTCAACCGACACGGAAATAAATTCCCGCTCAGGATCGGTGAATTATAAAATAAATACTCCAAATCTTCTTCTTCTATGCCTCGTTAACGAGCCCTCACAGCCTCGTTAACGAGCCTAGGCTTTGTTTTCTTCCACACTTCCTCTTGTAATCTCGAGCTTTGACTTCTTCAATCTTGCACTCCTCCGTCTTTCGCTGTAATGCTCCAAATTCAACTCCATTTAGCTCCTTTCCTCGCTAAAACCTACAAAATTCACAAAATAGCGTAGATTCCACTCTTTTCACAAAAATATGCAAAACTATCTAAACATACTCAAAACTAAACCTAAACTGAACAAAACTAAACCTATTAAGCAAAGAAAACATACTAAAAACTATACTAAAAATGCGAACATCAAAATACCCCATACTTAGACTTGCTTGTCCTCAAGCAATGAACAAGACACTAACCAAAACCAAAACAAATCATGCTCATCAAGACATACCCATCTTCTAAATAGCAACATCTACACATAAGAAAATTATAGCAAAAGACTATTAACATCCTCACACATATATACACTTAAATAGACATAAGATAATACAATCCAACCTCTCAAGGGATATAATGTGTTTCACTCAACTCTCAAGTGTTTAGGCTTATAAATTCAATCTCTCAACTCATCTTGTATACAAAAACTCATAGAAATTGGAACTTATATCACCAATACTCTCCACCCAAGATTTGTCAAAACAAGAAAAAATCATCAAGAGAACTTAGGGGGCTCAATGAAAAACTTCATAGAAGTTTCCATTCGGTCGGGTTGTAATGGGGCTTGGTAAAGACAATAAGGAGTGGAAATATTTTGGCTATGTGGTGCTAATAATATCCGGGAATCAAAAGACTCCTAAAAACTCACATTATCTCACCAAAACTTCTCATAAAACAACATACCGAACTCACTCTCATTATGCACACTCATTTTCACTCACCCTTCATCATCCTAGAAAGTCTCATAACAATTAAAAGAATCTCTGATATTATCTAGTAAACTTAAATGCACTTCAACTCTTTACTTCCCTTATTATTCTCCTTCTTTTTTTTTTTTTTTACTTCTCTTCTTTTTTTTTACTCGTTGCCTCGTTAACGAGCCCACATCAGGGTCGTTAACGATCCACCGTATACTTCTTCTTCCTCTTTTCACTACATCCTTCAAAAACTTTATTGTGTGCATTTTTTTTATCAAGAGACCTTTCTTTCATGTAATAACAAGAGACTTCCAATCTACCCTTCCCAAAATACCCTTCAATTCAAGGAAATATAAGCAACACTTCTCTTTTTAACAAAACACAAAACCTACCTCTCCAATCTAAGTCCTAATTCCCGAATAGGGTCAAGCTTATCTCGGCTAGGGAATAATTTTTGTGGAGCTAAAAACAAAAGGTTTCAGGCTAGAACTGGTTATCAAAAAGAAGGAATAATGTAAAGGTAGATAGGGAATAATAGGGCTTATGAAAATAAATTCTCCATCATATGATCTTCACAAGTAATGAACTAAAAATCTTATAAGGGTCTCAAGAAATAGATAACCATCACAATTCCAAGAGATAATATGCATAAAGAGAGTAAATCACACTAGAAAAGAAAAGGGAATTTATGAATGTTCTCCCTACAAGGCCAAAAATATCTCACAAGGTAAATTTTGTTGGATTGCATCATCTATGCTATAAAGTATATGTGCTCAATTTCATCAAATGCTATTCTCTTCTAAAACCATTAATTTCAAGTTGAGAATCCGGCTATACTTTTAGAGACATGCTTGCAAGGAATTATATGATTAAGCTAGTGATTGCTATCATAGAACTTAAGAAGGGATATCTATCAATTCTAAAACTCTTTTTGGATTTTTCGAACTTTTCAATTTTTTTAATTTTTATTTTTTTTAATTTTTCAAATTTTTCGACATAAAGGAATAGAAAACACATAAACACCTAGGACATAAGTTTTCTACTTTCTCCCACCCCATACTTAAAATTACAGTGTCCCCACTGTATGAAAAATAAGAAGAAGGAAAAGAAATAGAAAAGAAAACAAAAAAAGAAAAAAGAAAAAAGACATAAAACTTACAAAGTTGTAAAAGTGGAAACAAGGGAAAACTTCATCTTCGAGCTGAATCAACGGTTTGGTGGAGGAAAGTAGTGCTCAAAGTTCCCCATGAAGTCGTACATCGTCCTCCAACGCTTAGCATCCTCCGCCTCTCTCTGACGCTGCCTCTCATCCTCCATCGACATGCGAGCGGAATAGACAGTTTCCCATCTATCCATCCTCCGATGAATGTGATCCTGCTGGAGGTGAAGCTGCTGCATCCGTGCAGAAAGATCCTCGGCCCATGGTGGTGGTATACTTGATCCTGCGTACTCGGGCTGAGGAGGTGGTGGGTAGTGAGGCTGGAAATGGTCTTGATACATCACCGGGTTGTAAGGCATGAGTCCATAAGCAGGTGGGTCGACAGGAGCTGGTGATGGATCGACAGGAGCTCTCGGCACTTCATTAACTAAGCTGGGTGCCTCGTTAACAGGGTTGGGATGGGGCTGGAAGTGGTCGTTAACGAGCCTGGTGGGCTCGTCAACGAAGATGTTGCCTCCTAAAACCTCCGTGTCGATGTCCTTTTCCTCGAAATTGAGCTCCTCAGTGTCGCCCTCGGTGTCGGCTTCTTCGGTGTCGTTGCCTACTACCTCGGTGTCCTCTTCTTCATCTTCTTCTTCATCCTCATCCATGTCATCCCGCTCAAACCTGGTTTCACATGGCCTAAGCGAGAGCTCGTCCTCCGGTTTTGGCTCCAATGGGTAGGGATGTCCCGTCCATGCCTCGTACCAATTCGGTACGTAGAGAAGCTCGTACATGTCGAGGGTGGGTGTAACTACTCGATCTTGAACCTTCACCTTGTATCCTCCCTCGGCTTGAACGAAAATACCGGAACTATACCAATAGTTTTTGTTGAGGAGTTGGGCGTGAGCCGGTGTGTAGCGGGTGAGATCGACTCCAAGATTCTTAGCCAAGAGGCTAACCAAATTGCCACACCACACCTCCTTGGACTTGGTAGATTTCCCGAGGTAGTAGAGCCATTCGTACCCCAAGTTCAAGCGGCCGGGCTCCTCAAAGAGGATGGTGCGGAAGCAAGCAACCTCCGTCCTTGTAGGCCGGTTCAACTCTTTCTTTGGCCAAAATGTTGCGGCGAGGACTCTCAGGATAATCCGGAAGATGGGGTTGACGATGTTTGCCCCGGATAGCGCCGCGGTGGAGGATTGAACCTCCCCGGTGATGTAGCTCCAAGTGCGGGTCACTCGGTAGTCCTTCAAGCGATAGTCTCTAGACGGGTTTGGGAGCTCCAAGATTGCGTTGAACTCCTCCATTGTGAAGTCACGGTCCTCGTTACCGAGCCGGAACCGAATCCGTCCCGCCGAGGTCTTCGACGAGAAGTTGGTCTCCAAAGTGGCCAAGAACTTGGATGTGAGGGTCGGATAGTGTGGCAAGTTCTCTTGCTTCAAAAGGTGGGCGGCCCCAAGGATGATGAAAGCGTCCTTGACATCCGTGTAGATTCCCGTGGTGACAACGCTAGACTTTGAGAACCATCGGGTGTAATGGTCCTTCTCCAGAAACTCTCGGTAGCGCCGTACTTGGCTCTGACTGCTCAAAATCACATCATCCACTCGAGGTGGAGATGGAGAACTATGGTTCCTCCTCTTCTTTTGAGCTCGGGTAGCGGGTCTGCTTGAACTAGCCATGGATCCTACAAAATAATCAAGATTTTTCCAAGATAAGATCCACTCAAAATAAATAGGTACGAGACCCCATACTTGGTCTCAAAATTAACCTCGGAATCATTCGTAAACTACCCAATTTGGTTGTTTACGATTCTGGACTCAGATTGATCGATGAAGCATTGCAGGGTCGTTAACGAGCCTGGGTGGGTCGTTAACGAGCCGCCGAGAGCAAAACCAGAATTTTCCGAATTTTAATCTACCTTAAATTCAGCACAAATCAAGCATGCAATCTTTTATATTTTTCCACATATCCCTCATTGGGTATAAGCACCCCATACTTACTCAATTACCCATCCCGAACATGCTAAAATTACCCAATATTTTGACATGCAAAGTTCAAACTTTAAGATTTAGAACAAGAAAAATTCATGCTTTCCTAACTAGAGGATTGCAATAGATAATCTAACATGAATAATCTTTCCTAAAACATGAACAACTAAGCATAATCAAGAAGTTTTATGGACAAAATCAAGCATGCAAATCGACCTTTCTAAGAACACGATTCAAGACACGAAATTTCGACCCTATAGATAATCAATCATGCAATTTCAAGCAAGGGTTTAGAAATCATACCAGAGAATCGAGAAATTGAAGAACAAGGGTCGGAATCGGGGTGGTTAACGAGTTTGTGCCTCGTCGGTGAACGGTTTCCGAGCTCCGGTAACGACGGCCTCTCGGTGGTCGGTGGAGTGAGGGATTCCGAATCGGTGGGAGAGAAGTGAGAGGGATTGAGAGCTTTTTTGAGTTTTGGGGGAGTGTGAATTTAAGAGGGTAGTGGTAGATTTGGGGAAGGGGTAAAAGAGGTTTATATAGGAGGGGAAAGGGTAGAAGGGGGGGGGGGGCGGCTAGGGTTAAAAAAGATAGATTAGGTTAGAATTCTTACCTGCCCCGTATCTTGACGAGTCGGGTCTTCGGACCGGGTCGTTAACGACCCTGGGTGGGTCGTTAACGAGCCACCGTGGCCTCTTTGAGTGATTTTTCGATCCCTTTCTCCTAAAATCTTGTTAGCTCAAAAAATTCTAATTTCTATCCTAACTAAAACTAAAAAGAAAAACAAAAGAAAGCTAAGAAATAATCTAAAAAGAAAAAGAAAAGAAAAGAAAAGCTAAACCTATTCTAAAAAGCGGGTTGCCTCCCGTAAGCGCTATGTTTAACGTCGTTAGCCCGACGAGCTCCCTTGCTAGTCTCATGGTGGTTCATGTATGACAATGTTGGGGTCTTGAGGTACCCTTCTTGTAGCCTTACAGCCTCTGTGTGCTTGAGTTGCTAAATTAGGCCCCTTTTCTTCTATCAGTACGCTCGATATCCCTGGATTGTCAGTATAGTCCGAAAGCCAAGGTGGTTTGGACTTTTCTGTAATACCTATGGTAGGGCCTTGGTTAAACTCTTGCACGTGGGACTCAGTGATAGGCAGATGTGGCTCGGTAGGGACTGTTGTGTCGAGTTCGGGTTGAGTCAACTCTATTTGTGCGACTCCAACTGGGTCGTTGGCTTTTTGATCTAAGTTGAATTCCACCCGTTCTTCTCCTATATCAAAAGTGAGGAGTCCCTTCCGCACATCAACTCTAGCTCCTGCTGTGGCTAAGAATGGTCGCTCGAGAATTATGGGTACATGAGGATCTTCAGGCATATCTAGGACGATAAAATCATTCGGTATAAAGAATTTCCCGACTTGAATAGGATAGTCGTCCACCACTCCTGTGGCTTTGACACTTGACCCGTCTGCCATGTACAGATTCATGTCTATTGGCTCTAGTGGTCCCATATTAGCTTTTGACCAGATGGAAAGAGGAAGCAAACTAGCACTGGCTCCCAAATCACATAAAGCTTTAAATTTGTGGTCGCCTATGCCAATCGCGATGGCAAATCTCCCTGGGTCTCCAAGCTTTTATGGTAGAGCTATTGATCTGACTTCATCCTGCAGCTCTGTAATGGACCTTTTCATGCTAAGAATATCCTTCAAAAATTTTGTGTAAGCCGGCATTTCGCTTAGGGCCTCAGCGAATGGGATGGAAATATTAATGCCTTGAAGAATCTTAACGAAACGCTTGAACTTACTCTCAGTAGAGTCCATAGATTTCTTAGTAGGAAATGGAAGAGATTTCACCATTCTCGGAACCAAGTTAGGCTCGAGAGGTGAGAGTACCGGGTCGACACTAGGGTCGATTGATGTCCTCGGCGGGTCGTTACCACCCCTGGTGGGGTCGTTAACTACCCTGGGGTTGAGAGGAAGGCTCGGTTTAGAGAACTTACCTGGGGTAGGATCGTCAGGAATCCTCGGAGCCTCGTTGTTCTGGTTTGCAGGCTCGGTATGTGCTCTCGCTGGCTCGTTAACGAGCTGGTTAGCGAGGTCCTGTTCCTCTTTCTCTTCAGCTTGAATTCTCTCCGGTAGTGTCTTCCCACTTTTGAGGTGTACCGCTGCTATTTGGCCTCTAGGGTTCTCCTCGGGGCGGCCCGGGAGTTGCCCTTGTGGTCTTGGAATCCGTGCGGCTAGGTCCCCTAGTTGGGAATCAACACTCCTCTTCCAAATATCGAACTCTCCCCATCTTTTATCTTGTCGGTTCAGTTTGGCTTGAACGTCATCAACTTTGTTGTTCACTCCGTTGATGCTCTCCTTTATCTCCTGAACCCATGATGGCGTCTCTTGATGGCCTGGAGGTCGATATGGTGCAGGTCGTCTATCTGGTGGGGGCCCTGCATAGTTTTGACTTGTATTTTGATTTCCTCATGGTTGATAGTTGTTCGACCTGTCTTTATAATTAGGTTGGTTCTTGTATGGTCCCCTTATATAGTTCATCTCAGCTATTGTCTCAGCGGTTCTTACCTGCTCAATGTTAGTGCAAGCAGAAGTACTATGTGCAGAAGAACCACATTCTTGACATGATTGAGAGGATTTCAGAAAACTTACCTGTTTCCTTAGACGGTTGACCTCATCTTGTAAGAATTGATTTTTAACATCGGGGTCAACCTCATCTCGATTGGGTACATAGAGACGTTTTTGAGTTTGTGGAGTCTGCTGGGTTCCGTACATAGCATCGTAATTCGCCAGCTTATCCAACAGTTCCCACGCCTCTGTCGGATTCATCTCTATAAAACCGCACGCAGTATGCGTGTTGATGCGATTCTTGGTCTCTGTGTTGATACCCTGGAAAAAGATTTCTTACAAAACATATAAAGGTTGCCCATGAGTAGGGCACTGTCTAAGCATCTCTTTAAATCTTTCCCATGTTTCATTAGGCAACTGGTGATAGGAGATGATGCGTTTCCTCAATTCTGTTGTCTTAGCAGGAGGGAAAAACTTTGTAAGAAATTGATCATACAAAGCTTTCCAAGTCCTGATAGACTTAGAAGGTAGGCTCTCCAACCAGTTCAGGGCCTTTCCAGTAAGAGACCATCTAAAATCTTTTAATAGAACGTATTCTAATGAGACACCTTCGATAGCTATGGTATCACATAAATCAAGAAAGTTTCTAATATGCTCCATAGGACACTCAACAGGTTTCCCTTCAAACTGAGCCCTTTTAATTAAGGATATAAATTGAGACTTGATCTCAAAAGGTTTCTCTATCGCTGGAAGCACAATAGGAGATTCTGGCACCCTCAGTTCCGGATGCATCTATTGTTTGGCATTCCTTGGATAGGCATCTAGCTCTTCTTGTAGTCGAGCCTTGTCAGCTCGTTGACGCTCAGCTTCTGCGTCTGCGCCATCCTTCTCGGCTTTCAGTGCCTCCATCTGGGTCCGGAGGATCTCTAACTCTCGAGCCATCTCCTCTGTTGTGGCCATGGCTCGGTTTTCTCGGAGTCGACGGTGCAGGGAACGTTCTGGTTCTGAGTAATAACCTGTGTTATCAAACTGAAGCCTTCTTCGTCCTACCGGCATACACTGAGAAAACAAACAAAGAAAACAAACATTAAAAACAAAAACGGGGTCGGGCTATTCCCGAACCCAAAGATAAACTAACAACTCGTTGCTTCCCCGGCAACGACGCCAATTTGTTGAGAGGGTTTCTCGGCCAACAAATAAATTTGTAAGTCAAGACCCCGCTGAGTATAGCAGAGTCAGGATCGTTCCACATGAAGCTATAAAACTTCCTTCCAATATCTTCGTCGCATAGAATCAAAGGATATTCTATATAAACGCCTTTCTCTCCTCTACAAAAATGGTACTCACTAGAAGTCCAACCCGAATCAGGGACGAAGCTATAAAAGCCGCTTAAGATCTTGATGAGGCTTTTCTCAATGGACGCTTTTGCCATATGGAACCCCGAGTATAACCCGAGCTAGTACTACGAGAAGAAATGCATGAAAATGCACCAAAGGTGAATCTCGAGGAGGAGAAACCCGAAGAAGAATACCTCGAGCAAGGAGTTGACAATTCACTTCATGACCAATCCAGACAAACTCCAATGGTCTATCAAATGGATGAATGGGCTAATTGGACTCAAGGGGTGTCATCCCATCTCCAAGCATTTGATCAAATAAGAAACCCATCTACAATCAGTCGTCCAAACCCAAAGAGGGTTTGTGTTGAGAGGGTTTCTCGGCCAACAAATAAATTTGTAAGTCAAGACCCCGCTGAGTATAGCAGAGTCAGGATCGTTCCACAGGAAGCAAGGTTGTTCGTCTATCAATCTACCAAAAAGCAAACAAAAACAAATAAAAACACTCACGAGCAGCCTCGTTAACGACGTTGTCAGGGTCGTTAACGAACCACCGAACACAAAACACTTCAAATAACGACCTAATTAAAATCTAATTAAGATTCGATACCGAGGCAAGTACTCAGCAACGAAAATTCACCAGAAATAATTCAAATAAAACAAAGATCTAGGACTAGGGACACCACAACATAGCCAAGCATAAAAATTCGTAAGAAGATAAGTTCATGTCATTAAACAGATAGAGTCATCAACTTTCGTTGACTTAGCAAGTAAATTAATAAATTTTCGCATCTTAATTCACTTAATTGCTTGTTTTGGATCTAAAGCTTGAAACTTTCGTTTTCAAACAATATCAACCTTCAAGTTACTAACTTCCTCTTTCAATTCAGTTAAATACTCAAATTACCTCCACTTTCGCTTCGGTATAAGCACAACAAACAATTCTCAATTAAAGATAAAAGGCATTCACAACTCAATCTTACTCATCAAACATGCTCAACTATGCCGGGCTTAACCCCGACCCTAGAAAAGGAAACTACTCACTAATCATAACTAAGAAACTAAAAACTTCAATCAAAAGAAACATCAAAACAAAACTCAAACTCGAATTAATAAGAAAATATTGTCTTACAGAGATTCAGAAGAAACCGAAAAAATAAAAATACCGAACCACAATCACGACCAACGACCCCGGTGACTGTCGTCTACCGAGCCTCGGCGGTCCTCTTCCGATCCGACTTTCTCTCTCTCTCGGCCCTTCAAAAATCTCCTCCTAAAAATTCTCTCTAAAAAGCTTCCAAAAAGCTTCCCCTTTCTATGCTAGATAGAAGGGTATTTATACTTAAAAAGCTAAAAACTAAAAAGCCTAAAGGATATAAACTTTCCTAAAAATATAAAAACAATCCCTAAAAGATAGAAATAAAATCTAAAAAGATATTAAGACCCAAAAATACATATTCTAATAACCCCAAAAGATTCTAAAAAGATACTCAACCGACACGGAAATAAATTCCCGCTTAGGATCGGTGAATTATAAAATAAATACTCCAAATCTTCTTCTTCGTTGCCTCGTTAACGAGCCCTCACAGCCTCGTTAACGAGCCTGGGCTTTGTTTTCTTCCACACTTCCTCTTGTAATCTCGAGCTTTGACTTCTTCAATCTTGCACTCCTCCGTCTTTCGCTGTAATGCTCCAAATTCAACTCCATTTAGCTCCTTTCCTCGCTAAAACCTACAAAATTCACAAAATAGCATAGATTCCACTCTTTTCACAAAAATATGCAAAACTATCTAAAAATACTCAAAACTAAACCTAAACTGAACAAAACTAAACCTATTAAGCAAAGAAAACCTACTAAAAACTAAACTAAAAATGCGAACATCAGTTTGTCAGCCAATAATGTTTTAATTTCAAAATCGAACATTTTCAAAACAAAAAGTTTTCGAAATCAAAAGTTTTAAACCGAAAGTTTTGTTTTCAAACCGACCAATTTTTGTTTAAACTTTTCCCTAAAAAGATTAAACCTAGGATTCAAATTCTTTTCCTGAAAGGAAATTTCAACTTGAAATATCTGAATAAATACTCCAAAACTCAAGTAACAGGTACTTTTAAGGAAATCTCTAAGATAGATATTTCAGTTGAAAGTTTAAAGCCTAAACTCATATAAGAGCAACTTATAAGTAGAAATCCAAAGGCGATAAGTTCCTTGAGCCGGAATCCTTTTATTTACAAAGTCTTATTCAAGAGTTTTAAAAACTAAGTTCTAGTAAAGTGTTAACATACCAACTTCTTATCTATAAACTTTATTTTAAAAATAAGTTCACCAATTTTTTTTCCTATAATCAAAGGATTAAAATTTAAAGGATTTTCTTTAACGATAGTACGAGAAATTTATCTCCTCGAAAACCGAGATATAAATTGTACAATTAAAAATATTTAAACTCTCTGTAACATTTGGGATTTTGAAAAACCCGCTAATTAATTCCTCCATCTCAATTTCTTTCCTTTTTATCCTAGTTTTTTTTTCTCCCTTGTCTTGATTGTTAGGGCCAAAAATCCCAT
This sequence comes from Fallopia convolvulus, assembly GCA_964016875.1. NCBI lineage: Eukaryota > Viridiplantae > Streptophyta > Magnoliopsida > Caryophyllales > Polygonaceae > Fallopia > Fallopia convolvulus. The sequence continues at coordinate 6,301,389 of OZ024737.1, forward strand.
TCTTTTGTTAAAGTAAAGTCCAAACCCATTTTCTCTTTCCCTCCCTTTCCCCCTTTCTTGCCCTACTCCTTTACTCGTCTTTCTTCTATTGTTGTTGGGCGCCGTTGCTCATCATCGATAAAGAGAGGAGCCATTCCGCTGTTGTTCTTCGTTGTCTATTGCCATCACCACAAAGCTTCGTTGCTTTTCGCTATATCTCGGTGGCTGGGAGACGCTGAAGACTCGGTCGTTCAAAGCCTTCCATAATCGTCAACTCCCCTTGTGCTAACACGCTACAACGTTCACCCCCAAGAAGAAGTTGCTGAGAGTGATGGTGTAGCTGCGGGGATCCATCTGTTGCTGGAGGAGGGCCCCAAGCTAATTGAGCCCAATCTAGAGTCATTACACCGCCAGTTGGTTTGTCACCAGAGATGGATCCTGCGCTTCGAGCCACACTTGTAGGGATGCTACAGAATCTGTTGGGTACCGGAGTTGTTTTTGACCAGAATGCTATTGTTGGACTTCAAAGGACAGAAATGAGGGCACCAGGACAGAATGCAGTTGGAGCTACTCAGTTAGGAGGGTTACCAGAAGTAAAGAGACCAAAAATAGTTGACCGCGTGGTAGAGCTACCGAGACAATGTCGCAAGCCCAAACCTGACAAGTGGCTCGCGGAGTTCAGGAAAACTGGGGTGCCAAACTTTACTATGGCCAAGGATACTAATGTAGAGGAGTGGTTGAGGAGAGTGGCGTCTGCTTTGGACTCGATCCAAGCGCCAGAGGAGAGGAAGATGTCATTGGTACGAAGTTTGCTGCAAGGAGATGCTTTTGATTGGTGGGATTTGAGTCGGGGCGGTCAGACAGAGGTTACTTTCGAAGAGTTTTGAAGGAGGATTCGGGATTACTATTGTCCCCAGGTTGTTAGGATGGCTCGGGAGGTTTTATTTCAGGATGTTGGGCCCGAGAACATCACAGTAGCTGAGACTATTCTGAAATTTCAACAAGAGTTGGCAGCAGTGCCTAAAGCTGCCCCTACGGAGGACCTGCGAATTGCAACCTTCCTAAAGCGGTTACAACCACAGTTGCGCGCTTATGTAGCTGGACTCCGACTTACGACTTTGGGAGCGGTTTAGGAGTCAGCTTTGGCTCATGAGATGGCCACGCTGAGGCCAGAACAATTTGACACTCACATAGGAAGTAAGAGACAGAAGTTGGTAGCATCAATAGATACTAGCGGAGAAGGTCGATGTTGGCGGTACCCGCGGAATAGATCAGAGTTTCAGCCCCAGGGACATCACGAGAAATCACAACAAAGTCGGACTGTAAGGAATTTGAGACATTGCCAAAATTATGGTAGCACCGAGCACTTGAGGAGTCAGTGTCCGAGGCCAACGAGGGATTGTTTCACATGTGGGAAGCCTGGACATATCCAGAGGTTTTGCAATGCTGGTGCACCTTCGCAGGGATCGGTACCGAGGACGGGGAACCAAGGAGTCTGTTATTCGCCACCACCATGGCAGGCACCAGGTCAGAGTATGGGTTGGAGTGCAGGAGCTAGCAATTCGGGAGCTGTCCCAACCAGGGCATTCGAGATGAGGATGGAAGAAGAACAAGATGACCCCCCTCGTCCTAAGAAGAACGAATGTGTTGATATGCATGTGTCATGATTATTTGGAAATTAGGTATGGACTGTAGTTGGTTTGTGTGTGCTAATTTTGGTTGTTGAGTGTTAGGAACCGTGTGTTGGTTTTTAAAACGTCTTACTTGTGCTGTGTGATTTCTAACTTGGACTGGAATGGGAGCTGACCCCTCGGGGACTTATTTTTTAGTTGCACGTACGAAGTAGGAACCGTGAGGATCCCTAGCAGAGTGGTGGAGCGGATGTTGGAGTACGTGTCAATAGGTTTAGAGTGTTAAAAGTTTAGTTCACCTTTTATCTTGTTGAGTGGTGAAAATTGTTTTAGAATTGAAAAGAGTTTGTGTTGTGAAGTTTGATAAAAGTTGGTTTCCTTTTTAAGCTTAAGAATTGGGTTTTCATGTATGTTTTCTAACCTATTATTTGAGTAAATACTAGTTGGATGTTTTAAACGGTTTTCTCGTCATGCCCGAGTTGCAAGACCCGAGTGAAATTTGTTGTCTGACTAATCTGAGTAGTACCCGGACAGGGTCTACCACCGAGTAGCGCCCCGACGAATGTCGGGGTGTTACACTCTCCTTCCATGGTTTAGAATTATGATATATTGGTTATGAAAGAAATTTTTAACTTTAAAAGTTTCTCTTTAAATTTAAAGTCATTTGCAAAATGAACTTTTAATATATACTCTAAGACTTTGTTCGGGTGCACTAGCTGAAGCTGGAACACGAGCTGGATTTTATAGCTGAAGCTGAAACCCGAGCTGTATTTGTTTTGGAGCTGAAAATGAAAATGTGAGCTGGATATATAAATCACTATTCGGATTGAATAGTTGTAAAAAAGTAAAGAGATAGATAGAATTACCCATTTAGCCTTCATTTTTAACATAAAATGACCAATTTGACCTTATAGATACAAAAATTCACAAACACTACCAACCCTCAAAATCAAATACCCAATTTCAATATTGGATTGTACGTGTACGAGAATCTCATTCCAGATCTCACAAGTGAGGAGCTTCCTCCAACCATCGACCAAGCTTTTGGAGCGGTGCCACCGAATTCTGGTGCCGACGAAGACGTTTGCCAGGCAGCAAGCTCCGACACCACTGAAGACAACGGATCGTTCGAGAGTAGGCGGCTCCTCCGCACCCACTCGAGAAACATCTACTCACTCCTAAGACTTGGGTGATTTTTGGATCTTTAAATTTCCTGAGAAACGCAATCCCCTGTAATTCGGATTTGTTTTAGATTTGTTAAATTTGTTTGGGTCATTAGTTAATGCAATCCCATGTAGTTCGGCTTCTCTGGAATGCAATCCCCATATATGAGGAAGTACTGAAGTAGTAGTGCTTTGCCTCCACAAATTTGATAACATTTAGTTTTTTTTTTAATTTATTTTGTAACTTGGGCATTAAACGAAAGTTTGCATTCTTGTATAGATATTTCATGTTTGTAACGATTGAGGGAAGTGTACTTGGCTTTGGCCATAATATTTGATCAAATATTAGTAGTCATTGTGATAATTTTGACATTGAAATTGTAAAGTCATCTTCAAATTAGAGAAAGCAGAACCACTAGGTAAGTGGTAAGCTTGAAAATCCTTCCAGTGTCTTGTTGAGGTTCCAACTTCAACCGTGCAACAAGGGCACTTGTCAATAACATCACACAACCGGAAACCTCATCGATGAGTTCGTCGTCTGTCATAGTATGTTCTCCCTAGTACTCACACACAAGGTCACTTGTCAATAACATCACAAAACCATGACCTCACATTCACTAGATAGTATATTTCCAACATAGATGTTTGAAGTTTCTATGTTGCCAAATGAACTATGTATGACCAGCCCACACATTCACCAGACAATATATTTCCAACCAAATTTAGATCCTCATTCACAACAACAACAAAACATTCACCACAACTACAAAAACCAAATAGTGTTTGAACTTTTAATGAGTTTGAAGGCACCACAACACACATTATAATCAAGTCAACTAAATATGGAAAAACAAAGAGTGGAAAAACAACATCACACATTCTGGTTTCAATGCATAACAACACACAACAATGATTAAGAGTTTAATCCCAGCATAATGGTAAAACATAGTTACTTAGGTTGTTTGTTTTCTTCTTATTTGCATTATCTTGAATATGAAGGCACATATTGCTTGTACCTCATGCACCAGGATTAGAGTTTCCAGTAAAGTGCTAGAATATAAAAAAAAAAATTACAACAAGTATTTGACATTAAAAAAATAACTAAAGCAAGTATTCAAAATAAGTGATTAGCAAACAAACTTTAGTTCATTGACCAAAAGAGGTCCACTTTGGTTTTCAATACACAAAATCAATGAAATTGGAATTCATTAGATGACAAAGCAAATCCCTATAAGGCAGATATTGATTAACATAAATAATGCAACAACAATAATGACAGAAACAATCAAAATGGGGTTTGTCCAATTCTGTCTTTTGATATTTTTGATGATGTGAAACACTTGCATAATAATGCCATTGCATCCAAGAACGGTTAAAAAAGATGCTTCATCTTTCTTTGATAGCCAAAAAATCAAGCTCCAAATTCTTCTTGAAAGAACCATTCACATACACCAGAGACATTTCTAATGGATTATATATCTATGTGAAATCCATAAACTAGTCCTTAAAATGAGATAATTATAGGCTACACGACCTGCACCAATATTTGGTGATTTATCACAAGACACTTTTAAGTGTACCAGGGTGCAAACATTAGTAGAACAAAGCAACATGTAGACACAGTTTTAAGTAGATGATAGAATACGAAAGGGTAGGACCGTAGGATAGAATATATAATTACAAGCACTTGGAAACTTCAAACATACAACTAACTCAATATATCACTTTCACACACCTAGATAAGATTGTAGGATGTAAACTGAACCCAATTCTTAACTTTAATGATTGTTTTATTCAAGACTGAGTTGAGGCTCACCAAATAACACATTAGCAATGAAATTCGCAGTAAAAAACCCTAAAATTTGCAGAAGGTAACTCAGATATTGACCATGTTATTAAGGCTCTGTGCAATCACAAGAATTAATTCTACAATCAAAGACAATTTTTTGAAGGAAACTCAGATAGAACATTGTTCAATAATAATTCAATTTTGGAAGGAGATTAATCGAGGGCTTCGTTCATTTTATATAATCGATGATAATTTCAGTGCTTTGGTATCAATCCCAACAAAGCAATTAGGGTTTTTGGGTGAATCGACAAAGAAATTAGGGTATCATACCTGCTGCAACAGCGTTGTCGTAGTCGCCACCCACAGAGACGGCAGTCGGAGAACTCGAACCTGCTTCAACAGCGTCTTCGCTAGGGTTTTTCGATGGAAATCGTGAAGGGGGAGAAATCTCGTGAGGGAGGAGAGAGGGACATACCTTAAATCTTCGTGAGGAAGTGAGACAGCCGTCGGATATGGAGGAACCCTAGTGAACTCGAGAGAATCGATCGAGAGCTCTCCAAACGTTGCTTGAGGATGTTGATGGAGCGAGGGTATCGGGGTGGAATTTGGGAAATATTAGGAGCTGGAAATCTTCCAACAAGCCCGATAAGCAGGGGGGGGGGAGGATCTTCCCAAATCAAGTTGGAACCAACTTCCATCAGCCTCTACAAGCTTCGTCTCCGAACGCGCAAGTCGGAGCTGGAAAATTGCGTTCAACCCCCAAAAGCTCCCATAAGCCGTCTCCGAACGGACGCTAAAACCATCTTAATTCTTTAAGAATATAAATGTGTTTAAAATGAAAATTTAATTTTTAAATTTCAAAACTTCCTTTAACTATATCCTCCTGAATTACGGATATTCTATATGAACGTCGATCGTTATCCATTTACATAAAATGGTTGTAACGGAAAATAAGTTCATGCTCATTATATTAGAATTAGAAGAAATTATGCCAGCTAAAGGTAATTCTTATGTTCCATAAAGCCAAACCTACTGAGCCAGTGACTCATGGGAAGATAGAAATTTCCAAAGAGTACACCAAGGAAGGCTTAGTCAACTATGGATCTAACCTGTCTCCATCTATTCCGATCTCGAAACGGATTATCGAGAAGTATGTGAGGGGACAAACAATGGTCTAACGATAAATGAGAGGTCGAGATTTCTGACCAATGAAGAATATAATAATCTGCAAGTACCTACAAGTAAAAGTGACTTACTCAGTCAACATATGGAATCTTGGCATGATATCTAATGTTTTTCAATCGAATTAACCAACCATAACAAGGTTATCATAAATGTGAAAGTCACGTCATGAAGATTTCTTCTCCACCATTTTGATAAGTCGACGCGAAAAAATATGTAGAGGTGAAGTTAGAAAGGAAGTTGTTAGGACCAAGATTGTTGGACAAGGATTGTAAGTTCTCTAAAAATCCTCAGTGGGCCTAATAGGCCATAAGGTTGCTTCATTATTTAAGACAGTTTGTGGACACGTGTCCCGATGTGTCGCATTTGAAGTGATTACCTAGGCCATAGTTGATTTTACTACTTCCAACCGTTAATTCCGTTATTAGATTGCCTAGTTCATTGCACTTTACTATAACCGTCTTCCCTTCCCTAAATGAGCGTATACTTTGGAACCAACATTTTGAAGGTATTACAACAAAGCATTAACTTTAGCTTCAATAACCCAAATGCCTACTCTTTCCACGAGTGAATGACAATTGTTGAGAACAATTTATCGATTTTCTTTTTCAAATGGTCAAACCAAAAGGAACCAACAATAGAATTCCCCTAAATAGCATTCAATTTCAGGCACGAATGATGGTACAAAATCTTCCAAAGAAAGAACAAGGAAATCATCGGGTAATGGACTCTAGTACGCCGATACTATTGGATGATGTGACAAAAGTTGCATTAAGAAGTCCAACAATATAAGTGATGCCAGAAGCAATCTCTTCTGTTCCACCGAAAGAAGCAAGCATAATTGGAACTGACAAAGCTGCAAATAGAATTGCAAATGACGCCATATTCCACCTCAAGTAAATGTGTCTAGCTTTACAAGGACACTAAAGACATTAATGTATATGGAGGAACTGGGAAAGTCAACCACAATCACTAATAGTTCTCATACGTGGAAATACTTGAGAAGTATTAGTTACCCTGAAAAAAATGGGTCCGTATTTCCACTCTACAACTTGTAGAAGAAGAACTAAAAGAATGGAAAAAGATTTTTAAGCAGATAAAATATCTCATCGTGATTTGGGAAAGGTTAAGACTAATATGATGAATCATTCCTCTCTTATGATATGAGAGATGAAAGACCTAATGATCTCTTAGACCCTAAAGGTTAAGGGACTAAGTGTGTCGAGAAAAAGGCCACAAAGTCTAACCAATTATTGCACTACACGCGATATGAAGTTTCCCCTTAATCCCAAAGGTTTCCCGTCATAAGTAGATAAGTTCAACCACCAAGCCATGAAGAAGTTCAACGATAGGCGCATTGAGCAAATAGAATAGGTTATCCTTCCTCGTGTAATCTAAATATGTCCAATAAAGGGTGCTTGTGACATATATCGTAGGGTTGTCATTAAAATTTAGTTGAAATTTTTCAATATTATTATAAACTATCTCCTTTCGCAAAGTGTTATAATTTGAATTCCGTTATGCTATCATAGCCGCCTTGAAGACTTTGTTGGTACTTTCCTTACGAAAGCACTATTTCAACCACTAAGTTTCGATTAATAGACTAGGGAAGTCATTCCATCTTTTCAAATGCATTATTTTCCCATACCACTTCAAGGAATAATTTCAATCGTTTTGCGTTGTCGAATTATGGCATTTAATATCATAGGTTTAAATAACTAAACATTTTAAGTATATGATTCACAGTGGCGAATAAGGATGAATTTCTATCTCCCATCTTGATCACATGGTTGAGGTAGAATTTCAGGTCTTGTTCCTGTGAAGACATATATTAAAGGATTATGTTGGAGGTAGTTTCACCGATATTGATCACATTGGTGAAATGAAACCACTTAGTTCTTCGGATTTGACCTTATTTACAAAAAACTAGTTTCTTATAAGAGTTACAACAGATAATATAGAAGGACGCTCATTCTACTTCTCGATAGTATAATATATTCGAATACGACATCATAAAGATGGTTACTCCCTCTTGTGAGATAACCATCACCTATCCCAATAGTAACTTCCTTAGAAACCGTAATTCGAGATCCTTCTTCCAAGGCATGACCCTATTACAGAAGTATAGAATGGATTAATCATTTTCTTACTCGCTTCCTAGAGGCACTCAAGTGCTCGTTTCAATTAGGATGCTTATTCTATAAGTATTCCAACTTTTATGTTGGGAAAGTCAACCTAGAACTTCCGTACGTATGACTCAAGCTAATGGATAAAACAGCTTGACCCCCGCCTATTTCGCTAGCAAGAGTAATTGGATTTCCATTCCTTTCCCCTAATTTCGTCAAACCAGATAAGTACAATTGTGGGAGTCTTTCCATGGAATACTAGTGTAATAATTCCTTAAGAAAATGGTACAATAGTAATTCTTCTACTTGTACAATCATCTTAACTAAAGAACAAAATGTTCTTTAAGGGGGTACTAGACCCTTTGTTGTTTCCTCACAATTGTGAGTGTTAGTAGCTACTTTTCGTGTTAACCATGTACCGCCCTAAGTCTTTCCTAATTTCGGGGACGAAACTAATTTTAAGGGGGTACTATTGTAATATCCGCTAAATTCTAAAAAAAATGTTTAATTATTACAATATTTTTTTTCTTCTTAAAATATAGAATTTAATAATCATTGTAATTTAATATTATATTATGAAAAATTATAAAGGTTTACTATAATGACAATTAAGAATTTAAATAAATATATTAGTAAGTCGGGTAATTATTTAAATATTTTTCTCTCAAGAAGGGAGATTAAATATTTAAATAATTTTCTTAATAAATTATAAAAGTTTACAAATGGTTATCAATTTGGCAGATAAAATTTAAGAAAATATAATTAATAATAAATTCGGATTTAATTTAGTATTAAATAACAAAGCAAGTAAAAATGATAAGAATGACAAAATAAAAAGAGTCAAGATCCGGGGATTCGAACCCGAGACCAATTGCATCTCACTCATAACACACACACACACACTCCAAACCGCTATGCTATTGTAACTTATCTACACATAAAAGAATTTTTATTGTTTTATTCTCTTCTTTCTTCTTCTTCCCCAAATTGCACATCAGACATTGACAATTTGATTGACGTTCAACTAATGCATGTCAAATTGCTTCTCCAATGGCCATTGTTGCTTGCCCTTCTCACCATAGACCATATCATCTTTTGGTCATCTTCAACAAACACACACACACCCAATCCCCATGGATCTCCATCTCCATAATTGCTCCATCCATGGAGGTGTGGATCCATGGAGGGTTCAATTTCCTCCATAAATAGGTCCAAAAATCCCATAGAAAACTCACACAATCATCCAATCTTCCTTCTCTTACAAATTAACTCCAATTTAAGTTGATTTTCAGCCCCAAATCAATATTTTTAATTTCTGATTTTTTACTAAAAAACACAAAAATCGTAGATTGGTGGCCTAGCCCCACCGGACCACCCTTGGAGCGCCGGTCGGCCACCACCACCACTCGGGTGCGCCACCACGGCCACCAGGAGCGTTGCCCTGCCCCGCCTTGCTTCTTCTTGGTCGTCCGTCGTTCCTCCAGATCTCTCTCTGGTTCTTATTTTTACGTATAATAGAAGGGAGGAAGAAGGGATAGGTGGGCTAGTGTTTTGGGTAATATTGGGCTGGATTTTAATAGGTCCATATGTCCAATAGTAGCCCATCAGAATTTTTAAAAAGGGAAAAAAGAAGGAGAGGCCCAAAATTCCGCCCACCGCGAAATTCGTGCCCATTCCGCTCTCGTTTTCACTCGGTATAATTTCCCGACTCATATCTTAATTAATATATTTTTATAAAATAATTTATACATATATATATATAATATTTATTTAAATTAATTGAATAAATATTATAAATGGGTTATTAAAAAGGAAATTATGTAACTAAAATTAAATTGCATGCCCATCTATGAGTAATATAATTTTTAATAAGCATATATGAATTCCTAGAAATTTAATATTCATAAGAATGATACTTTAAGCACATTTGAATAAATATTGGAAAGTATTAACTTAGGCATATTTCCCTTTATTATTATAGAAGAAATAATGAAAGATAAGGATATTTATTAAAATAAGATTCTAGTAAAAAGGAAAATAGACTTGCATATCTTATTATACGGAATATGATAAGAGGAAAATATAATAATAATAATAATAATAATAATAATAATAATAATAATAATAATAATAATAATAATAATAATAATAATAATAATAATAATATATTCTAGTTTTATAAAGATATTCTATGATTAAGTTGGATAAAAGGTCATCATAAGGGAAAATAAAGAATATATGAGGAGTTGGATAAATAAATATTATGATAAGGGCATTTTAGACTTTTCACAATATAAGAAGAGTTTTATAAGCAATATTTCATATAAATAATGTCTTGATTAAGTTTATGGAGTTACTTATTTGCTTGATTATAATAAAAGATTAATAAGTTAAATTAAAAAAAATATTCTAATAATTTAAATAATGTTATGACTTAATCTTCAAAGATTAAAGAAAATACATTAAATAAGGATTTTTAAATGGATAAAAGGATATTACAAATATAAAATAATAATAAAAGATATTATTATTTTATTCATCTTCACCTAAATTATTATTATAATAATTTAGAATTTATTCTCTTATAATAAGGATATAAGAGATTTTCAAAACTTTAAAAGAATTTATATTTAAATTCTTATTAAAGCTCGTTCGAATATTCCGTGTCGATAGGTCGAGCTCCTGTTTCGTTTCGAGAACAACGCTTTCCGCTCTTTCGTTAATCCGCTATCGTACAAGCTAAGACAAGTGGATTTTCTCCTTAACGCCTCAATAATTTGTTTCTGTGAAATTTCTCGATGTTGGGAACAACTTGTTTGATACAAAAATAAATGAATCTAGGAATATCGATTCCGAGAAAAAATGACATATTTTAATTATGATTCGTACTACGCTAGTATTGAACTTTAGGACCGATGATTTGTGGCCTTGTTTGTTTCAATCTCTTTTCGAGATTCGTTATGGATTAGCATAGGCGATATTATATTATGAACTAGCTAGTTGCCTATATACTTGGGATGAAAGAGGCCCGGTATTGTAACGCCTCGACTTTATACCGGGGCACTACTCGGTAGTAGACCACACATGGGTCCACATGAGCTAACCTAGCAAACAAGTGCACGCAGATCTTACAACTCGAGCACGGCGAGAAAATACAAAGAAAACATCCAACTTGTATTTATAAAATCAATGTATTAAAAACATGCATGAATTTCCCAATCGACATAAACAACAACACCACTTGTGAGAACTTTATTGACATCGTAATATCCTTTCCTTAACAAAATCAAACATTATGCAAAATAAGTAACCACCATTTCACTCATCTGAACCCAATCCTAATGACACGGTCTTCAACGACTCGCATCATTATTTTTCTGAGGTTCCATCATGGGTCTCTTGTTCCTAATCCTTACCTTGGAATTGAAAAACAAATCCCTGAAGGGTTAGCTAACAATTCCCATATGCACCAAATAGTAAACACAATATGCAATAGCAAAATCAATTTATCAAATTACATAATAAGAATAGTATTAGAATAGTTCACCTATAGTATTCACAATAGCAGACAAACGCACAACATTACTTATAATCATAAGATGCACATAATAATACCTATAGCCATACGATGCATACTAATAATAGCACATCATTTCACATAAGTATCACCTCAACCACTTTTCCTCTCAATAATTGTTCAATCACAACACATCATTTCTCAATCGACATAATTTATTAAATAAGCATGGCATCCTCCAGCCTTGCGTGGGGTAGTGGACGGCGGCCTCCACCGTTTATCCAAACCACTCACACCCTCATCATTCACCTTCTTACCCATGGTCAAGCCTCCTCGGGAGCACTCGCCAAAACATTTTACTATAATTTTGAAGGGGCCCTCCTTGACATACAACCAAGTTAGGGATGTCTCCGCCTTCCCGACTATCCCTAATCATAGTCGTATCGGTTAGGTGCCAATGCTTAGAAATCCGAATAAAATAAAAAATAGTATTCAACTATTATATTTTCCAAAATAGCAAATTACTTTCAAATAGGAATATAAAATATATAGGAATGAATCCCAAAATACAACTCTACACATCTTATCTACACATCTAGCACACATCAAAACTGATAACTAAGTAAGTCTAGGCGACTTACCTCTTGACTGAGAATTCAGACTCTTGAATGGAACAAGGACTTGTCAAAATGATTTCCTAAACCATGATATAAGTTATTGTAAATAACATGAAGTTTGAGACTCAAAAGAATACGATAAAGGTTTAAAACTGGAAATCTCTCTAACCCTTTGATAATTTAACCCGACAACTCACATGGACATAAACTTTGAACCCACAATCAACCTCTTACTCGAAGTTACTACAAAATAACCCATCTAAAGACATTAAAACTAATAAGAACGTTCACCAAAACTCAACCCCTTTATTGAGTCTATAACTCACGCCTTTAAGCTTAGAACTACACTTTACCAATCCATTTTTCTACACCATCTTCCAACATCAAAATTCACCATAAATCCAACCATAAAAACTTCCTTACTATACCCACAACTCACACCATCCAACAAGAAAGAACAACTCACCAAAGAGGAGGAAATGGATGCTCCTTGTCTTCCGATGGAAGGGGCGACCAACAACAAGCAAGAAGGTCGTGAAGGAGCATGACAACGAGAGGAAGAGAGGGAGGCGAAAAATGGAAGGGAAGACATGGATTTATATAGGAGAAGTGGAAGAAGACAAATTCAATTCAGCTTGTATAAGAGATAAAGATCATGGCACACAAATCTAGAAGATATAGCATGAATATTGAGGGAGAAAGATAAGCATGGAACACAAATCTAGAAGATAAGATAACATGGCACGAATATCTATGAAAATGGATAAGATCAAAACTTTTACAAGTCTATCTTTATTCCATTAAGAAACGGGATTATTTAAAAACTAAGAAACAAACTTATCCGAGCTTACTTACAAGCGAAGTAACCCAAACACGTTTTTCGAGAGCATCAAAATTACCCATTTACATCCAAATATCACTTAATTCGAGCACGCTTTTCCATGCATATATTGTTTTAAGGTCTTCCTGAGATTACTTAATAGCTAAGCAATCCCAACACGAATTTCAAGAAACACTAAATTATCCAAAATTTTCCTGAGTATTACAGGTATCCTAGGGTGAAAGAGGTCTGAAAAATCAGGATGAAAGAGGCATGCACACTCAAGATGAAAGAGGCTTGAACACTCGGGATGAAAGAGGCCTGAAATTTCTTCATTTTCTTTTAAGTGGAATTCAGCCCATTCATGGCCCCCACGCCCTTAAAATACGTTAACATAAGTGAATGTTTTCATCACAATAAAAGATAAGTGCCCTAGCACATTTAAAAGAAATCAAAACCAGACCGGTCTTAAATGATCGATCCGGCTCTCGGTTCGCAAGGGCGCGAGAGGTTTTCAAAAACTTGTATGAATTAATAACGTTTCCAACATACTTCCTACTCTAAAAGAAGTCTACAATCTCGTAGTTCTTCTCTTGATTAACGAGTTATCTCTTCCCGAGATACACTCCTCTTCGTCCCGATAAGCCCCACATAAAGACCTATACCTTCAAAAACACATCCCGATAATATCTCTCGAATATTATAAATTACCATAACACCCTTGAGAATTTCCATTCTCGCTTGCTTAGTCTCCTTAGACTAATTCCACATTTTCCGCATTTTTGCCTGGTATTTCTCGCCCTTCGCAACAAATGCCAAACTGTAGAAAGTCACACCGAAGTGTTGAAGACAGAGTCCAGAAGGTTCGAGAAGCGTTATGCAAGGCTAGAAGGTCAAGGCAAGACGACGTCGAAGGAAGGAAGAAATTCTCATAAGAGCGAGGCTTTCCGAAGATAGTGCACCAGCTCTTCTCTTTTTAAAACCAAGCAAATCATCATCACATGAGTTGTCTTGGGAAAACTGTTGAGAGGGTTTCTTGACAACAAATAAATTTATAAGTCAAGACCCCGCTGAGTATAGCGAAGTCAGGATCGTCCCACAGGAAGCAAGGTTATTCGTGTAAGGCCCGAGGCCAAAGAAGCGCTATCCCATGTCAACCCGAGAACTTCCCAGGAGGTCACCCATCCTGGTACTACTCTCGCCCTTGCACGCTTAACTTCTGAGTTCTTTGTCCTCACTCGAACTCAGAAAAGGAAGAGCTCTTGTTGACATGGGGAGCACCTCAATTCCTTATAAACCACCGGGGTGTTACAATTCGTTTATCAATCTACTAAAAAGCAAACAAAAACAAATAAAAACACTCACAAGTAGCCTCGTTAACGACGTTGTCAGGGTCGTTAACGAACCACCGAACACAAAAATACTCAAATAACGACCTAAATAAATTTCGGTACCGAGGCAAGTAACCCAACAACGAAAATTCACCAAAAATAATTCAAATAAAACAAAGATCTAGGACTAGGGACACCACAACATAGCCAAGCATATAAACTCGTAAGAGGATAAGATCATGCCTTTAAACAGATAGAGTCATCAACTTTCGTTGACTATCAAGTAAATTAACCAACTTTCGCATCCTAATTCACTTAATTGCTTGTTTTGGATCTAAAGCTTGAAACTTTCGTATTCAAACAATATCAATCTTTAAGTTACTAACTTTCCCATTCAATCAAGTTAAAAACTCAAATTACCTCAACTTTCATTTCGGTATAAGCACAACAAACAATCTCAATAAAAGATAAAAGGCATTCAACACACAATCTTACTCATCAAACATGCTCAACTAATGTCGGGCTTAACCCCGATCCTAGAAAAGAAGACTACTCACTAATCATGACTAAGAATCTAATAACTTTAATCAAAGAAAACATTGAAAAAAAAACAGTACTCAAATTAATAAGAAATATCGTCTTACAGAGATTCAGAAGAAACCAAAAACACCGAAATACCGAATCAAGATCACGACTAATGATCCCGGTAACTTTCGTCTACCGAGCCCCTTCGATCACAACTCCGATCGATCCTTCTCTCTCTCGGCTCTCCAAAATTCTCCTAAAAATTCCCCCCTTTTCTATGCTAGATAGAAGGGTATTTATACTAAAAAGCTAAAAACTAAATAGGCTAAAAGATATAAACTTTCCTAAAAAGATAGAAATAAAACTCTAAAAGATAGAAACAAAATCTATGAAGATAATAAGACCTAAAATACATATTCTAACAACCCTAAAAGATTCTAAAAAGATACTCAACCGACACGGAAATAAATTCCCGCTTAGGATCGGTGAATCATAAAATCAAACTTCAAATCTTCTCTTTCGTGGCCTCGTTAACGAGCCATCACAGCCTCGTTAACGAGCCTGGGCTTTGTTTTCTTCCACACTTCCTCTCGTAATCTTGAGCTCTGACTTCTTCAATCTTGTATTCCTCCGTCTTTCACTATAATGCTCCAAATTCAGCTCCATATAGCTCTTTTCCTTCCTAAAACCTACAAAATACACAAAATAGCGTAGCTTCCACTCTTTTGATAGAAATATGCAAAACTATCTAAAAACACTCAAAACTAAACCTAAAATTAACAAAACTAAACCTATTAAGTAAAGAAAACCTACTAAAAACTATACTAGAAATGCGAACATCAAAATACCCCATACTTAAATTTGCTTGTCCTCAAGCAATCAACAGACACTAACCTAAACCGAAAAAAACATACCCATCAAGACATAGCCATCTTCTTAAAAGCAACATCTACTCATGAGAAAAATATAGCAAAAGACTATTAACGTCCTCACACACATATGTACTTAAAATAGACATAAGATAATACAATCCAACCTTACACGGGATATTGTGTTTCTCTCAACTCTCAAGTGTTTAGGCTTATAAATTCAATCTCTCAACTCATCTTATATACAAAAACTCATAGAAATTGGAACTTATATCACCAATACTCTCCACCCAAGATTTGTCAAAACAAGCAAAAATCATCAAGAGAATTTAGGGGGCTCAATGAAAAACTTCATAGAAGCTTCCATTCGGCCGGGTTGTAATGGGGTTTGGTAAAGACAATAAGGCGTGGAAAATTTTTGGTCATGTGGTGCTAATAATATCCGGGAATCAAAGACTCCTAAAAACTCACATATCAAAAACTCTCATAAAAAATTATACCAAACTCACTCTTCTTTATGCACTTATTCTCACTCACCCTTCATCATCCTAGAAAGTCTCATAATAAATAAAAGAATCTCTGATATTATAAATACAAATGCACTTCAACTCTTCACTTCCTTTTTATTATCGTTCTTCTTCTTCTTTCTTTTTTTTTTTTTATATATTGCCTCGTTGCCTCGTTAACGAACCCACTTCAGGGTCGTTAACGAGCTCCCGTATACATTCTTCCCTTCTCTTTCTCACCTCCATCAAATACTTTATTTTGTGCAATCTTTTGCTTATCAAGAGATCTTTCTTATTACATGTAAAAACAAGAGACTTCCAATCTACCCTTCTCAAACAACCTTCAATTGAAGCAAAATATAAGAAACTTCTCTCTTTTTAACACACAACAAAACTTACCTCTCCAATCTAAGTCCTAATTTCCGGATAGGGTCAAGCTTATCTAGGCTATGGTATACTTTTGTGGAGCTAAAAATAAAAGGTTTCAGGCTAGAATTGGTTATCAAAAGAAGGATCATGTAAAGGTGGATAGGGAATAATAGGGCTTATAAAAATAATTTCTCCATCATATGATTTTCACAAGTAATGAACTAAAAAATCTCATACGGGTCTCAAGAAATAGATAACCATCACAATTCCAAGAGATAATATGCATAAAGAGAGTAAATCACACAAGAAAAGAAGAGGGATTTATAAATGTTCTCCCTATAAGGCCAAAAATAACTCACAAGGTAGATTTTGTTGGATTGCATCATCTATGCTATAAAGTATATGTGCTCAATTTCATCCAATGCTATCTTTTCTAAAACAAATAATTTCAAGTTGAGAATCCGGCTATACTTTTAAAGACATGCTTGCAAGGAATTATATGATTGAGTTAGCGACTGCTATCATAGAACTTAAGAAAGAGATATCTATCAATTCTAAAACTCTTTTTTAGATTTTTTCAAAATTTTTTGATTTTTTTTTTCGATTTGCAACATAAAGAAATAAAAACTACATAAAACACATAAACACCTAGGACACAAGTTTTCTATTTTCTCCCACCCCATACTTAAAATTACAGTGTCCCCACTGTAAGAAAATAAGAAGAAGGAAAAAAAATAGAAAAGAAAACAACAAAAGATTAAAAAGAAAAAGAAAGACATAAAAACTTACAAAGTTTCAAAAGTGGGAAACAAGGAAAAACTTCATCTTCGGGCTGAATCAACGGTTTGGTGGAGGAAAGTAGTGCTCAAAGTTCCCCATGAATTCGTACATCGTCCTCCAACACTCAGCGTCATCCGCCTCTCTCTGACGATGCCTCTCATCCTCCATCGACATGCGAGTTGAATAGACAGATTCCCATCTATCCATCCTCCTATGAATGTGATCCTGCTGGAGGTGAAGCTGCTGCATCCGTGCAAAAAGATCCTCTGCCCATGGTGGTGGTATACTCGATCCTGTGTACTCGGGCTGAGGAGGTGGTGGGTAGTGAGGTTGGAAATGATCTTGATACATCACCGGGTTGTAAGGCATGAGTCCATAGGAATGAGGGTCGACAGGAACTGGTGGTGGGTCAACAGGAGCTCTCGGCACCTCGTTAACGAAGCTTGGTGCCTCGTTAACAGTGTTGGGAGGGGGCTGGAAATGGTCGTTAACGAGCCTGGTGGGCTCGTCAACGAGGATGTTGCTCCCCAAGACTTCCGTGTCGATGTCTTCTTCCTCGAAATTTAGCTCCTCAGTTCCTCCCTCGGTGTCGGCCTCTTCAGTGTCGTTGCCTACTACCTCGGTATCCTCTTCTTCATCTTCATTTTCATCTTCATCCATGGCTTCTCGCTCAAACCGGGATTCACATGGCCTAAGCGAAAGCTCATCCTCCGGCTTAGGTTCCAATGGGTAGGCATGTCCCGTCCACGCCTCGTACCAATTCGGTACGTAGAGAAGCTCAAACTTGTCGAGGGTCGGTGTAACGATGCGATCTTGAACTTTCACCTTGAATCCTCCCTCGGCTTGAATGAAGACACTGGAGCTATACCAATAGTTCTTGTTGAGGAGTTGGGCGTGAGCCGGTGTGTAGGGGGTGAGATCGACTCCAAGATTTTTAGCGAAGAGGCTAACCAAGTTGCCATACCAAACCTCCTTGGACTTGGTTGATTTCCCGATGTAGTAAAGCCACTCGTACCCCAAATTTAAGGATGGTGCGGAAACAAGCAACTTCCGTCCTTGTAGGCCTGTTCAACTCTCTCTTCGGCCAAAACGTCGCGGCTAGGACTCTAAGAATAATCCTGAAGATGGGGTTGATGATGGTTGCCCCGGATAATGCCGCGGTTGAGGATTGAACCTCCCCGGTGATGTAGCTCCAAGTGCGAGTCACTCTGTAGTCCTTCAAGCTGTAATCTCTAGACGGGTTTGGGATCTCTAAGATTGTGTTGAACTCCGCCATTGTGAACTCACGACTCTCATTACCGAGCCGAAACCGGATTCGTCCCGCTGATAGTGTGGCAAATTCTCTTGCTTCAGAAGATGAGCGGCACCAAGGATAACAAAGGCCTCCTTGACGTCCGTGTAGATCCCCGTGTTGACAGCACTGGACTTTGAGAACCATCGGGTGTAGTGGTCCTTCTCCAGAAAATCACGGTAACGCCGTACTTGGCACTAAGTGCTCAAAATCACGTCATCCACACGAGGTGGATATGGGGACCTATGGTTTCTCCTCTTCTTCTGAGCTCGGGTAGCGGGTCTGCTTGAACTTGCCATGGGATCCTACAAAATAATCAAGACTTTTCCAAGATAAGATCCACTCAAAAATAGATAGGCAAGAGACCCCATACTTGGTCTTGAATTAACCTCGAAATTATTCGTTAACTACCCAATTGGGTCGTTTACGATTTTGGACTCGGTATTGATCTTTGATGTTTTGCAGGGTCGTTAACGAACCTGGGTGGGTCGTTAACGAGCCGTCGAGACCAAAATTACCGAATTTCGATTTTAATCTATCTTTAATTAAAGCATAAATCAAGCATGCAATCTTCTATATTTCTCCACCAATCCCATGATCAGATATAAGCACCCCATACTTGCTCGATTACCCATCCCGAACATGCTAAAATTACCCAAAATTTTGACATGCAAAGTTTGAAGCTTGAGACTAGAACAAGAAAAATTCATGCTTTTCTAACTAGAATGCTGCAATAGATAATCTAACATGAATAATTTTTCCTAAAACAAGAACAACTAAGCACAATCAAGAATTTTATGAGCGAAAACCATGCATGCAAATCGACCTCTCTAAGAACAAGATCCAAGACATGAAATTTCTACCCTAAAAACCATGAATCATGCAATTTCGAGTTAGGATTTAGAAATCATACCGGAGAATCGAGAAATTGAAGAACAAGAGGACGGAATCGAGTGGTTAACGAGCTCGGATCTCGTCGGTGAGAAAATCGGGTTTCCGGGCTTCGGTAACGACTACCTCTCGGTGGTCGGTGGAGTGAAGGATTCCGAACGGTGGGAGAGGGATTACGAGCTCTTTGGTTGGGTTTTTGAGAAGTATGGAATTGGGAGAGTGTGGTGGTAGATTTTTGGAAGGGATAAAAGGGTTTTTATAGGAGAGGGAAGGGATAGGGATAGGTAGAGGGTGGCGGCTAGGGTAGTAATAAGATAGATTAGGTTAAAAAAACTTATTTGCCCCATTTTTGACGAGTCGGGTCGTCGAACCGGGTCGTTAACGACCCTGGGTGGGTCGTTAACGAGCTGTCGTAGCCTCTTGGAGTGATTTTTCGATCCCTTCTCCTGAAATCTTGTCAGCTCAAAAATTCTAATTTCTATCCTAACTAAAACTTAAAAAGAAAACAAAAGAAAGCTAGAAAATAATCTAAAAGAAAACGAAAAAGAGAAACTAAATCTATTCTAAAAGTGGGTTGCCTCCCGTAAGCGCTATTTTTAACGTCGTTAGCCCGACGAGCTCCTTTGCTCACGGTGGTTCATGTGTAGCCATGTTGGGGTCTTGAGGTACCCCATACTTAGCCTTGCAGCCTCTGTGTGCTTGAGTTGCTAAATTTGGACCCTTTTCTGCTATCAGTACGCCCGATATTCCTACATGATGGTCAGTGAAGTCCGAAAACCAAGGTGGTGTGGACTTTTCTATAGTACATATAATAGGGCCTTGGTTGTACTCTTGAATGTGGGACTCGGTGATTGGCAAATGAGCTTGGTAGTGACTGTTGTGTCGAGTTCTGGTTGAGTCAACTCGATTTGTGCGACTCCAACTGGGTCGTTGGCTTTTTGATCCAAGTTGAATTCCACCCGTTCTTCTCCGATATCAAAAGTGAGGAGTCCTTTCCGCACATCAACTCTTGCTCCTGTTGTGGCTAAAAATGGTCGACCGAGAATTATGGGGACATGAGGGTCTTCAGGCATATCAAGGACGATAAAATCGTTCGGTATAAAGAATTTCCCGACTTGGATAGGATAGTCGTCCACCACTCATGTGGCCTTAACACATGACCCATCTGCCATGTACAGATTCATGTCTACCGGCTCTAGTGGTCCCATATTAGCTTTAGACCAGATTGAGAGAGGAACGAGACTAGCACTGGCACCCAGATCGCATAAAGCCTTGAACTTGTGGTTGCCTATGCCGATCGTTATTGCAAATATTCTTGGATCTCCTAGCTTTTCTGGTAGAGCTATTGATCTGGCTTCATCTTGTAGCTCTGTAATGGATCTTTTCCTGCTAAGAATATCTTTCAAAAACATTGTGTAAGTCGGCATTTCGCTTAGGGCCTCAGCGAATGGGATGGAAATATTAATGCCCTGAAGAATCTTAACGAAACGCTTAAACTTACTCTCAGTAGAGTCCATAGATTTCTTAGTTGGAAATGGAAGAGATTTCACCATTCTCGGAACCAAGTTGGGCTCGAGAGGTGAGAGTACGGGGTCGACATTGGGGTCGTTTATTGTCCTCGGCGAGTTGTTACCGACCCTGGTGGGGTCGTTAACTACCCTGGGGTTGAGAGGAAGGCTCGGTTTAGTAGACTTACCTGGGTTAGGGTCGTCAGATACCCTCGGAGCCTCGTCACCCTGGTTTGTGGGCTCGTTATTTGCCCTCGCTGGCTCGTTAACGAGCCGTTTGGTGACGTCTTGTTCCTCCTTGTCTTCAGCTTGAACTCTCTCTGGTAATGTCTTCCCGCTTCTGAGGTGTACCGCTGCTATTTGGCCTCTAGGGTTCTCCTCGGGGCGGCCCGGGAGTTGCCCTTGTGGTCTTGGAATCCGTGCAGCTAGGTCCCCTAGTTGGGAATCAACACTCCTCTTCCAAATATCGAACTCTCCCCATCTTTTATCTTGTCGGTTCAGTTTGGCTTGAACTTCATCAACTTTGTTGTTCACTCCGTTAATGCTTTCCTTTATTTCCTGAACCCATGATGGCATCTCCTGATGGCCTGGAGGTCGATATGGTGCAGGTCGTCTATGTGGTGGGGGCCCTGCATAGTTTTGACTTGTATTTTGATTGCCCCATGATTGATAGTTGTTCGACCTGTCATGGTAATTAGGCTGGTTCCTGTATGGTCCTCTCATATAATCCATCTCAGCTATTGTCTCAGCGGCTCTAACCTGCTCAATGTTAGTGCAAGCAGAAGTACTATGTGCAGAAGAACCACATTCTTGACATGATTGAGAGGATTTTAGAAAACTTACCTGTTTCTTCAGACAGTTGACCTCGTCTTGTAAGAATTGATTTTTAACCTCTGGATCAACTTCTTCTCAGTTGGGTATGTAGAGACGTTTTTGAGTTTGTGGAGCTTGCTGGGTTCCGTACATAGCATCGTAATTAGCCAGCTTATCCAACAGTTCCCACGCCTCTGTCGGGTTCATCTCTATAAAACCGCACGCATTATGCGTGTTGATGCGGTTCTTGGTCTCTGCGTTGATACCCTGGAAAAAGATTTCTTGCAAAACATATAAAGGTTGCCCATGAGTAGGACACTGTCTAAGCATCTCCTTGAATCTTTCCCATGTTTCAACGAATGTTTCATTAGGAAACTGGTGATAGGAGGTGATGCGTTTCCTCAACTCCGTCGTCTTAGCAGGAGGGAAGAACTTTGTAAGAAATTGATCGTACAAAGCTTTCCAAGTCCTGATAGACTTGGAAGGTAGGCTCTCCAACCAGTTCAGGGCCTTTCCAGTAAGAGACCATCTAAAAGCTTTTAACAGAACATATTCTAGTGAGACACCTTTAGCAGCTATGGTGTCACATAAATCAAGAAAGTTTCTAATATGCTCCATAGGGCACTCAGCAGGTTTCCCTTCAAACTGAGCCCTTTTGATTAAGGATATAAATGGAGATTTGATCTCAAAAGGTTTCTCTATCGCTGGAAGCACAATAGGAGATTTTGGCACCCTCAGTTCCGGATGCATGTATTGTTTGGCATTCCTTGGATAGGCATCAAGCTCTTCTTGTAAACGAGCCTTGTCAGCTCGTTGACGCCCAGCTTCGACGTCTGCGCCGCCCTTCTCGGCTTTAAGTGCCTCCATCTGAGTCCGGAGGATCTCCAAC
Source organism: Fallopia convolvulus (assembly GCA_964016875.1). Taxonomy (NCBI): domain Eukaryota; kingdom Viridiplantae; phylum Streptophyta; class Magnoliopsida; order Caryophyllales; family Polygonaceae; genus Fallopia; species Fallopia convolvulus. The sequence continues at coordinate 6,323,985 of OZ024737.1, forward strand.
TGTTGAGCCATCTCTTCTGCTGTGTCCATGGCTCGGTTTTCTCAGAGTCGACGGTGCAGGGAACGTTCGGGTTCTGAGTAATAACCAGTTTTATCAAACTGAAGCCTTCGTCGTCCTACCGGCATACACTGAGAAAAACAGACAAAGAAAACAAAAATTAAAAACAAAAACGGGGTCGGGCTATTCCCGAACCCAAAGATAAACTAACAAACTCGTTGCTTCCCCGGCAACGGCGCCAATTTGTTGAGAGGGTTTCTTGACAACAAATAAATTTATAAGTCAAGACCCCGCTGAGTATAGCGAAGTCAGGATCGTTCCACAGGAAGCAAGGTTGTTCGTTTATAAATCTACTAAAAAGAAAACAAAAACAAATAAAAACACTCACAAGTAACCTCATTAACGACGTTGTCAGGGTCGTTAACGAACCACCGAACACAAAAATACTCAAATAACGACCTAAATAAATTTCGGTACCGAGGCAAGTAACTCAGCAACGAAAATTCACCAAACATAATTCAAATAAAACAAAGATCTAGGACTAGGGACACCACAACATAGCCAAGCATATAAACTCGTAAGAGGATAAGATCATGCCTTTAAACAGATAGAGTCATCAACTTTCGTTGACTATCAAGTAATTTTAACCAACTTTCGCATCCTAATTCACTTAATTGCTTGTTTTGGATCTAAAGCTTGAAACTTTCGTATTCAAACAATATCAATCTTCAAGTTACTAACTTTCTCTTTCAATCAAGTTAAAAACTCAAATTACCTCAACTTTCGTTTCGGTATAAACACAACAAACAATCTCAACAAATGATAAAAGACATTCAACACACAATCTTACTCATCAAACATGCTCAACTAATGTCGGGCTTAACCCCGATCCTAGAAAAGAAGACTACTCACTAATCATGACTAAGAATCTAATAACTTTAATCAAAGAAAACATTGAAAAAAAAACAGTACTCAAATTAATAAGAAATATCGTCTTACAAAGATTCAGAAGAAACCGAAAACACCGAAATACCGAATCAAGATCACGACTAAGGATCCCGCTAACTTTCGTCTCCTGAGCCCCTTCGATCACAACTCCGAGCCGTCCTTCTCTCTCCCGACTCTCCAAAATTCTCCTAAAAATTCCCCCCTTTTCTATGCTAGATAGAAGGGTATTTATACTAAAAAGCTAAAAACTAAATATGCTAAAAGATATAAACTTTCCTAAAAAATAGAAATAAAACTCTAAAAGATAGAAACAAAATCTAAGAAGATAATAAGACCTAAAATACATATTCTAACAACCCTAAAAGATTCTAAAAAGATACTCAACCGACACGGAAATAAATTCCCGCTCAGGATCGGTGAATCATAAAATCAAACTTCAAATCTTCTCTTTCGTGGCCTCGTTAACGAGCCCTCACAGCCTCGTTAACGAGCCTGGGCTTTGTTTTCTTCCACACTTCCGCTCGTAATCTTGGCTCTGACTTCTTCAATCTTGTATTCCTCCGTCTTTCACTGTAATACTCCAAATTCAGCTCCATATAGCTCTTTTCCTTGCTTAAACCTACAAAATACACAAAATAGCGTAGCTTCCACTCTTTTCATAGAAATATGCAAAACTATCTAAAAACACTCAAAACTAAACCTAAACTTAACAAAACGAAACCTATTAAGTAAAGAAAACGAAACCTATTAACAAAACGAAACCTAAAAACACTCATCATAATATTATAATATTGAGGACATATCCTTTGAATGCATGACTTTTTAAAGCTATTTTTGATGATATGATTCAAAAATAGAAAATTGTTATTTTTGATGATAGGGTGTTTGATACTGTCATCAAAACAGGGGTAAAGGTTTCTTGTGCACCAATGCATGCATGGATCCGTTATAAATTCATGTGATCTGAGAAAATATGAGAGAATTCAAAAAAAGACAATTTAATGTATGCATTCGTTGATTCTGTTTTAAATGACAATAGTCTTATGATGACAGTAACAGAAACAATTTTATAATACCGTTGATAATAACTTGTATTGGATATTGATGACAACATTAGAAACAACATTATAATATTGATGACAATAGTTTGATGAAATAGTAGAAACAATATTGTGTTCATGACAATACGATCGTACTAATGACATCAAAAGAAAAGAACTGATGATAGTAAAATAAAAGAAGATCCTGTAAATGAAAGAAACTCTATTCTATAGCATTTGTGGTCTTGCTTGATTCAGCTAAAACCATAGGCTTCTTGGCATTCTTGCTTCTCTTTGTCTTGAACTCGCCTTTGGAAGGGATTCTACTTTTTCTAGGTCTCCCAGTCATCCTTCTCACATTTGGTGGATGACATATTGTGCTTTTAACATCCACAAGCACATCCCAATCTATTTTTGGAGGAAGTGGGTAGATTGAATCTTCGTATGTTGAGGACCAAGCTTCAAATTGGTAGCACTCATTGATAAAGTTTCTCAATAGGTATTGCATTTGCTGAATTGCAACAAGGGCATGAACAAGGGATTTTTTCTAAGTCAAATATCCTGCAAGTTCGTGTTTTTTGAGCTATATTGACCACACCGGAGAAGTCTCCACTGAACACTTCGAATTGAGTGTTGTTTAGGACTTTAACGACATATCTCTTTGATTTCTTGCATCTTAGCTCAAGAATCTTGTGGATTGTTGGTGACAGTTGGTTGTTGTTCTCTTGGATTGTTTTCTTACGCTCAGGAAACCATATTGACAGCAAATCTCTGATGAATTCCAAGCGAGCAACAATAGGGAATGATCTTGCTTGTTTCAAAACGTTGCTGACACATTCTGAGTTGTTGGTGGTCATTATGTTGTACCTATCTCCATTAAAGTGTACTCTTGACCACTTTTCTAGTCCTGCATCCCTTAAATATTGTCCCATCTCTGGATTCTTTGAACAAATGTCTTGGAAATATTTGTTGAAGTCTGTCATCGTGTAACATTCAACTTCTTGCTTGAATAACTTGCAATCCCTTTTTCCTTGAATCTTGTAATGAGATTTTGCTTCAAATGCCTAATACATATGACGTGTTTTACACATCTGTAGACTGATTCCACAGATTTTACAATGCTTAAATGTTGATCTGACACAAACACTATGTCATTAGAGCATGGAATTACAGTTAGCAATTGATCAAAAAACCACTTCCAAGCTTTATCATTTTCAGAATCCACAACGACATAGGCGAGAGAATATATTTGTTGGTTTGCATCTTGTGATGAAGCAGTAATTAAAACTCCCAAATATCTATTGTGGAGATGTGTTCCATCTATTTGAACGACCTGCATTTGATAATAAAGGTACATGAGAAATCAAAAGTGATGACAGTTGGTCATGAATATAAGGGACGACAACTTATCAAAATGATGACAATACCTTTTGAATGCATGACTTTATTTATATGACAAAATTCAAAAATAGACAATTTAATGTATGCATTCGTTGATTGATTTTGTATTAAATGACACTAGAATTATAATATAGTTATGACAATTTTATGATGACAGTAACAGAAACAGTTTAGTGATGGCAGTAACAAAAAGAGTTTTGTAATAATGATGACAAACAATATGATGGGCGCAACTCATAGTTTTATGATGATAGTTGGACATGAATATTAGTGTTGACAACTTATCAAAGTTGATTAAAACCTCTAATCGACGCTACAATTGCAACGAAGACATACTTGAATCTACCCTGACTTTCAACTTCGAGGCATGTGTAAGTGCCTTGGTTTGCTCTTTTGATCATGTGACAATATGATGGGAGCATCTCATAGTCTTCTTTCGGTGATCCTCTTATCAGCACTTGTGCCCATTCTTGTACTTTCCAAGCTTTCGAGTAGCTAACATGTTGCAAGTAATCATTTCTCATGTCATTCATGATCATACTTGGGTTTGGCCCCTTCTTAACACCATCAAACATGTGATGACAACGATGTATTTTCAGAGATGACGGAGATGTTGATGATAGTGATTACAAAATAGAAACATACCTTAATTTTATTTTTTTTACTATGATTTGATATGGCGGTTGAATATGCCTTGAACATTTCACTTCGAATGGGCTTGTATGGTTTTCATTGAATTTCTTTACCTCAAAATAACTTAATCCTTTCAGTTTTGATCGATGCCACCAATTTCCATTCGCATGCTTTATGTACATATTTCAGTGAGTAGTAATCTTTCCTTGATCTGTGCACTTTGAAACCGTAGCTCTCCTTCATTGCTAGGTTATACATTATAGTCTTAAGCTCTTCATTTGTTCCAAACATTTGCCCTACTTGAACAAACTGACTATTTGGTGGATGATCAACAACTTCATCATCATCAGATACCATTGCAGTTTCATTTACATCATAAATTTCTAATAATTGGTAATTGCTATTGACACTTGATGACAGTTGCATATTCTCAATAGTAGCAAGCTCTTTTCCTTTTGATGACAGTTGCATATTCTCAGTAGCAAGCTCTTTTCCTTTCGATGACAGTTGCATATTCTCAGTTGCAAGCTCTTTTCCTTTCCTTCTTATATGTATTATAACATAGATAGGCAAACCCCAAGCAAGTTGAGTTGTGTTGCTGATCTGGTAGAATGATTTGAGATCTTCATCTGTCTCAATTATGAAAGGACTTGGCACCTTTTTTTGGATGTAGGTGTGATAGGTTGATTTCTGCTGGTTGTGAGTTCATTGCAAACCTTGCCACAATCTTGTCCTTTAGATCGTCTAGTGCTAAATCCTCCTTTAACACAAATGCTTTCAAATTTACATCACCAAGATAAAGACATTCACCATTGTTTGTCTTCCATTCTCCTCCAACACAGACTGTTAGAACCTTGATATTCATTTGTTGTCATCATTTGTCATCAACAAACACCAATTAGAGACATCACAAACATTGTCGACTAACATCTATCAAGTAACATGTATCATCAAAAATTTATCATCCTCTAACATGAACACTGTCATCAACTAACATGAACACTGTCATCACAAACATTGTCATCATGAACCACTATCATCAAATTTTATTGATCAACTAATACATATCAACTAAAATCTATCATAAGAAAATTTATCATCCTCTAACATCGACAATGTCATCAACTAACATGAACACCGTCATCACAAACACTATCATCATGAACACTTTCATCAAATTGGAGATTTTTAAAAAAATTGATTTATTGAATTGTCGTCCCAGAGACTTGTTGATGACAGTTTTTTGATGGCAGAAAATTTATCATCCTCTAACATCGACAATGTCATCAACTAACATGAACACCGTCATCACAAACACTGTCATCATGAACACTGTCATCAACTAACAAGAACACTGTCATCATGAACATTGTCATCAAATTGGAGATTTTTTTAAAAATTGATTTATTGAATTGTCGTCCCAAAGACTTGTTGATTACAGTTTTTTGATGGCAGATCTAACATTAAAGTTAAAATTTTGTTACGTATTTGGATTAAATTTCGTGAAATATGATGATAGTGTTTGAGAAACTTGCCTTGTTGATAACACGATCGTTGTAGATGACAAGATAAAGGATTCGATCGCAAAAAAACGACTAGTAATCGTTTGTGACGACACCTGGAATGAATTCGACGAGCTTTCAATGGCGAAACTTGCGTCGACCAATGGCGAAACTTGATGACAGGAATCGAACGCGAAAACGAAGACCGAATCCGTTCATGATGACAACTGGAATGAAAGTGACTACTTTCAATCGCGAACTCGGTGACAAGAGGATCGAAAATCGATGAGAACACTATCGTGATGAAGGAGGGAGGTCGATTTTCGCGTTTATGGTGCGCGCGAGCACTTTTGCCATTTACCTAATTTTCACACCCTCATTAATATGCGCGTAATTAGCCTCTTTATTTTTGCTATATAATTAATTCAGCCAAAAAGTAATTCGAATTATAATTAAAAATAACAAAAATTATTTTATCTTTATCTTTTTATCTATATATAAAAAATATTTATCTTAAATCAGATTTTGATAAAAAAGGTAAAATTTTCAAATATCTATATAATTACTTGACTAAATTAAGTTTTTATTAAAAATTATATTATATTTTCCTTAATTTTCTTTTTGGGTTTTTATGTAAATATATAATATTTTATTATCTTTAAAAAAATCTATATTTTTTTTATATTTTCTTATGAACTATCTTTTTAACTTTTTATTGAAAATATTTTTAACGAAATTGAATTTGATTAATTTTTTTAAGAATTTACAATATTTTTGGATTTTTATTTATTTTTGTATATTTACTTTATTAATATCATAATCATAATATATTTAAAAATTGATGAGTCATAATCGTGCATGGCACGACCGATACAGCTAGTTTTAATCTAAATTTGAAGTAAGATCTCAATAAATTATGGAAAAAACATTTTAATATTCTTAATTGAAATATGAGACATCAATTAAAAGTATAATTTTTTATAGCTTACATAATTACAATATTATATATATGCATTTTTCTTTATAATAATATCATAAAATTGTATATTTTTAGTAAATATATCTCGTGAATTTCACGGGATCACATGGTGGTGCATATGGCAAATAAGAAACCAAACGATTTTTAGCCAACAAGGAAATTACATAATTGGTAAACCCGAAATATATGTAAAACAACAAATAAAAAACTGGCATAAAACAAAAAACAGTTGATGGAGAAAGGAAAAGCAAAACGAACCAAAACATAAAAAGATATGACGAAACTGAACAAAGAATACCAAAATGGTCAACACCGAATCAAGGTGCAATTAAAATCAACTTTGATGGATCACGACGAGAAAATGGAATGACAACAACAGGATATATTATGCGAAACTATCTAGGAGAACTAATCCATCTAGATGCCCAAAAAAAATCGAAATTGGAGCACACTCCAAGCGAAAATGATGGGATTGTACCTTGGAATAAAAGAAGCAAGACAAAGACATTTTCCCAAGACTGAAATTGAAGGAGACAACATCACTGTGATAAAGGCGTGCACGATACATGGAGATAGATCATGTCCTTGGCCAATAGAGATGCAAATCACGGACTCTCATTTAAACATGCTATCTTTTGAGGACGTCAAAATTAATCATGTTCCTCAACAGAGTAACTTAGTCGCTGACGCAATACTTAGATTATGACACTCTAGCTCATACGATCAGATTATAGAGCTCCATGCTCTCATCTGAAAGGATGCACTAGAATGATTTATTTCATCCTAACTATTATCTTTTTTCACAAAACTAATGAATTACAACTTTAGCACCGTCCATACTAGCCTCATTTTCTAATAACCAATGTACAAATTTTCGTCACAAATTATAAAATTAAAATGACAAGCTAAAAAAAATGTATACACTTGTAAAACAGTTGGAAGGTCCAGAGTTTAAACCTTTCATTCGCAAAAATGGCTTAAAAGTCATCCTCGCACCATTAATAAGATTAACAAAAATGTTACGTAAAATTTTATGTCATTGTTAATTAGTAGGTTGGGTCAATTAAAAACAGATTAATTCATTTTTCATTTAATTCGAAGTTAAATCACTTCTACTTTAACTCAATTCATTTAGATTTTGAAACGAACTATGATTTAAATTATTAATTTTATGTCGATTTAAACTTGGTATTTCACTATATTATGTGTGATTTCGAATTGGTTATTATATTTATTACTACTACACTACTAATATTTCAAATACCATAGATCCAATTATTATATGTGTTTAGTTCTTCTCTTTTGTAGGATTTGAGGTGTTAGAGTTTTTGGCCAAGAATTTATATCTTAGTAATATTCTTAGTTAAATTAAGGTGTAATCTGGAATCTAAAAAGGAGTTTTGATTTGAATTTGGGAATTGATTTGGATAGGTTGGTATAGTTAAAAATCTCGGTCAATTGGTGGGTAACCCGGGTTAAGTCCTTTTTCCGAAACTTTAATTTGAATTATTTAGACCTTTTTTTCTTATGAGTTTTGTTCTTATTCCTAGGTAACTATTTTGATCGAGTGGGTTTCACTATCGTTGGAAACACTTCGTTTGAGGTAAGTCATCTAGACATAGTTGCAATCATGTTATGTGTTAAACTTGCGGATTCAATGTGTGGAACCTTGTTTTTGAAATATTATTCCATGTTATATTTTCAAACTCGAAAGTTATCAAAATAATTTCAACTATTTCTTATTTGTGCAACATGGTTTCTGCGTGTGTGATTATGGACACGGGCAAGTCGATGGAGAAGAAACCTCCGAACATAGTCATGCGGCGTGTGGAGACCGCCTCCTAAAATTGATTGTTTTGGCAAGTGTTCTAGTAGAGGTTTAGTCGGGGAAAGAAGGTGATGGAAAAGAAAATGGGCACATGTAGAACATGCGTTCTAATCGAGTTCCATGTTTCAAAGGCAAGGATGGATAGAGAATGATTGTGGAGAAGTTGTTGCTCGTTTTTGTGATTTTTGCATGAGCATTACTGATGCAGAACCTTGGTCTCAAAAGAGCCCAAAGACACCTCGGATCAGAATCTAGACCGTGTAACAATGTAACGCGGAAACAATGAACACAACTTAAGGGTGCGTCGTGGAGAACGGATCCTATGTGAAGGATCGGCAAAGTCTCAACGTGATGAGACTTAAATCAACATCAACGTGATGATCTTGTGCAGGCCCGTAGATAAGGGCGTTTAAGGAGCCAAATTGCACAGGGCCCAATTTTTTATAGGGCCTCTATATAATTATATAGTAGACTGTCTTGTATGCTATCTAGATTTGCCCAGTTGGTAGGCACGCAAGGTAGAGACTTGAAGGTCAAGAGTTCGACACCCGTGCCCGCTCTCCTTTCTATTTTCAAAGCCGTGTCTTTTGATTTTCTTCATCCACTGCTTGTTAACTTTATCGTACGAGTTTTACTTTTTTTTTAGTCCCTCCTCCTTCATAATCTGCTTCTTACCATTAATAAGTACATAATTACTATTTTTAATTTGCTGCTATTATTTTAATTTTTTTTCATGCGTTTACATTCAATAGAGACACATTTTATTTAATTTTTTCCCTTTGGCTGCATACGTTTTATTGTGTTATCATTTTTTTGTTAGGATGTTTTGGTTTATTAAAACTAAAAACTCAAATTAGTTTTAATATAGTCAATGTATATATATATAAGTACATATCTATGTAATTGTTTCCAAATTAGTGTAACATAATGGATGGTATTTGAATCCAAAAAAAGGTTAGCGATTAATCATAAAAAAGAATAAATTTGCCTAATTCGGCAATTTTTTTTTTACAAAATTTGGATCTAATATAATTTATAAGTGAAAATATAACTAACTATATTTTATATAAGCGATTTTTAACAACTTTAAATCAACATTAACTCTAACATCGTCGTTTAGTAAAATCTCCATCCAGCAAAAGCCTCTTATTAATTTTTGAACAGAGCCTCTAAAAACTTTGGGACGGCCCTGATCTTGTGAATGAACAAGTGTTTTGATTTGCTAGCTTAATATAAACGCTTACTGTTATGTAGCATTAGCATTGTAAATCTCAATTTCTCATGAGATGTAGATTAGAGTCTCCGGTATTAAACTGCACGCATGATCAATTCATCACTAGATATTTTGCAATTTCAATTTTTCAAAAAAAAATAAAAAAAATAACTCTTAATAAATTGAATTACTGATACATGACTGGGATCAAGAAATCTTGGGTACATGAACTTATGATCCCCTACTAAGGTTTTCGTATTTTTGTGGTACAACAGCTTGTAATCCTCTCCATGGCTCTATATAACGCCACACCTCCTACATACATCTATTGAAAGGACTCATATACACACTGTTTGAATATGCAATATGTAATACCAGAAATTGAGTAGCCATCAAAAAATAAAAATAAAAATCATTTCCTCACTGGTTGCCATTGTTTCGAGAGGCTTCCCAAAGTCGATGCTCAATTCCTAGCTTCCTCAGCTCCATTAGACCTTGCTCCACTGATCATCCCCCACGAACCAGGAGGAATTTTGCAATGAAAGAAATCATAAGGTTAGCATTTAATACAACATTTCATAAATTCAAACTAAATTTAGTCCCTATACCAATTTTGGTGCATTCTAACTAAATTCAGTTATTATTGTCACATAGCTGAATTTCAGTTTTTTTGGGTCTATCGGGCAAAGGGGTACCCCCATCTTGACCCCCCAGATTCCGCTGTAGCGGAGCCTCACTGGGTCAATGATGATGATGATGATTTCATAAATTCAAAACGCTTGCAAGTGACTGTTATTTATACCATCGACTGCATCATGTGAAGTTGGTGCATGTCCGCTACGGCTAATCCAAAACTGAAGCCTCTGTTTAGCAACTTCCTTTTCTATACCGAGGGCTAGAGCTCTTCTCCAAAAGTAGGTCAGCCATGCCTGCGCAAGTAAATGATTTACAACTTGTTGGTCAAAGGGAAGTCCAAGTATTACAAGTTCTGACTCGCTACTTAAAAGTAATCAAAAGGGTGAAAATATGTCTGGATGGGGAAAAGAACCTCTTTGAATAGAACATCCTCAGATTCCTCTGGGCTTAGTTCTGTCAAGAAGGATGACAACAGCATTTACAAATGAACCATTAGAAGAAGGCATTAGTATCTGAACAGCCAGAAATGATATATTTACAATGGGCAATGAAAATATCCTCCAAACTGGAACCTGCTCAATATAGTCCTCTCATAAACTGTTCATTTACAATGTAGTATATAATATATGCAATAAACATTTATGCCAACCGCTCTGTTTGCTCACATGAATAAATATATAGTCAAATTTAAAACTGAAACATAATTTGACAAGATGAAGACCATACCAAAAGCCTCCATATACTTAAACTCTCCGCGTGATTTTATATCTGCATTCAGATCAGAGACACACAGAACATAAGTATTCAATTTACTACTAGGAACAAACATAAGATGTCTTACAAGAAAATGCTAGCAGATGGAAAAACCTGTGATGGATACTCTGGCAGAATTTGGACGTCGGGTTTGGGCCAGCACAAATGCAACATACACTTCAACCTAGAAGATAAAGTAGTTGTGGAAGAAATTGTTAATTAAAGTATCAAAACTCCTCAAGAAACCACATTAAACATTTAAGGGTTAATCATATAAATTAACAAAGACTATTAGATGCCAGCAGCCAATGACAAGCTCTAATGTCGCCGTAGAATGAACACGGCACTCAAAAAATCGTGTCTTTCATATATGACATTGACAATACGAATCTAATATGCCTAGCTTCCCTTAGAATAGGATCCTTTCACGTCCAATTTTTGCCTATATGATGATTGAAGACCAACATTTAAAACACCAACGATACCAGTCCTAATAATAACATAGCATAAAAATTTGTGTTCTTTTGAGGGACATACAACAACAACAACATCAACCTAGTGTCAACCTGTTAGGTACACAAATGTAATATCATAGTTAGCAAGGGTAAAAGGGTATTACGCTATTTTGTGCCTTGGGGAACAAGTTGTACTCTAGCTTAAATAGGGGAGTCTTTCCATTAGGGAATTATCCAGAAAAGATTGTAGGATCAGGCCATTAGTGCCTTGGGCTCTTGGAGATTCTTCTCCTTGAGATTGGCTCTTTGGAAACTTGTTTCCATTGATATTTATATTGTTTTCTCGGTTTAATCAAAGTTATTTGTGTGTGTTTGAGTGTTTCCCAATTTCTACTCTATCATAACCCGCCTCGGGCGGGATCTGGGAGGCCATGATATACACACCCTTGCCCCAATATAAAATCGAGAGGGTGTATGAAGAAGGCCCAAGTATTATCATTGGCTGGAAGACCCAAGGAAAACTAAAATTCAGCTAAGTGACAATGATAACTAAATCTAGTTAGAATGCACCAAAATTGATGTAGGGGTTATATCCATCTCAAAGGCATTGTATAAAAGCCAATGAGCATGAGGTTGCACCCCACAAGTTCATTTTATTAGCATAAAAATTTGTGTTGTTTTGAGGGACATGCAAAGTTTATATTATTCATTGCTCAGCATTTCTATTTTTATGCAATTAGCTCAATATTAAAATTGAGAAGAAAGCAAATTGAACTTGATAATGAACGAATATACCTGCAAAGCAGCAAGTTCCTTCAAGCCCATTTCTACAGAAAGCATACTTTCAATGACTGCTTCTCCAGTGAGATCATTTAAGTCTTGAACAAGTTTACTTCTGCTATCAAGATCCTCACCTGCTCAAGATCACGAAAGTAACAGCTTCAAAATGAACTAAATAAAAAAGTTATGAGATTATGAAACAACTGAAATTTGCTGTGATAATTATATATGAGTTCAGAATATGAAGAGATTAAGTAACCGCAATGGGAAGTTGGGAGCTCGTAGACCTTTTTCCCAGCTCTCTTCTTTGGCTTTTTGTCCAGCGGAAATGACAACTTCAAAAGGAAGAGGTGCTAAAGATGACCAGTACTCATATTTGGACATTGAGATATCAGCACATATGCCTAGAAAGCATGCACGTGGCCATTAGACATTGCAGAAAAATTAATTAAATTATTGCTTGAGCTGTGAGGCCGTACATCCAGAACTTTCAAACAGAGATGCAAACATTTAATAACAGTTTGCCAATGCAGTATACATGATTCAAGAATTTACAACCTATCTGGAGTAAACAAGTATCAGGCACTTATGTTTTAGATTTTAATGACCTATTATGATAAATTTTGACACTGATAGAATAAGACTTCAGAAAAGCAGAGTCAAACACAGTAACTAAAATGGGAGCACCTTAATTGCACCTTGGCCCTTTGAAACGGGGCAACAAGGCCCCTGCATGTTTCTAATGCAAGCACCTCGTAGCAAATTAATGATAAAATCACATGGTCCATGCCTCCTTTAGCTATTTTACGGCTGGTAGGTTCATAAGGTGAAGTTGCATATATTATACAAAACATGTTAATTTTAGAAATTTAAAATTTGGCACTGCTTATTTTATGATGTGTGTGCCTCCTTGTGCCGGGGAAAAAACCAGCCATGTGTTTTTTTAGTTGTGTGTGTCTGTGTGTGTGTGTGTCTGTGTGTGTGTGTGTGTGTGTGTGTGTGTGTGTGAGAGAGAGAGAGAGAGAGAGAGAGAGAGATGATGATGATGATGATGATGATGATGATGATGATGATGATCAATGGTCGCGTACCATGCTGGGCTGCTAAACCCCAATATCGTGCAAGCCAGCATCTCTTTAAAACAACTTCTTCCTGTCAGATTAATTAGGAGATCAGAATGGTCAGTCAGACTACCATATTACATGGGATAGGCAAGCTAGAAGAATGCATACCATTTCTTTCTGGGTCAAAACCATTCTTTGTGTCATCGTGTGTAGGGCTTTAACCTCAGATTCAGCTCCCTGGAGCCGAGCTGCAGCTGCTGCTAGCTCATTCCTAGCATTCTGGCTCAACCAGTGAAAATACTCACTAAATTAACCCATATGCACTAGCATATTAAATGCTAATATGAAAGGAAATAGATAAGCTAGGGGTTTCAACATAAAAACTCGCAAACTTTACCTGAACTTCAGAGCGCATGGTTATAACTTCAGCATCCATATCATTTTTGGATTGTTTTGCATCTCTAAGTGCAGCCTACAATCATACCCTATATCAGTCACTGGAAACCAGTAAATGTTCCAATTACAGAAAGATAGAAACAGCTTCTTTCTACAACAGAAGCACAGAAGATTTAGTGACTTTTTGAGTTTTATGATGTATCTCTGATTAATATAACTCTACAAAAATTCTATAAGATAGGTTTTCAAGAAAATGAACAAAAATTCAAGCCTCTAATTACCTCTCTTTGGCGCAATGCAGCTTCTTTTCTGTGGATTATCAACCCAGACATAGTTAGAACATTCATTTACAAAGGCAAGAGAACATAACTAAGATGGGAATATGATTTCCTGCAATATACCTGCTCAATAATTTAGCCTCCAAAGAAACTCCTTCTCCAAGAGCTGCAACCTAAAATGGGAAGGAGAAAGCAAGAGGTTTATAACCAAACCATCCTTTTCAATAAAATTTGGATGAAATAACACCCTCCATGAACGCAACCTACTGAGCTATTTGCTAATAATTATAACTAATTGTACCATAAAAATCTATCAACAATCTATTAAATTGCATCTTAAGACTGTAAATAGGATTGCATATACACACAGTAGTTAAATGCAAGCTTTAGAGAAAAAGATGGTTTTGCAGAATATACCCAAATAAGAAACATGCCTTCGGCTCTTTTTAGTAGGACGATATCCACGCAAAATGTATTTAACAAAAAACATATTTTCTGTTCGAAATTCTAATGAGGAAATTTCTTCCCTTCCATTTTATGATTCATGTATTAATTGAGGATACATTCTCCATTGCTCAATTTTAACATGCAAATAGAACAGAACTCCCCAACTCAATGTAACATTCCATGGTCTAACAATCAAAAGCATCAATTCACATCTTAACTTTACACTGAAGTACCTGTTTCTCCAAATCTTTTACTCTTGATTCAGCAACCTTGCATTTCTCGTCTTCAATTCGGAGCTGCAAATATTCCAAGAACTCAAATTTCCATTTGTAAGTCCTAAATTTAATAAAGAGGTGAAGTGTATATGTAGTTGGGTGTCAACCTTTTCAAGAATCTTATCATTCTCCTCTTGTATCATATCAAGCTGCCAAAAAAAGAAAGAACTATTATGTCAGTCAGTTTGATAACAATCTTAAGTAATTATAAGATGATTCATACTGCAAATCCACTAACAGAAGTATGACCCGCAAATCCAAGGATTACATTACCTCATCACGAAGAGTAGAAGCTTCCTGCTGATCTCCAATAGCTTTACCATTCTTTTGCGTTACATCAACTAAAAATCTGCAAAATTAAGTAGCCTTGAAGGTCCAGTTTGACTAGCAATTGGATCTAGTAGCTTAACTTATGTAAGATGTTTAGCTGCTTTGTAAAAAACATTGAAAACACAGTATTGTCGAAGAGAATGTAGCGAATCTGAACCTTCTTTCCTTCTGCCTCATAGTAGGTGAATCCAATGGCGGCAGAGAAGACTGACTTCTCAAGTGGGTAACTTTAGGTGGAATGGCAGCTATTTGAGGATTGGACAGTGCAGGCTTTCCATTTGACTTGAAGCGAACGGAAGATGCTTCCTCTACCGTAACCCTAGCTAGCTGATAAATTTATGGAAGGAAAAAGAAAGAGTATGCAAGATTAGTTTAGATAATGACGAATCCGAAAAGGATCCTCAACCTCAATTAAACCATAGATAATTGAAGGTAAATCTATATCCTTGTGGGAATGGGAAGCCTAATTGCTTGATGCAAAGGAACACAAACAAAAATGGGAGTAAGTAGAGGATGAATTCGTTCATCGAGCAGAATGGTATTGGATCTAAATGCGAAAAAGCGAAAACAATGAAAGGGAAGAAGTGCTCACATTGGGAACAGAAGAAGCAGAACTGAGCTTGGAGGAGGGAGGGACGAGAGTGAGCTTGGTAGAGGGCAATGCCGGAGAAAGGAGGGGTAGATCGGAGGAGGAGAAGTCGTTGTTGAAGTGGCTGGCGTCGTCTGCATCAGCGTCGTCGTCGTCATCGTCAGCGGTGGTGCGAGAAGCCATGGCTTGAGCGAGGCGCTGAGCAGCGGCCTTGGCGGCGAAGTTCTGCGTCCTCTTGATGTTGGAGAGGACGGTTGTGGAAGCTGAGCGCGCGTGGTGGGGACGCACCGATGACATTCCGGAGTCGGAAGTCCATCGCCGGGCGGTGATCGGGCTCTCCGTTCGCTTGCTCTCCATCAAATTACGCCTACTTTTCTAGTATGTGTGGCCGTGGAAGGTGAATTGTGGAGGAAGGAAAATGCCAAGTTGCAGAGATGAACAGAAACACGAACGAAGATGTTTCTTTTGCCGGTGAAGTGCGCTGCTGGTTGGGAGGCAGTAAATTAGAATAGTTTAACCATCAAGTTTGGGAAAAAAATATAAAATGGTACGTATTTTTTTTAACCCTATTTAGATAATTTGGTAATTTTAAAAGAGAATGGCGATCTACCCTAGTACAAATATAAGTTAAAAACCAAGTCTTTGTAAAAATTTGAGCCACATGGTAAATTTGAAATATTTTTTGATTTTTGATTTCTCATTTTTAATCTACTTTTATCTTAACCACTTCCCCACTATCTAAAAAACTACCATCCACTCTTTTCTTCTAAACAAATTAAAATTTTATAATTATTATTACTAAAAAAAAATAAGATTCAATCGTGAAAATTTATTCCGAATAAATATTTAAATAATAAGTTAGAAATAAAATTATTTTGAAATATACCCGTACAAGGTACGGGTATAACACTAGTTTAAAGGTATTTAAAATGTGTTTTATTGGTAGGCTGAGAAAGCCATTGATTTTTTTTGCAAACTTATAGGTGAAGAAGCCCTCTTCTTTACCAATAATATATGGTTGAGGAACCAAGATGTTCATCTTAATTGATCTCGTTTTCTCTCAAAACTAGCGAGTTATTCATCAAATTTGAACTTTGAAGCCATAGAAAAATCGATCTCACAATACTCCAATCCCTTTAAACCCCAAAATTAATCTTGCTTCTCTCATAGAAGCGAATTTTTAGCCTCCGTCCTTTACTGTCGGAAAGCCTCTCGTCCAAATACATGCATCACTTTACATGCGTGCCACCGTTCAAGCAAGTCCGCATCCGGAGCTGGCTTTTCATCGGCTTCTCAGTTCTTTTTTCGACCCAGATTGGGCGTTAGCTTCCCCGTCGGCCTGTTCGCCCGCCCTCATCCTTTGTCGGTCGCCCTCCTCTTCCGTCGGCCTGTTCGCACAATCGTCTGTCGCCCAAGTCGTCGTCGTCGACTTTGTCAACTTGTTAGCTCAGCCTTCTAATGTCCAACCTTCCCAAGTTTCCATTTGTATCGTCGATCGTCTCGATTAGCAAGTGATGTGAACCCCGCAGAGGATTCATGAGCGGATCTTTGCTTGGACTCGTAAATGGTCTTCTCACGATCGAACCGATAGATTTGAGACGAATGAACGTCTAGACGAGATTTAAGTGAGAAGTGAAAGGATTGAGAAGGGGGCTTCGTTCGATGGAAGCCAGGAGAGTATGAGGTCAGGAAAAGAATAGTTATGATGCCTTAATAATAACTCTGGAGAAAACTCGACATCATAACAGTATATTAAACAAAGCGTAGCGAAACAAGGAAGGGGCGTGCCTCTTATAAAGAGGTGGAGGCACGAAACCCTAGTACGAAACCATAACGGCGTGGGGAGTGGAGGGAGGCGCAAGCATGCGGCCCAAACACTAGCCCAAGCCCAAAACTTAGGACATAAATAGAAATTAAAGAAAGGGAAATGTTTCAGAAAGGAAATAATACTAAAAACAGTAAGAAAACATAGATGGTCACGGTGGCCTAGTCGCGAGTGTCGCGACATGGTCGTGACAAGTCGTCGGCGCGCCAAACGCATGTCGTGACATGACTGGCGCGGCAAGACAAGCCGTGGCGAAGGCCAACGCGCACTCGAACCTCAAGTGGCGAGGCAGAGGAGCACCGGAACCTCAAGTGGCCCCGGGTTGGCCCGGCGTGGCCAGCACCGTGGCATGGGACTCGGGTCTGTTAGGCCCAAAAATCCACCGGCCCATCTGGTAATTCAAGCCCATGAATACACGAAGAAATCATTAACCGGGCCAAGCGAGAGGAGATCTTGGAATAGGGAAATCTCCAATCAATCGATGGAAGGAAGAAAGCATCTGACACAAAACGGAAAGGATCGTCCAGAAGACGCAGGAGAGAGCGTTCTAAGCCTCCGATATATGCGAGAAGTGGGAAGTTAGTTATGAGTCGTGTCCTAAAGATCCAGAGATCGTGATATTAGGGAAATAACTGTTGTAATGTAGACATATATACCGAAATTACTTATTTTTGTAAAGCTAAGCAAACACCGGAGAAATACATACGAGATAACGAATTTCTTGAGGAGATCATTTCTCTTTGTTCTTGTGAATCCCACGCTCATTCGAGTTAGATAACTCCTTTCGATTTCGATCGTGCCCCAATCTAGGGCAAAGGTTTGCCAATCAAATTTTTGTCCAAAACAATTTGGCGCCCACCGTGGGGCCTAATGATCGGAAAAAGGTTCAATTTTGTGCATCGGAAAGAGTTCCGGAGGATCACCATGAGTAACCCTCACGAATGTGGTCAAGAATTAGGCGTCGAGGATGAGGGGGCGCACGCCAGGACGCATCAGCAGCCCTTCGTCTCGAGTTGTCTGAATTTGCCCAAAGGCTATAAAATTTGGAAAAAGAGTTATCAGATCAGCGTGCTTGCAACGAGAAGCACTAAGCAAGCATTGAGCAGCTAACCGCCGATAACGACCGTTTGCGCTCCCAACTTCGATCCGTGTCCTCTGTCGGCCCGCATGTCAGTATGACGGATCGAACCCGGAGCGACGGGGGTGAAGGTTCCTTTGGAAATCATACTGGCCGCCGCGGAGGAAATCCTGGCCTGGAATTCGTCACCCCACCAGCAACGGTCCCCGGAGTACCATCATTTACCCCCGCTCAGGGGAACCCTGATAGTGAAGGAATGAGGGCACCCATACGCCTACGATCGGCGCGAGAAGTTAGCACCCGACGCTT
Source organism: Fallopia convolvulus (assembly GCA_964016875.1). NCBI lineage: Eukaryota > Viridiplantae > Streptophyta > Magnoliopsida > Caryophyllales > Polygonaceae > Fallopia > Fallopia convolvulus. The sequence continues at coordinate 6,342,741 of OZ024737.1, forward strand.
GGAAGATGAGACCATGGACGATGGCGAGGACTAGGACCGTCGTCGTCCCCGAGACCTCTAGGATATTGTTCGAAACCAATTCAAGATGTTCACCGAGCAGTTATCGAAGATACTAGGGGTCCCGCGGCCCATAGAGAAGGAGGCGGTTGACGGTTATGACGAGTCGCCTTTCGCTCCCCACATCGCCCAAGTCGAAATACCAAAGAAGTTCTCGGTGCCCAACATGACTTCTTACGACGGCACGGGAGACACTGACGAGCATGTGCCATATTTAAACAGAAGATGATGACCAGTGCGGTACCAAACCATTCCCGCGAGGCATTGATGTGCAAGGGGTTCGGATTCGCCCTCGCGGGACCGACCCTGAAATGGTTTGTTAATCTCCCAGGGGGAAGTATCCATTTTTTCGCCGAATTAATGGACTCGTTCCGGGTGCAGTTCGCCAGTAGTCGGAGGTTTGAGAAGCAGTCTAGTGATTTGTATCGGGTTATTCAGAAGCCGGAAGAATCCACCCGGGAATACCTGGACCGGTTTAACCGAGAGAAGATTTCCATCCCGCACTATGACGTGCCAACGACGATGGAAGCCTTCCGTCAGGGGGTAAACCAAGACGGGGATCTCTATAAAGAACTCACTAGACACCCTTGTCACAACTTTGAGGATGTGCAAACCAAAGCCCTGGCTCAAATCAGGCTGGAGGAGGATTTGAAGATGAGAAAACCCACGAGCGTATGGGAGAGGGTAGATAAGAAGGTAGCACCAGACCACCGCCGAGAGCGTCGTGACCAACCATACCGACGCCCTCACCCCGACGCAATGAAGGTAAATGTCGCCGAAACCAAACCGGCCAAACCGCTGCCGCCAAAGTACGACGAGTTCAACCTGGGTATATCCCCCGAAGACCTTGTGAAGAACATAGCTCTGACGATACGGGGCGTTAGGTGGCCAAAGAGGAACAAAAAACCATATCCGAATAAGGATATGAGTAGGTGGTGTGATTTTCATGACGATTACGGCCACGTGACCAAAGAGTGCGTAGCCCTGAGGAGAGAGATTGCTTACCTCGTCTCTCGAGGAAGGATTACAGAAGTCGCACCAAACGCACAAGTCCCTCCAGATGTTGTGGAAGCCTCGCGTGCGGGAAGGCCAGCGTCGCCGGTACCGAAAAAAGTCGTAAATGTGATCACCGGGGGGTCGGTCGAGTGTGTGCGGACTCACTTACTCAGCAACTAAGAGGAATGCACGAGAAAGTACCCTTCCTCGCTCAACGCGAGAGAAGAGTGATGTCTTCAATCTTGCGATACACTTTGGCGAGGACGACGTCAGTGGTCTTGACGAACCTCACCACGACGGCCTCGTGATTTCTCTGTCAATTGGAAACGTCTTAATGAAGTGAGTCCTCATCGACACCGGAAGCTCAACTAATCTCATGACGCTGGAGGCCTTGAGGGAAATGGGTCTGAGTGAGAAGGACGTGGATAGAAACCCCATAGAACTCGTAGGCTTTAGCGGAGAAGTGAAGCACATAGTAGGAGATATCATCCTTCCCACATACACAAAGGGCGTGAACATCTAGGTTAGGTATTCTGTTATGGATTGCCCTTCATGTTATAATGTAATTATGGGAAGACCATGGCTCTATGACATGAGAGCCGTTCCTTCTACTTACCATCAAACGGTGAAGTTCCCAACTCCGTGGAGGGTTCAAGAGATCCATGGTGATCAAAGAACGTCCCAGGAATGTTACAAATTGGCGCTGAAACCAGCCGCCAGTCAAAAGTCCACCTAGCAATTAAAGAAGGCCACTAACCCTACCTCTCTAAAAGAAAAAGAAAAAGAAAATGAACAAGTAGATGAGGTGGCCCTAGAGTAGTCCGACCTCAATCGGTCCATAAAGATTGGAAAAGATTTGGAGCCAACTATGAAAAGTGAGTTGATAGACTTCCTCAGTAAGAACTCAGAGTGTTTTGCTTGGTCCCATGAGGATATGGTAGGAATCGATCCGGACGTCATCACGCACCGATTAAATGTGGACCCCAATCACCCTCCGGTAAAACAAAGGAGGAGGAAGTTCGCCGCTGAGAGAAATAAGATAGTGGACGAAGAAGTGAGGAAGTTGATGGAGACTGGAAAGATTAAAGAAGTCAAGTATCCTGAGTGGTTGGAGAATGTAGTCGTCGTTCCCAAGAAAAATGGGAAGTGGAGGATGTGAGTTGATTTCACGGATTTGAACAAGGCTTGTCCCAAGGATTCATTCCCGTTGCCTCACATAGACGCACTGGTAGATGCCACATCGGGTCATGAGCTGCTGACTTTTATGGATGCTTTCAGTGGATATAACCAGATTCGGATGGAAGAAAGTGATCAGGAGAAGACATCCTTCATCACCAGTAAGGGAACGTACTGCTACAAAGTGATGCCCTTTGGGTTACGGAACGTTGGGGCCACATATCAGAGTGTGGTGAACAAAATGTTCCAAGACCAGATTGGAGAAACCATGAAGGTTTACATAAACGATATGCTCGTCAAATCGAAAAAAGCTGTAGACCATAGAAGTCATCTTAAGAAAGCTTTCGACATCTTGAAGAAATTCAACATGAAGTTAAACCCACAGAAGTGTACGTTCGGCGTGAAGTCGGGAAAATTCCTAGGGTATCTAGTCACCAAGAGAGAGATAGAAGCTAGCCCCGAACAAGTTCGAGCAATAACCACGTTGAAATCCCCTAGGTGTGTAAAAGACGTCCAAAAACTCACGGGGCAGATCGCCGCCTTGAACAGGTTCATATCTAAGTCAGCAGACCGATGTCGTCTCTTCTACGAGGTCCTTAGAAAGAATAAGTGCTTCCAGTGGACTCCCAGACATGAAGAAGCTTTCCAAGAATTGAAAAGCTATTTCTCTAATCCTTTGAACCTGGCCAAACCCGAAGTAGGAGAAACCATGCCCTTGTACCTTGCAGTCACTGAAAAAGCCATCAGCGGGGTGTTGGTCCGAGAACAAGATGGGCAGCAACAACCCGTGTACTACGTCAGTAGAACTCTTCTGTCAGCCGAGACTCGGTACTCTTCCTTAGAAAAGTTGGTCCTTGCCTTAGTCATGTGCTCCAACAAACTTCGCCCATACTTTGAGGCCCATCCGATAGTGGTAAGAACTACACATCCGTTGAAGACAATAATGTACAAGCCTGAATTCACGGGAAGAATGGCCAAGTGGGCGATTCACTTGAGCGGTTTCGACATCAAGTACGAGCCTAGAACTGCAGTGAAGTCTCAGGCACTGGCCGATTTTGTGGTTGGTTTTAGTCCTACCACAGAAGAAGGATTTGATCCAACAGAGGTAATGACGCTAGAAGCTAAGTCTCCAACCCAATGGACGCTTCACACGGATGGCGCTTCTAACGATGGGGGAACAAGGATAGGGGTAGTCCTAAAATCAACACAGGGGGATAGGGTGGCACAGTCTGTAAGGTGTACGTTCGAGGCCACGAACAATGAAGTGGAGTATGAAGCTCTAATCTTTGGGCTAACCCTCGCCAAGGACCTGAGCATACGACAGATAGAGGTCAAGTGCGACTCATTACTGATAGTCAATCAAGTGCTGGGGTTGTACGAAGCAAGGGATGAAAGGATGTCAGCTTATCTAGAGGAATTCAAAAATCTAATTCCTTGTTTCGAGAAGGTCTCCTTTGCACAGATCCCAAGGGAGCAGAATGCTCAGACAGATTCTCTTGCCCACCTAGCGTCAACCATTGATCCTGAAGAGTACCCTGTAATCCTGATGGTTCACATCACGGTTCCCGCCATAAGGAGAGCTCACACTGATGATAGCAAGAAGTCTGAAAGGATGACCGAAGATATTAGTCTTCTTAGAGCGGCCCCCACAACGTCTTCATGAGCAGTGCCGACGTTGACGCCAGAAGTTACCGGAACGATCCCGATCCAAACCTGCCCTTGAACGGATCAAACTGCGAGAGAGCCCTCTTCGATTCCTCGGAGGCTAACGAAGCACCTTGGACTCAGCCGTACCTAGATTGGCTAACCAAGGGAAAGCTTCCAGAAGACAAAATCGAAGCTAAGTTGCTAAAGATAAAGGCCACCAAGTTCACGGTAGATGGCGGGAAACTATTCCACAAGTCGGCGGTGGGAACGCTACAACGTTGCCTAGCTAAAGAGGGTATTCAGAGACTTCTTGAGGAACTTCATGAAGGAGATTGCGGGAACCACACCGGGGGGAGAAGTCTATCCAACAAGGCCCTTCGGCAAGGGTGGTTCTGGCCTACTATGAGGAAAGATGCTGTAGATTTCTTCCGTAAGTGGGATGCCTATCAAAGACACGCGCCGACCGCTCACCAACCTCTTGAACCACTCTACCTCACACTTACACCATGGCCCTTTATGCGCTGGGGGATGGATATAGTCGGGAAGTTACCCCCTTCATCTGGACATAGAGTGTTCTTCCTTGCTATGACTAATTACTTCTCCAAGTGGATAGAAGCTGAAGCTTATCGAGAAATCAAAGATAAGCAGGTGATATCTTTCATTATCAGAAATATCCTTTGTCGTTTCGGGGTACCTGCGAAGATCGTATGTGACAATGGCTCTCAATTCATAAGCTAGAGAACCAGAGACTTCTGTAGTCACTGGAAGATTAGCCTGGTCACTTCAACCCCCCGTTATCCCCAGTCAAATGGACAAGCCGAGGCTAGTAACAAAGTGATCATAAATAACTTGAAGAAGAGGCTCGCAAAGGCCAAAGGAAACTGGGTTGATGAGCTCCCGTACGTTCTTTGGGCTGATCGCACGACGCCGAAAGTCGCGACTGGTCTAGTAACAAAGTGATCATAAATAACTTGAAGAAGAGGCTCGCAAAGGCCAAAGGAATCTGAGTTGATGAGCTCCCATACGTTCTTTGGGCTGATCGCACGACGCTGAAAGTCGCGACTGGTCAATCTCCTTTCTCCTTAACACACGGATGCGAAGCGGTCATTCCCGACGAAATTCTCATCCCAACCGCTCGTACCAGCTTCGTGACTGAAGAGCGTAATCGTCAGGAGTTGTTGGCTGATTTAGATACTTCTGGCGAACTTCACGACCAAGCTTGGTTACGATTGGCAAGACACCAGCAACAGGTCACCCGGAGCTATAACCAGAACGTCAGGATCCGGACTTTTCGGGTCGGTGACTAGGTACTACGACGAGTCTTTCAAACTACCCATGAAACCAAATCGGGGAAACTAGCCCTGACCTGGGAAGGACCCTACAAGATAACAGGGGTCGTTGGGCAAGGTGCTTACCAGCTAGAATTAAAGGACGGAGAACCCATCCCTAGGAGCTGGAACGCACTATATTTGAAGAAGTATCACTTCTAAGGGAGAACTCCTTTTATCGGAGCGAAGACCTCCCCGAATCCTCAGTAGAAGACTCTCAGCGCCAGATAGTCCAGACACTAGAGGTCATCAGTCCGCAATTTATTATCTTATTTTTGTTTTAAGTTCATCTTTCTTGGTGTGTTCAGCTTATTTATGTGAACACTCTTTGTTGTGTGATTTCTATGCTCTGGTTTGCTTTATCGAATGAATGACATTAACACATCTTTGTGTGATTATCTTTATTATCTCTTCTTGCATGAATAGAACTGGAAAGTTGAAAGTATATTTCATTTACATATAGAATGCCTTGTACAATTAGATAAGAATCCAAAAGCAACAAGAGGTAACCAATCATAGACTAAAGCAATAGAGGTAACCAATCCTAGAGACGTCTCTAACCGACCATCCTTCCTGAGCGCTAGTCCCAACGCGATACTCGTTGCACGCTTGGAAACTTCATCGGTAAACGTAGCTGCCACCCGTGACCAGAGACTTCTGCAAGAGTCCTCGTCTTGAAGCCTTCTATACGAAGCACCTATCCGTCCTAAAAATTCCTGCACACAATGGAAGGACAATAAGAAACAAAAATGCGCAAAAAAGGAAAACATGCATGCATCAAAAACCATCCACTTCCCCTTCCTGAGGAAGAGGAAACGTCCAAACAAAGGACGAACACTGTTCATGGCCCCTATGCGGCCCATACGAGTCACTAGAAGCTCGTTCAGACAAAAACAAAAGAAACATCATAAGAAATCCTTTACAAGGGCTCGCGGCCCTAATCTTCATCATTCACAGGAGTGCTCCCAGCTGCTTCGCGGCATCCGCGGAAGGCCCGTCACCTTGTTCCGGTACCCCACCCGCGCTTGGACTACAACAACCGTCTTCCTCTTCCACGTCCAGAGAAGCCAAGAGCTCGTCACCAGGAGCAGGTTGATTTGGAGGATAACAACTATGGGAGGACGCGATCTCGGCATCCAGATCCCAGTCCGAGTGCTCGCCAACCGCGAATTGTTTGATCGTCTCCACCCGAGACATCATTGAGCAGTAGGCCCTAATTTCGCTAGCTTCCTTAGCGATCCTCTTGTTCTTGGCCTCGAGCTCTGCGATCTTAGACCTGTCCGACACAGCTTGCTCGCGTCCGCCTTCTGGCACTCAGCTTCCAGGTGAACTTCCCTCTCTAAAGCGGCTTTATCAGAATCCCACTGGACTTGACATTCTTTAAGAGTTAGCTCCTCTCCATCAACAGCCTCCGCCACCCACAGGACGCCTTGTAGGGCCTGCGCACAGAGATACGGTATTACCCGCAATATAAAAAGAAAAAAAAAGAGAAAAGAATAGGAGAGGAAAGGACGATTGGAGAAAGCAGACCTTCCAGATCGACAAGCCCGCGTCCCTGACCAGAACCGAGCGAGGAACATCAAAACGAGGTTTCTTCGAGCCGTGGGCACTCTGATGTTTCTGCCATAAGTCTGAGGGACCTTTGTCATCCAGGTCGATGACTTCAGTAGCGCTAGGTGATGGTCTCTTAGTCGGGGTCGCTTTCGCTACGGCCTCTACCTTCACCTTCGGGTCCAAGGGGGGCTTCTTGTCACTTGAGCGGAGCTTGCGCTAAATCAGGGTTGCATCAGATTAACTTCTCCCTAGAGACAAAGAAGGCTCTGGGAAGACAAGCGTTAGGGTTCAAGATAACAATCGTCGTCACATTCACAAGTCAAGAATAAAAAAAAATAAAAAGAGAAGAAAGAAGAGAAGCACATACTAGTAGGGTTTTTAACAAGGCTTGGCCCCTTGCCAGCAAGTTCCCTAGACATCGGAGCGTTATCCTTGATCGTCTTCTAAGAGTTCCCTGATCCCACGTCATCCTCATCGTCCTTCGGATCCCCGGTGACTATCGTTGTCTTATTGTTGGATTCACCCTCGAGCATCAGTTCCGCAAACCTCCGGTACGTCCTTCTGGCCTCCGGGAGAGAAAAGAGCTTTCTACAAGCTTCCGATTCCAGAAATTGGACCTCCAGACTCGGTAGGACTGCGCAAGAAATCCTCAAAGTTAGAAAATTGATAAAGAAGCAGCTTGAGAAAAAATTTGGGGGTTGAGAAAATTAGGGCGAAAAGTACTTACTTTTGGTAGTCCAAGAATCAAAGAATGCAGCTTGGAACGTCTCTCCCAGAGTGGACTTCTCCACGAAAAAGAAACACGAAGCCCAATCTTTGTCATTGACATTCGACTTCGGGATCAAAGGGTTCCTTGTGTCTCGTGCATGAAGGGTGAAGCGTTCGACCCTAAGGGGACAAACCCGATACACGCACATGAGGTCTTATAAGGTGAAGTCGATCTTCTCGCCCCGACAGATGTCACTGATCTGGTACAGAATCTTCCATACCAACGGCATCAACTGCGTCGGAGAAGCCCTAAGCGTCATTAAGAAGTTTAGAATCAGGGGGAAAAGGGGAAAAGGGCTCCCGGGGTGAATGTGTATTCCATGAAACAGACCCAACCCTCTTTGACCCAGTCAGCGGACTCGCGTGTAGGGGTGTAAAAATTAACATCGGAGGGGAATCCGTGGCTTCGGACTAGAGTCTCCACTTCTTCTGGAGAAAGAGAACAAGGATGACACTCATGAGGTTCGAGGATATGAGAGGACTCGAAGCCCATGTCTTTGACGTCGGTATTGGCCATGGAGGTTAACAACAGAGGAGTAAAACGAGAGTTAGAGAGAGGGGCAAGAAGAAGATGAAGCACCAAGGAGAAGACGCGTACCTCTTCTGAAGCAAGGCATTTAAAGCCTGGGTGATGGGACTCTTCAAGTTCTCGAGGGATATCGAACGGACGGGTGACCACCACGTGGCGCACGCTGCCTACATTCACGCGGAAAATCCGATCCAAATCTTGCCTAAAAGATCTGGATCAGGATTTGGGGGTATTGTTAGGCCCAAAAAATCCACCGGCCCATCTGGTAATTCAAGCCCGTGAATACACGAAGAAATCATTAACCGGGCCAAGCGAGAGGAGATCTTGGAATAGGGAAATCTCCAATCATTCGATGGAAGGAAGAAAGCATCCGTCACAAAACGGAAAGGATCGTCCAAAAGACGCAGGAGAGAGCGCTCTAAGCCTCCGATATATGCGGGAAGTGGGAAGTTAGTTATGAGTCGTGTCCTAAAGATCCGAAGATCGTGATATTAGGGAAATAACCGTTGTAATGTAGACATATATACCGAAATTACTTATTTTTTGTAAAGCTAAGCAAACACCGGAGAAATATATACGAGATAACGAATTTCTTGAGGAGATCATTTCTCTTTTTTCTTGTGAATCCCACGCTCATTCGAGTTAGATTACTCCTTTCGATTTCGATCGTGCCCCAATCTAGGGCAAAGGTTTGTCAATCAAATTTTTGTCCAAAACAGGACCCGCGACTGGCACGGTACCGAGTGTGAGGTCCTCAACATCGGTGATCGAGAGGCATGTGAAACGCGGTGCATCCGAGGGTGAGCCATGGCTAGTGAGTGTGCACTACGATGGAGGTCGTTGCTCGAGCGATGGCACGAGTCCGAGCTCGAGTGATGGGTCCATCGCAGCACACGGAAAGATCCTCCTCTTCTTGTCGGTCGGTTAATGTGGGGCTCACATCACCTTCCCCCCTTGGGTGGGAAACATCCCTGTTTCCTCGTCATGATACTCGAGATCTACATAGGGAGAGAGATCCGAGACATTGAAGGAAGCGAAAACGTTGTACTTACCTGGGAGATCGAGTATGTAAGAGTTGTTGTTGATGCATCGGAGAACCTTAAAGGGGCCGTCTCCTCAGGGATGCAGCTTCGTCCTCCAAGCATTGGGAAAATGCTCCTTCCGAAGATGGAGCCACACCATGTCGCCAGGCTCGAAAATCAGGTTACGACACCCCTTGTTGCGTAGGGCGGCGTATTGATCTGAACGCTTCAAAAGCTGCGCCTGGTACACTCATGAAGGCGGCAGACGTGGTCGGTACGGTTGGCCGCGTCAACGTGCTCGCCTGTCTTGAAGGGTAGTGGTACCAAATCCATGGGTGTGCATGGATTGTGTTCATAGACCACCTCGAAGGGGGTCATCTTTGTCGCAGAGTGGAAGAACTTGTTATAAGCAAACTCAACATGGAAAAGTAAGTCCTCCACCGATGTGGGTTTGCCTTGAGCATCGTCCGAAGAAGAGTGCCCACGATCCGATTGGTCACCTCAGTCTGACCATCGGTTTGGGGGTGATAAGAAGTTGAAAATAGTAGTCGTGTTCCTAACTTCCCCCAAAGCGTTCTCCAAAAGTGGCTGCAAAATTTGGTATCCCTATCACCAACAATAGTTTTAGGAATACCGTGTAATTTCACAACATATTCGAAGAATAAATTCGCGATTTCCACCTCATTATTAGTCCCTTTACATGCTATGAAGTGGGCCATTTTGGAGAACCGGTCCACGTGTACGAAAATTGAATCCTTTCCACGCATTGACGTTGGAAGGCCCGTGATAAAATCCATGGAAAGATCTTCCCACAGGGCGTCTGGAATAGGTAGGGGCGTGTAAATGCCATTTGGTTATGACCGAGACTTGGCAGTATGACACGACACACAACTTTGACAGTACTTGTTTACATCCCCAACCCTGTGAGGCCAGAAAAAATGTTCACGAAGTGCTGCAAATGTTTTGGCTATGCCAAAGTGGCCTCGGCCATCGTGAGGTTCTTGGAGCAATAAGTGTCTCACTGAAGATACCCATTGTCCAAGAAGAAGGACTCATGGATTCGTGAGTGCACTAGGTTTTTAATGATTGAGGAAAAATACGGATCTGAGGCGTATAATTCCTTGATCAAAGCGAACCCGAGCATCTTAGAATGGAGTTGGGTTAACCGAGTGTACCTTCGAGAGAGAGCGTCGACGACGTTCTCCTTTCCTTTTTTATGCGCAATGATGTATGGAAACGTCTCCATGTACTCAACCCAACATGCGTGACGCCTATTCAGAGTCGTTTGACTCTTGAGATAAGCCAAGGCCGCGTGATCCGTATGAATTACGAACTCGCTTGGCCAGAGATAGTGTTGCCATGTCTTTAGGACCCGAATAAGAGCGTAAAGCACTTTATCATAGGTCGGATAGTTCAAAGTAGCCCCGACTAGCTTCTCGCTAAAGTAAGCGATAGGCCATTGCTCTTGAAGGAGTACGCCGCCAATATCCTAACCGGAAGCGTCGCACTTGATCTCGAAGCGCTTGGAAAAGTCCGACAATTACAGGACCAGGGCACGGCACAAAGCATCTTTTAAGGCCTCAAAAGCGGCCTCATGATACGACATCCACTTTATTGTGGCGGCCTTCTTGGTTAAAGAATGGAGTGGCCCGACCGTAGAACTAAAGTCCTTGACGAATCGCCTATAAAACCCTGCAATCCCCAAAAAAGATCAAACCATTGTGGGGGTTGTGGGAGTTGGCCACTCACGGATGGCCCGGATTTTGTCAGAATCCACTCATAGGCCATCCTTGGATACGACGAAACCAAGAAAATTTGTCGTATCCGAGAAAAAAACACATTTGTCCAAGTTTACATACAAACAATGTTCGCGGAGGCAATCTAACACCTGCCTAAGGTGCCCCATATGAGAGTCCAAAGTTAGACTATAAACTAAAATGTCGTCAAAATGCCGAGAATTCCTGCAACAAAGAAGTGATAAAGGGGGGTAATACATGTGTCGAATCAATGATAATATTAAGCAATCGACACAATAAAAAAAAAGAAAAACTCCCCCCGATGTTCTTGATCATATCGCGCCGACGGCAAAGGAAGAGGCGGTCTTGGACCGTACCGTGAAGCGATGGCTTGGCGTCTTCACTAGTCCGAGGAGTGCCATGGGCGCCAGTTGGTTGGCCAACAGAACCCTGCCAATGGGGTAGATTGGATCCAGGCGCGCCGTTGGATTGCCTCGGTGTTGAGCCTGTGCTGCTCGGTACCGAATTTGGCACGGTGTGGCGCGCTGCCAGGTTAGCACTCGGCGTTCGAGGCTCTGCCTTCGGTTTTGGTCGGAGGTCCTGCTTTGAAACCCCATGTTTTCCAGATTCTGGGGTGTGTGCACCAGAAACGCCAACAGAATTGTCGCCATGGCCAGAAACAACGATAGGGGTGGCATTTAGTGCGGGCGCGGCCGTGGCGTTATCCCGAGAGTTAGCTTGTTGCCTTTCGGCTTCATCTTTTAATACTTCACTTGGAGACATAGGTAAAATGGTCACGTGTTTACCATGGTAATTGAACATGTAAGTGTTTAATCGGCCATCGTAAATCACGTGACGGTCAAACTGCCATGGACGACCAAGAATGATATGTGTGGCATCCATGTCAGTGACATCAAAAGAATGGAATCGAAGCAGAAACCAATTGAAAAGGAAAGGCAAACTTGTTTCGTGATCCAATGATCGCCATCATTCGAAATCCACGCTAGCTTGTAAGGCGCCAGATGGTCCGTTTGAGGCAACTTGAAGTGGTTGACGACTTTCCTTGATAAGAAATTTCCGCATCTACCCAAATCAATTGTAACGCTCAAGGATACGTTTTGCACGAAACACCGAGTACGGAAAATGTTTTCTCGTTGATCGGTTGGTACGACCTCCCTTAAGCTAAGCGCTCGGCGTGTCACAAGCAAAAGCTTTTCAACGTCGGCGGCAATATCCGAGGGTGCGCAATATGTACCATCATCAATAGGCAGCTCGTTGTCCTCTTCTGACTCATCCTCGTCAACGCTCTCATACGCCGCCGATTGAGCCAAAAATAACACGCGCTTTGTGTTGGGGCAATCCCGTTTCAAGTGGCCTCGACCACCACATTGATAGCACTCGATGTCTTGAGTCCTTTGTGGGGGAGGCGCAGCCTTATCACGGTTTTGGCCAACCGAAGTGCCCTTGGAGTCCGTCCCGGGGGTACCTACCTTGGGTTTAGAGAAAGAAGGAGTAGAAAATGGTTTAGTACCCAAAGCGGAAGGACTAGGGTTAGAACCAAGCCTTTGATACGCGGACAATTTTGGCCTCTTAATTTGCGTGTAGAATTCCATGGCTGTGTGTATCAATCGTTGCAAGTCCTTGATCAGTAAGGCAACCAAGCGATCTCGAATCCATTGGTGGAGTCCCGCCATGAAGCGAGACCGCAACGCCCCCGGGGAAGCGCTTATGCCGACTTTGAAAAATAGATCTTCTAAGTAGGCAAAGAACTCCTCCGGAGTCATGGATCCTTGACGTGCATCTTGGATCAAAATCCGGACTTTCTCATTGTAGTCGTGGGGTATGAATTTTCGCTTCATTTTAAAAACAAGCTGATGCCAATCGGTAATGGCGGCTTTATCCTTTCGGGCCCGATCTGCTTCGAATCGGTTCCACCACATACGAGCGGCCCCCTTGAAATGAAGGGTCACCACCTCGACTTTTCCGTGCTCCTCATAGTGACAATGTTTGAGAACGTGTTCGGTACCCTGCAACCAAGAAATAAACTCATCAGGATTATCATTACCGAAAAAATCCTCAAATTTTACCTTAACGTCACGACGTGATACATGCGCCAAACGATCGTTGTCGGCGCGCCGATTGACACGCGGAGGAGGTGTGCGACGGCGTTAGTTGCCTCGGCCATGGCCTCAGTTTGGACCATCGCCATCATCGCTAGGCTCGTCATCTCCATCGCGCCGAGGGCGCCGCTGGTCCCCGCGGTCTCGGTCTTGGCGAAGCCGATCCCCATGGTGTAGAGGCCGATCGCGGTTGTCACGACGCTCAAGCCGATCATAATCCGTGTGGTTCTCGGGCAACTTGGGTCTCGGAATCCAATCCCAATCCAGATCTATCCACTCCTCAAAATCATGGACCAGAGGGTGGTCAAATTCCTCCTCGGAATCCTCCTCGTACTCCGTCATAGATTCCTCGAAATCTGAACGTGGAGTTGTCGGACTTTGATGACTCCGATAGTCATTGACATCAAAGTCATCGCTGTCTTTGTTCTTTTTCTTTTTAGGCGTCGGGGTGACCGACTTTTTCTTTTTCTTGGCTTGTTGACGTCGCCACTCCTCGGAGTCATACTCCTCATCGAAAAGAACGTCATGCACCACATGTAAATCTTGGACCTGATTAGTCGAGCGACTTTCCTTCATGGACTCCAACCTCTGGATTTCATTCGGGTTAGACGTTTCAACCATCGGGCCCTTTCCCTTTTCTTGCGTCGTAGCCCGCGGTACCGAGACGTCGGGTGGCGTTACACTCGGATTAGCGGGCTGCGTGTAAAACTTCATGGTCGGTGGTCCTTGTTGCTCCATGAACCTTGTTATAATGCATTCCATGTGCGCAAAATGCGCCTCTAGCGTCGTGAGGCCTACAGCGGGCACGGTACCCGGTTGTGACGCGCTGGGTGTCACGAGCAGCGGCGGTTGAAGCGCCGGCAATTGTTGGCGCTGGTTGTTGAGTCCTTGTTGGTTGGAATGCTCGTCTCCTTCCATGCTACCGTCACGTATCTCGACCATAGACATGAAAAGGTCAAAAGTTCCAAAACAACAAGCAAAAGAAGCGTCGAGATTTTGTACGGCTCACCACGCAAGTACCCTTAGTTTGCACTAAAAAGTACTTGTAAAGGTAAGGGAGGCTTAAGATCTCGACTTACACAAGAATGGAACAACACAAGAGCACGAACAAGCAAGACAAACAAGCAAGCAAGTAAGAAAAGAGAGAGAGAGGCATCTACTTTTGCTAAGCCTTGGCACGTAAGAGAAGGAGAGAGAAAGGAAAGAATCTCGGCCTAAGAGGGAGGGCGAGATTGTGTTGTAACAATAAAGGAAACAACCAAGATATGCAAATAAGGAAGATATGCAAATCAAGGCAAGAAAAGATTGCAATATTAAAAAGAGGGAAATGCTGAAAATATGTGACATACTTGCCTTATTTTGGCTTGTGTATCTCACAAGATTTTTTGAGATCTTTAAATGATTTATATATATATAGAGAGAGAGTCAGGTTCACATGCGAATGGGCGCTCATGTGCGAAATAAGAAAGAACAAGAGCCGTTGGATCAAGAAAAATCAAAGGCGCTGATCATTTCACTTAAAAAGGGAAAAAATGGCACAGGCGAATTATTGGCGAATTATTCGCGTATTTTTGAAAAAAACGGAAATAGGACACACGCCCAGATTATTCATCAGTATTGTGGATTTGTTCATCAATAATGTGGATTTGTTCATCAAAATTGTGATTTTTTCATCAAAACTGTGATTTTGTGTATAAATAAACTATTGCTTGTGCATCAAAAATCTATTGTTTGTACATAAAAAATGAAAAAATGTGTATCAAAATTACATGCAATATGTTCATCAACATTGTGATTTTGTTCATAAAAAACGAAAATATTTATTCATTGGTTTTGGCATATTTGTTCATCGGTTTGTGCATATTTGTTCATTAGTAACATCAATTTGTTCACTGGTTTATGCATATTTGTTCATTGCCTTTTTCATATAATTGTTCATTACTAGATGCACATTTGTTCACTAGTAACCTCAATTTGTTCATTGCTATATGCATATTTGTTTATTAATAACATCAATTTGTTCATAGCTAAATAAGGCACAAGCACTCCTCTTCGATTTGTTGCTATCTCTTTCTCTTAGCATACACCATATTATTGCAAAGTCAAATTCTTTATCCATTATCTTTTGCATTCAAGTTTCTACATCAAACTTATCTTAATTTGGTACTATATTGAGCACTTCATTCGTATTGACAAGTTAGCCTTAAAGCACTTCATTCGTATTGTACTTTGAATTTAAGATAGCCTTAAAGCACAAAATAAATGCAAAAATGCACAAATAGATAGTCCTAAATGTAGAAGTTGATGGTATTAATAGTCCTAAATGTACAAGTTGATAGCCTTGACACATAAAACATAAGTTTATTTCAATTCACAAATAAGGGTATAATAATGAACAAATAAGGTCATATCAATGAGCAAATAAGGGTATATCCATGAACAAATAGTGTATATCAATGAACAAATAATGATATACCAATGAACAAAAAAGAAGTATACTAATGAACAAATAATGGTATACCATGGGTATATCAATGAACAAATAGGGGTATATCAATGAACAAATACGAGTATATCAATGAAAAAATATGGGTATATCAAAACTAATCATATGTGCATAAAAAACTACATAATATTGTATTCCTACACATAAATAACGTTAAAAAATAAAATTCAAAATTCAAAAAGTTCGAAATCAATGAACAATGTTATCAAAAACTCAATGCACAATTAGTTAGTATTGATGAACAATTGGTGAATATTGATGAACAAACCGCTATTTCTGATGAACAAACTGGACGCTTCTCATAAAAACGTATTTTTCGAAAAATTCGGGAAAAATTCGTTCGTGTCGTATTTTATTGAAAAATACGCGAATGATACAGGAAAAATTCACCCGTGCCGTATTTTATTTTTTTAATGAATGTTTAATCGGGGACGTTGATTTTTTTGGAATGAACGATCGAGATTTATTCTTATTTCCCACACAGGCGACCATTCACATAGGACTCTTCTTCATATATATATATATTGGATAAAGATTGCCTTATTTTGGCTTTTCTCTTCCAAAGATATTTTTTTAAAAGTAACTAAAAAGATCTTGTGGATTTTATCCTCCAAGATTTTTGCCCTCAATAACACACACGAAATAATGTCCAAATCGGACCAAATCTCATACAAACACAAACAATGAATGACGTGCACAAATCAATCGATCCAAACAAGCAATATGAATGCAAGCAAGACTCGAAAACTCAAGTTTGATGAACCGAAAAAACAAGTGCAAGTCGGCAAGGACACGTTTTTTTTGTTTTTTTTGAATTTTACGAAGCAAAAATGATGGATCTAATGGATGTTGGTAGAGATGGCGGAAGCTTAATGAAAATTGGATGGGAAAGAAAAAATTTTCGTGCAAAAAACGAGTAAATGTGTGAGTAAGACTTACGCAATCCTTGGCTCTAATGCTAGTTGATGTGAACCCCGCGGAGGATTCACGAGCGGATCTTTTCTTGGACTCGTAAATGGTCTTTTAAAGATCGAACCGATATATTTGAGATGAATGAACATCTAAACGAGGTTTAAGTGAGAAGTGAAAGAATTGAGAAGGGGGCTTCGTTCGACGGAAGCCAGGAGAGTATGAGGTCAGGAAAAGAATAGTTGTGACGCCTTAATAATAACTCTGGAGAAAACTTGACATCATAACAGTATATTGGACAAAGCGTAGAGAAACAAGGAAGAGGTGTGCCTCTTATAAAGAGGTGGAGAAGGCCAACGCGCACTCGAACCTCAAGTGGTGTGGCCGAGGCGCACCGGAAACTCAAGTGGCGCCGGGTTGGCCCGGCGTGGCCAACACCGTGGCATGAGACTCGGGACCCGTGGCTAGCACGGTACCGAGTGTGAGGTCCTCGGCACCGGTGATCGAGAGGCATGTGAAACGCGGTGCATCCGAGGGTGAGCCATGGCTAGAGAGTGTGCGCGCTACGATGGAGGCCATTGCTCAAGCGATGGCACGAGTCCGAGATCGAGTGATGGGTCCGTCGGAGCGCACGAAAAGATCCTCCTCTTCTTGGCGGTTGGTTAATGTGGGGCTCACATCAGCAAGCTAAGAAAAAAAGGGGGGAAAAAGAAAAGAAAAAAAGTACTTGGGTCGCAAGCTTGGTAGAGGAAAAAAGAATAAGAAAAAAGGGGAAAATGCTTGGGATGCAAGCCTAGGGAAAAAAAAGAATAGAAAATGATTTTATTTTATTTTTTATTTTTGCTTGGCCTAGTTGGTTTTTGCTTGTCTTGTTTAGACTAGGCTTTGTGGAGCAGGATGGCTTGTGCTTTTCGTGTAGTACATACGATTTAAGGAGGTGGAACTGAATTTGGAATTGGACCGATTTGTATTGGGCTAGGTCATTTGGTGCCTTGTGGCTTCTGAAGATCCTTCATCTTGGTCGAGGGAATGTAAGTTGTCCAGTTCGCATAACCTTCGATGAGTTACCTTTTGCTTGTGGCGCAACTCTTTAGTGCTTTACTCATCCCGATCCCAACTTCTGCCCTGTTCTTTCTCTTTGGCGTTTGTACTCATTTTAGTCATCTTTGCTTTTATTGTGTGCTTCTTTTTTGACTCACTTAGCCGTTCATGTCTGCCTTTTTATATGGTCTCTCGGTTCACCAAGCTTGTTTGGTGTCCAAATTCTTACCTTATCAAAAAAATGGGTTTCATTAGACATATTGTTATGGGCAAAAACCCCTCAACCACAAGGTTGCTTCGAAAAATGCTGGTAATCCAAATGATCGTCGCCCGAGGTCAAATGGGTAAAAATAAGTGGGCTAAGGCAAAATGGGAAAACCCTAAGCAGAATCACTAGAAGAAATTTGATAGTGCAGTTAGCTCTGGGAGATTTTGTTTGTTGGGTACATTTTCCGCGACCATGCTGGATTACCAATCCACTACTACGGGTGACTTATAGGCTGCCAACCCATTTTGACCACCGATGCCATTACTCTATTGTTGGGAATCCTTAAAGCCTCTCGGCGTGTTGTTCCCATCTTCCAATCGATCCAAGAGCTGAAAAAAACAAGGGGCTATATTTAACAAGATTTATGTGAAATTTAACTTGTAGTTCTTACATTGAAACACGACCATCGCTCTTGAAGAAATGGAAAATCTCAAAAACATTAATGTGTGGTTCGAGGACTTTCTAGAGGGCTGTGGTAATTCGGGAGACAGGGAACATGTTTTGACATGTTGCCCACTAAGGAACCTTACACCAAGAAAGATAGAAGTTATCATCATGAAACAACAACCAAATCCTACCACCAAACTAGACTAGAAAATGACAAAGGAAAATCCCAAGACCACTCTTGGGACAATAAGGGAAATGGAAGAAAAAATTTGAGGACCATGCCCATCACTTGGGTGTAAAGCCCTACCTAGCCACTAATTGTGGCAATTTATTTGTTCTCAAGTTAGGTTTTTCTTCTAACAAATCAAAAGGAAGCTCCAAACAACATGTCCCAAATGCTGAGAAAATAGAGATGTAACTCGAAGGAGGTGAAGATTGACTTGGTAAATCATACAATTCCTTAAAATGACAATGCAATCAACCCCCAATAAAATGAGAGTGCCCAATATGAAAACAATGTAGAAGTTGCTAGGCAGGTCACACGTCCCAAAGACCCTAGCCAACCCCACAAGGATGAGTTATTGGTTGATCTACAAACCTTCATGGAGGAACAAGATGACCTTCTAGGAGATGAGATAGTTGAGGAAGATATCGAACACACAAGCTTCTTTGATGATGAACTTAATGTAATAATCCTCCCTTTTATAAATCAATAAATTGATAATTATTATTTGTCCAAAATAATTAATTTAATTTTTATGTGATAACAATTATTAAATCATTATAATTTATCCTTTTTCTGCTTCCTACTTAATAAATTCCTAATTAGTAATATAATGACTCAAAACATATACAACCCTTTAAACTTGTGCAAATTTGTCAAATAGACACCCTAGTTTTGGTTTGGACCTATTGAGCACTTAAACTTAATAATTCGGTTCTATTAAACACATGATCACTTACAACCTTGTTGAGTGTAAATCATACGCGCTGACATATCCCAATTTTTTTGTCTAAGTGTGTGCCACATAAGTATAATTTATGCCACATAAGCCTAATGTGTGCCACATAAGGTCACTTACAATTAAAAAAGTGATTTAAATTGATTTATTAAAAGAAAAAAAGAAAAAAGGGAAATTGGGGAGTGAAGGGAAATTGAGGATGCCCCGCCACAACAATTGCTCAAACTTGGAGCGAATTTGATAAGCAAAACTTCGAGCGAATTTGGAACATATATTCCTAATGCCATCTACAAAGAACCCCAATAAAGAAGAAGAAAGAACCTTCAGATCTCGACATGGCCAAACTTGGAGTGAATTCGACGAGTGGAGAGAAGTTAGGGAACGAATTTGGATTCGTCACCGCTGGAAATTGGGGCTACCAGAGTAGTCAGGATGAACAACGGACTCGGAGAACAGATTTAGATTTGTCACCATCGAAAATTGGGCTACCAGAGAATTAGATCTAGAGAGTCGATACAGAATGATGGACTTGGAGAACGAATTCAGATTTGTCACAACCGAAAATTGGGGCTACCAGAGAAACAAATCTAGAGAGTTGGGACAGAACGACAAACTTTGAGAATGAATTTGGATTCGTCACCATTGGAATGTGGGTGGACCTATTCAACCCTAATTTGCTTCATCCCGTTTCTCACTATCGGAGCAACTTCCCGAGCCCCACTCGCCCATCCAAGTGGCCGCCTCTGCCAAGGACCTCGAATCCTTCCAAAGTAAGATCTCCGACCTTGAATCCTCTGCCGGAAGCTTCTTGACATGTTCCTCTGGTGCGAGGATGAGTTCAAGGCCACCGTTCTCATGACAATCAACCCACAACATCGATGGTGTTCGGTTTGTTCAAAAGCATGCCGATGAAGATAAGTTTAGGGTTGTTGTTGGTGCTAGTGAGGATGAAGAAGACATAGAAAAAACGGCGATGGAGGAAGAGTAGGGAGAGGAAGAGGAAGAAGTACATAAAAAAGAGAATCATCTTTTTGGATATTAATTTTCAAATCAGCCTTTTACAATGGGTTTATGGAATTTCGCTCCTTAAGACAGTACATGTACGCGCATAGCTACATCAGTGACCAGGTGTTTAATAGACCTGAATTATTAAGTTTAAGTGTTCAATAGGTTCAAACCAAAGGTGGGGGTGTCTATTTGACCAATTTACACAAGTTAGGGGGTTGTATATGTTTTGAGCCATAAATAATCTGTCCTAATGACCAAAGCACAACCCAAGTATATAAAAGCACAGTCGACATGATCTTGTAAGGATCATTAAATGAATGGAAGGATAAAACCTATTGTGCGATCGATGTATTCCTCGTATATATAAAGGTCGGGATATATATATTATACGTGTGAGTTTAATACGTCTCGGTCCCCGATATTATATATATTATACATCTACGTTTATATTTCTAGCAACATTGGTGGCTAATCCGATCTTGGCTTGGACTAACCTGCATGGATGTGGGAGCAATCACACTTTTGTCCTTTTGTCTTATTAGGCATGTTAAGCCTACTCTCATATATATATAAGGGGAGGTTCCGGTAGAAAGGATTTTATAGTAAAAAGTGAGGGTAAATATAGAGCGTTGCTATGGCAATAATTATTTTATCTTTATTATTGCATGCTGCCAAATCAATATCAACGTAATACACAATGTATATCTATATTTGTTATAATGAATATATCTTTAGTAATTATATAATCTCATCATAATTTCGACAACCATATCAACTTCAATGAATATTTCTATATAAAAATGTGAATATCAATTTACATTATAATACATACATAAGTTGAATTGAAAAGCTGTACAAATATAACTATTTAACGATAAGAATATCATTAGCTAACATAATGAATATGATCACTTAGTTACATGAATATCACTAGGTAATGTTGTGAATATGACCACCCATTTTACATGACTATACTAGCTACTATAGTGAATATGACTACCTAGTTACATGAATATCACTGGCTAATACGGTGAATATGATCACCCAAGTACAAATCTCACAAATAAAAATGAGAAATATTAATGAGAAATATTATGATTATTTGTATTATGTAGACTCCATCTTCTTTCGATATTTTTCGATCATTTGCTACCTTCAAATAAAAAAATAGAGTAGATAAATATTAATAACAATACATAATATCTCTCAAAAAATAATACATATTTTTTTGGGGGCAAGAATGCCATATTTCAATTACATGAATACTACTACCTAATTTTGTGAATATCTCTTAATATCCCAATGAATATTACTTTAAAAAATTACGAATATTCAATCCGTTAATCCAACAAATATAACAAGAGAGAGCAATCAATATCAATGGATCAAATTAGGGCTTCTATTACAGATCGAAATCACATGCTTCATAAAAATCACAAAACAACCATAACAAAGAGAAGCACATGATTTGTTCAATGAGAAACGATATCCAAAACATTAAAATTATCGAAAGATCACACAATTAAACTAACAAAATATCAAGTATGAAAATTAATATACAAAAAACATTGAAGATTCTGATCTATTAGAACCATAAGTAAGATAAGTACATGATATAATACACGATATCATAAACAAGAGATAGAAGAGTGAAATCTGAAAAAATAAAGGAATTGAAAATCATAAAATCCACCCTTTCACCACAGAATAATAGTCTGTACAACATTACTACTATTTCAAGATTCGGCGGTTCGTGCCTTCATTCAACATGAATATCTATATAATATCATTATAATCTCACCACAGTAATTAGAACACTAACGATGATAAATTCGCAATCGTCGAATCGTCCCAACGTGATGTGTAGTTGTTGCCGGCATATAAAGAATAAGAAAACATCGGATCTCGGAGTCGTTGAATGCAGATGATTATCCAAGACCGTCTGCTGCTATTTCGTAGATCTTCTCCTCCCGACTCTCCCTCCTTTGTTTCGTTTCATCAATTTTAAGAGAAGTTAATTATGGAGAGAATATATCTTGTATCCCACTTGCCCATAAATCTCGCTTTCGTGGGATAATCCAGTGGAAATTATACACCTATTTTAATTAAATCTGAAGCGTTAAAATTTTACAATCTAATGGCCTAAAATAACACTCACTTTCTACCATAAAAGCCTTTCTACCAGATCCTCATACTATATATATATATGTATATATATATATATATATCGATCTACTCCCACAAGCAAGCACACTTCCTACCATATTTGACTTTCAAACTTATTTCTGTTAACTTTTTTTGTTTTATTTCGGTTTTAAATTCCAAATGACAACCGACATCATCATTCCTCTCGAGCATTTAAAGTCGACTCCTCACCTCCTTATGTATATATCTTCCCACACACCATCACTTTATCACGCTTGATATCCTAGCTTTCTTAGGCCAAAACACACCACCGCCATATACATGTAACAACATGATGTGTTGATTTGTTTTATCATCAAGTTGAATTCAAGAAACTCTCTTTTTAGTTCATGTGTTATTCTATTTAAATTCGAGCTTGTGAGTTGTATCAAGCTAA
This sequence comes from Fallopia convolvulus, assembly GCA_964016875.1. NCBI lineage: Eukaryota > Viridiplantae > Streptophyta > Magnoliopsida > Caryophyllales > Polygonaceae > Fallopia > Fallopia convolvulus. The sequence goes on from OZ024737.1 coordinate 6,365,336, forward strand.
AATCTATCTCCTCTTTAGTGAGTCATATCTTGAGAGTCATATCTTTAGTGAGTCTATTTAAATTCTTTTCTACCCTCTTTTTAGTTCTTTGTGCACCAAGTTTCTTTCTCCACCTACTCTCCGATGCTAGTTCTCATCCTCCGTCTCCAGTAAACACGCCTCATACCTCATCAACTTTGATTATGATAGATGGAGATGTGTTTGGAATTAATACTAGCTAAGTAAGTGGAGCTAATGGAGCCTATGACATATCCAAGCTAGAGCGATGTCAATTGCTATATGAATTCTCAAAGGAAATTGAGATTCCCCCACCTAGGTCATCGCTTTACTTAGGTAGAACTTTTATTATGTGAGCAATTCTGCAAAAGAAACGAGTTTAGAAATTAAATCTAATGGCTAGGTTTTTTGGTGGAATTTTGTACATGAATAGGGTACAATCTTACATAGTTGCGAGTATACTGTCCGTTTATTTGATTAATGCCCGAACAAGTTTTTACCAACATTGAAAGTCTTAGAATTGTAGAACTTTACAAGGTTGCTTATTGCTGGTTTTTCCATCATCCAATCCACAACAAATTGAATGAAACCTGGCAAAAAAACTTGAAAAAGGCTTTTCCCTCAAACTCTTCTGATCCAGAAGCATAATTAGGGAGAAATGCTTTTCAATGCTTACTTCTGAGTTATAGAATTATCATATTGCATTACTGTTATGAAATCTACTTTCACATCTCCTTCAATCTAGAGGACATTATATGTTTCTCATAATTTGTGTTTTTTGTCATGTTTGATGTTTTTCATATTGAGTGTGAATAGAATTAATGCAAACATGTAGTTGAGTATTTTATTCTTTTAAATTACGTGTGCATGTTATGAATTGATTAGAAAGAAGATATGTGCTCTATGTATTGAACAATGTGTTTCATCTTTTATATATAGAGTGTATTGTGAATTGAGAGAGATGCTTTAATGAATTGAATGGCTAACATAGTTGGCCACTTTAACAAGTCTTAATTAATTAATGTGTAAACAAATGTAGTATTAAATGACAGATGGCCATATATGTGAAGAAAATTATAGAGAGACAATATAGAAGAGAGAATATAATACCAATAGTATTTTGCTTCATATTTATTTGTTCTACATGACCATATATACAAATTATTTCATGTAATTTAATATACAAATGCATATGAATAGGGGTTCGAATAAGTATTATTATAATATTATATTTGATCTTTATGACAACGAGCATGTTTCAATACTAGTTATGAAATAATCGATCACTTTACAAATTAATTGAGATAAATTAAAGAAAATGATCAATATCTTTTTTTTTGGTTAGGAAAGGAGGCAACGCCTTTGCTAAATGTTAGTAAAACCAGGAAATTAGTTTTGTCCCAAGGGGACTACAAGCTCATTAGCAATAATAGAACTAATGTAATCAGGCATCTTAATAAAACTAGCATATGGAATATCAGAAACTAGAACATAATTGGCAAGCTTGTCAGCAACAATATTAGCAGAACAGTTGTTCCAAGTGACCTGCACATTGCACTGATTAGCTTTGATCAAACGACGACAACGGTCGAGGAGAAAATAGTCATCATGCTACGGATTGTTGTTTGAGAGAATGAGGCAGACCGTTTGCATTGAATCAGTTTCAAGAACCAGATTGGTAACATTATGCTCTCTGGAAAAATTCAGACCATTAAACACAACCCAGATTTCAGTGGTCAGAGCACGACAATCTCCACACCGGAAGGAGAAACCCCCAAGAAAGCTACCCTTATCATCACGCAGCAAACCCCCACCACCAACTTGGCCCAGATTGCCCTTGGAACAACCATTGACATTGATTTTAATCCAACCAAGAAGAGGTGGTGTCCATTTGATCTAATTTACTGCATGAGGACTAGAACTAGGCACCATATCTAAAAACCAATCACTAAAGTGAACTACAATATAGAAATTAAAGTACTAGAACCCCGACACATTATATTAAATTTTTTACAATAAAAGATGGATACAAACCATATAATTTTTAATGTTAATAAAAATCACACCTTTTTTCATATCAATATATTATAATTTGACATGGTATCAATGCAAATTTGGTCTAGGTGTGTGTAATAAATTGAGTTTGTTAAAAGAAATTCTAATGTTAGAACCATTAAAATGATATTTAAAACACTAGACCCCTTTGAAAAAGTGATAATGTCAACTACATTATACTAGTTACTTTTTCAGTTGGGGCATGTTTGAAGAAGGTAAGAAGTACTATGTTGAGAAACCAAGTGAACAATAACTAAGGTGTGATCAATTCTCTACACATTAGCTTAAACTTTTATGATAAAAAATGGATCTCAAGTTTATAACATAAATTTTAATGATGTATTTCTTCATATTTTTTCTTCTACATAACAATATATGCATGGTAATTCATGTACTATAATAGGCCACAAATGCATATGAATGGAGTTTTGAATATTATAATAATTTATATAATATTTGATCATGATGAGGATGTTTCATTGAATATTAATGAAATGACTTGTCACTTTATAAATTAGCTGGAAGAAAGTGAAATGTCCTATGTCGAGAAATCAACCAATAAATGAACTATAATATCCAAGGTAAAGTGTTGAAACTTTAAAGTGATGAATTAACTTTTTATTATTAAAAGGTAAATTCCGACCTTATAATATAAAATGGTTCACCCAATATCTCAACTTCCATTGAATTTTGTTATGGAATGAAAGAAAATTGAGTCTAGGCAAGTTTAATTAAATTATGTTGGAGTTGGTGTAGAAAAAATTGAAGAGAATGAATTTTGAAGAGAGAATATGAATATCAACCATATATTGTATCGATATTTCTCATGGTCAATTATCATTATGCCATGAGCACTAGAAATCTGAGTTGATTTTGCTCAAGTTATGTTGTGCATTTGTCCTTTCAATTTGATCACTTATTCATATAATACACTTCAATTTCATCCACATACAAATATTTTTTCAAAATATAAAAAACAAATCCATTGATTCTTGATTTCACTAAGGTTAAAATATGTTTCAAGTTCGATTTGTGTTGAGCATCCCTAGGTATTGTGTAACGAGTCGAGGTTGAGATCATGACAACATCTCATTTTCATAATATGTTATAAAATTAATCTAAATTTGTCCTTTGTGTAGTAAAAACCCAAAAGTACAGATTGATTTTTGAGAGAAAATTGCCAAGAGATGATTTAGAAATTAGAAGAGAGAATATCAATATCAATAATTAGTTTTCTTCATAGTTATTTCTTCTACAAGACCTTATATACATGTTAATTCATGTAATAAAATAGTCATGAATGTCAATGGATGGGTATTGAATAGGTGATATTATAATAATTTATTTAATATTTGATCATGATGAGCATGCTTTAATTACTAGTGGTAAGCTGATAAATCAATTTATAAATTAGTTGAGACTCGAGAGAAAGTGAAATGTCACATGTCGATAAACTAATCACCAAAGTAAACAACATATATAGAAAAGTACTAAAGCATCAATATATTCGAATAAGTTAATTGATAAAAGAAGGATCTTGACATTATAATATAGAATAGTTAACAAATATTCACCTTATATAATATCCACTCAACATAAAATATGTTATAATAGGAAATTTGGTCAAGGCATGCTTTAAGAAATTGGGTATGTTAAAATGTTAACATTAAATGCTTAATTACTACTTGAGTGGAGGCATGTTGGAAGAATGAGAGAAGTCCTACATTAAGAACCCAAGTCAACAATATCTAAGGTGTGGTCAAATCTCTACATCCTAGCTTCAATTTTTTTTTTGATAGAAGATGATCCAAAATTTTTATCATAAAAGTTATTAATCGAATAGTACCACAGTTAATATCAACTCATGCAAAATGTACATAATTAATATAAAAAGCAATCATGATCCCATATTCTCTTTCATATATAATTGTAAGTCTACATATTTAAAGTATTTGTTGTTCCCCATCTAACATTTTTTAAATGCTTTTGTTAGGTTAGAAAATAAAATAATTTATGAGCTATTGTTGTTATGCTTTTGTTAGGTAAAGTTATTGAAGTTTGTAGGTGATCAATTTTGCCACCGGTAGACTGCTCAATGTATTTGAAAAGTTACGAAAATATTTTAAATATGCATATGACACAATACAATAACTCTTAGACCCTAACATATCGATGATGGACATGTTGGGTGGGCGGTGGACCCTTTCGTCAATTATTGCCCTACCACCATCACTAGCATAAAATATTATAAGCTTTTCTCAACATCGAACTTAAATAATTATTTTTCTATAAAATATTTATATGGATTGTCTTTTAACTATGCCCGGGTTAAACAAAGATTTACACATAGTTTCTTCTCAATGTATCAGTTTTCAAGAAGTTAATGTGAACATAAGTATTTTTTTTTTTGGTAAAATTCTTATTCTTAACTACAATGTTGACACAAGTTTAAGATAAATACAAAAAACTTTTATACTACATATACCCATAAGGAGTTTTAAGACAATCTACCTAGTATAAAAATAATTTATACAAAATTTTAGCTCCAAAGCTTCCTCATGGAACTTTTGCGGGGCATTAAATGCTTTCTTTTCCTTTTTTATATTAATTGAAATGAACCTAATTTGATGGTTGAAGGTGTTTGCACTAACATTGATGGAGAAAATTCATTATCAAAAAAGAGGTAAGAGTAAAAAGAAAAAAAAGTTACATTGGAAAAAACGACCTCATAATTTCAAAACACATTATGCCTTAAATTCGAGTTCTAAAAATGCTAAGATTAGCTTAATTTTTAGATATCATATTGATAGAATGATCCATATCATTATAGAATCTATATATCTATATATGACATTACAAAAGTTGTGTACAAAATGCAGTTATTGCACATATTAAATATATGCAAACAACCTATTTTTTATTTGTCTTCAATTAGAATCAAAACTACTCGTTTAGCACAATGATTACAATGGTTGATATGTTACAAGAGGACGAGGTCAAAGGTTCAAGGGTCGCACTATAATAAAATTTCACTTTCTATTTATTTATTAATTTACTTATACCAAAAAAATTAATTTTTATATAGATGTTATAATAAAAAAAATTTATATATTCCTATGGTTATTATATGAATTAACCAGCATACACGACATTTGCATTAATTATTTAAATTATATATCATTACACTTATTTCTTTTGACTCAGTTACACTATAATAAAATTGTACTTCTTATCTATTTGTTTTAATGGAACAAATTTACCTAATTAATTAGGAAAATCAACAAATAAATTGTTCCTAAAATATTGTATATAGATAAACACTTACACATAGAGATTCTCCTAGGATGCATATCCTTTTGTGCATATTTATTACCTACATTTACCACTCTAATTATACTCATATTTATGTGAATGTTTGACCTATTATTTTCTCCTCTCTTGTCTTTACAATTATCCCTGCAATTTTGTTAGTTTAAAATAAGTTATCAATAGGAAAGGTACAATAAGTTATTTCATTCACCTGTCGTCATGGTTCTTTTTTTTTGATAAGGTAAGAATTCGGTTTACCACATCGGCCTGGTACAACCGAGAGGCCGTGTAAAAATGGCAGCCAGAAACCGGCAAGAACAAACATAAGCAAAAAACAAACAACACGTAAAGTAAGTACAAATGACAGTCCTCATGGTTCTCTTTCTTTTGACTTGATATGCTTTTTCTTTGATATCATTTGCTATTATACGAAAGTTTTTTTGTATATACATCTTGCAAGTTCATTTCTATATACACATCTATTGTTATTTTGTATATATGCCTATTGTTGTTATATATAAAGAGAAATTTTCTATTATATGAATGTTTGACCTTTATTGCTATTTTGTATATACATCTTGCAAGTTCATTTGCATCGTTTTTGGGTGTAGTCCAACAATCGTAGTACCAAGTACTTCCTGGGGTAGAGAATGAAATCACTTAATTCCTCCATAAAATCATAAGATTTGGGTAAATTAAAATTTCTCAAGATGTGGTAAGACATACATTTTACATGCTATTTATAGTAACTATTAAATGTTAAAATTATGCAACCTTAATAATAAACTTTAAAAGAATCAAACAAATAAAATTTCATTCCATGACTTTAATTAGTTTACTCTTGAACAATTTGTATTGGTCATGTATTTATTCGAACCAAATTCACTCTCAACTGATTACTTGTGGAACAAGTTACGAAAATTCTCAATATTGAATGTTGAAGAACGAATGGAATCTGAATCACTATGATTATTCAAATAGATATTTCAATTGAATATTGGCTTTGGCTCTAAATTCAATTGATTAGCTAGTTGATCCTTAACAATCAAACTAGAACTAAACTAGATGAATAACTTAATGAAAGAAATCAGATTGTTGATGAATGAACACGAGAGAGAGAGAAGATCAATTGCTGAATGTTATACTTGAACACAATGTTGTTTGGTGGCCCAAGAGCAAGATTAAACCATAGAGAGCAAGCTATTTAAAGGAAATACAAAAGAGTCTCCTTATAGAGCAAGTACCAAGGTGACCAACCCTAGAGGGGTATAATAGACCTTTTACTTGTTTCCAAGATATCATATAATAATGTAAAAACATCTATCTAAGTCATACCTTAATTAAATCAAATAGATAAGATTAAGTCCTTGAAGTTATTCCTGAATTTGAATGCCTGAGACCTTGGAAAAGGTCTTGTTCTTGGCCTCCTAGACACCTTCTTTTCAACCTTATTCTTCATGGTCGACCTTTGATCGCTATCATTCTCCCCCACTTGGCCTCAAATCATCCTCGATTCAATATTGCATGTAAGAGTAAGAGGAGAAATATCCTGAAATGTTGGAGGTACTAAAGGCACCATGGTTAGTAAAGAAGGTTTTAGAACAAATATAGTTGGTGGAAGACATTGAATCATCTCTTGGACATTATGACTCTCTTTGATTGAAACTCCATTTGAGACATCAACTTCTTCCTCCATGCTCTCATCTTGCATGTTTTCCTCAGTTGGAACCTCCTTCTTCATACTTTCATCACAATATGGCATTGAGGAACACATTGGAGGTCACTTGCTTCTTTAGAGGTTGGCAAAGGCAATGTGTTCTCTTGGGTATGTGGGGCTGCAATTCTCTCTTCTTGAATGTATATTCCTTTTTTTTTGGTGAGTTAGAAACTCCCGTTTCCTGCAAAAAGGAGTTAGTACCTAAACCAATAGAAGAGGAGTTGGAATTGTACCTCATTTGACTAGATTTAGCCAAAGCCTCCTTAGTCATGTCTAAACACTTGTACTTGCGATTTGGGCATATATTATCAAGATGTCCTCTTCCTTGACATAAGAAACAATGAAGATCTCGTTCTCGACTCAATGATCATATTGGAGCTCTCTTTTGGCAAGCAGAAGCACAAGCTTCTCTATATCGTCTATGCAACTCTTCATCATTTTTAACATAGATCTTTCGCATGACAAACTTCAGTTGGTCCCAATTTGCAATTGGGATCAAGCCTTGACGATGTCTAGAATGACATATCCATAACCGAAAGTAATGGGCAGAACCAACAAGGTAGTTAGTCACCCAGGGAAGGATATCCCATTCATCATAACCATAGTAGTCAAGGTAGTAATCAATAGCTCGCTCCCATGCCAAGTAATCATCCGGTCCACGCTCTCCAAAAAAAGGCTCAATCTTAGGAGGTCTTTGTACCCTAAGAGTTGGTGGAATATCATCATAGGGATCACACCAATACATCTTAATACTGAAAAGGTCACAAAAAACAAGAGAGTAGTCTATTCCAAAAGTGATACGATAAGCACTATCACACCTTAATCAAGCCAAAACTTGCTTCAAAGCAATCCAATTCAACCAATTTAGTTTTTGGGTTTAAATTGAGGTAGTAATTGTGTAGTTATGGTGTGCTAATGATAATCAAAGGAAAATACAGCTTAAGTAATTAGAAAGTATGCAATCAGAAAAGCAATGCAAATTTCTCTTTATAAGCTCAAAAGAACAGGCAATCTCTCTATTGATCCTTAACAAGAATAATAATGCCAAATTAATGCATGCAAGGTGAGAAATAGGCAGGTTTTGTGGCTTATAGTTGTCACATAGCCAATGTTCTAACAAACTCTAGGCGAGAGCTGGGTGGATAGGGACTGCCTAGCGCCTAGACATCCTGAATGGATGCTTAGGCGGTCTTAGACGGGCGCCTAGGTAGGCTGGAAGGCTAGGCGGGTTGGGACCTTCCAGCTCCTAGGCGGGGCCTAGAAAGGATTTTTAGAACAATGCACATAACATACAAAGTGATCACCAAACTAATTTTTAGCAAGCAATCACTAAAGGTGAAAGTGGCTTAAAACTAGATAGAGTAGATCACTCTTTGATCAAGCAAGATCTAATATTTGTTTTTCTTTCTAATTTATGCACAAACTACTAGAATGTGTTGAATTGAAAACAAACAAAGCAAAAATGCAATGGTATGGTTCGAACTAATTGTTTTTTTTAATGAGTGATTTATACTACTAATGAAACTATCTAGAAGCCAAAATAAACAAAAGAAGAAAGGGGTAGGTCGAATATGAAGGAATGCAACACAAAAATCAACAATTACTATCAAGCAATATGAATCTCAATCAATCATTCAATTATCAATTGAAAACTCATAAAAATTGTAGGAATAGATATGTTGATCTAGAATTGCAACAAACTCAACCAATTAAGCTCAAAACATGCATAAAATCCCTTAAAAAATCTCCTACTTGGTTAGTTGCTTGGGGGCAAGGAACAAACAAGGGAGAATTAGGGTTTGGTCGTGTGTTAGGGTTAGGGTTTCATGGTTGGGGTTGGCGATTTAGGGTTGTGGTGGTCCGAACAACACAAGAGTGGTGGTGGATGGTTGCTTGTGGTGGTGGGGATGGTGCGACGTCAATGAGCGACACCAATTCGGGTGGTTGTCGGCGGTGTTTTGTGGTGGTGTGCCGGAAATTTGGTTTCTTTAAAAGTGTATAGATTTGGTTAAAGTTATAGACTTTAGAATAAAAAATTGAATTAATCAAACTAGAAAGCGAAAAAGATAAGAAATTTTAACTTTGCTTGGCAATGGATGAATGATACCACTTGATATCTCATGATATCGCTGGCTTTGATACCAACTGATATGTGATCGCCTCGGATTACTCCTCATTGACGAAGTATATAACCTCATAGGATCCCGATCTTGCCTTGTAAACTGAATTCCTAACAAAATCTCACTCGAACTCGATTACTTGTGATGCAAGCAATTCGATTTGCACTTAATTCAATGAAGAGTAACTGAATTCGAATGGAAAGTACTTCACAAACTGAATTGGCAATTGAAAGGCTCTAATGCTATCTCAATTGATTAACTAACTAAGATCTTTAACAATCTAACTAGACAAACCAACTTGATTATACTAAACTCTCGAAATCTAAATGGTGTTTGTAGAAATTTGAATGAGCGATCAATGTAATGTAAAAGCACGAACACAAGGTTGTTTTGGGGCCAACGAGCAAGACTAAACCAAAGGGGTTTAATCTTACTTCAAGTTGATTTTTATTGAATGAATTACAAATTTATTTAAACAGAATACAAGGTAGAATGTCTTGGAGAATAAGTCAAGGAGATCATCCCTAGAAGGGTAGAAAGGTCCTTTTATTGTTTTCCAAGATAACATATAATAATACTAGAAAGTCTATATAAGTCCCCTTATCTTAATTAAATCAAATAGATAAATATCTGACTTAATAGATAAGAAAACTATCCTAACAAACTCCTAACAAAGACAAAACATATTAATAAAATAGGAAAGAATATTCCATCCAACTAACAAGATCCTAGGATGAAAAACCTTCCATAAAAACGTCTCTAATTAATATAATAAAGATAGATATTTTAAACTAAAGATAAGATTTTCTTACGACTTTAACAACTCTCAGTAAATTGAATATTTTGCCCCTTTGTTGTTGGATTCTGGATTTGATGAAAACTACAAAGTTGTATATCTTTTAGTTATCTTTCCAACACATATTGAAGGAACTTGAGATCAATTTTATAGCTCAAGTTATGACCAGTTTACTGAACACGATTTTTAATTTGACAGACTTCTTAAGTTTTCGAACTTTCATGACTTGATTCTCTTCCTTGGTGGCCTTGGACACCATTGATGAACATAATCAAAGTACAATATGGAATCCATGAAAACCTTTTAAAGCTTAAATGCTCTGGACCTTAGTAAAGGTCTTGGTGTTTGGCCTCTATTCATCTTCGACGAATCATTGACTTGGATCCTTCCTTGATCTGTATCATTTTCCCCCACTTCGCCTCGAATCGTCCTCGATTCGACGTTGTATGTAGATGCAATGGGAGATTTGTAATACCCCTCCCTTTTAATTCTTTCAAAGCCTAAACTAATATGTGCTCTGTTTGATCTACTTATTTGTGTTGACTTGGTTGATTGTTTGTTAGTGGTTATGCTAGTATAGAATGTGATTTGTTCTCTTACAATTAGCTAGTCGTTTTGCAATTAGATCCCTTTAAGGGGAAGAGGTTGTGAAACTTTAGGATTCGTTATAGGTTTACGTATATATGAGGAAGTTTCGGGACGAAACCCTCTTTAAGAAGGGTAGAATGTAATATTTTAGATATTTTGATATTTTAATGTTTCTCAAAATTCGTGCCGGGATTGCTTAGTTAGTAAGTAATCTCGTATAACCTCATTTTTAACAAGATTTTATATATTCAAAAATAATTTAGTGTCAAAGTTATCCATTAGTTTGTTTCTTAGTCGTTAAGTAATCTCGTCCATTAATAGAATGAAGATAGACTTGTAAAAGTTTTGAACTTATCCGTTTTCTTAGATATTCATACCTTGTGCTCTATCTTCTCAATCTTTGTGTCATGCTTATCTTTCTTCCTCAATATTCGTGTCAAGTTATCTTATCTTCTAGATGTGTGTGCATGCTTATCCTTCTTCCTCAATATTCGTGTCATATCTTCTAGATTTGTGTGGATGATCTTTATCTCTTATACAAGTCAAACTGAATTTGTCTTCTTCCATTTCTTCTATATAAAGGCTTAAAGGTGCCTTGAGAAAGCCTTGGTTTTCCTCCCATTTTCGTGCCTCTCTCCCTTCCTCTCATTTGTTTGTTCTTTCCACTATTAAACCACTTTGTCACCACTTTCTCGCTTGTTGTTGGTGGCCCCTTCCACCGCAAGACAAGGTTCGTCCTTTTCCTCACTTTTGGTAAGTTTTTCTTTACTTGTTTTTCTTGTTGAGTTGTGTGAGGTTTTGGGTAAAGGAGACTTGCTTTAGTGGTTGATTTATGGCGGGTTTCTTGGGAAATCTTAGATGGCGTTTTGGCAGATTTTGGGCGAGAAGGGTGTTGAAAACTGATGTTGTGTGGGTAAGCATGTGGGTGGGTGGTGGTGGTATGATTGGATTGTCATGGGGCTGTTTTTGGAGGCAAAATAACATGTTTGGTGGGTTGGTCCATGTATAAGAGGTGTGGGTTTTCATGTTGTCGAGTTTGGTTACTTTGAGGGATGGAGTGATTCCGAGTCTAAACGTTTATTGTGTTTTCTAAGCCTAAGTTGTCTTTCCATTTATAAAGTCTTATATTGTTGTTTAGGAAATCATTTTGAAGTTCATGTTTCACTTGTGCTATTGGAATTCCAGTTTCGAGGTAAGTCTTCTAGACTTACTTAGCTTGCGATAATGTTATGTGTTAAACTAGTAAATTGAATGTGTGGAACTCTATTTTGGAATATTATTCCAAAGTATATTTTCATATTTGAAAGCTATTGGAATAGTTCAATAATTTTTATTGTGTGCAACTTGATCTCTGCGGGTGTGATTATGGACACGGACAAGTCGGTGGAGAAGAGACCCCGGACATAGTCATGCGACGTGTGGAGATCACCTTCAAAAATTGATTGTTTTGGCAAGTGCTCTAGTAGAGGCTTAGCCGGGGAAAGAAGGGTGATGGGCAAGAAAATGGGCATGAGTTTAGCGTGCGCGCTAGCCGTGTACCATGTTTCAAAGGCAGGTCTGGGTTGCCTGAATTGGAGAATGATTATGATTTGGATTATGGAGGATTTGTTGTTGGTTGTTGTATTGCATGAGCATTTAATTGATTAGCTTCGTGCTTATGAGTTATTATGGATTTGAGAGTTGGTTTGGAATTTGATATGCTAGTTTATATAACTATATGATGTGTTTTGGGTGTACATATTAGTTTGGTATGTATATGAATGATTGATTGTATTATTTTAATAATCTATGTTTTGTTCTATATGTTTGATTTGCTTGTTTGGCCCATACCAGAATTGTTAGCTAATGTGTTCATGTTCCTGGTTTTTAGGTAAAGATTCTGGTATGGGAGATGTGCCAGGAGATCAATTTCTGGATGGCGATGCTCGTTCTCGACGTAACGTGTCATAGGAAAAAGATGTTGGTTTAAGTCTTTTTGTGGTTAAGCTAGTCAGTTTTGGTTGTAAGACAGTCGGAGGTAGTGGTATGTAGAAACTCGATAGAATAGTCTGTTTAATATGTGGTTTTAGTTTTCTTCTAGTCATATGCATAATGTTTTCTTAAACCGATTGTAAATATAAGTTGGATGTTTTGTTGGCTTTGCTTGTTGTGCCTTTGTTGCAAGGTACAATACCGGTGAATTTGTTGTCAGGCTAGTTCTGGTAGACCCAAGTGTGGTCTACAACTATGTAGCAACCCGGTTCATCGGTCGGGGTGTTACAAGATTCATCAATTAACAATTTCAAATAAAAAAAAGACAGACATATGGAAGTTTCCAAGCTAGATTCTAAGATAGGTATTGCTTGTATGACTGAATTTGATGCGGTGTTGATGGCCAATGGCTCTTCATCAAGAGTAGGATTCTCTTGACAGACTTCTTCTAAGACTATCGGTTCACCAGACCAATTAGGAGAAATCACTATGTCGGGAAGTTTTTCATCTATGGATTCTTCGTGATGATCTTCTTTTGCCAATGAATCCTTGACTACGGAATCCCTTTTAGCTTGTATTAATGCAAAGAAATTCTGATGCTGGATCTCTAGTTTTTCCTCCTCAGCAAGACACCAAGCGTCAAGAGCTTGACGAACAAGATCACTGGCAGTCACCATAATCCACTTGATATTGCTGAAAAGAGCGGAACTTGGCTTAACATGTGGCTCTAAAACCAACTGATACGTGATCGCCTCGGATTAGTCCTCATTGACCAAGTATATTACCTCATAGGATCCCGATCATGCCTAGTAAACCTTGTTTCGAACCAAATTCGCTCTGAACTGATTACTTATGGAACAAGTTACGAAAATTCTCAATATTGAATATTGAAGAACGAATGGAATCTGAATCACTACGGTAATTCAAAAAGATAGTTCAATTGAATTGGCTCCAACGCTAAATTCAATTGATTAACTAGTTGATCTTTAACAATCAAACTATAACTAAACTAGATGAATAACTTAACGAAACAACTCAGATTGTTGATGAATGAACACGAGAGAGAGAAGATCGATTCTAGAATGTTATACTTAAACACAATGTTGTTTGGTGGCCCAAGAGCAAGATTAAACCATAGGGGTCTAGTCTTACTTAGCCTGATTTTTATTGAATGAAATAAAAAGCTATTTAAAGGAAATACAAAAGAATCTCCTTGGAGAGCAAGTAACAAGGTGGCCAGCCTTAGAGGGGTATAATGGACCTTTTACTTGTTTTCCAAGATATCATATAATAATGTAAAAAAATCTATCTATTCCCTTACCTTAATTAAATAAAACAGATAAGATCAAGTCCTTAAAGTTATTCTTGAACTTGAATGCCCGAGACCTTTGAAAAGGTCTTGGTCTTGTCCTCCTAGACACCTTCTTTTCAACCTTATTCTTCATGGTCCTTTGGTCGCAATCACATAACCTTATTATTTACATAAGGTTATGTGATATTGGAAAATGTATTTACTAATGCGATGATAGTACTTTGGGTTAGTTGTAAACGATTATGGGAACTGTATCGGACAGTTCGAACACGTAGCGAAATAAATAAACGTGAAGGTAAATAAAAGCAACTTGAGACAATTTCCTTACAGAGGAACCCCATAACGATCAACTAATTGCGTGAGTAAACCTCTACCTCCGCTTGGAGGATTTTTGAATGAGTTCCCTTTTCTTTATTGTTATACTGAAATACTTGGCAATAGACAAAGGCGTTATCGCAAATTGAAGCGAGAGTATTATCAACTGTATGAGTGTGTGTGGCTTTTTCCGGTGAAGAATCCAGATTTGAGTACTCTGGTTGGTAGTTTACTTTCATTAAGGTTTACGATTAGAGTAGAAGAAGTCTAGTTGGTTGAACTTTGGTTGGTGCCTTAGTTACCATGGAACTTGACTTGTCTTGTAACCGTTGAAACTTAATACAAAGTATTCTATTAAAATCTTCTGAGAAGAAGTCTCAGGGGTAGAGGTTTTTCTTTCTACGACTTGTTGGTTAGTTAGAAAGTTTCCTCTCTAAATATTGTGCTCCTATTTCTGTTTATTTCCGCTGCCTAGGGAACATTGCTAGTTCCCTACATTGTTACTAACACATCACGATCCAACAATTGGTATCAGAGTAGGTTTGCTCTAGATTATTTTATTAGTGCAGGAATACATGATGAGTACCAACAACACTCACAATGTCGGGATTGGAAACTACAAGCCTCCATTGCTTATTTCTGGAGAGTATGATCACTGGAAGATCCTTTTTGCAACATGGATCAAGAGCAATGGCTACCAAGCTTGGTAAGTTATTGAAGATGGAGACTACGTTGTTCCTGAGGACAAGAAGAACAAAAATTCCGAGCGGGGTCCAACTGAATGCACATGGATGGAGAAGAACTTTAAGGAAAAAATGTATCTGAATAATGCCTTAGGCGTATAAGATCTGCTAAGGGTGGTGAACTGCAAAACTGCCAAGGATGCATGGGAGGCCATTGAGCAAATGTATATTTGTAGCACAGATCTAAAAGAGTGTAATTAGAAGGCGGCCAAGAAGGACTTCTTCAACTTCCAAATGAAGGAAGGAGAGACCATTGTTGCATACCAATCTCGGTTTGAAGTGTTAGAGAATCGCATCAATCAACTGGGTATCGAGAAATCCATCACTCATTTTGAGAAAATTTCTACGATTGTTGATGGTCTCGGTCCCAAGTATGTGGTTACCAAAGGCTTACTCAGAGAGAATCCAATGATGAAAACATGCAATCTTCATGAAATCTTTGGAATGTTGACTGACTATGAGCGACACGAGAACTGTTGAGAGGGATATACTTAACAACAAATAAAATTTGTAGTCAAGACCCCGCTGAGTATAGCAAAGTCAGGATCGTCCACGGCAAGCAAGGTTGTCTGTTTACCGACCTAATAAAACAAGAAAACAGAGCAAAACAAAACAAACAGCTACAAAAGACCTCGGTACCGGCCTTATCAGGGTCGGTAACGATGCTGGAATTCTACTGAAATAACAAATAACACGATGCAAGTGCAGGCACGGTACCGATCTGTATGCCTCGGTAACGAGTGTACATGAATGCAAAACATAAGAAAATCAAAGGATAAAAAGCTCTAGGACAAGGGCTACCACAACATAGCTATGCATATAAACTCATGTGAAGGATAAAGATCATGCCTTCGAACATAAATCTATCAACTTTCGTTGACTAAACAAGCAAATCAATCAACTCCCATAAATAAATTCATGACTCGGCTAAAGTCTTTGTTGCCAAGATCAAAAATAAATTACCCTAAACTACCAACTAAGTATAGCATGCAAGTAAGGGATCGAACCCAAGAGAATCGGTTTTCTGAACAATCAGCAAATAACAAGACATGGTTTTTTGGGAGTTTAGACAAGTAAGTAATTTCAAGTACTAAATCAATAAAGGAAAAACAGAGTTCATTCAATTAATTCCACCTTTTTATCATTCGATCATCAATTCATCCACTTTTCTATTAATTCCTAGGTTAATTCCAATCCTTATAAAAGATTTCCGCTTGTCCACGGTCCAAGCAAAATTATGATATGAACAAGAACGCTTAATTCAAATCATGCAAAGTATTAGGGATAGAAGGATATCAAATCATGAAATCAAGCTACGAGTCTCATGCATAAAATAACAATCAAACACTCTTTCTCAATTCCAGTCCACGGTCCTAGAACAGAGTTGTTTCAAGGATAAATAAGATTGCACAGACAACAATCAAACCTAATCCAAACAGTAGATCTAAGTCAATCAAACAAGTTGATCAGGCTTATCAAATCAAACATAGATCATATAAATAAAAACAAGAGTTTTGATATTAACCAAGGGATAGAAAAGTTACTAGAATCTCACGAATTACATAAAAAGGCTTCCTTGATCAAAGAAACTCCAAGGGAAATTAGTTCTCCATAATAAAACTGAAATAAAACCTAATATATAAAAGTATGCTCTAAATTGTGGTCATGTGTTACCCTAAAGTCTGCCACGGAAATAGGCTTAAATACTAGAAAAACAACCGAAACCTAAAGATATAAATATAGATAAAAGATAAAATAAATCAGAAAGTCGGCGCTGAAACACCACGACCCGCGAGCACGGATAGAAACCTCGAGCGCGGGTCATCTCGTCTCACCTCGGCCGCGGAGCCTTGACGAACCGCGAGCGTGGGTCCAGCGATCTTCAAGTTCTCTCGAATCTTCCTTCACCGCGGGCTCGGGTCCAACACCGAGGGCGCGGGTCTTGTTTCCGTAAACTCTTCAGCTCGAACGAGGACTTCTGTCTTTCAAATCTTCAACTGTAGGCTTTTTTGATATTACAGATAAACATCCTAATCTAGCCTAAAACACTCAGAAGTCCTAATAAAAATACAAAATTACGCTGTACGAAAACCAGCGTATCAAATTCCCCCATACTTAGATCTTGCTCGTCCTCGAGTAAGCTCAAAATAAATCTAACAATAAATCCTATCAAAGATCCACAAGAAGTAAAGGGAAATATGAAAAATCTAACTCTCAACTCACAACCCGAACCCATGTAGAGAAATAATCAGCAAAGACATGAAAGCTCAAATCACATACCTCACCAATACAAGATATAACACTCAAGCTCTAAAAATTGTAGAGCAACCTAGGATCTACCCAACATCTAAAGTGTAATCCCCAAACCCCAAAGTAGAATATGAACCTAAACACTCTGATTTTACCACTCATTCTACTTAGGCGCCCTTTCGGGTTTTCACCTAATCACTCTTTTCATTTTTCTTAGGTGTGCTCACATATACTCACATTTCTCATAAACCTCTTATTACCCCAGCCTAATGCTGGTCCTGGTTACCTGCTTATTACCTGAGCCACCCTTTCGGGTTTTCAACTCATCCTAGGATTTTATATGCCTTTTTTCTACTTTTAATGGCTTTTTCAATTTTTTTTTATTTTAAATTATTTTTTTTATTTTTCTCTATACAAAACATGGAACAAAAATCCCATAAAAATAAACTGAAAATAAACTGAAATGCAACTATCTATGATAGGCGTAGCGAGTACTTCCTCCCCCATACTTAAATCCTTCATTGTCCTCAATGAAGTAAAGAGAAAGGAATTAAGCATAGAAGAGGAAAATCAGAAGACTCACATACGAAAGAAGAGATGAACTCCCGGAATTATAAGCACCAAACTCAAGAACAAACAGATTCGTTTGAGGACGAACCGCAGGCGCGGGTCTTGGACCGCCGACGCGGGTACTGGTGACAGCGAAATCTCGAACGTTGTTTTCACAACTTCAACAACCATATCCACATCATAGGACGTCTCCAATGAAAATGAACTGGACTCCTCAAAATAATAAAAACTCTAACGACGGTGGCATCCCCATACTTGAAAATTGCCGCAAAGATGGTGTAAATGCGGACTCACGAAAATGGGATGGAACCTGATAATAGTAACCAACAATTCCAAGGAACTAGACATGGAAAGATATAGAAAAATGGACTGGTGGATGATGGTAGAATATGGAAGAACACTCTTTCTTTTTTTTTTCTCTCTTCTTTTTTTCCTGATTTATCTCGGGGGTTTCACATGAAAGCCTTTTTTTTTTTATTTTTTTTAATTTGAAAAACAGAAACTGGATTCCTTCAGGGCCGACCCGCGAGCGTGGGTCAGGACCGCGGGCGCGGGTCAAGACCGCGGGCGCGGGTCCAGCCGCGACCTCGGGCTGCGCTTTCTTCGAGATGGAAAAATCGTACCTGCAAGTTAGCCTGACCGAAACAAAACGAAACTAAACTAAAAAGACAAAAAGAAAAGAAAAGAAAAAACTTACCTCGGGTTGCCTCCCGAGCAGCGCCTTTGTTTAACATCGGACATTGTCAACGCCATGAGAAGTCTATCAAAATCCTGCGAACAACTCTCATGTAAGCAAATATAGCAGGATGATACTTTGAAACTAAATAATATAGCATTCAGACATCGTTCAAGTTTATCAAACCCACTAGAAAAATCAGGGTTAGATGGTTTAGGATATAAACAGTTGGAAGGACGAGGTGGTTTATCAAAAGTTATGATTTTTATCTCAACACTACCACCTTTAGAATTTGAGAAATCACTAGGTATACTATCATGCTCAGGACCTTGTGCAGACACAACAAACAAACAAATATCAATAGAAAGTAAGGAAGAAGAGGGAAGGATACAGGGATTATGATCGATCATAACAAAGGGCTCCACAACAGGAGAGATAGACATCTCCTCAGGTGGAAGGGCAATTTCTTTAACATCATCTAACTCCTTCGTCGAGTCATCAGGCTCGTCGTTGTCGCTCCAAGAGTCGTCAAACTGAAGGAAATATTCATCCTCTGTCATAACATGACTATGATCATTGATGAGGTATTTTTCAGTCGTTTACCTATCAAAGAATCCTAACTTAACCAAACTGAGTAGAATGGTAAGCAAGGGTCGATCCCACAGAGACTCGTGTATGAATGTTATTACTTATGTGCCAAGTAACTAATATGGGGGGTTTATTGATTGAAAATCTAAACTACTATGCAAATTGAAAACTAACTATGAATGCAAATATGATTGAGTTTAACAAATATGAGAAAAGCGTGTTCAACTAATTAGATCCATCATGATATTGCTTTATTGATCATCGATTCTCTTGATTCTCTCCTCACTTGAATAATCTATTGTGGATAATGATCCTACTAAGGATTAAGACCTAAACTTCAGATTTAGTTGATAGACCAACCAGTTCTAACAACCCTAATTATCTAATAACCTAGAAGACCTTCTAGATTCAATTAAATAACAGCATGAAGATTCAAGTTATCAATAGAAACAAACACTTAGAGCAACCGGACATCTAAGTGACTTGTGAATTTATTCCCTACTTTAATCAACTTGTCCAACCGGTACTAAATTAATTAAAGTCTACTCTTGATCAGATTAACTCCAACCGGTAATTAATCAGATTCAGTTTTAACTAGAAATTCTATTAGGTGATCAATCTAACAAAACCCTAGTTTAGATTCAATTAAGCACAGGGAATAATTTCTATTCAAGTTCGTTGAGAATCAATTAAACCTCACAATCATACACAAATCATAACTTCACTAATTAGTCAAACACAAAGGAAAATTAGCAATGCATAATTAAATTGAAATCAAACTTACAAAGGTTCTTCCTTTGAGAGAAAACCCTAGCCTCCAAAAGTTGATCAAAAGTTATCTAAAAAACAAACTAACATAAAGTATTTATATGTCTCTAAAAATAACCCTCATAAGATATATTAAGCATAATACTCGGAAATCATAAGCCCATAAACCAACATATCAAAGCCCAAAACTAAGACTCGGCCCAAACATGTGTCCGCTGAAAAGTCCAGATTGCGCGGCATCGGCATGAATTGCGCGGCCGCGCAATATCCACCCCGCGCAATTGTCACTCAGTCGAGATTGCTCGGGCAGATTGCGCGGGTTGGATCCCGAGCAATTGCTTGTCTTCTTGGCTCGATCTTCCTTGCCTTGGCTCTTCATCCTAGTGCCTCCTTGCTCTCTTAGCCTCGTCCATCTCGTCCATCACCACCATGTTCCATCTGCACTGGCCCCGCTGTTGCTCCTGAACCTAAAAACCTGTAAAACCGAGCAAACCAGCGCATAATACCCGACAACACGAAAACCTAAAAACTACCTAAAAACTAACCAAAACCTAACCAAAACATATATAAAACATGTATCTAAACTACTCCTATATGCGATCTATCAAATTCCCTCATGCTTAACCCTTGCTTGTCCTCAAGCAAGACATAAATCCAATCACACCATAGAAATGCAATCTCACATCCATCTCAAGTCAAACAAACATTTCTCATGTAAGTACAAACTCAACCAAGACTTCTCAGCATGCAGTATGACTAGCAAAAAGCAAAGACCATTCATTCATTCTAGACCTCACCAGGGAAATTGTGTTTTGCACTCAACACTCAAGTGTATAAAGGGTAT
Source organism: Fallopia convolvulus (assembly GCA_964016875.1). NCBI lineage: Eukaryota > Viridiplantae > Streptophyta > Magnoliopsida > Caryophyllales > Polygonaceae > Fallopia > Fallopia convolvulus. The sequence continues at coordinate 6,385,955 of OZ024737.1, forward strand.
GTGTTTCACTCAAAATCAACCAATGAAAACTAGACTACCATATGCTTGCATCAGAGTTCTAAATCTCCACCGCTGGGGATCAAATACATAACAAAAATCATGAGGTCTTTTTCCGGCTTGTAATGGGGCCAAGGTAAAGAGACATTTGGAAGGGATAATATTTGGCATGTGGTGCTAAATCCGGGATAAAGAACTAATCCTAACCCAAACTTTACACTTCCTTTTCAATTCCTCCAACTTCCACTCTACCAACTCCTTACATTTATATTTGAACACTTTGCTTCTTTTTTTTTCTTTTGCCTCTTTTCAACTCTTTCTTACTTTGTTAATGAAGACTAATAACATTTAAGCACTTTTTCTTTTGCTTATTTTGCAACATACTTCATCTTCATTTTTTTTTTCAATTTTTGAACACAAGAGTTTATTTCCTCTTTTTCTACCTTTTTCTCCAATTCCCCCATACTTATACAAAACTCACAAAATACAACCAAAACCTAAAGTCCTAAATCCCGGATTATGGGTCAAGCTTATTCGGCTATGGATCATTTTGTGGAGCAAATAAAAATAGGCTTAAAGCTCAAATAAGTGGGGTGTCAAAAACATGGATCTTGTAGGGTAGGAAGGGAAATAATAGGCTAATAAGAAACATTGCCTCAATCACTTTAATGTCATGCATTCAATCATATAAAGCAGCCTCAAAATAGAGTATTAACGCAAGTTCTAGAGCTAGATAATCATGGTGATACACTCAAACATGTAGAGAACAATATTATCATGAAAGGCCAAAAATCAAATCTCACAAGGCTAATTGTTTTGTCTAGAACTTCAGAATGAATCAAATACTCAAGCTAAATACATGCTCCATCCTATAATCAAGTCATTTAATCAATGATCATGCTTATATCATATCCACTTCAGTAAATCATGCAAATCATGGGTTAGAACTTATACTCAACTTAGAAACACAAGAGGAATCAAACAATGGGGAAATAATAACCTAAATGCAATATTTTTGTATTTTTTTTTCGACTTTTTCTAATTTCTTTCTTTTTTTTTTTAGAATTTGCAAAAAAATTAAATATGACCTAATCTAATGCAAACTATATGCAATGCAAACAAGTAATTCCCTTCCCCCATGCTTAAAACATACTTTGTCCCCAAAGTATAATAAAAAGTAAAGGAAAGAGAAAAACTCACAGAATTTAGTTGTCCGGGTAATAGGGCGGAAAATCCTGTGGTGGTGGTGGCTGGTACTCCGGATGAACCTCTGGCTGCGGTGGATAGTATGGTGGAATCTGCTGAGCTGGTGGTGGCTGATATGGAGGGAACTGAGGATACGGTGGATCTGGAAAAGCGTACTGCAGATAAGACTGATGAGGAGGATAGCCCGCTGAACTCCAGCCATCCAATCTTGTGTTGAGCAGTCTGAACTGCTCATCTTGGCGGGCCTGAAATGCAGCAATCTGCTAATCCTGATGAGTCTGATAAGATGTGAACCTCTGATCCACATAATCGCGCATGTCCTGAAAACCCTGATCGATGTGAGATGTCATACTGTTGTAGCGCTGCGTGTTCTCCAACTGCATCTGTCTCATCATCTCCAGCATCTGACTGTACTGTGTATCACCTCCAGCTGGTATAGATGGATCAAAGTGTTGCTGCTGGGTCTCCTCCTCAGACTCATCTTCCTCCTCTGTGTCTTCAGCCTCAGCGGACTCTTCCTCTTCATCTTCTTCTTCTTCCTCAGCCATAGTGAAATCTTCATCCATGTCCTCCTCTTCAGACTCCTCAACAATAATTGGAGCCTTGTTTTTACCCCTAACTGGGCCTCTGACGTCGGTAACACTCAAATCAACATCCTGGACATCAATGAACCAGTTAGCTGGGTTGTCTCCAATCCTCACTCGGCTCCCATCAGGAAGCTTCATTACTCGCCCAGAATCCCCAATCGCCCAATAATAAGAGTTCCTGTGAATGAAGAGTGCTCCCATCTTTTTCAGCATCGTAAAATCAATAGGCACAGGTGGAATGTCAACCTGTAACTTACTCACATCAACTCCAAAGTGTTTAGCCAGATGGGTCACAATCCCACCAATACAGATAGCTCCTCCACCCTTGTTTGCCACATGGTACAGGTGGTTCATAAGCATAGATCCATGTTCATCTTCTTCTTTTTCAGACAGGCTGCCAGTACAGCTACATCTTTCTTAGGACAGTTGTTTCCCCCATCACCTCGCGCATTCATGGTGCTACCAATGAATCTCTGAAATACTTTAATGGCGGGGTGAGTGATGGGAGATGCTTTTTCTCTAGAAGGCTCATATTTAGCTTTCCCTGTAATTTGCCTCCAGAAATGATGATCAGCCCATGTTGCCCCTGTCTCAGTAAACACCATATCCGTAGTAGAAGGGAAGTTGAAGAAACCGAACACTCTGTTGACTTCTTTCAAAGTAAGCCTCCTACTAACTCCCCCTAACCAGAATTTAATCTTCCCCTCTCCCCTGAAATCAATAGACAGGGTACTCAGAAACTCCAAAGTTAACCCCTTGAATGTGGGTTCACACAACTTCAAGAATTCTCCCATGTGCAAGTATGCTCCAATCTCATTCAGCAAATGAGCTATCCCGATCGCATTCATCAACTCCCAGTCTATGAACCTGGTTGCTTTCCATTCTCTGTCTTTCAAGAGCTCAAACCGGATCACATGTTCATTCTTCGCCAAACTGATCCCAAAAGTTTCTTGGGTCTTTTCTCCCACCACAGTGGGGGGAGCATAAGCGGCTCGGGATGATGATGCAGTATCTCTTTTTCTTCTTTTCGGAGCCATGTATACCAAAATTTTACAGAAACCTGCACAACACCACAAACGGACCAAGCAAACACAATTTTTGTTGTCCCGGCAAGGACAACCACAACAATATTCCACAAATAATCGCTCAAACACTCACTTCCCCCACTACCTAGAACAATTTAATCAAAATTTAATCAAATTTTAATCAAATTATGGATGAATTTCGGATTTATGCAAAAGGCTTAAATAAAACACGAATCTATGCTAGAATCATGCAATAAAAAACTTTTGTGAAGAACTTAAGCCTAAATCCGAGCCTAAAGGGGTCAAATTCGAGTTTTTATAGTGAAACCTAGATCTAGATTTAACTAGATAAAAACCGAAATTGAATGGAGATTTGAGACACTTACTTGAATCCTTGTTGATGTTGATGTTGTTGGCTTGATTTTTGGTTGAAATCCCGCTTGAAATTGCTTGATAAAAGCTTGAGATTTGGGATTCAATGGAGGAGGGAGAGGGGTAGAAGAAGGAGCTGCTCGTGTATAAGGTTGGGTGGAAAAAGAAATCTCGGGGTTTAATTAAAAGTGTCCCGAAAATTGGCCGATTGCGCGGCATCGCACAAAATTGCGCGGCCGCGCAATGACGAAGCCGCGCAATTGCCTCCCTGTTGGGATTGCGCGGCTTTGGGCCTCATGATTGCGCGACCGCGCTTTTAGCAGACCAAGCCGCGCAGTCTCAACTGAGACTGCATTGCTCGGCTTGGCTACAGATTGCTTGGCCACGCAATTTTTGTCCCTCTTCCAAGTATTTCTGTACTTCATGGCTTACCGAGTTTTCCTAAAATTTGAGGATTATTTCTACCTAAACTAACTAATAAAAACAAAATTTGTAAAACAGAATGCAAAAATCAAAACAAAACTATCCTAAAACATGGGTTGCCTCCCAAGAAGCGCTTGTTTAACGTCATTAGCTTGACGTAAAAAGGATATTAAGAAGGATACGAGCTGTGGAATTCGATCTCCTTCCCATCGAATCCCATCTTCAATGTGCCCTGCGGTATGTCGATCCTTGTATTCGCAGTTTTCTGAAATGGTCGTCCTAGCAACATCGAAATCTTTCCAACTCCCGATCCCATGTCCATCACTAGAAAGTCAGCCGGAAACTTCAAGCAGTCCACCGTAACCCACACATCTTCAAGTTTTCCTTTAGGCCTTACAGTGGAATGATCAGCCAGCTCTACTATGGTCCGAGTTTCTTTTAATGGTCCCATACCAAGTTTCTCATATAGGGACGAAGAGATCATATTGACATATGCACCCAAATCAATTAAAACTTCATTCACTTTGGTGCTTCCAATAGTGCAAGGGATAGTGAACATGCCAGGGTCACTGCACTTCTCGGGCAAACGCTTCTGAAACACAGCAGACACATGTTCTTTTTCTTTGACTTGCTTCTGACTTTTCTCCTTCTATCCCCTTTTTAGAGTACACAACTCTTTCAAAAACTTAGCATACCGAGGTACACTCTTGATTAGATTCAGTAGCGGGACATTAACTTTGCATGTACTGAAAACCTCGAACAGCTCTTTGTCATTCTTCAATTTCCGGGTTTCTTTCAAGGCCTCTGGGAATGGTGGAACAGGCTCGTAGGCTTTCAGAAGGGGCTCAGAGTTGTCTTTCAGATCGCCCAGATTGCGCGGCGTCGCGCAAGATTGCGCGGCCACGCTTTCCCCTCGACCCCACGCAATCCCAACTGGGAGCATATTGCGCGGGGTGGCAATTGCGGGGCACGCTTTCAGCAGCCAAGCCGCGCAATTGCCCCTCGTTCTGTTTAGTTGATTCTTTAGCCTTGCTCAACTGATATACTTGCCCCGCCTTCGAACCATCATAAATAGAGACAAAACTGACATTTGCCCTCGGGTTAAGCTCTGTCTGGGACGGTAGCTTACTTGAATCTCTGGCTTCCAGTTTGCTCACTGCCTCAGCAATCTGACTGACTTGATTTTCCAGATTCTTTATAGTGGACTTGGTTTCCTGTTGGAGCTGAGTTAGAGAACCATGTATTGTCGAAACTGTCTGAGTCAGACTTCTGATCATCTGGTCAGTGGACATATCATTCTGACTTCCTCCTTGAGCCTGAGATTGGAAAGGTGGTCTAAATTGAGCTTGGCCACCTTGATTGTTGAACTGCTGATTGCTTGGATTGCCATACCTCAGATTAGGATGATCCCTCCAGCCTGGGTTGTAGGTGTTGGAGAAGGGATCATACCTCGGCCTAGGTGGTCCATATCCTCCCACTGCATTCACCTCAGCCTTTTGATCTTGGAGTGTAGGGCAAGCGTCAGTGGGATGCATGTTATCATAGCAGATTTCACAAGATTTCACCTGCTGTCTACCACCCTGCTGCAATAGTTGTTTCATCATCATTTTCAATTCAGTGACTTCATCTTGAATTCTTGTACTAGCCACCACTGAATTTGCAGCTCTCGAGCTCGTCTCTTTTCTGAACTGTCTTGTGCCCTCAGACAGTTGTGTAAACAATTCAATCGCAGCAGCAAGAGTTTTGTTGAGAATGTGGCCCTGGCAAGCTGCATTGACCATTCTTCTCTCATCATCCAAGAGGCCATTGAAAAGATATAGAATCAGGTCTTGATCAGTGTAGCCATGGAAGGGACAGCTGGCTACCAACCTCTTGAACCTCTCATAATACTCGTACAAGGACTCATTCGCTTCTTGTTCAATATTACTGATTCGCTTTTTTAGATCGTTGAGCCTTGTAGCAGGGAAGTACTTCTCCAGAAAAGCTTCCTTCATCTTAGCCCATGTATCAATACTTCCCGGAGCTATGTAGTAAAACCAGTCTTTAGCCTGATCCTTGAGAGAAAAAGGAAAAGCTCTCAGCGCGATCTGGTCATGAGTTACATCAGCAGGCTTCATGCTTGAGCACACAGCATGAAATTCAGAAAGATGTTTGTTGGGGTCTTCACCACTATGCCCATGGAATGAAGGCAAAAGGTGGATCAACCCGGATTTCAGCTCAAACTTGACTCCCTCACCGAGAGCAGGAAATTGCACCGCCAATGCCTGTTGTGTCAGATTTGGTGCGGTCAACTGTCTCAGAGTTTGGTCACCCATCTCAGCAGATTCAGCAGATTCAGAGTCAGAGTCAGATTCTTCAAGAAAGAACGGTAAGGCCTGAAAGTGATTCCGGATTTCCTTCCTTAGCTTGAAGAGTGTCCTGTCAATATCTGGATCAAATAACAGAGGAGATGAGTTAGTAGCACGGGTATGAACCATATAACAGGTTCACACCCAAAACAGCACAAAAGTAATAAACACAAATAGCGACGAGTCCCCGGCAACGGCGCCAAATTTGATGAGGTATTTTTCAGTCGTTTACCTATCAAAGAATCCTAACTTAACCAATCTGAGTAGAATAGTAAGCAAGGGTCGATCCCACAGAGACTCGTGTATGAATGTTATTACTTATGTGCCAAGTAACTAATATGGGGGGTTTATTGATTGAAAATCTAAACTACTATGCAAATTGAAAACTAACTATGAATGCAAATATGATTGAGTTTAACAAATATGAGAAAAGCGTGTTCAACTAATTAGATCCATCATGATATTGCTTTATTGATCATCAATTCTCTTGATTCTCTCCTCACTTGAATAATCTATTGTGGATAATGATCCTACTAAGGATTAAGACCTAAACTTCAGATTTAGTTGATAGACCAACCAGTTCTAACAACCCTAATTATCTAATAACCTAGAAGACCTTCTAGATTCAATTAAATAACAGCATGAAGATTCAAGTTATCAATAGAAACAAACACTTAGAGCAACCAGAGATCTAAGTGACTTATGAATTTATTCCCTACTTTAATCAACTTGTCCAACCGGTACTAAATTAATTAAAGTCTACTCTTGATCAGATTAACTCCAACCGGTAATTAATCAGATTCAGTTTTAACTAGAAATTTTATTAGGTGATCAATCTAACAAAACCCTAGTTTAGATTCAATTAAGCACAGGGAATAATTTCTATTCAAGTTCGTTGAGAATCAATTAAACCTCACAATCATACACAAATCATAACTTCACTAATTAGTCAAACACAAAGGAAAATTAGCAATGCATAATTAAATTGAAATCAAACTTACAAAGGTTCAAAGGTTCTTCCTTTGAGAGAAAACCCTAGCCTCCAAAAGTTGATCAAAAGTTATCTAAAAAATAAACTAACATAAAGTATTTATATGTCTCTAAAAATAACCCTCATAAGATATATTAAGCATAATACTCGGAAATCATAAGCCCATAAACCAACATATCAAAGCCCAAAACTAAGACTCGGCCCAAACATGTGTTCGCTGAAAAGTCCAGATTGCGTGGCATCGGCATGAATTGCGCGGCTGCGCAATATCCACCCCGCGCAATTGTCACTCAGTCGAGATTGCTCGGGCAGATTGCGCGGGTTGGATCCCGAGCAATGCTTGTTTTCTTGGCTCGATCTTCCTTGCCTTGGCTCTTCATCCTAGTGCCTCCTTGCTCTCTTAGCCTCGTCCATCTCGTCCATCACCACCATGTTCCATCTGCACTCGCCCCGCTGTTGCTCCTGAACCTAAAAACCTGTAAAACCGAGCAAACCAGCGCATAATACCCGACAACACAAAAACCTAAAAACTACCTAAAAACTAACCAAAACCTAACCAAAACATATATAAAACATGCATCTAAACTACTCCTATATGCGAGCTATCAATCATCCATCTCTTCATCCCAACAAAGGTCTCTGAGTGCCTCCGGAGAGGGTGCAACTGGCTCTTCAGGGGAATGTGTCGGTTCTGTACTGGAACCGCATGCGTGGTTGTCATCCTGCGTGCGCGGTTCTTGCACTAGACCTTCTTCTTCAAGAATTTCCGTTTTGATGGCCAACACCTCCTCCAATTTTCTTTGTTCAGCAATTTGGTTCTCCAATTTTTGCACCTTGATCTCTACGTCTCGGATATTACAAAAGAAATACCATTGGTCGATGGGTTTCTGAATGACGTATTTTCCATCGCTCTCGCGGTACATCCTTAGTTGGGACTCAAGAGTCATCCTACTAAAGATGTGATTGCAAGCATCATCAAGCCCTACGTCTAACCCCCAAACCGAGAATTCATGCAATAGTTTCTGGCACCTAGTGAAATACTCATGAAAGGGATCATCCTGCAACTGACAAAACCTAAACGCAGACATCAGTATATACAAGTGTAGACCGTAAGATAGGTCTACACAACGAGAATCGGGATTTCTAGGACGAACAGAAACCGCGAGCGCAGGTATAAACCGTGGGCGCGGGTCTGGCCGTGGGCGCGGGCTTCGAGCCGCGAGCGCGGGTCGAAGCCCGCGCCCAAATTTGACTCGGCTAAATTCGTTGTTGCTAAGATCAAAATAACTTACCCTAAACTACAAACTAAGTATAGCATGCAAGTAAGGGATCGAACCCAAGAGAATCGGTTTTCTGAACAATCAACAAATAAAAAGACAAGGGTTTTTGGGAGTTTAGACAAGCAAGTAATTTCAAGTATTAAATCAATAAAGGAAAAGCAGAGTTCATTCAATCAATTCCACTTTTTTAATCATTCGATCATCAATTCATCCACTTTTCTATTAATTCATAGGTTAGTTCCAATCCTTATAAAAGATTTCCGCTTGTCCACGGTCCAAGCGAAATTATGATATGAACAAGAATGCTTAATTCAAATCATGCAAAGTATTAAGGATAGAAGGATATCAAATCATGCAATCAAGCTACGAGTCTCATGCATAAAATATCAATCAAACACTCTTTCTCAATTCCAGTCCATGATCCTAGAAAAGAGTTGTTTCAAGAATAAATAAGATTGCACAAACAACAATCAAACCTAATCCAAAGAGTAGATCTAAGTCAATCAAACAAGTTGATCAGGCTTATCAAATCAAACATAGATCATATAAATAAAAACAAGAGTTTTGATATTGACCAAGGGATAGAAAAGTTACCAGAATCTCACGAGTTACATAAAAAGGCTTCCTTGATCAAACAAACTCCAAGGGAAATTAGTTCTCCATAATAAAACCGAAATAAAACCTAAAATATAAAAGTATGCTCTGAATTGTGGTAAAGTCTGCCACGGAACTAGGCTTAAATAGTAGGAAAACAACCGAAACCTAAAGATATAAATATAGATAAAAGATAAAATAAATCAGAAAGTCGGCGCTGAAACACCACGACCCGCGAGCGCGGATAGAAACCTCGAGCGCGGGTCAACTCGTCTCTCCTCGGCCGCGGAACCTTGACCAACCGCGAGCGCAGTTCTGACCCGCGAGCGCGGGTCATGCAATATTCAACTTCTCTCGAATCTTCCTTCACCGCGAGCTCGGGTCCAACACCGAGGGTGCGGGTCTTGTTTCCGTAAACTCTTCAGCTCGAACTAGGACTTCTGTCTTCCAAATCTTCAATTATAGGCTCTTCGGATATTACATATAAACATCCTAATAAGCCTAAAACACTCAGAAATCCTAATAAAAATACAGAATTACGCTGTACTAAAACCAGCGTATCAATTCTTTTTTTCTACTTGTTTTGAATCCAAAGCTCGAAACTTTCGTTATCGAACAATATCGACATTCAAGTTAATAACTTTCTATTTCGATCAAGTAATAAACTCATATTACTTCGAGTCTCGTCTAAGTATAAGCACAAACAAGCATTTCAAAAGATAGAAGGCAATCAAAACATCAACACATTCATTCAATCATGCACAACTATGTCGGGTTTCAACCTCGACCCTAGAAAAGAGAACTACTCACACATAATTGAATCAAAACAAACAACTTTATTAAAAGAGAACATTGAAAAGTAAAACTTACTTGAAATTAAAGAAATACAGTCTTACAACAACACGTTCAAAGTCGAAACAAACGAAGAACAAGAACAACGACTCGATCACGACCTTCTTTCTCTCTCTCGATCGAAATCAGGTTCGAAATCTCCAACTAACATCTCGTACCTTGTTGAGGGTGATTTACTTGACAACAAATAAATTTATAGTCAAGACCCCGCTGAGTATAGCGAAGTCAGGATCGTTCCACGGGAGGCACGGTTGTTTGTCTATCAACTATTAAAAACAAGAAAAACAAAACAAAACAAAACAAGCAAAGACACCTACGACCAACCTCGTTAACGACCTTGTCAGGGTCGTTAACGAACCTGGATATACTATGAACTCACACTAACAACTTAAACTCAGGTTCGGTACTGAGGCAAAGGTACTCGATAACGAATAATCCGAAAGCAAACAAAAACTCAAATAAGAATAAAAGATCTAGGACAAGGGTTACCACAACATAGCCATGCATATATAAACTCGTAAGAAGATAAAGATCATGCCTTTAAAAGATAGATTTATCAACTTTCACTGATAGTAAGCAAATCAATCAATTCTCATAAATTAATTCACTCAATCACTTGTTTTGGATCCAAAGCTCGAAACTTTCATAATCGAACAATATCAACCTTCAAGTTAACAGCTTTCTCTTTCGATCAAATCGAAAACCCAAATTACCTCGACTATCGTCTAAGCATAAGCATAACAAGAAATCAAAAATAGATAAAAGGCATTGAAAACATTAACTTATTCATTCAAGCATGCATAACTATGCCGGGTTTCAACCCCGATCCTAGATAAAGAAAACTACTCACTACTCATAGTAATAAAGCAAACATCTTCGATAAAAGAACACATTGAAATCAAAACAAACTTTACTTGAAATTAATAAGAAAAATATCGTCTTACAAACTCCAGAAGAATCCAAAAACACATAACAACACCGAGTGGAAAACCGACTAACGACCCCCGTCCTCTCTCTCGATCGAACCAAACTCGCAGTTTGTTCTCCTACTCAACTTCTCCTAGAAACAATCCGACTCTTCTCTAAAAAACTCCCCCCTGTCTAGACTTAGAACAAGGGTATTTATACTAATAATCTATCTATTAAAAAGCCTAAAAGATAAAAACTTACTCTACTAAAGATAACAAGATAAAAGATATAAGATATAACAACCCTAAAGTCGGTTAAAACCTCCTACCGATATGAAGCCAACGTTAACGACCCCGCATAGGGTCGGTAGAAATTACAAAACTCTCCTCGAAAACTCTATCTTTAAGCCTCGTTAACGACCTTCACAAGATCGTTAACGAGCCTTGGATTTGGCTTTACTTCGACTTTTTCCTTGACTTTAACTTGGACTTCGACTTTACTCTTCCCATGTAATTCTTCCTCTTTAATCTTCATGTCTTCCATCCTCCACAACAAGACTCCATCTCAACTCAAAAAGTGCTCTTTTCCGCTCAAAACCTATAAAAAGACACAAAACGGAGTAGCTTTCATACGCTTCACAAAATATGCAAACTCATCCAAAAACACACAAAACTAACTCTAAAAACTACTAAAACTAAACTAAACAAAACAAACTAAGAAACACACTAAAAACTAGACTAAAAACAGAACATCATCCCTCTCACAACTTGCTAACCCCCCTAAACTAGAACTAAAACAAGGTATTTAATCTAGAGAAAGCTATCTAATAAAGATGTAAAAGTTAAAAACTTTCTAAACTAAAAAGATTACAAGATTAAAGATATTAGTTCCGAAAGTCGGCTCTGCTCTATCGACACAGGTCACCTCGGTAATGACCTACATAGGTCGGTAGACACTTGCTGAATTCCTTGGAACAAAACTCGTTGCACAACTCGGTACCGACCCTCATAGGTCGGTGACGAGCTCTCTGTTTCAGGTTTATTTTCACTCTTTCCATGGCTTTTCTTGAACTTCAACTTGATCTTTAACATGCACTCTTCTTTTACTTCTTCTATTCACTCCACCATTCACCACTTGACTTCAGCTTCACTTGAAAATGCTCCTTTCTGCTTCAAAAACCTACAAAAAGACACAAAACGGAGTAACTTCCATACTTTTCACAAAATATGCAAACTTATCCAAAAACACACAAAACTAACACTAAATCTTCTAAAACTAAACCAAACAACCTAAGAAAGACACCTAAAACTAGACTAAAAACACGAACATCAAGAACATCACCAGTGGTGCTTCAAGCTCCAACCAAGGGTTTGCTCTCAAGATGTAAAAGGTCATTGAGAACATCACTATTGGGAAGGAACATGACGAGATCGAGAAGGGTTCAAACGTGGCTCTTATAACCAAAGCAATGAGATCACTCTATAGGAGAGGCAAGAGGCAAGGCATTCTGAAGGAAAGATGGAACTATGAGAAGAAAGAGGTCAAGGATGTTACCTGCTTCAACCGTCAAGAAAAGGGTCACTATGCTAAGATTTGTCCCAAAAGTAACGAGTCTAGGAAAGAGAAGAAGAAGGCCTACATTGCTGCATAGGATCTTAACTTAGATGATGAATCTGAATCGAAGATCTGCTCCATGACTCTGAGGACAAAAGAAGCTGAACAAGAGGTAACTCTTGAACAATTCCTTGCCGATCTTGATAATGCAAAGAAATCTGATCTTGTTGCTCTTGTTTAAAAGTTGTTTGAAGAAAACCTAAAATGCAAGATGAACTAGAAGTTGTAGATGAGAAATGTCTTAATCTTAAAGAAAAATTATCAGATTCAACTGTTACTAGTGTTGTTCCATGTAATGAGTGTAATAGCTTACAAGATGAGGTCTAAACTCTCACTGAAACCGATAATGAACTTAGGTCTGATTTGCTTTATCTCAAAATCAAAAAGGAAGAAATTGAAAAAGATCTTGACAAAAGAACTCGTGTTGTGTTCAACCCAACTAAGTTTGGTATTGGTCATACAAAAGATAAATCAAAATATCCTCTAGATGACCTTAGCTTTGAAGAAAAGATGGAAATGAAAGCTAGGGAACTTCAATTTGCTAAAGATAATGTAACTCATCTAGAAGGTCGAGTTAAGAATCTCAAAAGTGGGATAAGTTGGAACCTTGAGTGGTACATTGGTAGAACTGCTCATAAAATGTTTTTATACAGTCTTATGGGAACAAACATACAGTTCCTTTTGTTTGGTTGGTGAGCTGGTTTCTTTTTATTTTGATGAGATTTGTCATACCCTTAATTTTTCTTACCAAGCCACTGTTTCTGGTTGTTCCCTGAGTTTTGTTTTTGAACTATTCTAACTGTACAGTCCTTTTGGACTTAATCTCCTTCACCACAATGAAAGCACACACTATAGTATTCACCAAGATAGCACTCGAGATGGGGTTTTTGGAGAGTTTGTTCCTTAGCACGTTCGTTGGAACTTGCCAACATCATAGTACAAGCCATACTTTCCCAGGTTCTATTCTTTCTTTCTTCTACGCCATTTCTTAGAGTAGTCCTTGGCGCATAAAAGTTCTGAGACACTCCATGTTCATCGCAAAAGTTATGAAACATGGAATTCTTGAACTCAGTTCCATTGTCCTATCTGATAGCCTTTAGTTTTTGTCCTGTTGATGCTTCTACCTTCTCGATCCATCTTTTGAATGCCATGAATGTCTCATCATTTGAACCTAGAAAGAGAGTTCATGTATATCTAGTAAAATCATCAAAAATAACAAAAATGTACCTCCTACCTCCTTGACTTTTCACCCACATGGGACCACACAAATCCATGTGTATTATCTCAAGAGGGTGAGAAGTATTGATTGTCTGTTTTGGATGAAAGGATGATTTTCTTTGTTTTCCTTTGACAAACTCTTCACACAAATTGTCTTTTCTACAAGAACTTTAGGAAGTCCCATCACCAATTTTTGTGTGTAGAGTTTGTGTATACCTCGATGATTTGCATGGCCAAACCTTCTGTTCCAAAGATCAATTTCATCAATGATTGTAGCAAAACATAGTTCCTCTTGTGGTAGGAAACTTGAGTTGACAAAATAGACATTGTTGTGTCTCTTTCCCTTCAGGACCACAACGCTTGAGTTTTTGTTCTTTATTGTACAACAATTCATTCTAATCTGTCTAAAACTCCATATGAACTAATCAGGGGACGAAAGCCAAATATTTCTCACTTGAAATTCTTTGGATGCAGGTGTTTTGTTCACATTAATGGAAAAGACGAGCTAGGCATGTTTGATCCAAGGAGTGATGAAGGCCTCTTTCTAGGATATGCATCCAACAACAAGGCTTACAAGGTGTTCAACAAAAGGGAAAATATGTTCGAAGAAAGCATTCATGTTGTCTTTGATGAATCCAAAATGGAGGGAACCTGACTAGTAACCAAGAGGTACTAAAGTTTCTAAATATGGATTCAAATGATGAAGTCGATCCAGATTCAAGTGAACAAGCTCCAAGAGAAGAGATCACTCCTCCGAATCCAGACTTGGATGGAGATGATTCAGGAGGTGATTTGAATGGGGATGATACTCAGTAAGATCAATCTCATTCTGAAGCAACATCCCAAGGAACGACAAATCAACAGAAGGAAGAGGAGTCAAACATAGATCCAACTCAAATCGAAGTAAAAAATTATCATCAGAAGAGGGATCTAACTGTTGACAACATCATCACTCTATACAAAAATGGTGTGCTTACTCGTTCCTCTCTTAAGAACATTTGTGCTTTCAATGCGTTTATCTCTCTTGCAAAACCAAAGAATGTAGCAGAAGCACTGAAAGATCCAGATTGGATAGTTGCTATTCCAGAGTAACTACACTAGTTTGAGAGGAAAAAAGTATGGAGATTAGTTCACAAACCAAAGCACAAGACAACTATAGGAACGAAGTAGGTGTTCAGGAACAAACTTGATGACCCCGGTGCTGTCACAAGGAATAAGGCAAGGCTTGTAGCAAAAAGGGTACAATCAACAAGAAGGAATTGACTACGATGAAACATACGCTCCTGTTGCAGGAATAGAAGTCATTCGTCTTCTAATTGCATATGTTGCTCACAAGGGATTCAAACTTTACCAAATGGATGTGAAGACAACATTCCTGAATGTGTACCTAAAAGAAGAGGTGCATGTGTTACAACCTCCAGGATTTGAAGATGTTGATCACCCTGACCATGTTTACGTGCTGGATAAGGATCTCTATGGTTTTTAAACAGACACCTCGCACTTGGTACGATAGATTTGCCCAATTTACATTGTCAAATGGGTATAGACCTGGTGTGATGGACAAGATGTTGTTCCTAAGGGAACAAGTCGGTGAGGTATTAGTAGTTCAACTATATGTTGATGATATTATATTTGGTTCTACTAACCCAATACTTGTAGAAAGCTTTAAGAATCTGATGAACAATGAGTTTGAGATGAGCATAATTGGTGAACTCACTTTCTTTCTTGGTCATCAAGTAGTGCAAAGTGATGAGGGAATAGAGGTACATCAATAAAAATACACCAAGGAGTTATTGAAGAGGTATGATATGGATTATACGAAACCATTTGATACTCCTATTTCTCCAAATACTCATCTTGATGTCGATCTAAATGGTGTTGATGTTGATTAAACGATGTGCCAAGGGATGATTGGTTCACTATTATACCTTACGGGTAGTCGGCATATATTATGTTCAGTGTGTGTCTTTGTGCTAGGTTCCAATCCAATCCAAAAGAAACACACCTAATAGAAGTGAAGAGAATCCTACATTACTTGAAAGGGAACGATAGCTTATGTGTGTGGTATCCAAAACATAATTTGTTCAATCTTGTTGGATTTTCAAATGCATATTTTGCAGGTCACTAGGTAGATAGGAAGAGCACATCAGGCATGGCCCACATTCTTGGACCGTGTTTGGTGTCTTGGGGATCAAAGAAGCAAAATTCAATAGCTCTTTCGTCCACGGATGAAACGAAGTATGTCGCAGCAGCAGCCTGTTGTTCCCAAGCTCTATGGTTAAAACGATAACTTGTCGATTTTTGTGTGTCTCTTGAAACTGTTCCTATCATGTGTGATAACACAAGTGCCATCAATATTTCCAAGAATGTTGTGAATCATTCAACCAAACATATAGATATTCGACATCTTTTCTTATGAGATAATGCTGAAAAAGGTATCATTAAGATGGATCATTGTAGGATTGAAAATAAAGTGGCATATATTTTCACTAAAGCCTTGGAAAGAAAACCTTATGAGCATCTGAGGATGTTTCTAGGAATCATTTCCCTAGAGTGAACAAGTCTTGGTCCTCTATTCCCTCAATCCTTGACTAAAGAGCTAGGTAACTTCTCAAGGAACTACATATGATTTGACATGTTTTAATGACTTATATTTATTCCTCTATGCATTAGCGTCATATGCATTGGAAGTTTCTAAGTGTTGCATGCTAATAGGAACTTAAACCAGAATGATTAAATCCAAGATTTTCTTTTATCCTAAAATAACCAACTTGAGCTATTCTATCCCTCACTCCAAGCCGAAATGATGGTTGGTTATAAGTTGTCCCTTAGCACGGTCCAAACAAACGTTCCCTATGAACCCCATTGATCACCTTCTAACGGGGAATAATTGTTTGCATGTCAAAAATATTCCTATCCCTCACAAAGTTTGAATGGAGTATCCCTTGTCCCTTCTCTATTCAAACAAGCCTTTTTATTCCACTAATGGGAACGAGGAAAAGATCAAGTGCCTTATGGATCATTCTTTTTGGAGAATTATTTTTGATCGTTTTTGGAGATATCTCTCTAATATGGAACATTCATCAATTCTGCTTAGAAAGGACTCAGGAAACTAGCCGTTGTGAAAGAGTTTTGAAAAATCCAGTCGTTGAACAGTGAACTTACAGGGAACGATGAGACATTTTTGCAGACTTCTCATTATGGTGGGGTAAAAAGGCAATTATGGAAAAGATTTAGCCGTTGATATATTGATAGAAGATATTAAAATATTGTGATCTTGTTTCAAAAGGAAAGAGTTATGCTTTAAATCCCTAACTCTCTCGGTCAAAATCTTTCATCGCATACTCTGTTTTACCCTCTCCAAATCCTAATTTTCTCCAAGCTTCAAGCTTTCATCTTTTTGCTTCAACGACGTCTTCCTCAACCAACCCTGCCCTGAACCTTGAGTCTCTAGATCTTTCGGAGATCGAGGCTCTCAAAGAGAACTAGAAGCACTTCAAAAAGCCAACTGTCTTCTCCCTCTCCCGTTTCAAAACTCCAAACCAAATTCGATGTTGTTGCCGACATTGGAGTTGAGGCTATTGCTAAGGCCTCAAGCGAAAAGGATGCTATCCCCGAGGATTCAAAGAAAGATCCTTCCATCGCTCCTTCTACAACTCCTTTCGAGAAGCCGACTGAAACAGAGTAAGGAAAAGAAGGGCTGGGAGACTTAGATAAGCAAGAAGTGAATTCGCCACCAAAAGAGGTTGCAAAATCAGAAAAAGAGAAGCCCCTTCCATTACATTTGAGGCATGGGTTGGGTACACTGCGAGTGAGCTTGGGTACACTGCGAGAATTACACATCAGTTTTTGATCAAGGTTGTAGTTCCAAGGTTAGAGAAGAGGAACAACATCACCATCAATGATATGATTCTGCTTGACAAGATTTTGAGTAGGGAAAGGATTAGTGTTTCGGAGGTCATGTTGAGGCACATGGCCAAGAGCACGGAGAATAATCATGGGCTGCCATATCCTCAATTTGTTAAGAAAATTCTGCAGGATAGGAAGGTGTACGTTCCATTACGTGAGGAGTTCTTTAGGTTTCCCCTAGACATGAGCAATATTTCAAGAATGAAGTTCCAGGGCGATTCAAAGGGAACAAAGACAAAGAAGACTGCTCAGACGGGCATTGGGAGTTCTTCGTCGAGTGGAAGTGTTAATGGAAAGATGTTACTCGAGCTTTAACAGATTTCCTCTCAGCTTAGTACCATCATTGGGTACCTAGCTAAGAGAGACATTGTTACTGCTATCATTGCTCATGCCTCCTCTTGGATTTAGTTCTTTTTATGTTTTGTGTTTTGCTTGGATGTGATCGAAAAAACAATTATCTATAGAATGATTGTCTTTTGCTTTTGAATGATGTTTAAGTTTCAATTAAATTTGTTTATTTGCCCTGCGTTTTTCTTGTTAAAGTTAACCTTTTGATGATGTCAAAAGGGGGGAGTTAGAAAACCCATTTATATGATGTGATCATGCCCACTTTAACACACTTTTCCTGCTTGCCTCAACTCGGCGTTTTGACCAGTGGGCCAGCCTCCAGCTTGCCTCCACGTTTGCGATTTGACTGGTGGCGCTCAATTACAAGCCATGGGCTGCAACCCATGCACCCCAACCTGCAGGAGGTTACACACATTTTATCCTCCACTTCGCCTCGAATCGTCCTCGATTCGACGTTGTATGTAGGTATAAAAGGAGAAGAAGAAAAATTAGTAGACAAAGGAACTTGAAAAGATACAAGAAGGTTACCCTTAGCAACATCTTTCCACTTGGAAGGAAACTTCTTCTTCAATAGCTCAACTTGTTTTGGCAAAGAAGAATATGGAACATAGATTTTTGCTTGAAATGATGGCCATGATTGATGAAATTTCTTGGGTAAGATACTACATTTTAGAACGTCTTCTAGTTGACCATCACCATACTCGGGATGGTAATGAATGACCAACTTGGACTCATAATGCTCAAGAGAACGCTCATGGACATCACGCCGATGTAGTGGAAGGTAAGGCACAATGATTAACTTTGAAGTGTTGTTGTTCTGTTGAGGAGTGTCATGACTTGTGTCGGAGTAGTCTCGGATCAATATGGGGTGTCTTAGAGGCACGATAAGGAGGTCACGGGTCGAGAAGGAATGCCCATGGTGTGTAGAGAAAGAGTCACGAGTCGTGTCCGACACAATGGGGCCAAAAGCTTGGTCGTGAGGGTGGTGACGGGTCGTGACAGGGGTGCCACGACTCGTGATGGGGTCGTGAGGTGGCTCACGACTCGTGAGCGGGTGGTTGAGGGCCTCATATGGCTCGTCACGAGTCGTGACAGGTGGCTCACAACTGTGACCGACCAGTTAAGGGCTTGTTGTCGTCGGTGGCCCTTGTTTCGGCGTTGGGGATGGCTAGTCCTTCTTTTGTTGGGCTTCCCGAAGTATCCCTTCTGACAAATCATTGTACTCAATCTCTTCCTCCACTTGAGGAGAGCCTACATCTTCGGGGGTCTGAGGAGGTTCCATGTTGATGTTGGAAACATCCCGTGGCGGAGAAGAAGAAGATGTATTAGTAGAAACCGAATTGGAAGAGTACGAGTTGTAACTTATGTGGCGGGAATATGCCAAAGCTTCTTCCATACGTTGGAGTTTGTAATAGTACCTTTGGGCAAGTCGTATCAAAGCATCAACATCAGTGGTATGTTGACCATCAAGATATGCTTTGAGTGATGGTTCCAATCCATTTAGGAAGTGGATACAAAGGCGACTTTGTAATAATGGAACTCCAGCGACATCCATCAATTCTTCAAGCTCCATACTGAAAACGAGTGGAGAACAAGATCCTTGCCTACAATTCGCCATCTTATTCAAACGCTCTTGATGCTCATATGGAACAAATGTACGGCACATCATGAATGTCAATTGAGGCCATGAGGCAATTGGTGAAAGGCGTCCCATCGGTCTCTTTGAAGTTGTACCAACCAAGTACGAGTGGCTCCCACAAAGCGATATGTCACTACATACAAGCGCTGTTTTCTGGTGTGGTAATAGTGTTCTAGGAAAGAAGTTGTGGCTTCTTCCAACTCAAAATACCGTGTAAGGTCAAAGATCCCATCAAAAATCTCTAATCAGTGTGGAATATATGGTTCATCCATCCTGCATTTACAAAAGGAAAAACAAGCAGCACTAACGAGCAAAAGTGTAATCAAGGGGCGAACACCTTAGTTTAGCAAGGAGCTAATCAATTCACAAGCATATATCAGTTATTGAAATCTATTAGGCAAGTGAATGAAAGGTGTAGTCCTAAAAGATCAAGTAGAATTTCAGCCTTAGAGAATATAGAAAGGACGATGCAAGTTGACAAGCAAACAAGTTCTTTAATGCAAGCCAAATACTTTAAACAAGTAGTGGGAACCACTAATTCAATGTAAAAGCAAGCAATCAAGACACACAAGGCTAAAATTTCAGATTTGGGCTAGCAAAGCTCACAAATTGATGAAGCGAATTACTAACACACAATTGCACGACAAGAAGAGACAAGGGTGCATGCAAGTTCCAATTTTAGGCACAACAATGCAACACACAAAGGGTTCATTGTGATGCTTCAACTAAGTAGGATGTTATTTTGATCAAAGCAAAGCAAGGAAAAGTAAGAAGAATGCAAACTGCTAGAATGCAAAATGATATTTTTGGTGATCCTTGTTGAAGAATCAATTTTTTTGGTTTTTTTCCAGAATTTATAAACACCAATGAACATGAAATCAAGCAATTCACCAAATTTTGTGGAAAAGAAAAATTGGCTACTTTTTGTGGAAAAGAAAGGGACTTTAATATGAATGAACATGAAAGCAAGCAATTCACCAAATTTTATAAACCCACTTATGGAAAGAAAAAGTATTTAAGGCAAGCAAATATGGTGGAATTAATGCAAAGCAAGTCAAACATGCAATTAAAGATCCAATTTTTTCAATAAGGAAAGAAAAACTAGCAAGATCTTTATCTAAGGAAAGTATGTTCAAACAAACTTAGGACACAAGAAAAGCATGTAACTTGGCACACAAGCAAGGGAGAGGGGCGTGCACCAAGCCAAGGGTGTGGTGACGATCTTCATGTTGAAGATTATCACGTGAAGAGATTGCCAAGGATATGGATTTCAAGCAAACAAGTTGATTAATGGTTCAATCTTGATTAATTGTTGTTGAATGAATTAGAACTTTGGATTTGTAAGAATAATATGATTTGTATGAGTTTGAAATGTGAGATTAAGAAAAATATAAAATAAGGTTTGGGTAGAAAAACCTTGGAATAAGAAAACAAATTAAAGTTTCTCATCCCAAAGTAAAATCCACCATAAACATAAAAGTGATTACAACAGAGTATTTAAAGACATATAAACACCTATAGAGAGATTCTATCCTAAAATAAAACTCTCTATCTATCTAAGATAATAATGAAGATAATATTCCTAATAACAAAGAATAGAACAGTCGGAATTATTAAAAGACATAATAATAACATAAAAATATAATTAAGGAAAGTATTAGAATCCCGTAAGATGTTGTACTGCTCTCATTAAAACGTGATTTTGACTATCTTCTAGTTGGATTCTCATCTTAACGTCAACTATGAAGTTGTAGATAATTGAATAAGCTTTCCAACGCATCTTGAATCACATGAGATCAATTTTCTAGCCAAAGATATGACCGTTTTCCTGAACACTACTCATAATGTGACGGGATCTTAAACCCCCGAAAATATCTTCACTTTGATCCTTTTCCTTGGAGGTCTTGGACGCCTCACTTGATAATCTTCAAAGCATAATTTGACATACTTCAACATCTTCTTGATTTTGAAAGCCCGAGACCTTGGAAAAGGTCGTGGTCTAGGCCTTCGAGACACCTTCTTTGCAACCTTATCCTTCATGATCCTTTGATTGCTATCATTTTGTTTTTATTCTGGTTTTGGATAATTGTCGAGATATAGTGGGACAATCTCTTAGCTCGTGTATATGGAATTTTTCACTTAGCTAAAGTGTGAAGAACCCCTCAAGCGCAACACATTCATAGTCGTGATCTTTGTATTAGGGTATAGGTACATCCTAATACAATCTTTTAAATATATGTTCTGGAGACCAAGCCCACATCCTTGAATCTATATTGATCCATATCAAAGTCTCAGCCGAGGCATTTAAACAAATAAGGTCACACATATCATACTTAACAATTTATATATAACGAGAATGCTAATATAAAAATGATATAGCATAATGTTGTTATTTCTACGGGCATATATAAACATACGTTTGTTTATTTAGCAAACAAGTCGTTCCCAGCAAAATTAAATATTAAAAAAAAAAATGGAAATTCACATTTAATTGATAGGCAAAAGAGGACCATCCAATTGTCTTGGTATTTAAAGTTAATCTTGTAAAGGCAAGTTAGTCAATTGATGAGGGAGAAACGACTAGAGACCATTTCCATGCTCGGCTTCGGATGGTACGGAAATTAATGAAATAAATTATAATTACTTTATTTCCTTTAATAAATTTAGTAATAAAAATCATTAGGTCAATATAATTGTAATAATTCATATATCCATAGGCTCATAAATAAATACTCATTTTTGTTATCTTTAAAAATGGCGTTATAAATTTATCAAGTGAGCATCATAATGACTTTTTTGTAAAATAAATCTCGTTCGTATTATATAATTTATACACATATATCGCAGTAAATTGTTATACGTGATTTTGAATATATTAAAAATATGTAAAAAATGAGGTGATGTGATTCCATCTACCGAGTCATGGCCCCATGAGTTGAGTGAAGATTCCATCCCTAAAGACAAGCCCAATGTGCACGATAAAGGGGAGCCAATACTTGGACAAGCAACCAAAGACGATGTTCGAGGCGCTAAGAAGCCAAGTCAAGGTACCACGCCCTATCTTCGGCGCATCACTCGAGCACATGCTAGGGAAATGCTTGACAAGATCAAGAAGGAGCTCATGGCTCATAAGTTGGTCTTTGGTTAGCAAAGGTGAAAGTTGGAGTCTTATGATACATCATGGTTCGATAAGTGACAACTTAACGGTTAAGGACAATTAATGTGCTCTCGGTTTTTATGGGTTATTTTTGTAATTTTCTTTAAATGAGGGGGCTGATTTTGTGAGGCTTGTTATCTAGGTTATATGGTCGTCCATCCCCCTCCTCCCTTCGTAGACTTGGACGAAATTTGCTTCTCTTTTCCTTGCATTTTCAATTCAAAGTTCTTGTTTTGTTTCGTTCAATTCTCGTTGTTCAATTGTTGGTGAGTCATATCCGACAATTCGAGCATCATAGTTTGTTTGAGAGCTTGGTGAGTCATATCCAAGTTATCAAGCATCCATATCCCCTTGTTCTCTCCATTTTCGAACCATCATCCATCTCGGAGGTTTCTGCACCATCTCAGTAAATTCGACATAACTTTCAATCCGCTCATCATCTCGGTCTCATATTTTGAGGACTTCAACTAGACTCATAGATCTAACTTCTCGAATTGGAATCACTCAATTTCGAGTTCGGACGAGGAAGATCCAGCCAGTTGAAGACGGGTCAGTTGCGTGGTGTTTGTTGTCGGAATTCCTTGGATTCTCGTGGCGATCTCTTTGCACCATCATCCCCTCCATCGATCCTTTCATCATGAGGGGTCGGAATTTATATCGACATGAGTTTTGATGACATTATGGGCATGGCTTGTGGCACGGAAATCGAGGGGTCAGAATTTAAATCGAGGGGTCAGAATTTAAAATAAATCTTCTTTCCTTTTTCAGTGAAAAAACAATTGGGGAGAGGGGTATCATTACTCAATTTAATGGCATAGGGGCCAAGCAGGGGTTCCATAGGAGCCATATGCAGTCTGAGATAAGACAAAGAGAGAGCAAGATTGGATGGAGGTGAGGGGACATCAATGTCGCTGATGCCCTATTCATGCAAGTTGTAAATGGAGCTCAGTCTCAGGGAGAGTTTAAATACAAAAGAGATGCTATATAATTAAGGAAACCAAGATGGCGTGGTGGTCTCGGGAGCACGCGTGAGGCTGGGCATGAGATCATGAGTTTGACTCCCACTTAGGGAAGCACATTAAAATAATGGGGACGAGGACCTGTGGGGACCAGCCTTGAACGGGGCAGTGATTCTTCAACTTGATTAGGAACAGGGATGTATTTATTTTCCTTGATTTGAAACGGGGCAGGGACAGGGTAAGTAATATCCGCCCCCATATATGAGATTTTTTTAATTCATAAAACACAAAAATAAAGTATTTTATATATAATTGTACATTTAAATTTTAAAAATTATAAATATATCAACAAATTATAGAATAATATCTTAATTTTATGCTACTTAATTTTGATAATTGTAAATGATTTTAAATTTTGAATATAAAATTATTAGTTTTAATTTTTTTTAATAAACATGCCTCATTAACAACCCATAACCAATGGGGATTCCTCACGATGTTCCTCGTCGAGGATTATATGAGGACGTGGTGAGGATGGGGGCGTAGTAGGAGATCTGCGATGGGGGTTGGGATTGCATTCCCCGCCACGCACCCATGTGCTCCACGTCTAATTATTTTCCCCTTTCTCTTATGACAAATGAACCAATTATTGGTCCAAGTTATTGGGCCGCTTATTGGTCCAAGTTTAGTAAATATGTACATTTGCCAAATTATTCATAAAAATAATTTCTTTGGTACATTTATGCAATACCTTTTTATGAAAATTTTTTAATTTAAGGGGATCAATTAGCGAGCTATAAAATACGAAAGTAACAACCTGTTATAGCATTAAAAAATTAACAAAAAAACCATGTATGCGCCTAACGGCGAACACAAATAGCCTAATCCAGAACTTCTTTACACCAACTTATAGTTTCAACTCCATGTCATCAAAATAGAAAAATCACTATAAACTAGCAATCCTAAAACATAAGACCCGACTTCATCCTAAGACACACCATGTTGGTTTCGCCCACCATCATCCTGGAGAAGTGTCCGTGGAGCATTGTTTAAACCGGAATTGTTACCTAAAAGAAAAACAACGCCCCAAAGGGTTAGCTAATAATCTTAACATGCACCAAATAGTAAACATAAGATGTAGTAGCAAAATCAGTTTAATAAAATACACAATAAGAATAGTAATAGTATACCATAAGATGTAGTATATGCACGAAAGAATACAATGCACACAACAACATGTATCGTCATAAGATACAAAGCAATATAAGCACAACTTTGCTCTTAATATTAGTTCAACCACAATGAACCTCAAATCTCATTTAGCATTATCAATTCCTATAAAAATCATGGCATTCTCTAGCCTATCATGGTGTAGTGGTTAGTGGCCTCCACCGCTATTTTGAACCACCCAACATCCTCATCATTCATCTTCTTACCCCCAGTCAGGCCTCCCCTAGAGCACTTGACAAAACATTTTAATACAATTGTGAAAGGGCTCTCCTTGACATACGACTAAGCCGAAGATGTCTCCACCTTCTCGACTAGCCTGTGTTAATAGCTGTACATGTTAGATGCCAATTTTTAGCAAATTGAATAACATGCGAAATATTAGTAATCTCCTAGTATACTTTCAAAGTATCAATTAATTTTCACATAGATATTTATTAGAATAGAAGGATGTATCCGAAATAAAGCTACACACATCATACCCACATATCTAGCGCACATCAAAATTGCTAGCTACGTAAGTCTAGGGAACTTACCTTAAATGAAGAGTTTCCCATGATAGTGGAATGAAATTGGTCAAGCTAGATGCCTATGAATAAGAATAACACTCATAAGTATGGTGGTCTAGTCAACTAAACTAAAGGTTTTAAAGGAAAGACTCAACTTGACTAACCTATAAGGTGACTCGATACTAAGATGTGTACATCATCTTGATTTAAACTAAACTAGTCACATTTTCTTATAGGTATTCCAATTGACTTATCTAAACCCACAAAATTCCACCAAGAAAAAAACTCCAACCTTCTACCAAGTATACTAAACAACCAAACTATCTTAATCAATCCCAAATTAATTTCCTTACATAAATTCCAACCTTCTACGAGGATGAAGGGGTTGTGGAAGAGGAGGAGGAGAGCCCCGAGGTTGAAGAAGAAGAGCTCCATGTCACCGCCGAGTATGGAGAGTGTTTTGTGGTTCAACGGAAGATCTTCATGACGGAGAACACCACCACACCTAGTCAACGGGAACTTATCTTTCACACTTGATGCAAGATCATGGAAAAGTTATGTTATGTGGTGGTTGAACTCTAACACCCCTATCCAAGTCAAGAAGAGGGCTTGTGTTTGCTTTTATACATGAGCATACAAGGACGAGGTGGAGTGTGATGTGGTCCCGATATCCGCTTGTCATCTACTATTAGGAAATCCTTGGCAATTTGACAAGGGAGCAATCCATGATGGAATATCCAATGAATACCACTTTCAAATGGAGGGAAAGAAGGTGACTTTGCACCCGATGACCCCCCATGAAATTATGATGGATCATGTAGCCAAGGAGCAAAGGAAGAAGCATGATCATGGAGAGGAAAAGAGGGGAAAGAAGATGCCCATAGGCGGCCCCTCTACTCCCTTGCTTTTGGCCAAACGGAAGGAGATTGTTCACACATTCAAGGGAAGTGGCGTTTGCCTTTTACTTGTCTTTCAAGAGTCTTATTTATCTTCCTAAGAATTAGTTGATCTTCCTACTTCCATTTATAACCTTTTGCAGGACTTTGAGGAGCTTTTCCAAGAGGAGGTGCCAAAGGGACTCCCACCACTAAGGGGAATAGAGCATCAAATTTACTTCGTCTCGGGCGCCACCCTACCAAACCATCCAGCATATCGGGCCAATCCCGAGGAGACTAAGGAGCTTCAAACGCAAGTACAAGAGCTCCTAGACAAGGGATATGTGTGTGAGAGCCTCATCCCGTGTGTCGTTCCCGTCATTCTTGTGCCTAAGAAGGACGACACATGGAGGATGTGCATTGATTGTCGGGCGATCAACAACATTACCATCAAGTATCGCCAAGCGATTCCGCGGCTTGAGGACATGCTTGATGAGCTTCATGGTGCGACTCTTCTCCAAAATTAATCTTAAGAGCGGATACCATCAAATACAAATGAAGGAGGTAGATGAATGGAAGACGGCGTTTAAACCAAGCAGGACCTTTACGAGTGGTTGGTCATGCCCTTTGGATTGACCAACGCTCCTAGCACCTTCATTCTGCTTGATGAACCACGTCCTTCGACCTTTTTTTGGTATATTTGTGGTTGTGTACTTTGATGACATTTTAATTTACAACCATGACTTACCTTCCTATGTTGATCACCTTAGGCAAGTGCTTGATGCTTTGAAAAGGGAGCACCTATTTGCTAACTTCAAGAAGTGCCACTTTTGTTCGGATCACGTGGTATTTCTTGGTTTTTGTATGAGTAGGAATGGACTACAAGTGGATGAATAGAAGATGAAGACGATTCAAGAATGGCCAACACTGACTACCATGACACAAGTCCGAAGCTTCCTTGGGTTAGCTGGTTTCTACAGCCGGTTTGTGCGAGATTTTAGCACTTTGGCTGCACCCTTATCCTTTCTCACTAAGAAGAACGTCCAATTTACATGGAGAGAGGCACGAGAAGAGGCATTTGCAACCCTTAAGTCTAAGTTGGCACAAGCGTCGTTGTTGGCCCTTCCTGATTTTAGCAAGATGTTTGAGATTGTGTGTGATGCGTCGGGAATCGGGCTCAAAGGGGTGCTTATGCAAGAAGGGAGGCCTATTGCCTACTATAGTGAGAAGTTGGGGGGAGCCGAGCTCATGTACCCCGCGTATGACAAAGAGGTACTTGCTCTTGTTCGAGTTCTACGGGCGTGGGAGCACTACCTTTTGCCTCGGGAATTTGTCATCCATTCCGACCACAAGGCGTTAAATTACTTGAGAGGCCAAGAAAAACTGAACCGGAGGCATGATAAATGGGTGGAATCCATCAAATCATCCCCCTATGTCATCAAGCACAAGAAGGGCAAGGACAACGTCGTCGCTGACGCGTTGTCATAGAGGTATACTCTCTTATCTTTACTTGATGCTCGCTTGCTTGGATTTTCTTGTATGAAGGAGTTATATGCTCATGATGCTGAATTTGGTGACTTATTGCATGCTGGTTTGAAGGGGGGGAGGGGTCGGGGTCAATTCTATTTGCATGAGGGTTTTCTTTTTAAGGGAACTCGATTATGTGTGCCTAGTAGATCGGTTAGGTGTTTGCTAGTGAAAGAGGCCCATGGAGGCAGCCTCATGGGGCACTTTGGTGTCATGAAGATTTTGCATATGCTTAGGGAGCATTTTTATTGGCCTCACATGCTTAGGTCGGTTGAGAAATTTTATGCTTCATGTGTTGTTTGTTTACGTGCAAAGTCTAAGGTGCACCCTCACAGTTTATATATCCTTTTACCAATTCCATGTGCACCATGGGAGGAAATTTCTATGAACTTTGCATTGGGGTTACCTAGGACTAAGAGGGGTAGGGATTCCATTTTTGTGGTGGTTGACCAATTTTCTAAGATGGCACATTTTGTTACTTGCCACAAAATCGACGATGTTTCTAATGTTGCTACCTTGTTCTTTGATAATATTGTTCGGTTGCATGGTGCCCATAAATCTATTGTCTTTGACCGTGATGTCATGTTTTTGAGTTTCTTTTAGAAGACGCTTTGGTCCTAGTTGGGCACCAAGCTCTTATTTTCTACTACTTGCCACCCGCAAACGGATGGGCAAACTGAGGTCTTTAATCGTACTCTTGGTGCCTTGTAGTGTTCTATGTTGAAAACTAACTTGCGCAGGTGGAAGAGTGTCTTCCTTTCATTGAATTTTCTTACAACAGGTATGTCCATTCCGCTACAATGAAGACGCCTTTTGAGGTGATGTATGGGCGCAATCCCGTTACACCGCTTGATTTGGCGCCTTATGCTATTACAGACCGTGAGAGTCGTGATGGGGCGTGACCAAGCTGAGCATATTAAGCAGGTTCACGAGGAAACTGACCTTCAATTGGAGAGGAGAACATTGCAATACAAGCGCCAAGTTGACAAAGTGCGCAGAGAGCTGATTTTCGAACCCGCCGACCTTGTTTGGGTTCATTTGAGGAAGGAGTGGTTTCCCACTCTTTGGGATTCTAAACTTAAGCCACGAGGGGATGGACCATTTCAGGTTTTAGAGCGCATCAACGACAATGCTTACAGGCTCGACCATCCTCCGAATTATAACGTCCATGCGGTATTCAACGTGTCCGATCTTGTTCCTTATATATTTGTCTAATGATGATGTCGAGTTTGAGCAAGATCCAGGTTCGTGGATGAACCCTTTTAAAGGGGAGGAGGAGGATGAGAGTTCACCTATCAAGCCAACCCCGAGCCAGCGAGTGCGCCCTTGCACACGCCGGCACAACCATTCAGTGCGCCCTTGCACCCGACTCAACCGACGACGGTGCCTAACCTTGGTGCGCCCTTGCAAGCGGTTCACCTTGTCCTACGCCGATTTCCGACCTTGGCGCGCCTTGGCCTTTGATGGATGGTGCCACTTCTTCGGGCACTTTTGATGGTGCTTTGTCCCATTACTTGAGTGAGGATTCTAGCCCTAATGACCAGCCCAATTTGCATGACAAAGGGGAGTCTTCACTTGGACAAGTAACCAAGGTCGGTGTTCAAGGTGCGAAGAAGCCGAGTCAAGGTGCCATGCCCTATCTTGGGCACACCACATGAGCTCGAGCTAAAGCAATCCTTTGCCAAATCCGAGAGGACCTCATGGATCATAAGTTTCTAAGCATTTACAAAGAAGAAGGTTGGAGTCTCTTTTTGACTCGTGGTCCGACAAGTGACTCTTTTGCGGTAAGGACAATTAGTTGCTCTTTGGAATGTTTCGGGCATGTTTTGTAATTTCTTTGGAATTGTTGGCTGAATGTGTGAGGCATGGAATTACGGTATTAGAAATGTCCATGGCCTCCATATCCCCTTAGACTTGAATCATAACTTGCCTTGTTCTCTCTTTGTTTTCAATCAAGATTGATTGCACTTTTCTCTTATGAATCTTGTTGTTTGATTGTTGGTGCGTAATATCCGACGATCTCTTGACCCTAGTTTGTTGTTCTTGGTGCGTCATATCCAAGGATGACTTGAATAAAGTCGTTGTTCCGAGATCAAAAATAAATTACCCTAAATTACAAACCAAGTATAGCATGCAAGTAAGGGGTCGAACCCAAGGGAATCAGGATTTCCAAACAATCAGCAAAGAACGGGGTTTTGAGATTTAAGCAAGCAAATAGATTAAGGTTTCAAATCAATAATAGGAAAGCAGAGTTCATTCAATCAATTCCACCTTTTTAATCATTCGATCATCGATTCATCCACCTTTCTATAATTCCTAGGTTAATTCCAATCCTTATTAAAGATTTTCGCTTGTCCACGGTCCAAGCGAAACTATGATATGAACATGGACGCTTAATTCAAATCATGCAAAGTATTAAGAATAAAAGGAAATCAAATCATGCAATCAAATAACGAGTCCCATGCGTAAAATAACCATCAAATACTCTTTCTCAATTCCAGTCCACGGTCTTGGAAAAGAGTTGTTTCAAGGATAAATAAGATTGCACAGACAACAATCAAACCTAATCCAAACAATAGATCTAAGTCAATCAAACAAGGTGACCAGGCTCATAAAATCAAACATAGATCATGGAATTAAAAACAAGAGTTTTGATATTAACCAAGGACAAAAAAGTTACCAGAATCTCACGAATTCAATAAAAAGGCTTCCTTGATCAAACAAACTCCATGGAAGATTAGTTCTCCACAATAGCAGAAATAAAACTAGGTTAAACTAAAAAGTAGTCTCCCTAAAATTCTCCTCTCAAACTGAATACGAATCTAGGTTTAAATACTAGAAACATCCGAAATAAAACTAGATATAATAATATAATAAAGATAAAATCAAAGAACGAAGGCGGCGCGGAAATCCACCACCCGCGAGCGCGGGTCTTCAACCGCGGTCGCGGGTCTTCTGACTACTTTCTAATGTCAACTTCGGAGGTGATTTTGACCCACTTAGAGTTGGAATTTAAACTCTCCATAACAAACATGAATTGTAGCTCTTAGAGTTAGATTTCCAATGATACCAATTTCAACTTCATCCGATCACTGTAGCTCCCGAACGATGTGTCACAAGAAAGTGGCGTCAAAACAACTTCAAATCAACACTTGTCT
This sequence comes from Fallopia convolvulus, assembly GCA_964016875.1. Taxonomy (NCBI): domain Eukaryota; kingdom Viridiplantae; phylum Streptophyta; class Magnoliopsida; order Caryophyllales; family Polygonaceae; genus Fallopia; species Fallopia convolvulus. The sequence continues at coordinate 6,416,679 of OZ024737.1, forward strand.
TCAAAACTCTTGCAATTCTTCAAATCGTGTCTTCGGTCTTCATATTACAATTATGCTCAAAACTAACCTAAACACACTCAAATCATGCCTTAAATACAAGAGTTAACCTATACTAAATAGAGCATATCAAAGGGTAACATCCATATCCAACACGCCATCTCTATCTTCACTTGTCTAAAAGTGGGTTTCAATCTTCTTGCAAGGCGATCCTTTGCACCATCCATTCCATCCATCGATCTGGCCATTAGACATTCTAGATGGAAACTGCAGGAAATACTATTGGAGTGAAGTCTCTCTAAAAATGTTTTAATAAAGGAATACTACTGGTTGACAATACACAAGGATGCAATAGAGAGTGCCTAGAAATACGATGCTTGTCAAAAGCACGCACTATCCATGCACCATCCACTAGATCCCCTACATCCTACAATAGGTTATTGGCCCTTCATGCGATGGGGAATGGATATTGTTAGTAAAATCCATCTAACTAAGGGACAGAAGGTGTATTTCCTAGCTATGGTTAATTATTTCTTAAAGTGGATCGAAGTGAAAGCTTATAGGGAAATCAAAGATACTCGAGTGATATCGTTCATCAAAAGAATTATCATATGTAGATTCAAAGTCCTGTTAGAAATTATGCGTGAAAATGGTTCGCAATTCATAAGCGAGAAAACCAAAAGATTTTGTTAGTAGTGGAACATTCACCATAGAACTTCTACTCCACGGTATCTACAATCTAATGGCCAAATAGAAGTGAGTAACAAGGTTATCATCAACAATCTGAAGAAGCGACTATTGAAATCTAAATGAAATGGGTCAATGAGTTGCCTTACATCCTCTGGGCAAATTGAACGATGCCTAAAGTGGGGACGTGGAAAACTCCTTTTTCTTTGGTTCATTAATGTGAGGTAGTTATCCCAGTGGAGATTCTCATATGCACACCCCGATGCGAGTTAGATACTAAAGGAAACAATCACTTGGAGTTAGCCGCTAATATTGATGCTATTGACAAAATCATAGAATGAGCAAAGGTATGGCCGACAAAACATGAACAACAGGTTTCTCGAAGCTACAACAGAAATACGAGGATAAGATCCTTCCGAATCGGAGATTCAATGTTAAGGAAAGTATTCGAGAATATTGCAAAGCCAAATGCTGGGAAGCTAGCTCTAACGTGGGAAGGTACATACAAGATCACAAGAATCTTAGCTCAGGGGGCATATGGACTAGAATCAAAAGACAGACAACCAATGCCTAGAACCTAGAATGTTGTACGTCTAAAATAATACTATTTTTAAATAAGCTTAAATCTTCTTCCTTAAATTCTTAGAACAGTTATTTTACAATCACATTATTTAATGTTTGCTGATCATTGAGTGTTATAGTATTATGGAAGAGACTGAATGTCATTTCATTGCCTTAACACATCTGAACCAAAGGAAAATGTTTAGGGGATAGATCTTGCATTTATCATATAAATACAAAGTATTCTTCTGTACATATGATGAATC